>CM045747.1:6083081-6113081 GCA_024760905.1 Plotosus lineatus | reverse complement strand
TCAAAATAAACATTAATGACAACTGCATAGTGTTTTAAGCTCTATCTTAAATATAAAATGTTATTTTTTTCCCCTCAAATAAGTTAATTCTACTGTTGATGTAAGACGGATAAATCATGATCTTACCCCGCTTTGATCTCAGGAGGCTTCGGTAAAGGCTTCGTAAAGTTTGTTTTCCCAACAAGCCAGTATGTTTCTTCAATTCCTTTCCCCTGGAATATCACACATCAAATACATTGGCACTCAGAACCGTATGCTGATGATAATGGTAGATTAATGTGCGAAAAACGGATATCTACTCATACAATTTTTATTGACTTTATTTATATCGATATTCCGTGTTTAGTACAGTGGTACCTTGACATACGAAATAATCCGTTCTGAGGGTGAGCTCGTAAATCAAAATGTTTGTTAAACAAAACAAAAATATCCATCAGAAATAATGGAAAACCAATTAATCTATTCCGACCCCCCTCCCAAACTCATATAACCTGACACAAACACATATATTTGACCTAATATATTAAAGATAAACATGTATAAACAATACAGTAAATATTTAATAATAATACATGTACATTAACATTAATAATAATTAGTAATTAATAATAAAACTAACCCTTAGCCAAGCTCAAAACCTAAGCCAAGGAATACACGTGAAAGAATACGAAGCTAATCAGCCCGGAAAAGCCATTTCCTCAGCAGAGCTCGTAAATCAAAATTTTGCTGGTTGGATGGGGCAGATTTTTGGTGGGATCAAAGCTCGTATCATGGAAAATTCATTATTAAAGACCCTCGTAAGGCAAGGTACCACTGTACTGTATATGGTTCCGATCAACCTTTCCGAACGACTGCATTCTTGATGAAAATGAAGTGATTCAAAAGGATCTGTACCTTTAACTCTGTCTTTCCTCGAACTTCTATCTGGTAGCCCTCATTCAGTGATTGGAGAATCTTCAGCGTGCTTATGTTCACGTGAATCCTATAAGCTGCAAGAAAATCCAATCCGTCAGTGAAATACTCGTGAAATTTAGCATTTTAATCTAAATTCAATCGTCAAAAAAAAGTAGTGGTATGGTGGCGCAGTGGTTAGCATGTCTGCCTTATATCAAAAAGGCCTGGGTTTGATTCCCGGGGGCTCGGGAGTTTCTGTCTGCACTTCCCATGTTTCCTTCAGGTACTATAGTCCAGAAACATGCACCTTAGACCGATTGGCTTTTCGAAACTGCCCCTAGTTATAAGTGTGAGTGTAAAGATAGTTGTGTATGTGTTGGCCCTGAGATGACCTGGCAAGCTGTTTCAGGGTGCACCCTGCCCTCGCAGGGAGTCAGCTGAGATAGGTTCCAATCTCCCCGTGAGCCTAATTAGGATTAAGCTTCTTAGAAAATGATTGAGTGAGTAGGAAAAACTCATGTGTGATCGAGCGCCCTCCCAGGACAGAGAAGAGTCAGGTACAGCCTGCAGGTCATGTGATCAGTTTCACCTGTGTGTAATTACTAGAATCTATTTGTGGATGTTCTTTGTGTGCTGATAGGGAAAAGCTGGTAAACAGAAAAAGAGTGGAAGCTACCAGGCTGTGTGTATGTGGGAGGGGGGGAGGGTAAGTGTGGGTGTTGACCCCCCCCAAGATTCAGTATCCTGAACCTCACAGCTGTTACAGTATAAAGTAAAAATGATTCCATTTTCCAGAAAGCGCCTATAGAGTGGTGAATGCAGTAAATCACGGCAGTGCTGATTTTCAGTAGGACTGCATTGCTTGTGTAACATTGCCTATAAATGGCTATAAAAATTGTACAGAATATGAATTGTTGTGGTATAAGAAGAATAGAATCCATCAGGGTTATGATGAAACACTCATGAAGGCGACTGAAACTCATTGTGTTACTCACGCAGTCCCGTAGATTCCATACGAGAGGCGGTGTTGACTGTATCACCAAAAAGGCAGTATCTAGGCATTGTAAGACCTACGACTCCAGCAACACATGGCCCTGTACACAAACAACGCACTTCGAATTAATGTTCTCCAAGCGATGGCCTGGAGAACTGTCCAGGGGGTACTCTTCCCTCACCCAGATTCAGCTGATATAGGCGGCAGCCTGCCCATGACTCAAATTATGATTCAGCGGTTCAGAAGATTAATAAACGAATGAATAAATGTCCTTAAAGGTGGCAAGGTGGTGTAGTGGTTAGCACTCTGTCTCACAGCAAGAAGGTCCTGGGTTTGATTCCCAGCTTGGGTGTTTCTATGTGGAGTTTGCATGTTCTCCCCGTGCTTGCATGGGTTCCTCCTGGTATGCCGGTCCAAAAACATGCACAGTGGGTTAATTGGTTGTTTCAAATCACCCATAGGTGTGAGTGTGAGTATGAATGTTTGTGTGCGTGTTGGCCCTGCGATGGTCTGGTGAGCTGTCCAGGGTGTACCCTGCCCTCACCCAGAGTCAGCTGAGATGGGAGACAGCCTCCCTGCGACCCTAATTAGGATTAAGCGGTTCAGAAAATGAATTAATGGATGAATAAAATGTTCTTAGGGCAGCATGGTGATGTCGTGGCCAGAACTTCCACCTCACAATGAGAAAGTCCTGGGTTCAAGTTCTGTGTGGAGTTTGCATGTTTGAGTGGGTTTCCTCCAGGTACTTCGATTTCCTCCCATAGCCCAAAGACATGCACATTAGGATAACTGGCCAAATTGTCCCTAGGTATGAGTAATAGTGAGATGAGTCACTGATATGGCGGCAATCTAAGACTCAATGAAAGTTCGATTCCCTCACAGCATGACGGTTATGAAATAGACCAAGGAACTGGATAACTGTAAACATATCAAACTCTTCAGGTTGAAATGGGAGGCGCCTACCTGAGTGAATGCCTATTCTTATTCTGACTGGAACTTCTGGCATGTGACGCATTTTAAAAGTTCCCACGGAGCTCAGAATGTTCAGGGACATGTTGGCTATCTCAGCAGCGTGTTTATTTCCATTCCTCTTCGGTAGTCCTGAGGCCACCATGTAAGCATCTCCAATGGTTTCCACCTACCAGGGAAAGGAATTGAGTTCTCAGTTGCTGCAATAAACTGAATAAACTAAGAGATTTGTGTAATTTTAAACAATTTGTTTATAGTCATAAACCATTGGGGAAAATATCCCCGTTCCTATCTGCTCAAGGTAGATTACATATAGGGGACATGGAGTGTTACGATGGCAAGTTCAGAGAAAAACCTGAGTTTAGTGACCCTGCTTGCTACAAATATAGAACATTATTGAATTTTAATGTAATTAAAACATACATTTTATATCACACTTTTTGTGAGATGTCGTGAGTAGCACCCAGGCACACTCTGCAAATAAATATTTATAGTACATACTACAAACTCAACTCGTCAATACTGACAGTCATTATAAACTTTCAGAGAGAAAAAAAATTGTATATGTGTCCTTGTGGGTGGAGGGTGGGGGTTGTTGGAAGTTTTACTTGTGGCTCTATTGATAATAGAACTTGGTCACTTGAGGAAATGACGTTGACATTTTGTCACGATTCAGTGGACGTGTGTCGGTCACTTTACAAAAGTGGATCCAATCTAGTTTGAGTAAAACACGATGTGTATCTGTACAGTTTGAGCAAAGGTTTGTAAAAGCCGATATAAAGGCTCAAAAATGTCCACTGTTGTTAGTCTAGCTCAGATCACATGAATAACGTCTCCGGGCAATGGGTACGGTGGAGGCCGGGTTGAGCTACAGTGAAGTAGTGAGCTGTATGGACTGGACACAACCTGCCATCAGAAACCTGATTGACTGCCACAACATGACAGGGTCAGTTGATGACAGGCCACGTCCAGGGCAACAGAGAATGATGACTACCATACGGGAGTAGCAGAACTTGTGGGAGTGGTTTCGCCATGCTGTAGTACCACAAATCACCACCTATAGTAACACAAAGCTCCACCTCCAGAATTGAAAATCAACACCTATATCAGTGTACATGGAGGTCATACCCGATACGAACTGTTGGGACTTTTATTTTGACAGGTGCCATTTTGTTTTGTTGTTTTCGATATGCACAATTTAATTTTGACAATTTTGCTTGATGTTTTTTGAAGCCAAGATGCTAAACTATTTATTCATATTATAGAAATCCAGTTTTGGAGTACAGAATAAAACTATCATAAATTATGGTCTCAACGTTTTTAATGACTGACAGCTTAATAGCAACCACAAAAACATAATGTAAAAAGCAAGGAGTTAGACACTGTGGTTATATTTGTAGTTGAGTCTGGGAAAATCAAGAAAACACACACTGGTCCTTCTAAAAAAATTAGCATATTGTGATAAAGTTCATTATTTTCTGAAATGTACTGATAAACATTAGACTTTCATATATTTTAGATTCATTACACACAACTGAAGTAGTTCAAGCCTTTTTTTTTTTTAATATTGATAATTTTGGCAAAAAAGAAAAAAAAATACCATATTTCATCCAACCAATAAAAAAAAGTATTTTTAATCCAAAAAATAGAAAAAGTGTTTTTAATACAAAAAAAAAGTCAACCTTCAAATAATTATGTTCAGTTTTGCACTCAATACTTGGTCGGGAATCCTTTTGCAGAAATGACTGCTTCAATGCGGCGTGACATGGAGGCAATCAGCCTGTGGCGCTGCTGAGGTGTTACGGAGGCCCAGGATGCTTCGATAGCGGCCTTAAGCTCATCCACAGTGTTGGGTCTGGTGTCTCTCAACTTTCTCTTCACAATATCCTACAGATTCTCTATGGGCTTCAGGTCAGGACAGTTGGCAGGCCAATTGAGCCCAGTAATACCATGGTCAGTAAACCATTTAGCAGTGGTTTTGGCACTGAGGGTGCCAGGTCGTGCTGAAAAATGAAATCCTCATCTCCATAAAGCTTTTCAGCAGATGGAAGCATGAAGTGCTCCAAAATCTCCTGATAGCTAGCTGCATTGACCCCGCCCTTGATAAAACACAGTGGACCAACACCAGCAGCTGACATGGCACCCCAGACCATCACTGACTGTGGGTACTTGACACTGGACTTCAGGCACTTTGGCATTTCCTTCTCCCCAGTCTGAGCAACAATCCAGTGCTGCTTCTCTGTAGCCCAGGTCAGGCACTTCTGCCGCTGTTTCTGGTTCAAAAGTGGCTTGACCTGGGGAATGCGGCACCTGTAGCCCAGTCCACTGCTTCCACAGGTCCTCCAAGGTCTGGAATCGGCCCTTCTCCACAATCTTCCTCAGGGTCCGGTCACCTCTTCTGGTTGTGCAGCGTTTTCTGCCACACTTTTTCCTTCCCACAGACGTCCCACTGAGGTGGCTTGATCGAGCACTCTGGGAACAGCCTATTCGCTCAGAGATTTCTTTCTGTGTCTTACCCTCTTGCTTGAGGGTGTCAATGATGGCCTTCTGGACGGCAGTCAGGTCGGCAGTCTTACCCATGATTGTGGTTTTGAGTAATGAACCAGGCTGGGAGTTTTTAAAAGCCTCAGGAATCTTTTGCAGGTGTTTAGAGTTAATTGGTTGATTCAGATGATTAGCTTAATAGCTCGTTTAGACTACCTGAACATGATATGCTCATTTTTTGAGATAGGAATTTTGGGTTTTCATGAGCTGTATGCCAAAATCATCAGTATTAAAACAATAAAAGACCTGAAATATTTCAGTTGGTGTGCAATGAATCTGAAATATATGACAGTTTAATTTTTATCAGTACATTACAGAAAATAATGAACTTTATCACAATATGCTAATTTTTAGAAGGATCAGTATATATATATATATATATATATATATATATATATATATATATATATATATATATATATATATATATATATATTTCCCCCGAGAAGTTTGTAGTCTAAGGAAGTTCTGTTCTAAATTTTAGCTGATTATTTCAAATATTCTCCAAGATATTGGGATTTAAAGAAAGCAATTTTCAGTGTTTTCTAAATGTGTGGATTTCTTACTTCACTAAAGTCATCTTGACAGTTATATTGCAAAAATATGCATCGTATGCGATTGTTCACTGATGTTTTTTTGTTTGGAGCAATATCCCCCCCCCCACACACACACACTTTAAACAGTGTAGAGCTCATTCAGAAACCTTCTGGCTTTGGCTGGGTTTTCCAGAACATAAATTTTAGAAAAATTGTCATTTGAATTATTCATGCACTTTGAGCTTACCTTGTATACATCGTGGTTACTCAACACTGCATCAAATAGTGTATACAGGTCATTAAGCAGATCTACAACCTCGATTGGATCGCTGAGTGAGGAGATGGTTGTGAAACCCACTATGTCACTGAAGTAGATGGTAACTTGGTCGAAGTATTCTGGCTCCACAGAGGCACCTGTTTTCAATGCCTCGGCCACAGACCTACAAGATGCCAGATGTCTTCATTAAGTCTAAAACACGTGATCTCAAAATCCATTAATTCATTCATTTATTCATTTTTTAACTGCTTAATCCTAATTATGGTCATGGGGAGACTGGTGCCCATCTCAGCCGACTCCGGGTGAGTGCGGGGTACACTCTGGATAGCTCGCTAGTCTATCGTAAGGGTGACCCTCACGCAATTTAACACCATTGATATTCACTCTCGCATCTACGGGCAATTTGGAACAGCCAATTAACCTACTGTGCATGTTTTTGAACTGTGGACGGAAACCAGAGTACCCAGAGGAAATCCACACAAGCACGGGGAGAACATGCAAACTCCACACAGAAACACCCAAGCTGGGAATCGGACCCAGGACTTTCTTGCTGTGAGGCGGATGTGCTAACCACTAAGAAAAGGAATCATGTTGCTTGATGTAGCTTAATATCACACTCATGTAGCATTTTATAAACAACAATAATCAAAAGAAGCGATATGGTAGCCACTTGGGAAATCCTCAAAGACAGTGGAGACGAACAGGAGTAGCCAACGGTGTCCTGAATGCAGTTTGCCCAGGACCAATGTACTCATGAAGCAATGCTCAACATTGTGCCCCACCACCTGAGACATATTTTGACAGAAATTGTAGAGGGTTTCCCAAGTGAGGTGGATGTACAACCTTGTGCAGCCTTAATGCTTTGATATCTAAGTATTACCATATTAACAAAGTAAAGCAAAACATGGTACCATGTCTGAATTAGAAGTAAAAACTAAAGTCCAACCAACGGGTTGTTGTGTTCTACTGTAGAACAGCACGATGGTGTCGTGGTTAGCATGAGCAACTCATAGCAGTAAGTCCTAGGTTTGAGGTGTGGACTTGACAAGGGTGTGTAAGTGTGGAGTATGAAAGCTGCTTCCATGCGGTCGCTTCCCTGTGACCCTAATAGGATTAAGTAGTTTGGCAGGTGAGTCAGTGTTGTGTTCTAATCTCATACAAGGGTGGCACACACTCTCAGCAAATCTGCATAAAGACAGTGAAGTCTGCAGCCTGCAAAGGAAGCATCTGTGGTTACTATCATTCTGAAAAGGTTATTTTCTTTAGAAATCTTTGCAAATCCAGAAAAATGGGGTTAAAGCCACACCGTTGTGGTGCCAGGAAATATAGAATTCCTGATGTTCTCTGAATCATTTTTTCCCCACTATTTTAGTCCTAATTTAACTCTTTTACGCACAGATTATTTTTTTGCAGTTAAAAAAATAATATCACTAGTTTATCCTAATAAAAAAGGCCTAAGTACACACCGTGAACACATTTTTTAACAAAATTATAGTAGCACTAATATGCACATAATAACAATAATAATAATAATAATAATAATAATAATAATAACACAAATTCATGAACAACACAATCCTGCCCACTCAAGGTCGTCTCACAGTTGACTGAGGCACGTGAGACCAAGCTGTGGTGCATTAGGCGATGCCACAACAAGTACAGAACATGTTTTGAATGGTAGCAGTACGCATCTAGGAGTTATTAGCATTTTTTGAAAGAGGACCATATGGTCCTTCTAGGCGTTAACGAGTTAATATCAAAACCATCCTGGCACGGTGGCATAGTGGTTAGCACGTCCGCCTCACAGCAAGAAGGCCTGGGTTCGATTCCCGGCCTGGGCGTTTCTGTGTGGAGTTTGCATGTTCTCCCCGTGCTTGTGCGGGTTTCCTCCGGGTGCTCCGGTGTCCTCCCGCAATCCAAAGACGTGCACTGTAGGTTAATTGGCCGTTCTAAATTGACTGTAGATTCTCTCCTGCAGCGGCACTGGAACCTAGTCGTATCGGCATTTGCCCTTTCATTGGATCCTTCCGGTGGCGCCGAGACAGGGGGGGATTTGCTGCTTGGGTAACAGCCTGTCCCTCATTACTCCCTACCCAGGTTCTGCGCACTGGGGAGTATCACCAGCTGGGGTACCAGCCAGAGTGCAGCCATAGTCCTTCGGGACTGACGGAGGCCTACCACCATCAGGAGGGGGAAGATGTGATAACTTGCTTATTCAATACACTCAGATCATCAGCTGACATCATTTTATTGCCACATTAGCGTTGCTGAGCCTCAGACCAACTGGAGTGAGAATGCAATGGAGATTATGCATCATAATTCAGACTAAAGCAACCAACAAAATATTAGCTTGTGCGACTTCTTTCAGCTGGGCAGAGTAGAATCAGATAGATTTGTGTTTTGTGTGTGTGTGTGTGTGTGTGTGTGTGTGTGTGTGTGTGGGGTGTGTTTTAATCAGAACTTCACATCTTGTATATTCAATACATTCTTACGGTGGCAGCATCTCAGACAGAAGTTTCTCTGTTCGCTGTTTCTCTATCTCCAACTCTTCTGTCCTCTCCCTAATTAGATCTTCAAGGTTTGAAGAATACTGCTCCAGCATGCGCAACATGGAGTCAATGATGTTGGTCTTCTTTCCTTTGTTTATAAGTTTGAACTGTGGAAGAACCAAAACCAAAATAATGAGTTGATAAAACACTAATTTTTGCTCTGCGTCTATAGCATAATGTGAATTATTAATCCAAGAGGGAAGTGAATATTTTGTCTTACTTTGTTAGTTCCATTGATTATATGGGTCTGATCATGAAACTGTTAGTGAAATGTGTGTCGTTAACCTTTGCCATTTTCTGTAGATTTACAAAAAAATAGTATTTCCCATTGTTTAATGTCTGAGGCCAATATGTCGTAAATCCTGGTAGACAAAGGATTATATTCCTTGGAGAAGCAGCAGCATCAAATTATCACTAGGAGACTTAAAAAGTCAGGAACATGGCCAGAATGAACAGCTTCTATTCACTAATAATAGCCTTAAATAATAATTGTGTAATTAGGGACACTGAGCTGATTGATGGAGCTTCATAGGTTCAACTTTTCTTTACTATCTAAAGTCAGTAAATGTCGATCCATCAGTGATTGGCAGGAGCACAAGATACACCGTGTAACATGGAACCGAAAGGTTACATATATTATCAACCCCGTTTTAACTCTGGTGACTATTTACCAATTGTGCCACAAACATGCGAATTCCATGGTTCATTGGACACCTATGTTTCCGATTCATATGGTTATTGGACCTGTGGAGACCTCAGCAGAGGCTCAACAGGACTTGAAAATAATGAGGTCTTTCTCCTTCACAAAATTGAGCATGAAAAAGGTGTAAACTAAGAAATATAGAAAATAAGAAATATTTGAATTATTTCAAAAACTGTGTTCACCACGTGTACATATTTTTATGTGATATTATTTCCCAGGCATGTACTAAAGATTTTCATGCATTGATTCACAAATAAACTTGGACATGGAGATATTTATTTAAGTTTGAAGGTGGGAAGTTGAAAAATGTGCCAGTTTCATAATCAGACCCATAATTATGATCTATGTAATAGATTGATGTGCTAAGTGAACACAGCAGCTCATACAATCTGACAGATGTTCAGATATGCTGTTTAATTATTTATATCCTCTGTCACTGCATTCATGTGAAGCTCAGTGTGCTAACCCTGTACTTACACTTATATGAAGCACGCTTCCTTAATAAACTAATTGGTAGTTAAAAAAAAAAACTTTGACAATCTACTTGATCAAATATTTCATCAAAGCCAGGTCTCCTGTCAGGCTGTTCACTCCAACACTGTTTCATCAGCTGGATGCACTCTAGTGGAGCCTGGTCTGGAGCAACTGTAGGCCTGCACATGGGGGGAGGTTTCTTCACTTTCCTAATGATCTCTAAAAGACAAGATACAAGCATAGAGGTCTTGTTATGGTCATGAAATGATGTAAGATATTACAAAATAACCAAAATACCAAGAAAGATCTCATTCATTCATTCATTTTCTAAGCCTCCTTAACTTTAATCAGGGTTGTGCGGAGGATGGCACCCATCTCAGCTGATTCTGAGTGAATGCGCCATACACCCTGACCAGACCGCCATGCCATCGCGGGGCCAATGCACATTCAACCATTCATAGCGCCCCACACACACACACACCTGAGGGCAGCCAATTAACCTATTGTGCATGTTTTTGGACTGTGGGAGGAAACCAGAGCACCAAGTGGAAAGCCACACAAGCATGTGGAGAACATGCAAACTCCACACAGAAACACTTGAGACCAGAATCAAACACGGACCTTCTTGCTTTGAAGCAGATGAGATGATTGGTACGAAAATCTCATAGTAAGAAGGGCCTGGGTTTGGGTCATGAGCTCAAGGTTCTTCACATGTTAGCTTGGGTTTTCTTCTGCAGTCCGGACACATGCAAATTAGGCTAATTGTCTGTTCTATTGCCCCTACTGTCAATGAGTGTAAATGGTTGTATGTGTGTTGGCTTTGTGATGGATTGGTGAGCTGTTCAGGGTGTACACCGCTTATGCCCACAGATAGATGAGTAGGATTAAGTGGTTTTTTACAAATTAGTCAATGAATGAATCAGATAACACAAAATAAAGTTAATTGAAACTACATTCCGACAGTGAACAACAAAACCCATGAAGAAAATTTGAAATATTCCCCTTTGAATTGCGACACTCCGTCAACTAACCTTCAGGTGGTAGTCCAAGCATGCAATATGGCGCGCCACGGACGACCACCTCTTGGAGTATGATGGCAAAGCTGTAAACATCACCTTTATATGTGCCTTTTCTTGGGCTCTCAGGATCTCTGAGAAGTTCAGGAGCTGTCCAGAAGAGACCTGAAGAACAAGGGACCCATACTTATTGCCATGTGATGGTTACTGATTCTGACCAAACATTTTTGGTAGGAGAGGACGGATCATACCTTCTGGTGAATGTTCTTCCTTTGGAGCTTTCTGGGTCTCAAGAAGTTCATTGAAACCATAATCTGTGATTTTAAGCACAAATCGTCCATCCACTACACAGTTGCGTGATTTTAGTCTTCCATGAGGGAATTCTCGATGATGAAGGTATTTCATTCCCTGTTTGAAACAGGATAAATTCATAAGAATTAAAGAAGAGTTATTGTAAGCAATATGGACCTGACAGAAATGGACTACAACATCGACTTCTTGAAATCTCGTTGGGTTGACTGGTTCTGTATTAACCCGGTTCATGTATACCACCCACCCACTCACTCTTTGGCAAATCATTTATTCCTACCAGTATCATGGGGAACCTTGAGCCTATCTCAGCCAACATTGGGCAAAGACAAGGCACACCCTGAACAGTTCCAGTCTATCGCAAAGCCAACACACACACACACACACACACACACACACACACACACACACACACACACACACACACACACACACACACACACATCTAGGGTCAAGTTGAAAGAGCCAATTAACCTAAAGTAGGCATCTTTGGACTGTGGGACAAGACCTTATTACCTGAAGAAAATCCGTACAAGCATGTGACGAAACGTCACACAGAAACGCCCGAGTCTCGGACTCAAGCCCAGGATCTCCTTGCAGTGAGGTGGACTTTTGAAAACCACACACCACCTTCTTGCCCCTGTTTAATATCTTTATTTATTCATTTTATAAGACGCTTAATTATAATAAGGGTCACAGAGAAGGTGGGACCTTCTCTCAGGTGGGTACACCCTGAAAAGTTCACCAGACCATTGCTGGGCCAACAAATACACAACCATTCACACCCAGACTCACACCTAGGCGTGATTTGGAACAGCCAGTTAGCCTAGTGTGCATGTTTTTATAGTGTTGGAGGAAACCGGAATATCTGGAGGAAACCCATGCATGTGTTGAACATGCAAACTTCACATCGAAGTGCCTAGGACTCAAACCCAGGACCTTCTTGCTGTGAGGAGGATTTGCTCGCCACTACGCCACTGTCCCACCCTTGTTTAGTAACCCTCCTACTCTGTAGTATATGCTTATTATTTTCATGGAGATGATGCCAAGACACCTTGATGAGGTCCAGCAGCAAGGAGGACTTAAACATCCAGTCTAGTTTTACATCATCATTGCGCAGAAGGTCCTGCAAACTTCCTCTGGAACAGTGTTCAGTGACCACAGCAAACATGCCACAGTCACAAAAGAACCCGAGAAACGGGTTAACGTTCTCGTTCCTCAGATCCTTCATCTGAAAATAAATAAATAAAATAAATAAAAATACATTTAAATGTGTAGTGTATAGCTTTAGATGTTTTGGCACCACTGTTGTAGATACCTTTGTAAATATTTTGGTGGTACTCTGCTTGACTTCTTTGAACTGACCAGACTCAAACTTCTTGAGCCACACCCAGTCACCCTGTGAGGAAAAATATTTCTTCATTACCTTCCTTACTGTACAAAGGTTGATGACCGACAAAACAAATGCTTTGTTCTCTATCGTGTCCCACCTCATAGACGGCCACGTTGGAGGTCTCATGTGTTGCAGTCGTCAAACTGTTGACTGAATGTTCTGCAGACTTCATACTCTTCTCATCACCAACACTTTTGGAATCACTGAGCTCCTCCAGGGTTATTTTCTGATATGGCACATGAAAACAAAAGGAAAGTTGTGGGAAAAATCTTCTAGGGATAATCTGCATGAACGGCTTTATGCTTCAATAGGGTCATGGGGAGCGGTTTGCCAATCAGTCGCATGCCAACAAATTCAACCATTCACATTCACAACCATTCACATTCAGCCATTCACATTCACAACTATGGGCAACATAGAACAGCCAGTTAGCCTAATGAGCATGTCTTTGGAATTAGGGGCAAGAAACCAGAGAAAGCATCGCGGGTACATGCTGACTCCACAAAGAAATGCCCTTGCTAGCCACGAGGCTCCAACGCAGGACCTTGCTGTGGGGCAGAAGTGCTAATTACATCCCGCCCACAACCCGAATAATAACTTGTTTTATTTCATACACAGTGGTAAATCACTTTACGAAAGTCTCACCAAATGAACAATTCAGGTTACGAAACGCATTTTCCAAAAATTTTTGTATCTGGATATGAAACAAGTTCATGTTACGAAAGCGGCATCTTAAAAATTAAAATGCGCCATTCAAACATTCAAACAATGCGCAAGTTGCTTTCCCATTGGTTGTCTCCCAACACCCCACCCCGCTGGCCTCCCATTGGCTAGGTGGGAGCTGAATCTCCATAATACAGTACTGTACCCATAATTCTTTTTGTGTGCACGCGTGAAGGAGAGCTGTACTGTTGGTTTGTGAGTTTTGTGAGGTTTTTTTTTGAGTGTGATTATTGCGGAGTTATTTTTCATTATTAATTATGAGCCCCAAGAAAGTGATTCATAGTGAGACTGAAAAGAAGAAGTGACCTCTGTTATCAATAAAAGTAAAACAGGAGATGATAAAAAACTATGAAAGTGGGATGCAGTTGAGTGAAATCGCAAAGGAGAATGGCCGAAACCGCTTTACAATCGGGACGATATTGAAGCAGAAGGAGGCCTTGAAAGCAGAGATACAGTGACGGAGGCGATTATTCGGGAAAAAGCAATCGCCATATTTAAGGACCTTGAGAAGGAGGGTTGCATGGGTGGTTCAAGAGATTTAAAAAAAGGTAAATACTTTTCTTTTAATTTTAACACATATTTCAAACATATTTCATAGAAAATTGGTGTACTTTATTAATTTTTAAAGAGTTTATGGGGTATTATTAGGGGCCTTGGAACGAATCACGCGTTTTACATGTAAAATGCGGTTCAACTTATGAAAAGTGCAGGTTACAAAAATGGCGCAAGAACGGATTAATTTCGTAAACTGAGGTACCACTGTATTTACATATTCATTAATTTGCCAAACTGCATAGCCCAGCTCGGGTGTCTGGAACAAAGAACAGCTTCCGAAGACACTGGTGAGTCTGGCAGAGCACCACACACACACACACACACACACACACACACACACACACACAGAGAGAGAGCTCCATTTGGAACAGACGATTAGCCTAATGTGCATGTCTGAACTGTAAGAGGAAACCAGAGTACCAGGAGGAACCCATGCCAGCACAGGAAGGACATGCAAACTCTATACAGAAAGTACCTCACCGAGTCCTGCACTCGAACCTAAGACCTTCTCACTGTGAGGTTGATGTGCCTCCATGCAGCCTATTTTAAACTTTCACAGTTTCACACATCATGAGCTGGTTAATTCCGTCCTCACACTGATGCAGATGGATTCAGCTCTCACTTCATCCCAACCTAAGGAGATCAAAGCGGTGGTGCCTTCCTCCATTATTCTATAGAGCATTGTCACACCATCAGTTCTTCACTGTACTCAAACAGATCAGGGTCCGAATATGTAATTTTCCTAAAACACTATTATTCTTGTACACATTATTTCTTCTAGCTGAGCCAAGTTCTTGCTGGGATTGGGATGTAGCTGTGTTGCATTTTGAGACTATGGGCTCTAGTTCAATGATACTTTTGTGAGTTTAACAGCGGAACAAATGGATGGAGCACCAGACCGATGGATCCAAAAATACTGTACTTGGTGTCCTAATTAATTAAGACTTTGCTGAGCGAAACATGCAGCAAACTAGTCAGCATATTATCTCCCAGTCCGTTTAAATCCAAGTGCACTTGCATCTTAGTGGATTGCTATTATAATGATGGATTTGCCAAGTAGTAGGAAAGGGAAAGGACACTGGACAGGACAATGACAACTGAATTGATATTCATTCATTCATTTTCTCTAACTGCTTAATCCTAATTAAGGCGTGGGGAGGCTGGCTCCCATCCTATCCCAGCCGACTCCGGGCAAGGGCAGACCACACCCTGGATAGCTCATCAGGCCATCGCAAAGCAGAAACACGTTGATGGCTTTGCAGCTCCTCTTGTCAAAAGTCAGCAATGGTTCTTTTACATGAACCTCTCACCACAGACAGTGAGAGACATGGTCGGCCTTTAATAACCCTCTCAGTCACTGCTCTGCTGCAGGATTCCATTATGAGTTTCCCCAACCTACGAGGCCATGGATCACAGCTGGTAGTATTTGCTGCTGCATGCATATTATGCATTTTTCTCTCGTCTGGGTAATATGGATGCTGCTTGATTAGCCAGTAAGTGTAGGACAGGGTCTGTGTCTCACTGTGCCATTGCAGAGCAGCAGTGGCAGCATTACAGCATGCAATCACTGTGTTTTAGACAGACACTTCTGTCATGAAAACTCCACAGAGAAAAGCCCAAGTCTGGGACTTGAACACAGGCCCTCATAATTCAAAATTAACCAACAAAGAGTCACCATGTACCCGTTTGCTTAGCTGGGGATTGATGAAACTTAGATCTTCAAGAGTAAGCAAGATCCTGTTGGGTCCTTTGACCAGTTGGAGTTGTTGGATTCGCCTCCTGACAAGAGAAGATAAGAGCAATTCATAATCAGTCACTGTTCCTGTGCAATTTTTCCAACACTCACAAATTATATATATATATATATATATATATATATATATATATATATATATATATATATATATATATATTTTTTTTTTTTTTTTTTTTTTTTTTTTACCTTATAAGCAGACTTATCCCAATGGCACCAATAATGAAAATGAAGACAACTGCAAATACTATGATGACATAGATTACATCCACACCTAAGACAAAGCATAAATATTAAGATTATCAGGTCAATCCTGAGCAGACATCATTTATAGTAGCATACAAAAGCCATGATATTCATTTACATAAAGCATATAACTAAACATAAGATTTCCCTTCTGACCCCATTTGCAAATACAGACGCTCCCCAACTTACAAACATTCATTTTACGAACATCCGAAGATACGAACAGAGCTGTCCGAAGTCGAAAGTGAAACTGAAATGGAATTAAAGAACAAGTAGTAATATAAATGGAATAAAATCTATAGAAAGATATATCATAAATATAAGTATGAAATATGATTAAACATTATCCTGGGGTACACTGAATACTAGGCTCCGGCAGAGGGACGTGGCTGACACATGGTTTACATCGGAGGTCCGGGAAGAGAAGCAGAATGATATATTTCTGAACTCTTGCCAAAACTTTCAAAGAAAAAACAAATTGAGTCCAGTATTATAATGAACTGGATAAGAGTGAAACTCTCTATAAATCTGATCAGATCCGCTGTGCTGTGCTTGAGAGGAACCAGGAGTTTAAACAGGGACATAATGATATTGATAATGTAGGATGATTATGTAGAGAGAGAGAGAGAGAGAGAGAGAGAGAGAGAGAGAGAGAGAGAGAGAGAGATTGTATACAGTACAAACACGTATAGATTACTTATGCAAGATTTAAACATATGTAAGAATGCCCTGTAACGGCATACAAACAAATTTATCGAACGAACGGAACCTAACTCGTTGGTAAGCTGGGGAGCGTCTGTATTCAAAATGTATGCGCCTACTTTAGAAACCCGTGGCTTAGACATACTGTTATCCCTGGCACAGGTCTTTAAGTACCTCCAGTGCAAATGGTCTTAGAATTGAACCAACAGTTAGAGTCAGCAGAAGGAGGAGAACCCGCAGGATAGTGGATAGACCTTCCAGCATATCGCACCATATCTGAACCAAGATCCACCAAATAGCAAAGGTAGAGGTCAGTCCCCCAGCCATCTGAGTCTAAGATAACGTAGTTGGTCTGTCCATCACCCTGAGAGTCAACCTGGATTTTCTGATTGAAGCCCGAAAATGTCCGATTTCGAGTGAAGAAGGCCAGGTTCGTCCCTGAGAACCATTGACCAGATCTTCTGGTGCTGTCCATGGCTTTGGCAAGGAGGTAAAGACCATTGTAGATTGTACCAAAAAGTGGAGAAACCTGAAATTTAGAAGCACAGTAAATACTGAATTATTATTGGGTCGGATAGTGTGTATCTCAGCCAGCTCTGTTTGAAGGTGGAATGCACCCTGAACAGCTTGCCAAGCCATCGTAAGGCTAACACAGGCAATACAGGCAATTTGGAACAGCCAATTAACCCAATGTGTACGTTTTCAGACTGTGGGACTAAACTGGCGTACCCAAAGGAAACCCACACAAGCATGGGGAGAACATGCAAACACCACACTTAAACACCCAAGCTGGGAATCAAACCCAGGACCTTCTTGCTGTGAGGCAAACGTGCTAACCACTACACCTCCGTGCCACCATACTGACAAACATCCATAACCAAAACAAGATGTAGAACAGGCCAATAAGAGATACTAAGCATGGGGGGAGGGGTTTCAGAGAAAGCCTTTGTATTCACCCAAATGCCCCGTTAAAAGAAAAGTAAAGGTATTGGTGATTGGCCCTGGAAATGGACACATTTAAAGGAAGAGGATTCTAATAACAAATTTGCTTTCATATTAGAAGGATCACTCATGTGCTTTAAGTTCCATCCTGGATTTCTTCTCTTCTGGTAAGGTAAGATTTTGACTTTTGTATAGCTGTCTACTTGCTTCAGTTGGACTTGATTGGTGTCACTACTATTTTCAAATATAGGCTTAGTTGAGTCTGTGGTGGCCTTTTGGTAAAGGTTCTGGATCACTGATCCTAATGTTGGGGGTTCAAGCCCCACTCTTCATGGGTTGTCTCTGTCCCGCCAGTGCAGCTAATTGAGTTATCAAAGGCCAGCAGTTACAGAAAATGAACGAATGAAGGATTCTTAGATGGTTCTGTAGTGCTTAATCATCTATAGTTTCTGGCTTCTTTAAGATGTAAATTGGGGGACGGACCCAGAAAGTATATAGTGAAAGTATCCTCTGCTACAAATGTGACGTTTGTAGCAGGATAGGAACACGGGCCATTTATTTAAACAAGTCCTTAAATTGTGGTAATTCAATAATCTTGGTTTTTTGAAGTAGAACTATCAAGCCTAAGGGCAGTGGGCAGGTCTTTTGGACATGTGATGGGGTTACACGTCCCAGCCACCATAAATCTCCACTGTCATGTGTACATGCCACAAGACAGTCGGTAAGAGTAGGACCTGTCTACATACGCATGCGAAGAATAGGTCAGGCTGACTGTGTGGTAGAAACCACCAAATCGGTTCATCGGACAAAAAGGCAGACCCAGCAAAGCGTCATGGAGCGCAACCAGGGCAGTGTGAGACACACAGGACACTGCTGGCCATTCACTGCATCCTGACCTATCTCAACTATGTCGTGCCACTAGACTGAGATAGACCTGGATTAGAGAATGAGGCTGACGATCTGCGCAACTCTCCCTCTTTTAAATCCAAGTCAAGCGCAAGTCATGACTTCATGCAAACCGCAGATCATCGATCTGATATGAAGTCATGGTCATCTTCGACCTCGAAGGACGAACAACAACACAACAACCAGTCATGTAATTTCACCCATTCGAAGTGTGTATGCAGATTCACAATCTGGAAGACAATATGCTAATTTATTATCTTGCCATGCTATTAGAATTTCAGCGGTGAAGGTTTTTTGGGGATTTGGTGGGTTTTTTTGGGGGGGGGATTTTGAGACATTGATATTGTACTTGCAAACAATGAGCTGTTTTTAGCTACCACACCAACACATAAGCTTGATCACAATTTAAATTATGAAAATTAAGTTGTCTTTTCCTCACCTGCTGAGAATCCCGGGTAATGGTCAACTCTTGTTCTTCTTTGGCTTTATTAAAGGCCTGGTTGAAGGACATCAGATCTGATACCACTGTAATGGTGAGCACAGCATCATATGCTATACGTAGCTTGGTGTTGTTCAGAATAGAAAAATAAGAGATATTGGTGTAGGGCAGGCTGTAGAGTAATGCATCATATGGAATAAAGACATAGCTTCCACTTGTTAAGCCCATGTCGTAAGCCTTTAGCAGGAAATTCAGCTGCTTTTCACCACCAATCAGCACCGAATGCATGCACATGATGATAACTGGAAGATAAAGACATATTGGAGCTGCAGAAGAGTTTCATTGACTGGTGAGTTAATTCGTAGCACTTCATTTAAAGGGTAACCACCTCATGACTACAAAGAATGCCATTAACATTGCGGGCCAGCTGACCGCACCTTTTCAAAACTACTGCTCATGTAACATCATGAGTCTGAATAGCACAATCAGAGGAAAGTACTGTCTACCCTGTTCTACATACACAAGCTCACAGATGCTCATAATTGGTTAGTGGCAAGGTGATTGACAGTCAAGAGGGTACAGTCCCTTCCTTCTCAGACAGCATAACGATTGTTTCTGTTTTGCACATGTGTACACGACTGGCAATGACATCATCATTTGAACACTTTGCTTTTAATGACCACAAAATAATAATAAAAAATGGATATTAATAATAATTTTATGATGTGGATTGTACATTTGTACAGTTTATATATTGAGTGAGCAGAAATTTCCACAAAGTGTGCCACTGAACTGAAAAGAGAACTTGAAATGATAATTTACAAGCATACAGTGCTACTTCACCTTACAATAGTCCCAGCAAATGAAAAATCCAGGTTACAAAAAACATTTTCCTAAAATTTTTGTCTCTGGATGTGAAACAAGTTCACGTTACGAAAGCACCATCTCAAAAATTCAAACAATGCACGAGTTACTCTCCCATTGACTATTTCCCACCATACCACCCCGCTGGTCCCCCATTGGCTATCTCCCAACATCCTGCCCCACTGGCCTCCCATTAGATATCTCCCAACATCCCGCCCCACTGGCCTCCCATTGGTTAGGAGGGATGACGCAGCTCCCTCCCATTGGCTATTATGAAGCTGTATCTCCAGAATACCCATGATACTTTTCGTGTAAAGGACCAATTACTGTTGTTTCATGAGTTTTTCGAGTGTGCTAATTGCAGCTTTATTTTTTTGGCTCAGGCTTTTAACCTTGCATAAACATTTGTCAGATTAGAACTCTGCTAAGAAGACAGGGTCAACACAAAGTAAGTACCTTAAAAGGTATGCTTTTATAATTTTTAAAGGGTTTAGGGGTAGTATTGGGGGTCTTGGAACGAATCATGCGTTTTACATGTAAAATGCAGTTCTACTTACAAAAAATCCAGGTTACAAAACTGCCTCTGGAACGGATTAATTTTGTAAGGTGAGGTACCACTGTACTACCCACCATAAAGTAGATGTGATAAAGTTCCCTGTAAGAACTAACACTATTTTTGAGTTCCCTTTATGTGATTTTAGCATGTCCTGGTTAGCACATCCTCTCTATAGCAGGAAGGTTCGAGTCCCAGGTTCGGCAAGGGTGTTTCTGTGTGCACTTTGCAAGATTTCTCTGTGCTTGCATGGTTTTACTCCACGTACTTTAATTTCTTCCAACATGCAGATGAGACTAAATTGCCCCTAGGACTGAGAGTGATTGTGCATGATTGTGAGGGTTGCCTTGTGATGGACTGACACACTGTTTAGGGTGTAATTTGTCTTTGCTTAGAGTTAGATGAGATAAACTCCCCACAACCAGAGGAGGATTAAGCAATGCAATGAATTAATAAATGAATAAAAGGGGTACGTCCTCAAACAGTTCTAAGAACTACAAAAAGTTCTCCAGTTGGTTTAGTACTACTTGATCTGAAACAGCCTGATGTACATAGTTTAGCTTAACTTTAGGGACAGAGAGACATTACATCTCAGGTCAGAAAGGGGAGGGATTTTCAGCTTTGGTTTATGGATTGTACAGAAGACTATTTATTCGGGCTTTGTTGATATTCTGAGTAGTGAACAGAAATAGTTAAAATAAAATCACAGTGTTTCAATGACAACACAATGTTTAAAGACGGATAATCTGAGACGTGTTTATCAGATGCCGATGGGCAAACAGAGATTCTGTTTTTTTTTTATTTTAGTTTCTCAACGATTTTGAACTTTTGTCTTATTCATTCCAAGATGAGAGGCTGGTGAAATCTTTTAACTGATATAAAGAAAAGAAGTTCATTCCAGGACATGACATGTAACCATAAATGGCAAAACAAGCATGGCATGCCATTCAGGATGTACCCTGAATTTGTCACGAGTTGGCTGAGATAGGCTCCAGCCTCTCTGTAACTCTCATAGGATTACGTGGTTCAGCAAATAGATGCATGGATTAGAAGTAGCTTATATATATATATATATATATATATATATATATATATATATATATAAAATTCATTTTCTGAACTGCTTAATCCTTATTGGGCTTTCAGAGAGGCTGTTGCCCACCTCAGCTGGTCTCACCACTCAGGGTGAGAGCAGAGTACATCCTGGAGAGCTCGCCAGGTCATTGCAGGGCAGAAATACACTGATGGCTATGCAGCTCCTTTTGACGAAGGTCAGCAACGGTTCTTTCAAATTAACCTCTCACCACAGACAGTGAGAGACATGGCCAGCCTTTGATAACCCAGTTGGCTGCACTGGGGATAGGGGGTGGGCAGTGGTGACAACCTGTTGCGAGTGGGGCTTGAACTCCCAACCTTAGGATCAGTGATCCAGCACCTTATCACCAGGCCACCACCGCCCCAGTCATTTTAAGATTTGGGCACTGCCTGAAGGTGGAACATCCAATAGATATGAATCTTTATTAATGAGTGTTTCAGACTGTTGTAAAAAGGAAAACGAGGCTCCTTTAAAGGTCAAATCAACTTCGGCCCTGGAGAAAATAATAAATAGATCACCTGTGCGTTTCCCAACTAGGCTCTGTAGTGAAAGAAGGAAAGGTTCTCACTGGGTTGTTTTTTTTTTTTTTTTTCTTGTACTTACTTTCACTCTTTGATTTCTGCATTTAATTGTATCACCTGTCTTGTTAGTTTAAATATAGATACACAAGTTCATGTTTTGTGTTGTATGATAGATCAACAACATGTCTGCTTACCTGAATTAGATATATGTTTTAATTCTGTGTGAGTCTGAGTGGTAGTGTATGAGCTTCTAATTTTGGGAGGGCTCAGTACAGTTATTAACAATCAACCTTTAATTATTATTATTATTATTATTATTATTGCTGCATGTTGTTATGCAAGTGAAGTATATATAACAGCCTCTGGGCAACAATTCAGTGACTCGATAGCCTCATTGGGTGTTTTGGTTGGTATGCGACATCCATCTATGGTGTTCTACTGAGGATCTCCATGACAACAGCACATGATCTTTTGTCATCCGCTATATTCCCTCTTTGCTTAATGAGGTAGATAATGTTGCACATCCTGGAACCTTTAAACTACTGCATAGCACATGAATTAAGCCTGAAGGTCATAGAGCTACAAGACAGCCATGTATTGACTCAAACCTAAATATTCACTCTCTTTCTATTCCGTTTGGTGACTGCTTCAATATGTTATTATGACACCTGTCATGAGGATTCAATAAATTAGAACATTGTGACCATCTAATGTTCATGATAACTACTAATTAGAGAAATGCAGGTGTTATTACATCTGAGACCTCTCAGAGTTTAATAATATAGGACAAATAGAGAAGACATACAGGCCTATGAGCTCTCGCATAAAGTTGTTTTGACGCAGTTCTAATCTGTGTGCTTTTATGTGCGCAGTGGTAGAGATGTAGCCATAAAATCGATTTTGCTTTACCTTTGATTTCCCCTGCGTCCTGGATGTTTCTCATTGTGTTCTCCATCTCCGTGTCGTTATTTCCAATTGATGCCACGATACCCACTGGAAGCCCCTGACTCATGAGAGAGCTGGCCAGTTTGCTCGCAGTGTCGACCCATATATCCTCATTAGAGGACACGATGCCGATGTTTGCCCAACTGAAATACCTCAGGACGGTGTACAGAACCCGTGTAGGTGACGGCAATATCCGGGCGAATGTTGGGTAGCTCTGCATTCGATCGAGCTCATAGTTGATGCAGGCCCATGAAAAAATAGCTTTATCCCAGTTCTTGGCCAGGAGCGTGGCTGCGGTGCAGTATCCTGGATTTCCAGGTCCGATGAAGGCATCGGCTTCTTTTTCATAACGCACAAACGTCGTCAGTGCTTTTGAGGTTTCGCACGGTTCTTGGAGAACCACGAAGTCCATAGTACAGCCCAGGTCCAAACTGACATCGTTGTTTATTTTATTAATGGCTAACTGTGAAGCTACAGAAGGTAAAGTTTTGGAATAGACAGGGTCACAATTCCAAGGGCCGACGACCCCGACTTTAAAAACGAGGCATTGCACACAACATGGAAAAGTTAAAACGGCAAGAATCGTCCATAAGTTGAAAAACGGTAGCGTTGAAAGGCTGTGCTTGCTTCTCAGGATGTTGCAACACGGGAAGCTGGATATGTCCAACAGTGCGCCTCCAAAATGGAGACGATATTGTTGCATTGTCCTCCTTTTGTATCCGTTATGATAAGTGGACTTTACATGACCGTCTCGGGGGTAAAACAATAGTACAGCTGAAAGTACGAGAAAGGACTGCGGCTTAAATTTCTTTGTCATCGAGAACAATTAATGATATAAGAAAATAACAAGGAGGTACCCAGACTCACCATCAGTTCTTGAAAACAAGTCCAAAAGTAATTAAAATTAATCTTTTCCGTCAGATTTTCAGACTTCTGATGCCCATTCCTCAATTTTTTTTCTTCTCGTGATCTGCCGTAGGTTTTTCCGCATGCAAAAACAGCACCATACAATATAACTATCTCTCGGAGTGCAGCAGCCGAGAGAAACAACTTCAGCACCCAGGAGAGATCCTCAGTGCCTGCTGTTAGTAATCACGCACACACCGTCTACCCTCATCGACCGCGAACCCAACCCAAAACACCAACATTTCCTCCACTCGCTTGTGGCCTGCAGTCTATTAACACCATTGTCCATTATTTTAACTCTTAAATGTTACCTCAATCTCATCACCATCATCCTCATCATCACCATCATCATCATCATCATCACCACCATCATCATCACCTCCATCCTCAATTAGTTCGATGATTCCAAGTGATGTATTTGCATAAAAATAAGAAGAACTAGTGTTAATTTTCCATTAGAAATAATCACACTCGCAAGCCTTTCATGGTCATTCAATTAAAGTCTTCCCAAAGTCACCCCAGGCTGTGATGTCACCATGAGCCGCGAGTCTAATCCAGACCTGGTGAGATGCAGCGTAAGAGGATTGTAGATGAAGCTTGCGTTTATGCTTCATTGGGTTCTTGCTTACTGAGAGAGCAGTTCATTAGCACCGAGTGATAGGTGGAAAATAATTTGAAATAAATTCTGAATTGATGCTTTTGTGTGAGGATGTTAATGATGTTTATGTATCGATGCGCAATCCACAGATCATTCTTTCTCTGCTGCGCCAAAGTCAGCGTGGTTTTACGAATGGAGTAACATCGAACAATCAGTGGAGACAACACTGGAGTCATCAGTTATATTTATTTCAAACGATAACTCCAGGTGGCACGGTGGCATAGTGGGGGGGGGGCACGTCTCCCTAACTGCAAGAAGGTCCTGGGTTCGATTCCCAACCCAGGTGTTTCTGTGTGAAGTCTGCATGTTCTCCCTGTGCTGATGTGGGTTTTCTCCCACAATGAAAAAACATGCACGGTAGGTTAATTGGCTGTTCTGAATCACCAATAGGTGTGAGTGTGAATGGTTGTGTGAGTATTGGCCCTGCGATGGTCTGGCGAGCTGTCCAGTGTGGTATATATTACTACCATGTGTGGTACACAATAAGCAGCTCGCTATAAAATCCCATCACTAATACACACACATACACAACCATTCACATCTAGGGTCAGATTTTATTCGGTTAATTAGCCTATCGTGCATGTGTTTGAACAGTGGGAGGAAACTGAAATACCAGAAGGAAACCCACACAGCCATGGGGAAACCTACAAACTCCACATAGGACCGCCCATGTTGACTCAAACCCATGACCCTCTTGATCTGAGGTAGCTATTCTAACCACTATGCTGACGTGTCACCAAAAAACAAGCAATGAATATATAAATACATAAAAATGTTACCATATTAAAATAAATTATGTGAAAAATAAAAAATGTGAGATTATGTTAATCTCATGTGGAAATGAGTCATGTGAATAGAACATAACTGAAAATAATAATTTAAAGAATCACTGGTGGAATTCAATGAACCATACATGGATATAAAAGAGTCATATCAGGAAAAAAAAATCACATGTGATTCACCATGATCATAATCAAATCATATTAAAAAATAAAGAAGTCATATGAGTGATGTAAAGGAATCACATGTATGTGTGGCATCGGGATTAGCACATCTGGTGGTTAGGCTCACAGAGAGACGGTCCTGGGTTTAATTCCCAGGCTCATGCACCTCTGGAGGCAGATTCCATGTTCCCCTCTAGGTGTGAGTGTGACTGGTTGTGTGTGAATGTGCTCACCATACGAAAGCCTGGCAAGCTGTTCAGGATGAACCCTGCCTTCACCCCGTGTCGGCTGAGATAGGCACCAGCATACACGAGCCCGTAGTAGGATTATGTGGTTCGGCAAATGAGTGAGAGTGACAATGTGTGAAAATAAATGTGCACACAAAGTGAAAATAAATGAATCGCATGAATCACATGTTCCAGTACAAACCGGATTCCACAAAAGTTGGCACACTATAAAAATTGTGAATAAAAACTGAATGCAATGATGTGGAAGTGCAAATTTCAATATTTTATTCCGAATGAAACAGAAGATATGTATAAAGTTTAAACCAAGAAAATGTGTCATTTTAAGGGAAAAATATGTTTATTTTAAATTTCATGATGTCAACAAATCTCAAAAAAGTTGGGACAAGTCGCAATAAGAGACTGGAAAAGTCCACTGTACTTATAACAAACTGCTGGAAGACCAATTACCACTAATGAGGTCCATTGGCCATTGGAGTATAAAAAGAGCTTCTCAGAGTGGCAGTGTCTCTCAGAAGCGAAGATGGGTAGAGGATCACCAATTCCCCCAATGTTGCACAGAAAGATAGTGGAGCAATATCAGAAAGGTGTTTCCCAAAGAAAAATTGCAAAGAGTTTGAAGTTATCATCATCTACAATGCATAACATCATCCAAAGATTCAGAGAATCTGGAACAATTGTTGTGCGTAAGGGTCAAGGCTGAAAAACCATACTGGATGCCCGTGATCTTCGGGCCCTTAAACGGCACTGCACCACAAACAGGAATGCTACTGTAAGGGAAATCACAGAATGGACTCAGCAATACTTCCAGAAACCATTGTCGATGAACACAATCCGCCGTGCCACCCGCCACTGCCAGCTGAAACTCTACAGTACAAGGAAAAGCCTTTTCTAAACAGGACCCAGAAGCGCAGGAGTTTTCTCTGGGCCAGGGGTCATTTAAAATGGAGTTTGGCAAAGTGTAAAACTGTTCTGTGGTCAGACAATTCACGATTCAAAGTTCTTTATGGAAAACTGGGACACCATGTCATCCAGGCTAAAGAGGACAAGGACAACCCATGTTGTTATCAGCGCTCAGTTCAGAAGCCTGAATCTGTGATGGTATGGGGTTGCATGAACGCATGTGGCATGGGCAGCTTGCACATCTGGTAAGGGACCATCAAAGCAGGAAGGTATATTCAGACTCTAGAACAACCTATGCTCCCATCTAGACGTTGTCTCTTTCAGAGAAGACCTTGCATTTTTCAAGATGATAATGCCAGACTACATGCAGCATTAATTATAACATCATGGCTGCGTAGGAAAAGGATCCGGGTATTGAAATGGCCAGCCTGCAGTCCAGATCTTTCACCTGTAGAGAACATTTGGCGCATCATAAAGAGGAAGGTGCAACAAAGAAAGCCTGAGACAGTTGAACAGTTCCAGGCCAGTATTCGACAAGAATGGGACAGCATTCCTATTTCTAAACTTAAGAAACTTGTCTCCTCTGATGTTTGCAGACCATGCAGGCCACCATGAGGCTGACACCCTCCTCAGCAGACACTAGGTGAAGGCAGGGGTACACATTGAATAACTCACTAGTCCATCACAGGGCCAACATACATATATACAACCATTCACACTCACAACTAGGGACAATCAGTAACAGATAATTAGTTTATTGTGCATGTTTTATTGCCAGAGGAAACTCACACACGCACAGGGAGAACATGCTAACTCCACACGGAAAGACCCTCAGCCTGGGAATCGAACCCCAGACCCTCTTGCTGTGGGTTGATGTTCACTGCTGTGGCACTGTGTTGCTCGTGAAAGAATCATGCAAAGTGGGATGTTAACCTTTGAAAATAAATGCATTGTGGGTAAAACCAAAAGGAAAACAAACAAACAAATAAACAAACCCACACAGATGCCATACAGGTGCAATGTAATTTTTCTATATGAATCATGTGATTACTGACATGTGAAGTTTGTATTCGTGGATCGTTTAGGGATTTAAATTTCTGCTGTTGAATAAACATGCTGTCTCCAGGTTGATGTTTTGGTTTCTGTATAAAGCATGTGTTACGTGGTGGGTGGTGATCCCTCTGCTCGGTGCTAACAGTAATTGGGCTTCTGCTTTGCCACAGCAGTTCAATTGAATTAGAGCAAGTGCATGTTGGGAATAATTAAAGTTAACGAGGGGCCACTCTCTGGAGCCATCCCTGGAGTCCCTGGCACATTTGCGTGCGTCAGTTAAACACCAGTGATTTGAGAAGTCTCTGAGCTCATTTAGGCAGAGAAGCCAAGCAGACTGCTACTAGATTGGAAAAAAAAAAAAGTTTGGATCATGTTTTGGAAGTTCAGGTGCACACGCTCACAAAATCGCTCATATCAAAACTAAATTTAAACTTCTAAATCCCAGATTATCATATTGATGGGTTTTGGGGGGGGTTTCTGGTATTTTTCCAGTTCAGCCTCCATGTCCGCTTAAATCCAATCAAGTCAACCCAACTCACTTTATTGGTCATAGAGAGGCTGGAGCTTGGTGAGGGGTGGTGGTGGTGGTGGTGGTACTGCTCACCAGACCATAACATGGCAAACACACACAGTCAGTTGCACTCACACCCACGAGGATGAGCAATCTGGAACAGCCAATTAGCCTCATGTGCAGGTCTTTGGACTGGGGAGGAAACCAAAATACCTGGTGGAAACTCATGCAGACATGGGGAGAACATCTAAACTCCACATAGACAAGTCCAAGTCCAGGACTTGAGCCTTGATCCTTCTTGCTATGAGGTAGATATGCTAACCATTACACCACTGTCCCTTCCTTTATACAAACAGAGAATATATAAAAGAATCACCCCCTCTAAAATGTGCTTAGCAGCCTGAAATGAAGACACACTAATAATAATAATAATAATAATAACAAAACAGAATCATTAACATAATTAAAGGATCACCCTCTCTGAAAATGCATGTAAAGGCAAATAGGTGTAACTCATCACCTACTCCAAGTTAGTTGGGTTCCACCTGTGATACTTTATAGTCATTCTGATAAGTTAGGAATAAAAACACTTATTTCTTCAACATTCCAGGGATGGAAAGCATAATAGAAAGCAGTCAATCAAGTATGGGTGGCAAGGCACTGTCAAAAGTCTGGAGATGTAGATATTTTTTTTACCAGTTCCAGATTGATTTACTTTGCTACATTTGTATATTGAGTGCCGTTAAGTTTACATTTTTTACCTGGAGGGTACTTGAAATGTTTATTTTTTTCTGCAGATTATTATTTAACATGGCATGGAAAAGTTTAAAGAATTAATTGATTAATTATTCTGAATTCAGTTGGCATCGGCACCAGCTTCCCTTAACGGAATGAATAATATACACACTGACTCACACACACACACACATATATATATATATATATATATATATATATATATATATATATATATATATATATATATATATATATATATATATATATATATATATATATATATATATATATATATATATATATATATATATGTGTGTGTGTGTGTGTGTGTGTGTGTGTGTGTGTGTGTGTGTGTGTGTGTGTGTGTGTGTGTGTGTGAGTCAGTGTGTATATTATTCATTCCGTTAAGGGAATATATCTATAGATATATATATATATATATATATACGGCGGCACGGTGGCGTAGTGGTTAGCACGTCCGCCTCACAGCAAGAAGGCCCGGGTTCGATTCCCGGCCTGGGCGTTTCTGTGTGGAGTTTGCATGTTCTCGCCGTGCTTGTGCGGGTTTCCTCCGGGTGCTCCGGTTTCCCCCGCAATCCAAAGATGTGCACTGTAGGTTAATTGGCTGTTCTAAATTGACCGTAGATTCTCTCCTGCAGCGGCACTGGAACCCAGTCGTATCGGCACTTGCCTTTCCATTGGATCCTTCTGGTGGCGCCGAGACAGGGGGGGACTTGCTGCTTGGGTAACAGCCTGTCCCTCATTACTCCCTACCCAGGCTCTGTGCACTGGGGAGTATCACCAGTCGGGATACTGGCTAGAGCGCAGCCATAGTCCTTCGGGACTGACGGAGGCCTACGCTATATATATATATATATATATATATGATACATTTTTCAAATTTTCCTCACAAATGTTTTTATTTTTAATGAAACATTTTCCTACAAGTAGTTTATATTGTCAATCTACATATAATTTCTTTCTGTTGTACACAATTTTTCATTTATCTGTCCATCACCTGAACTACTTGCATGCTGGCGTCTGTCTCCGCTGACACTAGCTGATAGGAGGCTATACTGTACTCACACTCACCCTGATGAGCAATTTGGAACAGCCAATTTGCATAATGTTATTAGACT
>CM045747.1:6053081-6075581 GCA_024760905.1 Plotosus lineatus | reverse complement strand
TTTGTCGAAAGTCAGCAATGGTTCTTTTACATGCCTCACACCATAGACAGTGACAGACATGGCCGGGCTTTGATAACCCAGTTAGCTCCACTGGTGGGGACAGTGACAACCTTGTGGAGAGTGGGACTCGAACCCCCAACCTTTGGATCAGCGATCCGGAGCCTTATACCACTAGACCACCACTGCCCCCAGGTGAAAGGATTTTTTTTTTTTTTTTTGATTTGATTTGATTTTTACTTTTGTTCCAGGCAAAATCTCTAAACCCCGCCCCCATGAAAACCCAGACCGGGTCACTAAATTGAATCACATTCATTTGTCAGAAGTTGTGGTTGCATTAACTTTTCACAGGTACTGGATTGTTCAAGTTTGCAATCACACAATACGTTTACATCCAAAAATAAAAGCGTATAGATATAGGAAAGGATATTTGTTCTGAAGTATAAACTAATCAAACAAATTAACTATCAGCTAGTAAGAGTTCCTCCACGGGAAGTTCTTCAGGAGAGACGACAACTCATTAGTTCTTTGCTGTATCAATGCTTTATGAAATGGGAAAATTCCTCTCCTGCAAACCCTGGAAGGTTCTGGACTTAATTCCAAGTGGAGAACAGAGCCTTCAGCGGTGATTCTCAGCCTTGACCTTGCTTGCCCCTCGTCTGCTTGATGTGCTTTACTTCTGACTATATCCCCACGTCTACGTTTTCTTTGGGGATTCGGGTCCAGCACTTGGCGTGTTTTGTGTTTGAGTTCTGCTCCATGTGTGGCCTATCCATCGGACTCTCTCTATGAAACGTTCACCTTTAAAGGGTGAGATGGGGTGCATGTTCCTTTGACCCGTGGAGCTATGCTGATGGGGGCATCTGCTCCTGATAGGGCCACCCAAGTCAGACAGATTGACGGGTAGGGGCCTGATACAGAATAGTCCCCCTCCTGGTCCTCCGGGTTGAAGGTTGGGCAAAAGACTAATCACACATTACTGTGTTAATTACAAACACCAGAACCAACGTATGGTCCTCTGACTGCTCTGACAGTTCCCTCCAGATAGCTTGATTCACTTTCACACTCCAAAGACATGTACATGAGGCTCATTGTCTGTTCTAATTTGCCCTTATGTGTACTTTTATATGTTTGTATGTGGGCATGTTGGCCCTGGGATAGTCTGATGAGCTATTCAGGGTGTATGCCACCTTTGCTTGGTGTTGGCTGAGATAGGATCCAGCTTCCCATGACTCTAATTAGATTTAGCAGAGACAAAATTCTACAGTCTCCAGCAACTATATGAGATCCAGTGATACACAATCTCATCCATGCACTGATCCACTGATCTTGCGGCAGCAAATCTCCCGGGACGCTCTCGCACCAAAACATATCAAGTGTTCATTCATTCGTTCATTTTCTGAACCGCTTAATCCTAATTAGAGTGGCAGGGAGGCTGGCACACATCTCAGTCGACTCTGGGCGAGTGTGGATTACAACCTGGACAGCTCGCCAGGCCATCGCAGGGCCCATCTTGAGTGCGTTGATGTGTGATTGGGTGAAATGAGAGGAAATTTAGTGCGCAATGGGTCCACCGATGGTGGATGATGTCACTGTCTTCAGAGCTTTGATTTGTTGAATTGGACTCATTTTACCTATTCTTCCCTAACTATACATAAATATGGCGGCATTGTGGGGTCGTGCTTTGCATGTCTGCTTCACAGCAGGATGTCCTGGGTTCGATTCCCAGCTCGGGTGTTGCTGTGTGCCGTATGCATGTTCTCTTGGTGTTTGTATGGGTTTCCTTCGGGTACTCCGGTGTGCTCCGACAGTCCAAAAACATGCCCGGTTGGCCAGTTGGCTGTTCCAAATCACCACTGGCTGTGAATGTAAACAGTTGTGTGATTATTAGCCCTGTGATGGCACAGCGAGGTGTCCAGCGTGTACCTCGCCCTCAGCCAGAGTCGGCTGAGATGGGCGTCAGCCTCCCAATGACCCAGATTAGCATAAAAGCGGCTTAGGAAATGAATATAAACAAATGTGTGTATATAGGATTAGAAAGCGAGGAGACCGGCTGGACTAAAAGCCTGTTTTTGTTCATCAGGTTCAAACAGTTTTTCGAATAGACTAATGGTGTCGAGCCTCGAGGGACCGAGTCTCTCGGTGCTTCACGGTCTCTGCGTGGTCAGGGCTGAATGATTGCTGTGTGTTTTGTGCACTGTGTCCTTCTGCCTGCATTGTTACTCTGCAGGTCTTCTCGCATCCATTTGCTTTCATCAGCAAGAATGTGCTCAAGGACAGCTGTCCATACACCAAAAGATGGTTTTCATTTCTGAGGTCAGTACACGGATCACTGACCAAATTCAAGCCTACACTCGTCCCTTTCACTGCACCGGGCCGATATTATCAGGTTTATGAGATTCCCCCCCCCCCCCCCCGGCATTCACTTTGTCTCCCTCCTGACATATCTCTGTTTGTAAGATGACCAAGTGCAGCCCTTCCTATCCTGAATCAGTTCAGCCTCTGAACCGAACTGTGGATATGACCACCGAAGAGTAAATGGCTTTTCAAGTATTCTCCTCCCTGTCTCTTTCCTATTCAGCTGTAAAAGGCTGTCCACTCTGGACCCTTGAATTATGCATTATTCCATCAGGACTGCAGTAGGGAAACAGTATCTCTGCAGATTTAATGGAATGCCGCATTTTTATTATTCTTGCAAACCTTTTATTTATTCATTTATGCTGCCATTTCTGACATATCAGATCTCACTACAAATACAGCGACATGCACAGAGGGGTGGTGGTGGTGGTGGTGGTGGTGGTGGGGATTGTCTGAAATGTCCTGATGACAATTATCTGAAATCTTATTGAATCCGAAACAGAATTTTAGAGGAAAATCAGTTTATTTTTCCCCTTGTTGACAGGTACATCCTGGACAGCTCGCCAGTCCACTGCAGGGCCATATTCACTCACACACACACACACACACACACACACACACACACACACCTAGGGGCAATTTGAAAGTTCTCATTAATGGAATGTGCACGTGTTTGGACTGTAGCAAGAAAGCAGAGGAACCCTTTTTTTGTTTATTATAACTGTGTGTGTTAAGCCTGGGGTGTTTGCGTTGGACCCAGAGATGCAGGAGACCAAAAGAAGGTTCAAAAACGGTTTATTTAAGCACTAGGAAACGTAAATCACGGGAATACTAAGTCGATGGAACTGGTCGAGCACGAAGCAAGAACCAGGAGTCAAAGAGAAAGCCGAGGAGCAGAATCACGGGGAAAACAATCTTCTGACAGCGGAGGGGAGAGTGCCGCTCCCATTTATAGCTGGCTGCTTGCTGATTGCAGATTGGGACCAGGTACGCTCTTCTGGAACTCACCTGCCAGCAACCACCTCGCCCCTTGCCAGCGCCTGCAATGACTAAAGAAGAGAATTAATGCCGTCAGCCGGCACAGACCATAACAGTTTGTACATAAAATCTAACTCCAAATGGTAAAAATATGCACAAACATCAGAAATTAAACACAACAGTTAACTGGGCTGATCTATGACCTAATAGGTAAAGAAACAGCTTTGGGACCGAAAGATCGCTGGTTCGATTTCTAAACCAGCAGGAAAGATGTGTGGCGGTGGGGTAATGAGCCGCATCTTCCCTTCCTCCACATTCATGACTGAAGTGCCCTTGAGCAAGTCACCGAACCCACAACTGCTCTTCAGGGACCCCAACGTGTGTGTGTGTGTGTGTGTGTGTGTGTGTGTGTGTGTGTGTGTGTGTGTGTGTGTGTGTGTGTGCTTGTGTGTGTGTGTGTGTGTGTGTCTGCGTGTGTGTATGTGTCTGTGTGTGTATGTATGTACATGTGTGTGTGTGTGTGCACGTGTGTGTGCATGTGTGTGTGAGCGTGTGTGTGTGTGTGTGTGTGCATGTGTGTGAACATGTGTGTGTGTGTGTGTGTGTGCATTTGTGTGTGTGCATTTGTGTGTGTGCGCGTGTCTGTGTGTGTGAATGTGTGTGTGTGTGTGTGTGTGTGTGTGTGTGTGTGCGTGTGTGTGCGTCTGTGTGTCTGTGTGTGTGTGTGTGTGTGTGTGAATGAAGTATATGCGTATAAAATATCACATCTGTTTCAAATGATGTGACCCAAGCAATATCAGGCAGTTCAGGTTGCACACAGGTTGCAGGTTCATATCAGTAATGAACAGACAGAGCTTTAGAGAATCTGTGCATGGAAGAGGCAGAGCATGAGGAGGAAGGGGAGGGGCCATGGAAGAGCAAGACAAAAAGTAGCAATTCCTGATGAAATTCAGGTTTCTGTCATAGACCATGTTCTTGTCCCTGGAATGCCAATGAAGGAGGCAGGATAAAGAGCACAGCCCAGCGTCAGTAAATTTCCAGAGATTCAGAAAAGAGACCAAGTACATCCATCATCCTTTATCTCTCACACACTCATTTACCAAATGGCATAATCCTACTAGGGTCGCAGGGGCCACAGGGGCCACGGGGGCCTATCTCAACCGACACTGGAAGAAGGTACAGCCTGATCAAATCTCCAGACCATCGTATGGTCAACACATACATGAACCAACCCTCACACACAGTGAAGCACTCCGCCGTCATGCCGCCTGTGTCCTGTGGACTAAACTTTATAATTAGGACACAATTCAAAGGTGATTGACGTCTCAGATTTACTTTGAAGTTCTGAACTGATTTTAAATCTTAATTCCTATATCATTCATTCATTTTGTGAACTGATTGATCCTAATTAATACGTCTGGACCTCTTTGCTTAGGTTGCTACCCCCGCAACCCGACCCTGGACGAAGCGGAAGATGTTGATGATGATGATGATGATGATGATCCTAATTAGGGTCAAAGGGAGGCAGGTGCCCAGCTCAGCCAACTCCAGGTGAGGGCAGAGTACACCCTGGACAGCTCGCTGGGCCATTGTAGGGCAGAAACACATTACGGGTAAGCAGCTCATCTTGAGGAAAGTCTGCAATGGTTCTTTGACATGAACCGCACACCATAGACAGTAAGAGACATGGCCGGCCCGAATGGGGGGGGGGGGTGCAGGGATAACCTGTTGATAGTGGGGTTTGAACCCCCAACATTGGGATCAGTATTCCAGGACCTTACCACAGGGCCACTCATCTCCTATACTTATTTGTAAAACCCTCTAATGCTAGCAGTGTGGCTGGGAAACTGGAGCCTACCTCAGCCAACTTCTGGAGCCTACCTCAGCCAACTTCGTGCAAAGACACTACAGTCTGGAATGTAATTGGACTATAAGAGGCCAGACTATAACCTGTTGTTCTCCCTGGCCAGTGTGTTGGCAACGTCACACTTACGTATACATCCTTTTATGATTATTGTGGATGCTCATATAGTGCAATTTCATACACACGTATGCTCAATGCGCATGAGACCCCAGCGCTCCAGGCACCCGTTGCTACTGTACGGCACCAGTTGTTGCGTTGTGCTATCCTTTTGATGCTGAGCGCCAAGCAGGAAGCATCAACTCCAACTTCGAACTCCGACCTTCTGGAGGATCAGGTGGACGCTCTACCAACTGAGCTAAATCCCCACTCAAACTTTTTAGACTTCTCATTGATCTTTGAGATCTTTGTCTCGTTTGGACCTGAGGAGCAGGTCCATGAGCTGAACAAACAGTCTGTCTACAGTGTAGTTTGGAACAATGTCAATGTCAATAGTGATTAGCATGTCCGCCTCACAACAAGGTCCTGGGTTTGAGTCCGGGGCTCAGTCGGGGGTTTTCTATGTGGAGTTTCCATGTTCCTTTCCATGCTTGCATCAGTTCTCTCTGTGTACTCAGGTCTCCTCCTACAGTCCAAAAATATGCACATTAAGATAACCAGCTGCTCAAAACTGCCCCTAGATTGTTGGCTTGTGAATTTGCCCTGTGGTGGTCTTGTGAGCTGTTTGGGATGTGCCACACTTTTGCTCAGAGTGGGCTGGGATAGGCTTCAGCTTTCATGGGACCCTAATAGAATTCGCACATGAGTCAGTAAGTTAGTTAGGGGGCAGCACAGTGGTGTAGTGGCTCGCCTGTTCACCCCACAGTAAGAGGGCCTGGGTTCGATTCCCAGCCTGAGCAAACCCCATGTGGAGCTTTCATGTTCTCCTCATGCTTGGTTTGTTTGCTCTGTTTACTCCAGTTTCCTCCCACAGTCCAAAAATATGCACAGTAGGTTAACTGGCTGCTCCAAATCTTTCCTAGGTATGAATGGTTGCATGAGTGTTAGCCCTATGATAGCCTGGCAAGCCTTCCAGGGTGTACCCTGCCCTCATGCAGAGTCAGCCGAGAAACCCAATTAGGATTAAGCAGTTCCAAAAATGAATGAAGTTAGTGAGGATTTTTTTTTTAATTATATAGCAGATGATTGTCCTTCCTGGTGCCGAACATGAAAGAATCCCACACAAGCAACGGAAGACTGTGCAAACTCCGCATAGACCAGGATTTTCTTGTGCTGAGGTGAGAACATTGCACCAGTATGATAAACCATCCGACACCAAGGTAAATCTCCTACAGGCTACGGACTTGGTCTGTGGTGACAACAGTTGTGTCGACACTAGACACAGCACATTAAAGTGTTTTGCCTGGGAAGAGGCTTATACTTGTAGCATGTGACATTGATGAAGTGCTGTGGCCTGACCCAGCCTGAAGATGTGATGAAGCCTGATGACCAATCACTTGTTTACGGTCCTCTGAATTTGTCCCACTTACAGTGCATTGTGGGTTGTGGAAACTGCTGTCTTTTCAAATACTTCATTTTCTTTTCCTGTACAATAAATGCAGACTATACCAAGTAGATGCAAAATACATTTATGACATCATAAACACTCAAAATTTCTCCGAAAGCTACAGGATATGCCCTGAACTCTGTGTTTATTCATTTTTGATGTCATGTGCAATAACTGCTCAATTAGGTTTTTATTTCACCTGCTTTGTGAGAACATTATTTGTTTTGCTGTGCACGGGGTACAACAGACTTGAGGTGATTGATACCTGTGCCGCTTGGTGGTGGACGAGGTTATATATTCACTAGCGTCTGTTTGTTTGCATGTTTGCCTGTGAGCAGGATGACGTAACAACTACCAATCCGATTTTAACCAGACTTGGTGGCGGGGTGGGGCCTGGGCCTGGAAAAAAATCTGTTATATTTGAAAGTGAATGGGAACATGTTCAAAAAAAAAATCCTGAAAAATCCTAATTATTATTAGCATGGGGAAAATATTTCTGGAATCCCCACTAGGGGGAGATATTTCATTATAACTGTGCCAAGTTATAAGAGCCATACTTGATGTCTCTTGGAGAAAACATCCAAATAAGTTACAGTTCTATGGACTATCAATATAACACTGCTGGCAAGAAAAACAAGAACCTGCAAGTGATTTTCTGCTCTAGACACACTGACATGGCACCAGATGAGTCATTTGCCCAGCATCTACTTATATTAACCAAATATGTGGAGATACAGGGTGCCACCATGAAGATCTTCTAACACTGATGAAGGAGCATGATGGATGGTGTGATAGAGAGGCAGGACTGCGATGGATGGCGTGATAGATTCATGAATGTCTCAGCTAGCATGACCAGATGCCAAGTTATTTTTTTGTTTGGTTTTATTTTGTTTTGTAGTAGTGGTGGCCTGGTGGTAAAAGATGCTGGATTGTTGATCCTAAGATTTGGGGTTCGAGCCCCACTCTCCACAAGGTTCTCACTGCCCCCCCAGTGCAGCTATCTTGGTTATCAAAGGCGGGCCATGTCTCTCACTGTCTATGGTGAGAGGTTCATGTAAAAGAACCATTGCTAACTTTCATCAGGAGTAGCTGCATAGCTGTCAGTATGTTTCTGCCCTGTGATGGCCAGTGAGCTGTCCAGGAGGGATTCTGCCCTCGCTAAGAGACAGCGGATATATGCATGGGCCGATGATACCAGAAGCACGTCAACGCACCAGTAAGCACTTTTGTTTTGGGTTACCCCCCATTTACTCTTTAATTTAGTTGTACTGTATTCAATTCCCACCTATCAGGTATTGGCTTCCCTATCACATCTAAACACCACCAACCAGTGAGGGGCAAAAGCATGCACATGCCTACTCCGTGACATGCAATGATAACCACCCGTCTCTTTTCAAACTGCGGCACTACACGTATTCGAGGGCTTTCTAGCACACTCTGAAGGGAAGCGTTATTCGCCCCTTTTACAAATCAGCTCACAGATGCCTATGATTGGCTGGCGATCGCTTTGATTGACAGAGAAGTGAGCATCTGTCATCCCCCCCTCCCATAAGAGCTTGGACCAATTATCTCCTATGGACTCCCAGCTACGGACAGCTGTGGTATTAACCTGGATTTCTGGGTTAATAGTTGCGCGCCGATGATGCTAAATTATAATAATTTGCGCCTTTCAGAAGTTTCCTGCACTGTATAAATGCCCCTCTAATTTTGTGAAAATAGTTAGATGGGGTTTTGTGTTTACAGTTTTGAGAGAAGGGGTGAGAAATTTGAAGAAAAGTGTCTCAGCTAATGTTGCAAAATATACTGAAATGTTCCAATTCAGTCGGAGTCGCAGTAAGTCAGTCCACCAAAACTCTCTCTCTCTCTCTATCTATATATATATATATATATATATATATATATATATATATATATATATAGACATGCCTATACAACATTACATCATGTACAGCTCTAACAGAATTATTATTAGAATTGAAGGACAGATACAAGTTTGGAAGGACATGTATATTCTCACAACGACAGCAGACACTCGTTGTGTTTATGGTCCGTCAAGATAATGCAATTCAGCAGCGTGAAGTACGACAGCAGATTACAGAAGACAATGTGCATTTTGAGGGAATATTTAGTGTGAGTTCTTTAACCAGTAACCGTGTCCTGAAAGGCTACCAGATAAGGATCCAACAAGCCTATAGGGCAGCACTCACTCATTAGATGAATTGTTCAATCTAGACACCCAGCCATTGCACCAGACGAGTCAGTCTCCCAGCATGTACCTCCATTGACCAAGTATGTAGAGACACAGGCTGCCACCATGAAGACCTTCCAGCAATGAAGCAAGGATGCAGGAACATGATGGCTGGTGTGATAGATTCATGAATGAACAGATGATGATGCTCAGTAACTGCTTAATCCTACCGGGGTCACTGGAAGATTGGGGTCTATCTCGGCCAACTTTGGGCAAAGGCATCGTACCCTTAAACAGTTTGCCAAATCATTACATGGCCAACACACAAACATTTCCACTCATATCAACACACCCAATGTGCATGTCTTTGGACTGGGAGAAAGTAGGACTATGTTAAAAAAAACCCATGTCACCATGGAGAGAAGATGCAAATGTCAAAAAGAAATACCTGAGCCCAGGACTCACATCCAGGACTTTGTTGCTGTCAGACAATGAAATCAATATTTGCTAGGAAGTGAACATAAACATAAATCAACAGCACTGACATTTATAGTAGAGCTCTTAGGTGGGCCAAAGCTCAACATGAGCGGAGCACCATCGTCACGGGATATGGATTGAATGGTTGTTTCATCTCCATCCCATCTCCCACGTCCACACGTTGCTGAGTTGATGCTGATTGACTGTCATGTATCGCTGACCTCTGTGACAATGGATGCTTTGACTGGCATTATATAATGAATAAACTCAACTCGCAAAGACCTAATGCCCTGACATGAATCCTATCAATGGTTTATCATGTACAAAAACTGACCGTTGTCTGTGTCCATTATGTATAGAGGATGTTTGAAATGGACCCCATAGAGAGGCCCCATGAATGCATCTTCCTGTATGAAGCTCTTGAAAAAGTGGAGGAGAGTCACAGCATGCCATTGTAGAAGCCTGGGCAACCTGGTGGCTGCTCACTGGTAGCTCAGTGCTTACCCAAAGGTTGGAAGATCAAGGCCCAGTACCACCTATAGCCACCTCTGTTGGACCCTTGAGTAAGGCCCTCAACCTTCAATTGCATACTATTATATATAAACAATAATTGTAAGTCGCTCTGGATAAAGGTGTCTGCCAAATACCATTCGTTCATTCATTTTCTGAACAGCTTAATCCTTATTAGGATCACTGGGAGGCTGGCACCCATCTCAGCTGACTCAGGGCGAGGGCAGAGTAAACCCTAAACAGCTCCCCAGACCATCGCAGGGCAGAAACATGCTGGCGGTTATGCAGCTCCTCTTGTCGAAAGTCAGCAATGGTTCTTTTACATGAACCTCTCACCATAGACAGTGAGAGACACAGCTGGCCTTTGAGAACCCGGTTAGCTGCACTTGTGGGGGCAGAAGAGGCAGCCATTGACAGTGGGGCTTGCACACCCAACCTTAGGATCAGTAATCTAGCACCTTGTCACTGGGCCACCACTGTCCACCCAAATGCCATAAATGTGCATAAATGTCCCCACGAGAGTATGTGCAGCCATCACCAGCTGGTATGAGGTTCTCCATGTCCATTTTACTTTGATGCCATACAACACTGAACATCTTTAATATTTCTGAATGCTTTCCTTAGAAAAGAGCAAAGAGGCAACGGGCAGACCATCCTGTTTATGTTGTCATTTGAATTTATTCATGGAGTTGAAACGTATATAACCAGAAGCCCAACCTATATTCAGGAAAATCTCAAGCAGACAGTGGATGCTGCACGCGATGATACAGTAGAGGAAGGTTTTCAAGGCCGGATTCAGTACACCAAGAGGATTCATTACTGGCTGCTTAGCAAAAGAGCGGATTGTCTGCGATGTAAATGAGGTCCTGTGCTGGCCCCGTGGCATGATGCGGAGGCAGAATGAAAAACTGACATTAGTTTCCTATAGCATCCCATCGTCCGAGGGAATTAGCCTGAAATCCTGTCGCGCATATGTAGCGCAGAGTTTGATTTTGAGTAAAGATAACACATGTTAAAAGATAAACTTATCAATAAATCAACGGAAGGTCGTTTCCAAGATCAGAGGAAAATATAAGGATCATTAATACAATCTAAAAGAAGCAAAATGGGCATGGTGGTAAGGTGCTGGATCACTGATCCAAAGGTTGGGGGTTCAAGCCCCACTCGAAATGGGTTGTCAATGTCCCCCCAGTGCAGCTTACCGAGTTATCAAAGGCCGGCCATGTCTCTCACTGTCTATGATGTGAGTTTCATGTAAAAGAACTATTGCTTTTTGTTGTGTGTGTTGCCCTGTGATGGTTTGGCTAGCTGTTCAGGGTGTACCACACCTTTGCCTGAGATAGGCTCCTGCTTCCCTGGGATCTTTGTTGGATTTGATAAATGAGCGAGGGACTGAGTGAGTAGGTTGCAACAGCAAAAGAAAATTTTAGCAGAAATGGTTCCAGCACCGAACCATTCAGGGTGTACTCTGCCCTCACCCGGAGTCGGATGGGATGGGCGCCAGCCTTCCCGCAACCCTAATTAGAAGCGGTTCTAGTACCGGGCAGTGGTGGCCCAGTGGTAGGGTGCTGGCTTACCCCTGAAAGTTGGGGGTTCAAGCCCCTTTATCAGTGGGTTGTCACTACTGTTTCCCCAGTGCAGCTGACTGGGTTATCAAAGGCCGGCCATGTCGCTCACTGTCTGTGGTGAGAGGTTCATGTAAAAGAACCATTGTTGTCGTTTTGTCAGTGCATTTCTGCCTGGCAAGCTGTCCAGGGTGTACTCTGCCCTTGCCTAGAGTCGCCTAAGATGGGTTCCGTCCTTCCTGCGACCCAAATTAGGGTTAAGCGGTTCAGAAAATGAATGATGAATGGTTCCAAGTCCAGCAAACAGAAATGTACCCAAACCAAAAAAAATATGATGTGAATGGTTCCGAGACCAAAGAAAAAAAAAAGTGTTATATGACTCTTTATTTGGTCCGTGTTACTGTCTGTTAGTTTAGATTTTATATATCAGGTTTTGGCCAGCGAGGCGGCGTAGCGGTTAGCAGGGCCTGGGCTCTCTCTGTGCTTGTGTGGAGTTCTACCGGGTCCTCTGGTTTCCCCCCATACAGTCCAAAGACATTAGCTGTTCCAAATTGGCCCTAGGAGTGGTTGTGAGTGTGAACGGATGTACTGTATGTGTGTATGTGTCACTCTGTGGTAATCTGGCACTCTGTTCTGGGTGTACCCCACCTCTGCCCAGTGTCGGCTCAGATCGACATCATCCTCGCTGCAATCCTAATAGCAGGAGTCAGTGGCTTGCATGGTGAATGAATGAATGAGTGAGATATCAGGTTCTAATACCACTGAAATTGAAACAAATTGAACACGGGCTTATTGTGGTAGCATAACCTGCAGACGACAGTGGATGACTGACAGTTCTGGTGACACCCCCTGAGGTAGATATCAGTAAAACTAGCTTAGAGGAGCACATAATAACTTTGTATGAAGAGGTGTGAACTCAAATCCTGTGTGTTTGCATATCATCTGCTGTTCTCTCGCTAGCAAACTCTGCATCTTTCTTCATTTGTTTGCCTTCCTCTTCCCACATGCTTATATATTCTTAGCTGCAGAAGAGAAACTGTCATGATCACGATCTTCCACCTCACTGTTCTATTTTAGAGCTAAAGGAAAGGCACCCGTTGGCCTGGAAGCTCACTTCTCCACTTCTGAAACTCTGACTTACTTCATTTATTCTGGATGGTCCTCGGAGTATTTCCGCTAACGTTTTTTTCTTCTTCTTTTTTTTTTTTTTTTTTTTTTTTTTTTTTAATGAAGGCTGGCTGTATAATAGCCTCCTAATAGATTCATAACACTGGGTCAGGAAAAGAGAGGTTAAAGGCAGGATGCACTTTATTGGAGTAAAGATGGTGCACATTGCTGGCAACGTTGGCCCTGTAAGAAGGTCCTTGGTACAATCCCTGGGCATCCTAGCCTCTTAGTCTTACTAGGATCATGGGAAGGCTCCAGCCTTCAATCCTCCCAGATTCCCATGCAAGCACAGTGAGAACATCTGGACTTCATATGTGACGTGCTCCACCGAAACTAGGCGCTTGTTGCAAGTGACACACGGAGCTTGTGCGACGAAGCGCGGCTTATCTGAACTTCCGATCTTTCAAGTGAGCAAGTGCGCGTTGAATACTTGCGCGTTTAGCACTCAACCATCTCTTGCTCACTTGAAAGATCGGCGGTCCGAATAAGCCGCGCTTCGTCTCACAAGCTCCGTGTGTCACTTGCGACAAGCGACTACTTTCGGTGGTGCGCCTCACATATAGAGACACCGTCGCTGAGCCTGGGACCAAAATCCAGGACCTTCTTGCTGGGAAGTGTCTGTGCTAACCATGAAGCCTCTGTACCATTCTGTACTAAGTACAATGATGTAAATATTTGTTGTTTACAAATAACTAAATAGGCTGGCACCCATCTCAGCCCACTCTGGGCGAGGGCAAAATAAACCTTGGACAGCTTGCCATAGTATCACAGGGCAAAAACCACCCTGACGCCAACCCAACAGCCCACTGTTCACAATGTTCACAATGTTCTGAATGACAGCAATGGTTCTTTTACATAGCTCTCGCTACAGACAGTGAGAGACATGGTTGGACTTTAATAACCCAGTTAGCTGGGGGTTGGCGGTGGGGGTGAGGAGCAACGATACCTTGATGCCATTTCCCATTTCTCCTGCTGAAATTCGCATGGAAAATACTCTGCTGCTGCTCTCTGGGGGAGAACAGAAAAGTAAAATGAAGGCTGAGCTGGAAAGTGGCAGCTGGGTCATTAAAGACCAGTCCGTGGCGGGAGTCCTTCGAGTTGCACCATCTGTCAGAGGGAGAGATGTGTTTTTAGCTCTGTAAGTGTGAGAGGGCCTGGAGCACCGGTCGAGAGATGACACTGTCAATCAATGTCAGCAAGGCTCATTCACTGTGTCATTTTCTACTGGATAGTGCGGAGAACTGGAAGTGCGCTTTCTTGATATGGAAGGAATAAATGATATTGCAGGGCTGATATAAGATTGCCCGAGAATAGAGTTCTGGTTTCTGAGTGCTGATGCCAACAGATGCAGTCATGTTCATGAAGATAAAATGTAGATTCAAGTTCAAAACTGGCAAGTCCAAAAGACAAGAAATAATTTATAATAGGGAGGCATGGTGGTTCGTATTTCCACCTCACACAAGGAAGGTTATAGGGTTGAGTCCCAGGCTCAAGGGAGTGTTTTGTGTGGGGGTTTACATGTACAACCTTACTTTATGCGGGTTTCCTCCGGGTTCTCCTGTTTTCCGCCGCAGGCCAAAGACATGCATATTAGGCTGATTGGCTATTGTAAATGTGTGTTGACCTTAGGATGGTCTGGTGAGTTGCTCAGGGTATGCCCACATACACTCAGAGTCATCTATGATGAGCTAAAGCCTCCATACCAAATTATTATAGGATAAAGAAGCTGACATCAATAATAAAAAACATAATATTCTACTTAGGGGATGGAGTGCAGTCTCATAGGCATGGAACATGACTGGCCTAAAATAACTCAGGTAGGCAGACAAACTTTTGCTGAGCGAAACAACACCAAACTTTAACTGAAGCACGGAATATGAACTTGTTAAACGGACAATTAAACAAATGAAGATGGAAATCGTGGCATAAAAGGTGATGAAAAGAAAACTCACAGTTAACCTTCCCTTCTTTTGCTGGAGACCATAATTGTTAAACACAGTGGAAACTTATTTAATAATTTCCCATCAGCATTAAAGCTCATTTAGAACATAAAAGAGCCACCATATTTTTAATAACACCAGCCTCAGACAGCTATCAATAAAGAAATCAATTGGGAGCTTGAAGGCAATGCCTGAATCTATATACAATGGTACCTCTACTTACAAATTTAATCCGTTCCGAGGGCGAGCTCATAAGCCAAAAAGTTCGTTAGATGAAACAATTATTCCCATAAGAAATAACAGAAAATCAATTAATCCTTTCCAACCCCCTCCCAAACTCATATAACCTGCCACACACACACATATATTTGACCTAATATATTAAAGATAAACATGTAAAAACAATACATATTTCATAATAATAATAAAACATGTACATTAACATTAATAATAATTAATAATAAATAATAATAAAACAAGAATAAACAATGTCAACTAACCCTTCCGATCATCGACTGCTGCGAAGATGTCATGTGAGCAGGCATGAGATGGTGCATAAGAGAGGAGGAGGAGGAGGAGGAGGAGGAGGGGGAGGAGAATTTTTTTGTGTGTACATGCTATGAATGCCAGCAAGGAAAGGCTCATGGTGAGTTCCCACAAGGCCATTAGGACGGTGTGATGCTGGGGGGGGATGACCCTGGGAAACACGCTTTTTTGCCATACTGTACTAGAATTAAGTGTAATTGTGCCTCCTCTACAGTAGTTGACAGTGGCACTCTCATTGTCACGCTATTGTGTAGGGAAAAAGCAGAGAGCAAATGATATGATGATATGAAGTGCAATAAACACTAGTTATCATCGTGCATGTTTCATTGCAGGGGGCTGGGGGTTGAATTTTTTTTTTTTTTTCCTATAGGGGCATCACAGAAATTAATTGAAAAACACTGCACGAGGGGCAGTGGTGGTCTAGTGGTATAAGACGCTGGATCGCTGATCCAAAGGTTCAGGGTTTGAGTCCCACTCTCCACAAGGTTGTCACTGTTCTCCCAGTGCAGCTAACTGGGTTATCAAAGGCCGGCCATGTCTCTCACTGTCTATGGTGTGAGGCATGTAAAAGAACCATTGCTGACCTTCGACAAGAGTAGGCTGCAAAGTCGGCAGCGTGTTTCCACCCTGCGATGGCCTGGCGAGCTGTCCAGGGTGTACTCTGCCCTCGCCCTGAGTTGGCTGGGATGGGCACCAGCCTCCCCGCGACCCTAATTAGGATGAAGCGGTTACAGAAAATGAACTGTCACGAGGTGTTCTTGGAGCGCGGATAAATACATGCAGAAGATTTCCCCCAGTATCAAAATTTTGCTGGGTGGATGGGGTAGATTTTTTGTGGGATCCAAGCTCATATCATGGAAAATTCATTATTAAAGACAATCATAAGTCAAGGTACCACTGGATTAATTATTTATTGCCACAAGATATACCAAGCTAGGTCGTGTGAGCTAATAGTCACGTCAATAAATAGCTAATAAGATGAAATCACACCTTGTTACTTAGAAGCCGCACACAAGTTATATGAAAAGATTAATTAGTGTAGCCTTGCTTTTTTTCCCCTTGGGTTATGTTTGTTGGTACAGTATGAATGGTGTATGTTGCTTGTTCTCTTTCATTCTATACAAAAAAAAGAGAGAAAGAAGGCACAAGATCCAGAATACCTGAAAAAAAAATATGTTTGGCAGCAGATTCACAGTACAGTCCTTGTTTAATCTGCTGCTATAAAAACGACAGCACACAACATTACTGTTAGATCTGAGATTAATGACCAATTCTGCTCTGGATTCATCAGCGTTGAGAAATGACACTAAATTACACTAAATTACACTGAGAAATTACATGGCAAAATAAATATATTAATTAATTAATTAATTTTTTTTTAAAAATGTCTCTCACTGTCTATGGTGTGAGGCATGTAAAAGAACCATTGCTGACTTTCGACAAGAGTAGGCTGCAAAGCCATCGCGTGTTTCCGCCCTGCGATGGCCTGGCGAGCTGTCCAGGGTGTACTCTGCCCTCGACCGAAGTTGGCTGGGATGGGCGCCAGCCTACCCGCGACCCTAATTAGGATTAAGCGGTTACAGAAAATGAAATGAAAATGAAAAAAAAAGGGTTGACCACTCTCATATTTTGTTGGATCGCCTTTATCCGTGATCACAGCATGTAACCTCCATGGCATTGTTGCTCCATTTGGTTCAGTTGGTAATAAAATGAAATAGCTGATGATGTGAGTGTTCTGAATGAGCAGGTTATCACATCAGATATAAAATGGGGACTCGAATAATGAGCGAGTGGTTCAGGGTGCATGAGGAATCATTTTCACATATGTATTGCCCCCCCAGTGTCCTGACCTGACCTATTGAAAGTGTTCGGGATGTGCTGGAGAAGACTTTATGCTGGGGTTCAGTTTTTCTCTCATCGATTCAAGACGTCGGTGAGAAATGCACCCGACACTGGATGGAAACGAGTATGATGAGTATGATTTAGATTTTCAAAACAATGGCATGGCGACCATATGCTGTAAACAACAATAAAGGAGGAACAACAACATATTAGTGTGTGTAACTTTTTGTTTTGGCCCTGCGAACAAAAATATGTTTATGACTTTGTTCTGATCTAATGAAAAATTCTAGGGCATGACTGTGACCTAACCCCAAGGCTAATAATGATTTTAATTTTTTTTTCAGATAGCTATTTGAATTGGTACCAAGTTTAAAAGTGCAAAACCACATCGAGAACTCACTCACCGCATCAACGAACATAATGTACTGTTGAGTGTGTTCTCGCCAACTCTGGCAACATTGCATTTTATCATTCTGGAAACAATTAACACACTTTCTACCATTGCAGTCCACCTGAGAGTTATTTATAGAAGGCAGTGAATTAGGAAGGTGTGCTGAGTGCTTTATGCTTCTGTCATTAGCATAGCTATCTGTGTGAAGGCGGCTGGCCACCTGTCAGCAGATAAATAACACCCAGCAGTGCATGGCTGCTTGCATATTGTATATTGACAGTGACATATCTTTGCCACCGTTGATAACAGTTAGGGACGCGTGACTAATCAACCTCGCAGCTGCCGAATTCTTTCACAGTGTTTGTGTGCAAGGATGGTGTATATTCACCAAAATTTTAAGGTTTTAGCAACATTTTCTAGTTGTTGTTGTTGGGGAAATGGAAATCTGGCTGCTCTGTATGATAAGCAGAGCTTTACAAATAATTAAATATGCTAATCTGCTTGAACAGTACTTAGAAAGGAGCAGATGTTATTTTCATGAATGAAATTAACACCCGGTGTAAAGAGGTAGTTCAATAGGACAAATAATAATATTAATAATAATAATAATAATAATAATAATAATAATAATAATAATAATAATAATAATAATAACAATGATAATAATAATAATGATAATGATAATGATAATAATACTTTTTGAATAAATGTTTTATTTGCACATCTTTTTTTTTTTTTTTGGTCTAATTTAAAATAAGCAACTCAGTACTGTGGGAGGAAGCCAGAGTACCTGGAAAGCCATGCAGTCAAATGCAAATGAATATTGTAGATATCATGTGTTGATAACAACGGTGGTGGGCCGTTGTTATGTATGGAAATTTAGAATGGAAAAAGTGTCCCATGAAACCAGCAAAACAAGACAAACAACGACATACAATAAATACAATTTAATATTATTAACAAAATAAGGCAAAATAACAGCTTACAGTTCAGAGCTAAACAAAATACAAAGAGAACAAGGGTCCCAAAATAAGGATAGTCACCAAACAGCTGCGGGATGGTCAATTTAGAGATGGCACGGTCATTGGCGGTCAAAAGCTTGGAATCACGGCTATCAAAATAAACGAATGATGATAATCCTCGCGTTGGCTGCGGATGAATGCGGAGGATGGACTTGGGTGATGAAGTCTTGAATGATGAAACTTGGATGATGCCCCGTTGGATGATCAGCGCCCTTGGATGCTCCGCCTTGGATGATCCGCGCCGAGGCGGTCGACAACTGGTCCTTATATAGATTTTCGAAAGTTCGGGAATGTTCCTTTTCTTGAGTGTTCTAATCACATGACCAGTCATAGGGTGCATGCGCAACTAGGTCCATCTCAAAGTTTCCCTAATATGCTGGAAAGTTCCAGACCCAATTAGACCATGCAGGCAAAACAACTGTGACCCAAAAAATAGCTGAGTAATACCATATGATACCATTTACAGCACACTAACTGAATATAATTACATACTCACAACGTTCATTATATTTATATTTACATTTATACATTTATTAATTACATACCCATAACACCGTGCATTTGGTACCTGGGCCTTCAGGAGGACCTAACTGACTTAATCTACCTCTTAATACCACCACTATCATGTCGCAATTATAGAAACCATCAATGACATACAAAAAACATAATATAACATGGCGTGGCATTGCAGAGAGAGTATGAGAGAGAGAGAGAGAGAGAGAGAGAGAGAGAGAGAGAGAGAGAGATATTTCATGTATTTCTGCTAATAACTCTAACCATTACATAACTTTCACTGGCAGTTACGGGTAAAAAAATGGCACTCGGCCAAAAGTAAACATAAAAAGTAAACCTTACCTCTGCTTCCTCGACCTCTCCTTACGATGTCGGCCTTGAAAATCGATTTTTCAGAATGTCAGACATCAAGTTAATTTCTCATCCGTCAGCCATTGAGGGCGTAAAAAAATTCTAACTTTAATATATTGTATATAGATCACAACAGACAGTTTATCTAGCTTTCCTCTGACCAACCAATCAGAGGATGGAAAAATGGTGACGTTACCGTGGACCCGCTAGTTGACCCAATAAGGCGAATCTGAAATCTGATTGGTTAAAGCAACAGCCTCATCGCTAATATGGTTTAAATGATGTCAGCCAGCACTGCTGATTCTGAAGGCTCCGGGCAGATTAGATTAACATGGCAGGACATAGAAGCTGAAATCTGATTGGACAGAAAAATCTAGCATCCACATGCACATAATGGAAGCAGTGCAGCCAAGATGCACTCTACAAAATGAAGGGAATCGACTGTTGGGAATAAATTATTACGATTTAATGGAACAAATACTCGAATTAAGTTGTAGAAGTAGTTCAGTGCTTGATTGGTAGTAGGATGCTGAGGTTGGAACTACCAGGCAGAAGGCCGAGAGGAAGACCAAAGAGAAGATTCATGGTTGTGGTGAAGGAGGACATGAAGGTAGTTGGTGTAAGAGAAGAACATGCAGACGATAGGGTGAGATGGAGGCAGATAATTCACTGTGGCGACCCCTGAAGGGAACAGCCGACAGGAAAAGAAGAAGAAGTAGTTCAGTGCTTCGGATACTTTTCAGGTCGGCAGAGAAGGCTCTGCTGACCCTGACGACCCACCGTGGGATAAGATTATAGGTTACATCACCAATCCACACTTTGCATTGTGCTTTTTGAGAAGCTACAGTATAATTGTGATATAATGTGTTATAAGCACTATTTTTAATGTCCATCCAATGTCAATCCAGAGCAATGGAGAGTGTGGAAAAGAGGTGAAGAAGCGTGTGCAGGCAGGCTGGAATGGTTGGAGAAAAGTGTCCGGTGTGATGTGCGATAGGAGAGTGTCAGCAAGAATGAAGGGAAAAGTGTACAAGACGGTGATGAGGCCAGCGATGTTGTATGGTTTAGAAACAGTGGCGCTGAGGAAGAGGCAGGAGGCAGAGCTGGAGGTAGCGGAGATGAAAATGTTGAGGTTCTCTCTGGGAGTAACGAGGATGGATAGGATCAGAAATGAGTACATCAGAGGGACAGCCCACGTAAGATGTTTTGGAGACAAAGTCAGAGAGGCTAGATTGAGATGGTTTGGACATGTACAGAGGAGGGATAGTGAGTATATTGGCAGTAGGATGCTGAGGTTGGAACTACCAGGCAGAAGGCCCAGAGGAAGACCAAAGAAGAGATTTATGGATGTGGTGAAGGAAGACATGAAGGTCGTTGGAGTCAGAAAAGAAGATGCGGAGGACAGGGTGAGGTGGAGGCGGATGATTTGCTGTGGCGACCCCTGAAGGGAGCAGCCGAAAGTAAAAGAAGAAGATAAGCACTATTTTCAATGTATTGTGTGAAAAATTTGTTGACAGTGATGTCATCAACAGTACAAAGGGTGATGCGGTGATGCTCATTTGTATAACAATGTGTACTGGAACGAATAAAAGCATTATAACATGTCGTGAATGGTTTCATAGGTGATGGTACACACGCTAGAGGAAGAATAACTGAAGCAACTCAAATGTCTGAAGTGCTAAGTGCAGGCGCCTCGTGGATCGAGGTTGTAAAGGTACTTTATGCACAGTATAAATTTATATTAATCAATTCATTTGCACTTTTGAGCCCCGCCTTGTAAAACAGCTTGTTTTAGAAGATGTGTCTGGAAAATATTTATGAGTGCTCCACAGCCTGGCTTTAAACAGAAGCACTTGCATTGCAGATTAGAGCATGGCGCCCTTTTTTATTTTGTTGTTGGAGACGGGGTGTGGGGGGGGGGGGGGGGAAATTGTCAAAACGCCAGCTCTTCTACAGGATCAAAGAAAGAGGATGTTGACAGCCCTTGAATTTTAGGAGGTGAAATTACCCTTTCGGTAAACTCAAATAAGCCAAGGCGAGGTACAGAGACACCAGCAGTCCTGAAGCTACAGTTTCCAGAGCTTAAATCAGTGCGCTGAATTCCATGTATACTTGAATTATTTTAAATAATGATATCTTATAAACCATATTTTTAATAAGGCCACCATGTGATCATGGAATGAATAATAAACATGTCACAATACAGCAGTTCATTGCACGATCAGAATATAAGTTATTTATAAGGCCACTGTGTTAGTAAGAGTGCAGCTAAAGCAGTTTCTGGAGTCCAACGTGCAGTATCTTCTGAGGTTGTTTATTTTTCTCATGAATCCATGCACCGATTTTTTTTTTTTTTTTTTTTGTAATTCACGTAAATTTGTGCACGTGTGAGATAAATGTCATGGGTGTGGCTCAAGAAGAAGAGTGGGTGAGCATTATTAGGGTGGACATAAGTGCAGCGTTTTGGCCTAGCGGTTATCAAATCCGCTTCAAAGCAAGAGGGTCCAGGGTTCAAAAGACTGTGAGTGCAGGAGCAAATTGTCCTTCGGCAAGGATGTGGGCGGTTCTATGATGGATTGGTCAGCTGTTTAGGGTTTACTCCACATTCGACTACAGTTGGCTGAGATATACTCCATCTTCATCATTGGTAAATTCATGACCAGTTTGGTCACGCAATCTGGTTTTACATCACATTTAGAACAGAATAGAGTGGTACCTTGATTTACGAATTTAATCCGTTCCGATGGGGCGAGCTCGTAAGCCAAAATGTTCGCGAGATGAAACAATTATTCCCATAAGAAATAACAGAAAACCGATGAATCCATTCCGACACCTTCCCAAACTCATATAACCTCCCACAAACATGTATATTTGACCTAATTTTTTAAAGATAAACATGTTAAAACAATAAATATTTCATAATAATACATACACATTAACATTAATAATAAATAATAATTAAACAAGAATAAACAATAAGTGAACTCACCCTTCCGATCAGCGACTGCAGCGAAGATGTCACATGGGCAAGCAGGAGGTGGTGTGTCACAGAGGAGGAAGAAGAGGAGAATTTTGTGCATGTGCACTGTAAAGGCTTGTGCTGAGCCCCCTCAAGGCCAGTGCTTCTCAAATAGTAGGGTGCCCCCCCCCGGGGGGCCAGTGTGATTCTGTACTAGAATTTGGTGTAATTGTGCATCCACTGCAGTAGTTGGCAGTGGTGCTCTCATTGCCACACTATGGTGCAGGAA
>CM045747.1:5983081-6048081 GCA_024760905.1 Plotosus lineatus | reverse complement strand
TTCCTTGTAACACATGGTTACCACCGATCACTGAGGCCGAGAGCAGGCATGTGGGATTTATAAGGGACTTAAAATGTGCTATTGTTGCAGCAGGGATTTGAATCATTTTACTGTGAAACACACTCATTCAGTTATTCACCAAAACTGCTTAATCCTACAAGGGTTGCGAAGAAGTTGGAGCCTATCTCAGCCAAAAGATTTTTACTTAGACTCACATATCAGTGCAATAATAATAATAATGATGATGATGTCCTAAACATGTCAGAGTGCTGTGCACTCACTCATTTGCCGAACAGCTTAATAGTATTAGGGCTGTGGGAGACCGGTGTATATCTCAGCTGACCTGGAATGAATGCAGGGTACACTCTAAACGGCTCACAAGTCCGTTGCAGGGTCAGAACACACACAAAAACATTCACAATTACACATAAGAGGAATTTGGATGACCCAGTGAGCCTAATGTGAATGGCTTTTGACTGTGGGTTCACACCAGAGCACCTGGAGGAAACCCATGCAAAACGCTACACAGAAACCCCCTTGCTGAGCCTGGGACTCGAACCCAGGACATATATATATATATATATATATATATATATATATATATATATATATATATATATATATATATATATATATATATATATATATATTATATATGTAAAAATAAAAGGACATGACAAAGACTTTCTATTGAAACTTCATTTTCACTACAGATCTGTTTCGAGGGGTGGTGAAACCATCCTCTCTCTTCAGGTGATTACAGAAGAAGAAGAATTCGGTGGTTGTGGGGGGATCTCAGTCCCAATTAACCCTGGAAAGAGAGAGATATATACAGACACACACACACACACACACACACACACACACACGTATATATATATATATATATATATATATATATATATATATATATATATATATATATATATAGAGAGAGAGAGAGAGAGAGAGAGCACATGCAAGAGGTTTTGGAGACAAAGTCAGAGAGGCTAGATTGAGATGGTTTGGACATGTAAAGAGGAGGGAGTTCCTTTAGGCCTTCTGCTTGAAGGAAGACCAAAGAGGAGATTTATGGATGTGGTGAAGGAGGATATGAAGGTAGTTGGTGTAAGAGAAGAAGATACAGAGGATAGGGTGAGATGGAGGCAGATAATTCACTGTGGCGACCCCTGAAGGGAGCAGCCCTTTTTAATTTAATTTAAATGGCTAATTAAATTAAGGAATGAATGAAATGGGAATATTATATATATATTAAGGTCATGGGTCGGCTGGTGCCCATCTCAGCCGACTCTGGGTGAAGGCAGAGTACACCCTAAACAGGTCGCCAGGCCATCAGAGAGCAGAAACATGATGGCAGCTACTGCAGCTCCTCTTGATTAAAAGTCAGCGATGGTTCTTTTATATGAACCTCGCACCACAGACAGTGAGAGCTTTGGCCGGCCTTTGATAACCCAGTTCTCTGCACTGGAGGACAGTAGTGACCTGGTGATAGTGGGGCTTGAACCCCCAACCTTAGGCACATTACCACCAGGCCACTCATCTCCTTATTCACTTATATGTCGACAATCTCTGTTCGAGGGTACGGTGCCCCCATCAGATCAGGGTCAGACCATCGCAAGGCCAACACAAATACAACCATTCACACTTACTCTCACAACGAGGGGTGAATTCGAACAGCCAATTTACTTACTGTGAATGTTTCTGATGTTGAGAGGAAACTCACACAAGCACAGCGAGAACACACAAACGCCACATATGAATGTCCCACACCCGGGAATCAAACCCAGCACCTCCTTGTTGAAAGACGAACATGCCAACCACTGCACCTCCGTGTTGCTGTATTATACTAAAAATATATTTTTTTTTTCTTTTTCTTCAAGGCAACTCTGAATAAAACTAGGAGCCTTGGATGGGAAATTTGCTGGTCCGGGGTTCTGGGCTACGGATTTGAAATGTGTATGTTATCTGAATAGCTGATGAGAAGCAGCGTTGGATTCAAGGTGACTTTTAGAGGAAGTGTATTGTTTGTGTCTGGGTGTCCCGCTCTCTCTCTCTCCCTCTCTCTCTCTCATGTTCATGTCTACCTTTCTTCATCAGTCTCTTTCTTCCCTAATACAGTTCTGCATGAAAAAAAAAAAATCTGCACATCTTTGCGAGCAGAATGTCTTCATTCTTCAGTTCTTAAACAGTGCTTGGTTTAAAGGGAAACGGAAGGAGTTCATCAGTGCTTTAATTGTCTCTAAAGTAGCATCATTATATTTATATCCACACTAAACAGTGCATGACGTCCTCCGAGGACCAGAAGGCAATTTAAAAGAATCTGGACCCGACCACAGGCCTGTGGATGGCAGAAGAAACCTGAGGAGGTTTTAATAAACTGTACATAAGTACACATTTTATTTTCCTTTTGGTTTCTCTAACATCACAAACCCCAGAGTGAAGATCAGGTCACAGGCAGATCATCTCCAGCAAAACCACATTTATATTCAAGGCTCGCATGCTGAGATGAAAACCAGAAAAGTACAAGAACACTTGACAAAACAGAGGAATGAAAGAAACATGGCTGGGAATTTTTCAGATCAGTGTTTTAGAATGAGTTCAGATCATCTTCACAAAACTGAGATCCACGCATATATATATTTATTTATTAGATCAGTTCATTTTCTGTAACCGCTTAATCCCAATTAGGGTCACGGGGAGGCTTGCGCCCATCTCAGCCGACTCCAGGCGAGGGCGGAGTACACCCTGGACAGCTCACCAGGCCATCGCAGGACAGAAACACTTTGACGGCTATGCAGCTCCTCTTGTCGAAAGTCAGCATCGGTTCTTTTACATGAACCTCACGCCATAGACAATGAGAGACACAGCCGGCCTTGGATAACCCAGTTAGCTGCACTAGGGGACAGTGACAACCTGCTGAGAGTGGGGCTTGAATCGTGACTCTAATAGGATTAATTGGTTCAGTAAATGAGTGATTGATGAGTAAAATGTTTTGAAGTGATCATCTTATATTTCTGATTAAAATTCAGACTTGAATTTTGGGGAAACTGTGCGATTTTTCTTTTTCTTTTCTTTTTTTACTTTTTAATGACAGAAGCACCCCAGTACAGCTAACTGGGATAACCTTTGATAACAAAGGCTGGCCATACCTCCCGCCACCGACAATGAGAGACATGGTGAGCCTTTGATAACCCAGTTAGCTGTACTGGGGGTGCTTCTGTCATAGATTAGCGGCATAGCCGTTAGCATGTTTCTACCCTGCAATGGCCTTGCGAGCTATCCGGGGTGCACTCTGCCCTCGCCTGGAGTCAGCTGCAATGGGCGCCAGCCTCCCCGTGACCCTAATTAGGATTAAGCAGTTACAGAAAATGAATCAATGAATGACAGAAGCATTTTACTGACTTTAACCTTTGTCTGTGTATACCAGCTAGCAACACATACACATCTGAATGCTGCGATATCCAGATGCTTCACTCTGTATACGAGGCTGTTCGACTTAATGCTTTGAACAAACTCAAATAAATTTATGCCTTTGATTTTCAATGTGTCACAACAAAACAAAAGAATTGTTACCAATCTAATGTCAGACCTTGAATATATCGTCGGCTGCATCTCTCCGTGGTACATTCCTGCTTGAAAACGATCAGGGAGTCCTTGGTATTGATTGATTGCCTTAACACAGACCGTTCCGTCATGTCCTGACTGAGTAAGTCATCTAAAAACGCCGTCTGCTCCCAAAATATAGCAGCAAACAGTCATTTAGTCCCTTCACTTGAACAGGCACTTAAAGCATGTTGTGATATCCGAGCTATTCAAACAGTTTATTATAATGAAATACATTTCACCAGTAATGTGATGTTCTACTGTATGACTCTGAGACTGCATACAAATATAATATTCATGTCATAAACATGCCATTGGACGTCGAACGGAAATAATGTGATGAGATGTGAACAGCATCTGAATATGACCCACATTATGTGGTGGCATGAAAATATTAAACTCTGTATTTGGAACATTAACATTCTTTTAATCATTCATTTTCTCAGCCACTTCATCCTAATTAGGGTCGTGGTGAGGCCGTCACATTCACCTCACAGCAAAAAAAAAAAAAAAAAAAAAAAAGGGTCCAGGCTCAGAGTCCCAGGCTTGGGCGCTTTTGTGTGCATGTAGCTGCGCATTCATGTGTTTCCTTTGGGTTCTGTAGTTTCCTCTCACAGTCCAAATACATGCACTGTAGGGTAACTGGCTGTTTCACATTGCCCCTGGGTGTGAATGTGAGTACAAATGGTTGTGTGCGTGTTGCCTTGAAATTTGAATTTACCTGGCAAGCGACTCAAGGTGTACCCTGCCTTCGTTCAGATTTGTATGAGATAGGCACTAGCCTCCCCCCGACCCTAGTAGGAGTAAATGGTTCGGTGGGTGTCACGTTGGCGCAGTGGCTAGAATATTCTCCTCACAGCAAGAAGGTTGTGGGTTTGAGTCCCAGACTTGGCCATGTTCTCTCAGTGTTTGCTTGGGTTTCCTTTAGGCACTCCAGTTTTCTCCCACAGTCCACAAGACACATTCGATTGTATTATATTCCAAATCGCCCCTAGGTGTGATAGAAAAGTGTGAACAGTTGTGTGTGTGTTTCCTCTGCAGTGGTCTGATGAGCCATTCAGGGTGTCCCTTTGCCCAGTGTAGGCTGAGATAGGAACCAGTGTCTCCGTGGTTCTAATAACATTAAGCAGTTCGACAAATGAGTGAGTAAGTGAGTCAGTATATTATCAATAAACAGTTAAAAAAACAATCAAGCAGTGATCATGTATAGATTTAAACACTGCAGAAATTGGAGCGCCGTAGTGATCGCTTTCTATTGGTGTCTGAGACTGGATTTGCCTTTTACCACCTTTCTGACATCATTATTGTTAGTTTAATTGTCCGTTGAACAAGTTCATGTTCAATCAAGCTTCTGATTCTTGTATTTGATCCACTAGCATTTATTTAGATGCATCATTGTTTGCTTACCTGAATTAGATTTTTTTAATTCTGTGCAAGTCTGAGTGGTGGTGTATGAGCTGTATAAACTCCAGTCATTAATTTATTATTAATAATCATCATTTGCTACTGTTGTTTCTTTATTGATGTTGTTTTGCATGCAAGTTAGGAATATATAACAGCCATTCAGCATTGACTAAGTTGTTCCTGCTGTGTGAATAGCAGGTGACACAGTGGTGTAGCAGATAGCACGTCCACCTCACAGGAAAAGGTTCTGGGTTTGAGACCTGAGCTCAGGAGTTCCTATGTGGATTTTGTTATGTATTCCTTGTGCTTGCATGGGTTTCCTCTGGATACTCTGGTTTCCTTCCACAGTACACAGACATTCACATTCGACTAATCTGCCATTAAGTGCAAGTATGAATGTGAATGGTTGTATGCGTGTTGCCCTGTGATGGTCTGGTGAGCTGTTGAAGGTGAACCCTGCCTTTACCCAATGTCAGCTGAGAGACTCCAGCCACTCCACCAAACCTAATAGGATTAAGCAGTGCAGCAATTATGTGAATGTTTGAACAGCACTCTGATGTGTTTATGGCATCATTGTTAGGTCAGCGTCCTGTGTGATTAAATAAAATCTTGTCCTTTTGTGTCTGCTTGTATTTATAGGCTGAAAGTTTTAACTAAAAAATCAAGCGGTGCATTTATTATGTTACAAGGCTGCAGTTTTACTCAATTGAACTGATTGCAGGTCAGCAAAGGGTGAAACTAATCCTGGTGTCTCCTCTCATCTGTCCTCTGATTTGAACAAACTCTCTTCTCCAGTTTGTGTTTGTAGACTTTGTTCCACGCTGGGGAAACCCTAGTCTTTTTCTTCTCATACAATGTAAACAAGCAATGCTTTTGTTTCAACCAGACAGCACAGGCATGTGGACAGAATACAAACTATGGTGTATATACCCTTTCACTGTTACACAAAAACACACCCGAGTCCACAATCCAGCTCTAAACGTTACCGCTAAATTATTAAACTTCAGCTTGCTGCTAGATTGTGTAGCTGGGACAGAAAAATGGCAGACAAGCCAATACTGTAACCTTTTTCTAATAGTGTGTGTGTGTGTGTGTGTGTGTGTGTTTCAGTTAGGAAAACAGCCTCTATTTAATTTAGCCATAGCCTACTCGTATAAGAGGAACAGCGAATCAATTAAGAGCCAGTGAACACCTGTCAAGGGACTTCAGGTGCTGTTTGTCATTGAAAAAGCTTAGAAAATTCGGTGGCCGTAAATAACTCTTTCTATCTATCATGTTGCTCCATGACCTGGATTCTTCGTGTGCAGGATGTGATGTAGGTTTAGATCTAGTTTCGTCTCTACCTGCAAATATTCTCAATGAAGATTTCCAGCCAATCTGATTTTAGTTTTTAATTTTCCCTTTGAATGAACTGTTCGACCCGCTGTAATTGATTCTCATTAATATACACAGGTAAGGCAGTGGTGGGCCTGATGGAAAAGGTGGTGGATCACTGATCGCAAGGTTGGGGGTTCAAGCCCCACTCTCAACGGTTTGTAACTGCTGTCCAGAAAGTGCAGCTAACTGGGTTATCAAAGGCCGGCCATGTCTCTCACAGTCTATGGTGTCAGGTTCATGTAAAAGAACCATTGCTGACTTGCAACAAGAGGAGCTGCATAGCCATCATTGTGTTTTCGCCCTGCGATGGCCTGGTGAGCTGTTCAGGGTGTACTCTGCACTAGCCCGGAGTCAGCTGAGATTGGCACCACTCTCCCTGCGACCCCCATTAGGATTAAACGGTTCAGAAAAGGAATGAGTGAGTAATATATACACAACTTCTAATTCATGCATCCATTTACTGACCTGCATTTAAATCTATGAGAGTTATAGAGAGGCTGGAGCCTATCTCAGCCAATTCTTGACGAATTCGAGGTACATCCTGAATTCTTCGGCTTTTCCAACCATTGTCATTGGTACTAACTTATATCGGCAATTCAGAACAGCCGGTTGAACTAAAGTGCGTGTTTTTAGTCTGTAGCAAACCAGGCTACTCTGCGAAAACCTGTGCAAGCACAGGGAGAACATACAAACTCCATACAGCATGCACCATTCGAATCCAGAACCTTCTTGCTCTAAGGAAGTCACACTAATCACTACGCCACCATGCCTACGACAACATCTAACTTGATCCAAAGGTCGTTTTCTTCTTTTCTTTTCAACTGTTCCCTTCAGGTGTCTCCACAGCAAATCATCTGCCTCCATCTCACTCTATCCATCTTCTTCTCTTATGCCAACGACCTTCATGTCCACCTTCACCACATCCATAAATCTTCTCTTTGATCTTCCTCTTGGCCTTCTGCCTGGAAGTTCCAACCTCAGCATCCTACTACCAATATACTCACTATCCCTCCTCTGTACATGTCCAAACCATCTCAATCGAGCTTCTCTGATTTTGTCTCCAAAACGTCTAACATGTGCTGTCCCTTTGATGTACTCATTCCTGATCCTATCTATCCTCATTACTCCCAAAGAGAACCTCAATATTTTCATCTCTGCTACCTCCAGCTCTGACTCCTGTCTTTTCCCCAGTGTCACTGTTTCTAAACCATACAACATTGCTGGCCTCATCACCGTCTTGTACACGCTTCCCTTCATTCTTGCCGATACCTTCCTATCACACATCACACCGGACACTTTTCTCCAACCATTTCAGCCTGCTTGCACATGCTTCTTCACCTCTTTTCCACACTCTCCATTGCTCTGGATTGTTGAGCCTAAGTACTTAAAATCCTCCACCTTCTTTATGTTCCCTGTAACCTCACAGTTCCTCTTAGGTCCTTCTCGTTCACACACACATGTATTGTTTTACTGAGGCTAACCTTCATTCCCCTCCTTTCCAGGGCATACCTCCACCTCTCTTGATTTCCCTCCACTTGTTCACTGCTCTCACTATAGATTACAATGTCATCTGCAAACATCATAGTCCATGGAGATTCTTGTCTAACCTCGTTTGTCAGCCTGTCCATCACCATAGCAAACGAGAAGGGGCTCAGAGCTGACCCTTGATGCAATCCCAACTCCACCTTGAACTCTTCTGTCATGCCAATAGCACACCTCACCACTGTCTTACGTCTTTTATACATGTCCTGCACCACTGTACCATACTTCTCTGACACTCCAGACTTCCTCAAGCAATACCACAGTTCCTCTCTCGGCACCCTGTCATATGCTTTCTCCAAATCCACAAAAGCACAAATGCAGCTCCCTCTGACCTTCTCTGTACTTCTCTATTAACACCCTCAAAGCAAATACTGCATCTGTGGTGCTCTTTCTTGGCATGAAACCAAACTGTTGTTCACAGATGCTGACCTCTGCCCTTAGTCTAGCTTCCACTATTCTTTCTCATAACTTCACTGTGTGGCTCATCAACCCTCATTATCCCCCTGTCGTTGCCACAACTCTGCATGTCTCCCTTGTTCTTAAAAAATGGGCACCAGCACACTTCTCCTCCATTCCCCCGACATCCTGTTACGCTCTAAGACCTTGTTGAATGGTCTTGTCAGAAAGTCTACTGCTATCTTGCCTAGACACCTCCATACCTCCACAGATATGTCATCAGGACCAACTGCCTTTCAACTCTTCATCCTCTTCAATGCATTCCTTACTCCACCCTTACTAATCTTTGCTACTTCCTGGTCCTCGATGGTCAGCTCTTCTACTCTTTTTTTCTCTCTCATTTTCCTCATTCATCAGCTCTTCAAAGTACTCTTTCCATTTTCCCAACACACTTCTGTCATCAGTCAATACAGTTCCCTCTCTGTCCTTAATCACGCTAACTTGCTGCACACCCTTCCCATCTCTATCTCTCTGTGGTGCCAACCTGTATGAATCATTTTCTCCCTCCTTACTGTCCGACCTAGCATACAAGTCATCATACGCCCTCTGTTTGGCCTTTGAAATTGCTACTGTCGTCTTACGCTGTGTCTCCCTGTACTCCTGTTTATTCTCTTCGGTCCTCTCTATGTCCCACTTTTTAGCTAACCCTTTGTATACACTCCTGCACTTCTTCATTCCACCACCAAGTCTCCTTATCTACTTTCCTTCCAGAGGACACACCAAGTACCCTCCTACCTGTCTCCCTGATCACATTCGCTGTAGTTGTCCAGTCATCTGGAAGCACTTCCTGACCACCCAAAGCCTGTTTCAACTCCTCCTTGAAGACAACCCGACATTCTTCCTTTTTCAGCTTCAACCACTTTGTCTTCTGCTCTGCCTTTGCCTTCTTCACCTTCCTCACCATCAGCGTCATCCTGCACACCACCATCCTATGCTGTTTGGCAACACTCTCACCCACTACTACTTTTCAGTCACTGACTTCCTTAAAATTACATTGTCTACATAAGATGTCGTTTACCGGTGTGCTCCTGCCTCCACTTTTATAAGTCACCATATGCTCCTGTCTCTTCTGAAAGTATTCACCACAGCCATTTCCATCCTTTTTGCAAAATCTACCAACATCTGTCCTTCTGCGTTCCTGTCCTGGATACCAAACCTGCCCATCACGTCCTCGTCCCCTCTGTTGCCTGCACCGACATGTCCATTGAAGTCTTCACCAATTACCACTCTTTCACCTCTGGGGGTACTCTGCATCACTTCATCTAACTCACTCCAGAATCTCTCCTTCTCTTCTCGCTCACATCCTGCCTGTGGGGCTTTAGCACTAACAACATTGAACATCACACCTTCAATTTCTAACTTGAGACTCATCACTCTGTCTGACACCCTTTTCACTTCTAGAACATTCCTGACCAAACCCTCCTTCAAGATGACTCCTGTTCCATTTCTTTTCCTATCCACGCCATGAAAAAAACAGCTTAAACCCTGCTCCTAAGTTTCTAGCCTTGCTACCTTTCCACCTGGTCTATTGAACACACAGTATGTCCACCTTCCTCCTGTGCATCATGTCAGCCAGCTCTCTACTTTTTCCTGTCATACTTCCAACATTCAAAGTCCCTACTCTCAGTCCTAGACTCATGCCTTTCCTCTTCGCTCTCCGCTTATGGACACGCCTCCCACCTCTCTTCTTCTACCAACAGTAGTCCAGTTTCCACAAGCACCTTGTTGGTTAACAGCACTGATGGCGGTCATTGTTAAATCGGGCCTCGACCGTTCCGGTTTGAAAGTCGTCACATTGATGATCGACACAGTAGATGTGGCACAGGTTTTATGTCGGATGCCCTTCCTGACACAACCGTCTGCATTTTGTGGGCTTGGTACTGGCACGAGAAAGAACACTGGCATGAGAAAGAACCCCCCCCCCCCCCCCTTCACGGCTGCATAACTCCATCCAACGGTACTTTCTGGACATGTGTGCTAACAGTAATGTTTATTCATAGTGTAATTGTTGGCTTGAATTTTTGATAAACAAAAAAATGATAGATTTTATTTTTCTGCTGCCCCAGTAAACAGTACCAGCAAAAGTACTCACTGGCATTTGTTTGTCAGTTTGACCGACCACAACCATGTATGGATTTTTACCAAAATTGCTGGTTAGACTGCCCTCCCAAAGTCCCAGAGATGATTTAATCTTGAAGTGTCTATCTTGAGATGGAACAAAACAAGATTTTATATATTCTTAATTAAAAAATGGCATTTTAATTTGAGTGAGGCAGCTTGTGTTATTGTAATAAGACATGAATTTTAAAAATGATTAACTCTGCCAAAAAATGTCAGGCATGCAGCTTATTCGTTCTTCCGTGGTGCACGAAGTTAGCAAATAATAATAGATGTCATGTTATGGACAGAGAAAGAAGTGAGAGATAAACTGCATTGGTGGAGAAACCTTGCACTGCTGGATTGCCCCTTTAGTTTCCATTTTATTGATTTTTTCATCACAGTCCAATGTCATTCGAGCTGTGATTATTAAAGGGGAAAACTGAGAAAGAGTTTGTGAATTTACTCATAGTAATTCACTCGGCATTAAATTCTACACTTGTGTTGCCTTCAGGAACAAGGACACTTGACTTATTAAAAAGAATAAAATAATCCTCACATTATCCATCGGTTTAATGCCCTTTAAATACAGAACGCTGCTGAGGTCAAGCCATGCTCTCTCTCTCTCTCTCTCTCTCTCTCTCTGTCTATAAATTATGAATTTAAATCTTCAACATTAATCTGTGTGTTCCTGAAGGACACAATCAGAAAAAGTTATTTTTTCTTCCCTTAACTCTTATTATTTTATTCGACCGATTACTGAAAAGCCTACACACCAGAATCCAGCAGGCCTTTGGTGTGTTTCCATACGCTGACTGGGGAGAATACGATTTTGAGGGACTACACAGTTGGCAAAAAGTCACTAATCAGTTCAAGATTATTTGAGGAATTACACCGTCCATTAATGCTCAATGGATTTAAGGAATATTCTGGATTTTTTTAACCTCTTCTGTGGTTAGTGTTTTCGGAAAAGTCTTGCACAGTTGGAGGTGTTCCAGAAAGTTATATATATATATATATATATTTATAAAAAGTGGAACCTTGACTTACGAAATTAATCCGTTACGAGGGCAACCTCACAAGTCAAAATGTTCGTTAGATCAAAAAAAAATCTCATAGGTTTTCCCCTACACCATAGGGAACACAATGAGAGCGCAAGTGTCACCTACAGTAGAGAATGCGCAATTACACTTAATTCTAGTACAGTATGCCAAAAAAGCTTGTTCCCCAGAGTCATACGTGCCCCCCTGGCATCTCACCGCACCCCACTATTTGAGAAGCACTGGCCTTGTGGGAACTCACCAAAAGCCTTTCCTCGCTGGCATTTGTAGTGTGCACAAAATTCTCCTCCTCCTCTGTTACACACCACCTCCTGCCTGCCCACATGACATCTTCGTGCAGTCGATACTTGGAAGGGTTAGTCAACTTATTGTTTATTCTTGTTTTATTATTATTTATTATTAATTATTACTAATGTACATTTATTATTATTAAATATTTGTTTTTACATGGTTATCTTTAATATATGAGGTGAAATATACGTGTTTGTGACAGGTTATATGAGTTTGGGAGGGGGTTGGAACGGATTGGTTTTCTGTTATTTCCGATGGGAATAGTTGTCAGCGGGGCGTGAAATGTTTTTTTTTTCTTCTTCTTATATGGGGTGTCACAGAAAATAATTGAGAAGCGCCGCACAAGGCCTTCTTGGAGTGAGTAAGAATACATGCAGAAGAATACGAGGCTAATCGGCCCAGAAAAGCCATTTCCTCAGCAGTGCTCGTAAATCAAAATTTTGCTCCTTGGATAGGGAAGATTTTTAGTGTGATCGAAGCTTGTATCATAGAAATTCATTATAAAAGACACTCGCTTGTAAGTCAAGGCAGTACAGTGTATATAAGTGATAGCCAACTCACCAGTGAATGAGATATGCACCACTTGATAGGCTGCTGAATTAGAAAAATGATAATTGATTTGCCGGTGAACAAGGAAAGTACTACTTTTTTGGCCAATGAATGAGGATAGTTATGATTGGCTGATGAATTAGAAAAGTGCTATTTGATTGGCTGATGAATAAGGAACACATTATTCAGTTGGCTGGTAAAGGTAGATTGTGCTACCCAATTTACCCAATTTACCACTGAATAAGACAAGCCCTTATCGGTTGGCTGGTAAAAGAGGAAAGTGCTACTTGATTGACAAGTGAATCATGAAAGCGCTAACTGATTGGAGCACTACTTGATTGACTAATGGGAGAAGAAAGTGCTACCTTATTAGCTGTTAACTCAATTGGCTGGTGAAAGAGCAAAGTACTGTCTGATTGGACAGTGACTAAGGAAAGTACTATTTGATTGGTCAGTGTGAGAGCAAAACGTTACTTGATTTGCTAATGAATAAGGCAAGCGCTACCTAACTGGGCAGTGAATGAGGAAAACTCTACCTGAATAATTAATGCTTTTTGGTGTTCCAATTGAGACAGTGTGAAGTAACCAGCTGGCCTAATATTCATGTGTTTGAACTGTGGGAGGAATCCATGATGCCCAGAGGAAACTCATGCAAGCACAGGAAGAACATGCAAACTCCAACTGATGTCCTCACTGAACATAGGGTTCGAATTCAGAACCTTCTTGTTGAGAGGTGAAAGTATTGACCACTATGACGCCATGCTGCCTAACCCAGAATGTATGGTCTACCATCCTTAAGTAGAGGTCGTGCTCAACATCTATCCATCACTTCCTGCTTCCTTTTAGTTTTAAGCTACACGAGGAACGTTTTGTGGGTGTGTAGGTACGGTATACATCATGAAATCTTACCAATCACTGTATCCAAATAAATTCTTAGCCTTGCTATTGAAGACCACTTTTTGGTCATCCTTCAACCTTTGACCATCCATAAATTCACTATCTCTATCACTTATCTATCGGGTTCGTGGGGAAGCTAGTACCAGTGACATCAGGTTAGAGGCGGAATTCCATGCTGAACAGGTCATTGGATATTCACTCACTCAAATGCAGTCATTCACCTCGAGGCGGGTTTAGCTTCTTGCTCTCGTGGTTAGCATGTCTGTTTCACAGCCAGAAGTTCCTGGGTGTACATCCCGGTGTGTCTGTGTGGAGTTTGCATGTTCTCCGTGTGTTTGTGTGGATCTCCGCTGGGTTCTCTGGTTTCCTCCCACAGTCCAAAGACATGCATATTAAGCTTATTGGCTGTTTCAAATTGGTGGGCGGGTCAGGGTGTATCCTGCCCATGCCGAGTGTTGACTGAGACAGGTTCGAGTCTCTCTACAACCCTAGTAGGATTAAGTGCTTTGACAAATTACTCAATTGACATTGCATGTTTTGTTTTTTTTGTTTTTTTTTTTTGTAGGAGGAAACTAGAGTACCCTGAGGAAACCCAACAAGAATAAACTGAGTATACCAGCTTGACACCGAACGATCACGATGACCGAAATAAAAAAACAGCCTTGTGCATAGAACTCTGAGTTTTTCTTGTTCAATCACCTTTATGTGTTTAAATTAGGAGAAGGAATACACAGCTTTTAATTTATTCTTTGTCATAATATAAGTGCAGCATATAAGCTAGAATTATATTTGAATAAATTTCTCATTACATGCAACTAAATGCCTCATTTAATATCTCCAGGATCATCGGATTTTTATTCATTCCCAATTAATGTTATAACTAACCCCATTAATCAAGAGATGTCCTGTTTAAAAAAAAATAAATAAAAATAATAATAAAAATAATTTATTACATTCATCATTCTTTAATGCTTTGTTAAAGGTAATTTATCTTTTTTTTGCATAGAGATACAGGACTCATTAGTCAAGGAGTCATGGATGAACGATATACAGAGTTTGAAGAAAACACACAACCCAGTGCAGGTATATGCCAGACAGGTAGCTGGGCAAAGATCTGTAACGACAAAGTATGTCTCTGGCAGTCAGCTGAAATGCTTTGCACAATTAACCTTAATCACGGTAATGGCTATGCAGCAGACAGAAATGAGAATGAGGAGGAACGCCTGCAGGAGAGGAGTCACCCAGAGCACTTCTTTAATGAAAAGACCATGGTGGAGGATTTTGGCTGCCGTTCAGGGTGGAATGGAGAGAAAGGGGGGAAAAAAAGAGAAGGTCAGTGTCTGAGATGCTGAGTGGCATCCGAATGGAGGAGCTGCACCATTTTAATCGCCGCCACAGGAGCACTCCTTGACTCATTAGCCCAAAGACTGATGTGTGTGTGTGTGTGTGTGTGTGTGTGTGTGGGTGTGTGCAGCATGCTTTCAATCTTGTTCCGGAGAGAATTATAGCTGCAATGCAGACGCTGTACTGGTTCACAGGATGATTGACCAGTCCTCTGCTTGCTCTTTTATGTGACATCATTCTGGATGGCACACATTCCTGACACAGCTTTAGTCTCAGACGGTTGATAATGGTGGCATAGTAGGTAGCATATCCACCTCACAGCAAGAAGGTCCTGGGTTCTAGTCCCAGGCTTTGTGAGGGTGTTAGTGCGATGAGTTTGCATGTTCTCCTCAAGCTTTGTAGGTTCCTCTGGGTACTCCGGTTTTCTCCTCCAGTCCAAAAAACATGCACATGAGGCAAACTAGCTGTCTAGGTGTGAGTGTGATTAGAGCCCTGTGTGTGTGTATGTGTGTGTGTGTGTGTGTGTGTGTGTGTTGGCCCTGCAATGCTCTGGTGAGCTGGGCAGGGTGTGCCCCGCACTCAGTCTCTGTTGCCTGGTGACCCTGATAGGGTTAAGCATTTCAACAGATGAGTGCATGAGTGAGGTTGATCATGCAGAACCGTACAAGCATCGCTCAGTCATGCAAGTCGTCCGCACATGAGCATTCAGACCAACTAGCACTCCAGAATCTTTCAAATCAAACATATCCGTCATTTATTTAACCTTGAAAATAATTCACTATGTCGAGTGGATTCAATTTCCGTACTGTTATGTAACAACTGCAGTAATTATGATTGGATTAGATAAGCAATCTCTGTAAAGATCCCAGATACAGAAGCGCCTGTACTCAAGGTCATTGCTGCACATGCCTCATTTAAATAGACTGATTGGCTTGTTTTGGGGGGCGTAGACACACATTTATCATGATTCCGTTACAAGTTTCTGCTCGAAGCTTCTGTATTTTCCCTTATTTCCCCCCTCTTTCCCTTAATTTGGAGCCAACTCCCACCCATCAGACAGTGCAATTAGACAATGGCTACCCAAAGAGGAGATTTATGGATGTGGTGAAGGAAGACAGGAAGGTAGTTGGTGTAAGAGAAGAAGATGAAGAGGATTGGGTGAGGTGGAGGCAGAGGATTTGTTGTGGTGACCCCTGAATGGAACAGCCCTAAAGAAGAAGAAGAAGACCCAGCCAGAGGGGGCAAAGGTCACCATAGCTTTCCTCCAAGTCAATTAATCCCAGCCAACCATGTTTTCGTATTTATTTATTAACTGCTGTTAATGCATTGTCAGGTGAAGAGTAAAGCAGAACGCCAGTGAGATCATGCACACCAGGACATCAGAAAGGACAGAGCTTTTCTTGCACGCGTGTTAAGCATGGCCGGCACGGGGCGGTTTTGTTGGCGGTTCGGTGCTGTGGAGGCATAACAATTTCAAGCAGAAAACATGTTGTAATTTACATTTATGCCATTTGGCAGGGCAGTGGTGGCTTAGTGGATAAGGCAATGGGTTGAGAATCCAAAGGGCAGCGGATTAATCACCACTATCACCACTTTTGGGCCCTTGAGCAAGGCCCTTAATCATCAATTGCTTGGTTGTATAAAAACTGTTAATTGCAGCGGAAATGGTAGCTTATTGGGAAGGTGCTAGATTACTGATCCCAAGGTTGGGGGTAAAAGCCCCACTCTCAATGGTTGCCACTGCTGAACCCCAGTCCAGCTAGCTGGGTTAACAAGGGCCGACCGTGTCTCTCACGGTCTGTGGTGAGAGGTTCATGGAAAAGAACCATTGCTGACTTTCATCAAGAGGAGCTACATAACCAGCAATGATTTTCTGCTGGTGAGCTGTCCAGGGTGTACTCTGCCATCGCCCCAAGTGGGCTAAAATGGGCTCCAGCCTTCCCGTGGATCTAATTAGGATTAAGTATTTCATAAAATGAATGAATGAATGATAATTGTAAGTCGCTCTGGATAAGCGCGTCTGTGCTGTAAATGTAAAGAGCAACTTATAAATTCATTTATTTTCTGAACCGCTTCATGGTATCACAGTGCTGATACTGAGGATTGAACCCCTGATCCTTTGGATCACTAACCCATTGCCTTAACCACTGAGCCACCACTGCCTAGGTGGGCATTAATGGTTTGTAAAGAACTTGCACTCAAGACGATGTCACTGCAGTCCAACTGACTGACTGGAAGTGCACTGTACCAAGGGAAGGGAAGGTATGCTGTACCCTTCTTCCTGAGGGCTTGGTGAACCAGATCTCATGGGTTCCTGATGGCTGCTGATGGCAAATTGGTGGGAACGCTATCCTATCTCATCATCTCATTTTCTGAACTGCTTAATCCAAATCTAGGATCGCAGTGAAGGCTGGGGCAACCTAAACAGCTCACTAGACCATCACAGGGACTGGAACCCAGAACCTTGCTGCTGTGACACGGACGTGATAATCACTCCAGATCTTGGGGAATTTTCTTGACAGTCTGGATGGTGAAATATCTGTAAGATCTTTAGCTTGTAGCTAATAATCGAGGCAAATGTGTAATCCTATGAGATAGTCATGCTAAAATTGATGTTTTTAGCTAACTTTGTCAATTTTTGGATGCTAAATACAAAATAAATAAATTTTCCCCATTTTTCCCCACCACTACATCTTCAGGCACTATTTTGTAATTTGTGTTTTGAGCTAAATCTTGGGTTTCAAGAAGGTTCAGATTTGCAGCAATACACATGTTAACAATGTCAAAGATTCCATTTCATCTCTTCATAAAATTATTTATTATTTTGATAGATGACTTCTTTTCCTTTCGGCTGTTCCCTTTTTCAGGGGTCGCCACAGCGAATAGACCATCACCTGATATTCAAAATGGCCGCATTATCAAAACATATACTGACCTATTTATTTAGTTTCAAACATGTTAGAAGACTCAAACTTGTGAAAATATATACATTATAACACAAATAAGATCGTTGGCTTGCTAACGCCAAGATTGTGAGCTTGATAACGTACATGGTAACTAGTGTGCATGGTAACTAGCTTGCTCAAGATATTGGATCCTGCTAATATTAGACATGCATAGACAACCTGCTTAAATTATATTTACCTTGATAATATCTAGTGTTGGTAATGATAAATATATATTTTTTCTTTGTCAGTAGTAAGACGCTATTGAAAAAAATAAATTATTTTTCACCGTTTGTATTTGTCTTATGCCTTAGACAGCCTTAATTACATTCTTCTTTTTCTCATTATAGATAATCGAGAAGTGTCTCTAATGCTTTTCAAGACACTACCAAGAGAACATTGGCTCTAGGAGCGTGAGTTTAAACAAACAAAAAATAACATGTAGAAGCTCTGATAGCACAGAGTTTACAATCTTTACAGGAACATAACCTTCGCTACCAAAGACTCCAGTAAGTGTTTATGCAAAACTTATTTTAGTCGAAGGAATAATGAGAGGGAAGAAAATACTTTTTTAAAACAGAAGGATTCACGGGTTCGGTTGAGTGCTTTTCAAAAATGAGATAGAAGCCACACAAATCGTAAATCATGCATCTTTATTATTATTGTCTTCATCATCATCATTTTCTTCCGCTTCTTCCAGGGTTGGGGCGCAGAAAAGATGTCCAGACATCCCTCTATCCAGCCACTTCCTCCACTTCTTCCAGGGGGACACCGAGGTGTTCCCAGACAAGCCGAGAGACATAGTCCCTCCAGTGTGTTCTAGGTCGACCATGGGGTCTCTTCCCAGTTGGACATGCCTGAAACAACATACCAGGGAGGTGTTCAGGAGGCATTCTGACCAGATGCCCGAGCCACCTCAACTGACCCCTCTCAATGCAGAGGAGCAGCGTATCTACTCCGAGATCTCCTCGGATTGTAGAGCTTCTCACCTTATCTCTAAGGGAGAGCGCCGCCACCTGGCGAATGAGGCTCATTTCAGCCACTTGTATCCATGATCTTGTTCTTTCGGTCACTACCCAAAGCTTGTGACCATAGGTGAGGGTTGGAACGTAGATCAACGGTAAATTGAGAGCCAAAGTGACTTACAATTATTAGTTTTTTATGCAAATTTGGCAGTTGTAGGTTAAGGGCCTTGCTTAATGGCCCAACAGTGGTGACAATAGGGATTGAACCATTGAACTTTGGATTAGTAACCCATTGCATAAACCACTAAGCTACCACTGCACATAATTACTGAGAGCACACAAGTGTTAAAGATTATGAAATCACTTCAAAATTGCTGTTTCTGTTTTTCCATCTCATGGTCAATTCTGAGAAGGTGAAAAATGCAAGTGCTAAACGTGGCCTTTAGTCAGGTGAGGTTGACTTGCTATTGAGATCATGTTAGGCAGTACTACCTGTATCATGGCTGAATGTTCAGTGACCGAACGGGATCCCCTATCTTATTTTTTGGGGGGGTGGCAAGACTTTTTCTGGACAAAGAATAAAACCCGTCAAAGGGTGTAAGAGCCTCACTGCAAGCCATCTAGCTAGGAAAGGAACTGAATAAAAACTGTTGCATTACGAATTGTGGTATCCTATTAGGTACCCAATCAATAAAACACACACACACACACAGACACACTGATCAGCTGAATAAAAGTTGTGAACTGGAGGTCATGCATTGCTTTGTGTCTCAGATGTTTAGAGTAAGCTGCATGGTAGTAGAGTGGTTAGCACGTCCACTCCTGGCACATGCACCTTTGGGCACTATTCAACCTCTGCAACTGATCCAGAATGCAGATGCACAGCTTGTTTTCAACCTTCCCAAATTTTCCAGCACCACACAACTGCTTCGATCTCTCCAGTGTCTTCCTGTAGCTGCTCGCATTAGATTGAAAACACTGATCAAAAATGGAGCTGGTGGCTCCATAATGAGGGCAGTGGTGGCTTTGTGGTTAATGCAATGTGGTACTGATTCGAAGGTCAGCAGTTCAATCCTCAGTATTGGCACTGTTGGACCTTTGAGCAAGGCCCTTAACCTGCAATTGCTCAGATATGTAAAAATCATAATTGTAAGTCGCTCTGGATAAAAGCATCTGCCAAATGCTGTAAATGCAAATGGAGCTGCACCTTCCTACCTCAAAGCACATCACAAATCACAGGGCAACACATTCTCTCACATCCTCTAGCACTGCTAGACTGATCCCGACCTCTACTAAGAGACAAGGGAAAAATACATCTAAATTCTCTATTTTGACTCCAAGGTGGTGGAAGGAACTTCTTATGGGCATCCGGACAGCTGAGTCACTGGGTATCTTCAAATGACGACTGAAAACTTATCTTTTTTCAGCAATACTTAGATTAAGCACTATGCTATATACAAACACACATACTAAAAAAAATTCCACACAGCATCTACCACCTAAATTTGAGTGACAGTTTAATTAATCTGTGTTTTAACAAACCAGTACAAGAATATATTCACTGATAGAGACCTTAAGGCTTCTGTAATCACAATGGATAAGAGCATCTGCTCAATGCTGTAAATGTAAATGTCTACCTCACAGCAACAAGGTCCTGGGATTCCAGCCTCAGGTGGTTCTGTGTGGAGCTTGCATGTTCTTCTAGTGTTCGTGTGGGGTTCCTTTGAATACTCTGGTTTCTTCTGACAGTTCAAAAACACACACAGTAGGCCTTTCTAAATTGCCTATAGGTGTGAATGTGTGTCAGCTCTGTGATGGCCTGGTGAGCTGTTCAGGGTGTACCTTGCCTGGAGTTGGCTGAGATGGGCACCAATCTCCTTGCATCTATAACTAGGATTAAGTGGCCTAAAAAAAGGAATATTTAAAGAGAAAGAGAGAGAGATCACGTCCTCCAATTAGACACATTTTGTACACCTGCTCCATCTGGAACCTGCTCTTGCTTTCACTCTGACATTGATCTGGATTGAGGAGGTTTTGACGTGCTTAATCCACCTGCTAATTACAGTAGTTGGACATCAGATGAAAATAATCTTGTTTTGTTTTGTAGTATAGTTATGCAAATGCTAGTTTACCAAAGGAGAAGATCATCAAACATCTATCAAATGAGTGAGTTACCTGATTGGCTCTGGTTTCCTTTTTGCTTGGTGATGGCCGCCGTGCCACAGTTTACATTATGCCAGATGACTTTTAAAGGTTTAACTGCAAAATGGTACACTAGGAATTTTGTGCATGACCCCTATTTATAACTCTTTGCTGCATAGCCATGCTAGTCTCTTGCTATGATAGTGTTGCTAACTGATGCTAAGCATATGTAAACATAGTTTGATTTGGAAAGCCAGCATGATTTACTGCAATAATGATAATAATCATAGAGATTAATCTAGCATGTGGATATAATGTAGAATTGGTCCCCAGGTGGCTTGTTTTAGTTTATAAATAAGGTTTTGAGAAATCTGATGACTATGCGTCAGGTATGGAAATATTTTGATGTAGATTATCATTGGGGTGGTGTTGTGATTAGCTCATCTACCTCATAGGAAAGAAGGTTCTGGGTTCAAGTTCCAGGCTTGATGAGTGCTTTTCTGTGTGAAAATTTCATGTTGTTCTGATATCTGTGTGGATTTCCGCTGGGTCTTGCCAGTTTTCTATCACAAAACAAAAAACATAAGGATTAGTCCAACTGAATGTTCTTAGTTACCTGTAGGTTGTGTGTGTTTGTCCTGCAATGGTCTGGTGAGCCGTTTGGGGCTTAATGTTGGATGAGATAGGCGCCAGCTCTCCACATGACCCTAGTAGGATCAAGTGGTTTGGCGAGAATGTAAGAGATTATCGTTTAAAATGTTTTAATGATTATTTTTGGACTTTGGGTTACTTGAGTTTGAGCAGTTATGAGATCAGATACATGGTCCTCTTGAAAACGGTGGTCTTGAGTTGGCTTTAAGTGAGCCCCAGTACAGGCCACATCAAGTGTAGAAGCTTTTGAGGCTGCCTGCTGAGAAAAATGATTGGTTCAACTTCTCACATAATTTCCCGGTTCGACTTTTGTGATGCTGGAGAAAAGGTTATTATAGGGATTGCTATATAATGCTCTATTTTCATAGTGCTGGAGCACTGAAACGAGCTCGCTTCTGTCTGTCTGCATGACATCAGCTCATGCATGTGGTTTTGGTAGCACAAAAATACATTATATTTTTAAGAATAGGTAAGTGAATGACTGTAGCACTTGTCGTTTTACAACCCCACATGTGCAAAATCGACCTTTTTGGGGAAGGGGGAATCTTACGTGAACACAATCCTGCGATTGGGAGCCTCGTTCCCAAATTAACTCATTCTCAGGAGACTTGCTAACTTCTTGCTATCAACCTTTAATTTCAATTGTTTATCACTTTGATCTCAACACCACTGCTAATATTTTTAAATCAACAAAATACACAGAATGTTATAAAGAAACAGGCTGGGAGTGATTTCTTTCTAGCCCAGGCAGTACATTCATGCACTGTACAATCAAAGACCGCCGTGCCAGAGAGACCTGCCCCCTGGAGCTCCTGTACATTGGGTGGTGTAAACTACATGTATTTACCTATATATTATTTATTAATATATTCATTTAGTTTAGTTAACTCATTCATAGTGTATCCTCAGAAGTAAAGAAAAACATGCATCCAGATGTATAATAAATAATAACTAGAAGTTGCAATTATGGACTATACCAGTGCAGTACCGCCACTCTTTGGTGTGAAGTTCTCTTCTTTGATGTACAGACTAATTCATGGTTTTGTATATGTGTGTGTTTGTGGGAGAAAGACCTGACTCGGTTCTGGTTTATGTCCATGATGCAGCTATGACAATGTCATGGGTGCAATGATGGGTTTCTTATATGGTAGGTAGAAATGTTTTGTGGACTCCCAATAGAGCATCAATAAGGTGCATGACTATTAACTCAGAAATCGCAAGTTCGAATCCAAGTTGATGCCACAGCCATCCGAGACTGGGAGTCCATGGGAGGGATGCAATATGTTCAATTCCCTGATTGCCAGCCAATCATGGGCACCTCAGTTCATTTGTACATGGGGTGGATAGCGCCTTCCCTAAGAGTGTGATAGACCGTCCCTGAGGAACGCATGCACTGCATTTAAAAAAAAGGCGGGGGACAGCATTGCATGTCACTAAGAGGACATGTGCATGCTTTCGCCCCTCCTTGGTTAGTGAGATAGGAATGCACCGATGGGCGGGAACTGGATACAACTAAAATACCAGGAAAATAAACAGAAGAGTGTTTTGTTTGAATTTAATCTCTCTCTTTTTTTTTTTTACATGCACTCTTTCACCAAATTGCTCATTCATAGTGGGGTTGCGGGGACACCGGAGTCTAACTCAGCGAACACTAGGCGAAGTCAGGGTACAGCCTGAACAGCTTGCTACACTATTGCAGGGCCGAAACATACACAGCCATTCATATTCACATCCACACCTAGGGGCAATTAGGAACAGCCAATTAGTATAATATGTATGTCTGGACTGTGGGACAAAATCGAAGTATCCAGAAGAACCCACATTCATGTAGGAGGAACATGCAAACACCATACAGAAACGCCAGGGCCCGGGACTCAAATCCATGACTTGAACCCAGGACAAAGTCCTTTCTTCCTTTCAGTAATATGACGCTCATCATTTAACATGAATGAGATCACTATCTGGTGGCACGTCAGCCTCACAGCAAGAAGGTCATTGGTTCGATTTCAAGCTCAGTCGTTTCTGTATGGACTTTCTATGTTCTTCCTGTGTTTGTGTGGGTTTCCTCCAGATACTCCAGTTTCTTCCCACAGTCCAAAAACACGCACAATTGGCTGTTCAAAATCACCCCTAGGTGTGACTGGAAGTATGAATGGTTGTCAGTGTGGTCCTGCGATGGTCTGATGTGTTACCCAGGGTATCCACTGCCCTCGCCCAGAGTCACCCAAGATGGGAGACAGCCTCCCCACGACCCTGATTAGGATTAACCGGTTCAGAAAATGACTGAATGAATGATGAGTTTGCGATGCTGCATGGGACACCCTAATCACCATATCCATACCATACGGGTCACTTTGTCCATATTCCAATACATAGAAATGAATGTTTAAAATTTGCAGATGCTTCACCAATTCCCTGGTATAGATGGAATTTCCTCAGAAACCCACCTTTCACTTGACCCGATCAAGAAGAATGGATCAGAGTGACTGAACCGCCTCTCACGGGAACTCATCAACCCGGAAACCGGTATAATTACAGCCCGCATGCCGCAGAGCACGTCACTGACCCCCTCCGATCCCGTAGCGGAGAGACTGGAGCTCAAGGTCGAACAAAACTCTGAATCACAGCAACTGGCAGATGAAGAGAAAAGAAGCACAGCGTGGGGCCCGTCTGGCTCAGGCAGAATAGAAAATTGCATTTAATCTACTTTCATTTTGAGCTTCCTGTCTCCGTTTTTGTACTTCAGGCCTGACAGCATCAATTAGATGACATTAAGAACTTTGCAAAGAAATGACTGCTATTTCCTAAACATTATTTTCTTTCTTTTTTAGGATAAAGAGCAGCACATCCCCTGCTTTTTGATGAATGTGGATAGATTTTAGGGCTGATAGTAATGGAATAGTCAGAGCTGCTGTCTGAGGAACATGGAGCCTGTACTTGGGTCTTAAGCTGGTGGAAAATCACGTAACTGGATAATGAGCTGAAATCGTGACGGGTTTGGGTTCGACATATTGGAAATGATGTGTGAAAACATTTTCTGTGCAGTTGAATTACTCAGATATGCTTTCAGAGTTTTGACGGTTGGGCCGAGCACAGCTTTAAGTGGGTTCTGACCGGATTTCACTCCATGTTTGGAACATCATAGCTGTGCGATGTACTTAAAGTTATTCTACACACGAGTCCGACATGACCTTATTTTTGCTGAAATAATTTTTCATTGGTTCATTTGTTAGCATGGATTTTAAGCGGGAAGTGGTGGTCCGGTGTTTAGGTGCTGGATCACTGATCTCAAGGTTGGGGGTTCAAGCCTCACTCTCAAAGGGTTGTCACTGTTCCCCCAGTGCAGCCAACTGGGTTATCAAAGGGCCATGTCTCTCACTGTCTCTGGTGAGAGGTTCATGTAAAAGAACCATTGCTGACTTTTGACAAAAGTAGCTGCATAGCCGTGAGCGTGTTTCTGCCCTGCGATGGCCTTGCGAGCTGTCCAGGGTGTACTCTGCCCTTGCCCTGACTCGGCGTGGATGGGCGCCAGCCTCCCCACAACCCTAATTAGGATTAAGCAGTTACAGAAAATGAACGATGAGAAAATGAATGAATGAATGGGATTTTAAGCCATATAGCCACTGGGGGCAGCACAGAGTCAACCATTTCTAATAACAACAAACAGAAAATATTAGTATAATGTACATTTGCGTTGAAGATGTAGAAGTGGAGGTAGTGTTACCAACAGAGGTGAAGGTTGAAAAGCGTCCTGTTAAATTACGTAACCTTTCCTTAACTGTTACGCTGTGGAGAGCTGCTATACTGGTGCATGACGTACTCAAGAAACGCAGCGGGCCGCGATCGTGGCTTTTCATACATAGCATAACAAAAAGACTGCAGAACACTTGAGTCAGACATGACCTGATTTTTGCTGAAAAAAATTTTTTTATTGGTTCATTTGCTAAGCCGCTTAATCCTAAATAGGGTCGTAGGGAGGCTGATGCCCATCTCAGTCAACTTCGGACAAAGGCAGAGTACACCCTGAACAGCTTACCAGGCCATCAGAGGGCAGAAACAAACTGACGGCTATGTAGCTACTCTTGTCGAAAGACAGCAATGGTTCTTTTACAGCCTCACACCACAGACAGTGAGAGACATGGCCAGCCTTTGTAACCCAGTTGGCTTCACTTGGGGGACAGTGCCTACCCGTTGAGAGTGGGGCTTGAACCCCCAACCTTAGGATCAGTGATCCAGCACCTTGCCACCGGGCCAGCACTTCAACTTAAAAAGGCATTGACGAGAACATGACCCTTATGTATCCTCATACATGCGAGAGCAAACATAGACCTGACACCACGTGAGGAATCTCGAAGTGTACATCACTGTTCTTGTAGACAACTTGGATCAATGTGTCCACTTGAATCGTTCTTTTTATAATTGCATGGATCCTGCTTGTCGACTCTCCTTCAGACTGAAATACAGTGACGACTTGATTCTAAAGTGTATTTTACTTGCACATAAATCATACATGGAGCCAAAATACAAAAGCATAAATCCAGGTCCATGACTCATCCAGAGAGATTCATGAGTCAGTGAGTCAGAAGCCTCATCTCATCATACAAGACAATTGCTTTGGGCAGATAGAGTTCTGAGAATGAGATGTTTCTCCTACATGCTTATCCATGCATAATAAGTTTAACAGGATTTCCAGGAGTTAAAATGAAGAACAAAAGGATTTGGTGCAGTCAATATTCACCTCGTAAGCTGAGGAATGTTCAAACGTCTCCTCAGTCTCACTCTGTGATTTTATTTATTTATTTATTTTTCACTGCTGCTCTGCCTTAATTTTGTTGGAGTGTGTGGGTGAAAAACGAACTGGAGCAACCTTAGCTGCACATGACACATTTATTAAAGAACTCCGTGGTATTACACTGCCTTCTGATCCCTCAGTCTAGGACTTGCTGGAGGATTAAAACATGTCTTTTTTTCCCAAGGATATGAAGTGAGACACTGGCCAACTTTTCATCATCAAAAGCACAGTACGGTACTGCTTTAACACTGATGTAGGAGTGAGGTTTTCTTGGTGGACGTATTTTCAGGATAAGCGCTGGTGAACCTGGTGGTAAACTCGCACAGAGCTGTGGAATAGTAAAAAAGGGGTGGAGTTACTGTATCATGATATGTAGTAAGAAATATAGGTTGAGGTAGTACAGTGGGAGCAGTGGTGGTCTGGTGGTAAGGTGATGGATCAAGGTTGGGGATTCAAGCCCCACTCTCATTGGGTTGTCACTGTCCCCACCCAGTGCGGCTAACTGGGTTATCAAAGGCCGACCGTGTCTCTCACTGTCTGTGGTGTTAGGTTCCTGTAAAGGAACTATTGCTTACTTTCGACAAGAGTAGCTGCACAACTGTCAGTATGTTTCTTCTCTACGATGGCCTGGCGAGCTGTCCAGGGTGTACTCTGCCCTTGCCCAAAGTCAGCTGAGATAGGCGCCAGCCTCCCCACAACCCTAATTAGGATGAAGCAGTTCAGAACATGAATGAATGAATGCATTACACTATAATCATGGACAGCAGTGGAGTTATGTGGACGCCATATTGGTACTCCCTAAATGTCAAATTATCAAAGATAACCGTGAGCACTAATATCAGTCATCTTCGTATAGTGCTAATTTGCTAATAAAAGCAATCATGTTATTGAAGCCACATGACAAGCTATCCAGCTGCAAAGGTGAGGTTACGTAAGATACGTCTTCATTTGTCAGTATTACACGACTAAAGCGACATTACACCGCCACACAACTTTTATAGTTCTTTTTTTTTCCTGGACACAAATAATGAATAAATAATTTTATTTAAACAGAGTACACGTGATGAGCCCAACAGTGGTGTAGTGCACAGCATGCCTGCTTAACAGCAGAAACGTCCTGGGTTTGAGTCACAGGATCAGTGAGGGCGTGTCTGTGTGGAGTTTGCATGTCCGCCCTGTACACGTGTGGATTTTCCTTCAGGTACTGTACTCCGGTTTCCTCCTATAGTCCAAAGGTATGGAGTACTAATTGGCTCTCCAGATTGTCCCTAGGTTTGATTATGAATGGTTATATCAGCATGTGTTTGCCTTGTGATTGTCTGGTAATCTCCGAGTTGGAGGAAGTAGGCTCCAGTCTTCCCGTGGTCCTAGTAGGGTTAAGCGGATTTGCAAATACAAATGAGTATCCAAGTATATCAAATAACCAAGTACTGACTGTTCTATTCCAGATACATTCATTCATTTTCTGAGCCACTTAATCCTAATTAGGGTCGCAGGGAGGCTGGAGCCCATCTCGGCCGACTCCAAGTGAGGGTTGGATACACGCTGGATAGCTCACAAGACCACCGCAGTGCGGACACTCATACAAACATTTATACTCCCACTCACACCTAGAGGAGGTTAGGAATGCCAATTAACCTACTGTGCATGCTCTTGGACTGTGGGAGGAAACCGGAGTAGGTAAAGTCCTTTGGGCTTTTTACTCCCAATCAGGCCGGTGCTTATCCCTGGTTTCTGTCGCATGAAGCGACCAGGAGTTCAACTCCTCCTGGACGGAACGCTGGTCTATTGCAGGTTACCTTCCCAGTATATTTTTACTGGTACCCATTTATACTGCTGGGTGAACAGAGGCACACTTGGGATTGAGACCTTGCCCAGGGGTCTTAGCACAGTGGGGGTCTCAGTGGGATTTGAACTCGCAACCTCCCGATCATGAACCAAGCACTCTAACCATTATGCCACCAGCCCCACTATAGAGCTGCAGGTCAGGTGTGCTGCTGGGATATCCAATCAAATCAGCTTTGGTTCGTTCCTTTAATTGGGGATTAGTTGATATATTTGTGTTAAAATCATGGGTAAGAATTAGTGTGATTTTGTTTGTGTACTTATTTGTTATGTGACAGAGTTTATATATATATATATATATATATATATATACACACACACCCATGGGTTAAGCAGGTTGTTTTTGTTGATTCTTCTTTTCAAAGAAGTCAAAGTCTCCTACCTTGAATCTTCGACATTTCATGTGGCCTTAAAATTAAATAGGCATGGACACCCCCCCCCCTTCCATGATGTAATATGTATATAACCCACCTCTTTACAAACTGCTGCACATGTGCAGGCAGCCTAACACTCTTGAAGGGAAAGGACTAACCGCCTCTTTTGTACGAAGGAGATGCCCATGGATTGGTTGGTGATGGTTGTGAGTGACTGAGCCGTCTATACGCCATCCTCCCTCTTGTGACCGCTCGACCAATTAGCTTCCATGGACTACCTCTCGCAGATGGCTACGGCATTAAGCTGAATTTGAATTTGCGATCTCTAGGTTGATAGCCCTGCACCTTGTTGATGTGCCACCTTCGGTATATGTTTTATGTTTCATTGTTAGTTAATTTTAACCGAATACAGACGTTTTAGACAGAATCAGCCTGGCTCACACATTCGGCATCTCCAGTCCACCTATTTTCATTCTCAGTCCATGTGTGTCAATTTATAATTATAAGTCCATGTGACTGGAGGAACCATTCTGTGCATGCATGAGCACATGAAGTGGAATATAGTTTCAGTCAAGTTTTATGTTTTTCACTTCAGCGATCAAATCACATGCCAGAGATTACAAAAAAATGTTTAATTTGATAAAACTTCAGGTTTTTTTTTGTCTGTGTTGGTGGTCGCCATCTTAATAGTTCTGCATTCTTTACACCAGCCTCTCTGAGCTACACTTTATGAAAACCGTGCTCAGATTTTTATAGCTTCGAGAGATGTTTGGATGGCTTGATTCTTTTCAGCATCTGGAAATTAAACCCCCTGAATACAGAATGTATGACGCATCCTGATAGAGGTGCAAATATGTTCTTGTTCTCTATTCACAGACAGAAAGAAGGCGTAAAGCAAGCTAATCAAGTCATGGTACATCCTACTGTGCTTGGATTGGATTCTTTGTTATTTGCTTTGGAGAAGCATCTGCTTGATCTGTAAATGTAAAGATGGATTTTAGAATGGTTTGTGGCTGTATTAAGGTGAGTTTAGGAGCAAGTCAGCATCACAAAGAGAAAACCCTGAATATATCTGGTAATTTAAATGGTGCCTCTGCATGCTTAATGAAGCAGGATACATGCGTGTCAACTCCGTGTGAGTGTTATTGGGATGAATCCAACAATCAGAACCATTATTCTTGGTGGAGTTCATTTCACAGGCTTGCAGAGTTCATTACACAAAATTCTGACCATAAAATCAGAACCGACAACATGGACAGAATCCAAATTCGAACACACAGGAATATCTGCATTTCACAAATTGTCTTATTAGAAAATCTTATCATATATTCTTGAAAATAAACAAAGAAACACTTGTTTTCTGAACCGCTGAATCACAGTAGGATCACAGGTTCTCTTGAGCTATGGACTGTTGGAGGAAGCAAGAGTACCCAGAGGAAACCCACATAACTATGAGGAGAACATGGGAACTTTACACAGAAACACTCTCATCAAGCCCAGGACTTTTTTTTTTTTTTAAGAAAAATTCAAGCTCTACTTCCCAAATAACTTTATTTCAGCTGTTGCTTATTATTATTATTATTATTATTATTATTTATTGTTTTTTTTTAATGAGAAATAAATTCTATTTACAATATAAACAATCTATGCCCCCTCCCCCCCGGTCCGAGGTAAAATTGTCAAGTGTTGACCGGTTTGCGGTGATGATAAGGTTGGGGACCCCTGCCTTAGATTACATTATTAAATATTTATGTTTACACAGTAAACCCCTCCCCCCCAACCTGACACGGAGCTCGAAACTAGGACCTGCTTGCTGTGAATCAGACGTATTCACTACTACACCACCATGCCGCACGGGGTTCTCCCAGTATTACCTTTTAAAAAAGAGAAAAACAAACGTACAGGTGTTGAAAAATGATGGATCTTACAAATGTAAATGGGCTGCATGGTACAAATGGTAGCACAGTGCTTCGCACATCCACTTCAGAACAAGAAGGTCCTGGGTTCGATTCCCAGCTTGGGTTTTTCTGTGTGGAGTTTGCATGTTCTCCGTGTGCTTGTGTAGGTTTCCTACAGGTACGCCGTCCAAAAACATGCACAGGAGGCTAACTGGCCTTTTCCAAATCTCCCATAGGGGTGAGTGTGAATGGTTGTATGAGTGTTGGCCCTGCTGTCCAGAGTGTACCCCACTCTCACCAGAGTCGGCTGACATGGGCGCCAGCCTCCCTGCGACATTTCATAATTCAGTGGTAAGGAGCTGAGCCCCACTGTCATCGGGTTGTCACTGCTGTCCCCACGGTGCGGCTCACTGGGTTATCAAAGGCCGGATATGTCTCTCACTGTCTGTGTGAGAGGTTCATGTACAAAGAACCATTGGTGACTTTCTTCAAGAGGATCTGGACAGCAATCAACATGTTTCTGTCCTGCAAAGGCCTGGCGAGCTCTCCAGGATGTACTCTACCCTCGCCCTGAGTCGGCTGAGATGGGCGTCAGCCTCCCTGCAACCATCTTAAGAATATCTTGTTCAGAAAATGAATGAATGAACAAATCTAAAGGTGCTGGTTGGAGACACCAGTACAGCCTCGATTTAGCTTGGCATCCATTCACTGAATTTTTTTTTTTTTTTTTTTTTTTTTAGCTTTATACCGAAGACCAACCAAGGAGTTTGCATGTGTGATGATGATGATGACAGTTTAATGTTCGTGTGTCCATTTAAACAAATGCAGAAAATAAGTGTGTGTACAAAATGTGCTCGTGCAAGTATGTGTGGCTTTGGATTTAATTTGGTGAGCGTTTGTACATCTCCTTTAGTCAGGCTGTAATTAAACAATCAGACAACCCGCTGACAAAATAGTTTTACAAACAAGGGACACTTTTCCGCTCACCGTGTGGAGTGTAAGCATCTGTTTTTATCTTGTCACTTCGATGTAACTGACCTTCTTTGTGTGGTTGTAGTGATTTGGGGAAATGTCTTCATTTTGACTCATAAACATAGTGAAGTCAGACTGTGTGATGCTGTTCAAATGAATAAAATACGGGGAAAAATTACGTTCTACTTCAGAGAAGTTTTTACTATTTCAAATATTATTATATATATTTCTGGTGTATATATCCAGGCGGCTCGGTGGTGGAGTGGTTAGGATGCTGGGCTCATCGTGATCGGGAGGTGATGGAGTCCGATCCCTGTTAAACCCCCCCACTGTGCTAACACCCCTAGGCAAGGTCTGAAACCACCGGTGTGTCTGTCTGTCCACCCAGCAGTATGAATGGGCACCAGTCAAAATCCTGGGACAAGCATTCCATCCGGGAAGAGTTGAACCCCTAGTCGCTTCATGCAAGGGAAATCGGAGATAAGTTCCAGGCTGACGACCCAGTTGACTCGGGTGGAAAAGTCCAACAGACCTGCAGAGTTTGTATATTCTCAAAGGAAAAAACTATAACAAAAGTGTTTCTGGGAGAAAGTAATATATAGAACAAGAGGCGTGTAATTATCGGGTCCTGTGATGTGACATCGTTCATGATGGGAAATAAATAGAGAAGTAATGATTGTTATTATGATTCATTTTCTGCAACAGCTTAATCCAAATTAGGGTCGTGGGGAGGCTGGCGCCTATCTCGGCTGACTCCAGGCAAGGGCAGAGTACACCCTGGACAGCTCTCCAGGCCATCGCAGGGCAGAAACACGCTGAAGTCTATGCAGCTCCTCTTGTCGAAAGTCAGCAATGGTTCTTTTACATGAACCTCCCACCACAGACAGTGAGAGACATGGGCGGCCTTTGATAACCCAGTTAGGTGCACTGGGGGTTGTTGTTATGATTAATGAGTAATGTTGTGTTATTGCGGTGTCCACAAAAGCAGCGGTTTCTAAATGGCATGGTTTACATGTCGGTACTAAGATTGTGTGTTCAGTTCCCTCATTTTTAATCCTTCTGTATACAAGTTATTGAAATTAATTAGGGGGAGGAGCTCGGAGAAGAACCGCTGCTCCACTGCATTGAAAGGATCCAGTTGAGGTGGCTCAGGTATCTCATTAGAATGCCTCCCCATTGTGGTGTTTCGAGCATGTCTGACCAAGAAGAGACCCTGGAGTCGACTCAGAACATGCTGGAGGGACTATTTCTCTTGGCTGGTCTGGGAACACCTTGGGCTGTGTGTGGCTGGGCGAGGGATGTGGGATCCTCAGTGCTTAGGCTGCTGTCCCCGTGACAGCAAGCAGAAGACGATGATGATGATGATGATGATGAAGAATATGAATTAATCTTGATATATATGTAGGTTACATGTATGGGGTTTGATATTTCCCTACTAAAAACTTCAACAAAGGGAAAATCTTAAGGAAGATCCACTTTAAGACATGGAGACAACGTGCGCTTATATTTCTACTCCTGAATTCATTCCCTTTCTGGTTCACATTCAGAAGCATCGAAGACATCGTGTGTCAGTTTTAACTTATTAAATGGTTTAAAGTGTCTGTAAATGTATAAAACATCAAAACTAAACCTGCCCAAACATTTCTCTCGCCTCACAGTATACTTTTATTAGATCTTTCCTTCAGCTTCACATAATTACCATACGTCTGGTCCATTCAGGCCCTGGAGCATAAACAGCACACCTTCAGTACCACATGTCCTAAAGGCAACACACCAAAGTCTCGGCAGGATCCATTCAGGAGAAAAGCTCAGGGCTAGAAGATGTACTGATCCCCTTTATTCTCTGAGCTGACTCTGCTTTTCTGCTCGGTGCCTCGGGACATCAAGGCAAACACCTTCCTGATTCTGCTGAAGTTTTCCAACTTTACTTTCCTGCTTGATCTCAGGTTTTCCCAGTTCGAGTTCATTCAAGGAAGGATTGATTGAGTGATAGAAGGTTCCAGTATAACAATAATAAGTGCTTGGGTGAGTTTCTCTCAGGTTCTCCAGTGTTCTCGCACAGTTCAAAGCCATGCACATTAGCCTAATTGGATGCTCTCGATTGCCCCTAGAGTGTAAATGGTTTTGGGTGTGTCTGTGTGTGTTGGCCTTGCGATGGACTGGCGAACTTGCCTTGAAAAGATTATTGCAGGAACAGCATACACAAACACACCCGTACTCTCAGTTGGGGGTAAAACCGGGACAGTCAATTATCCTAATGTATCTGTCTTTGGACTGTTTGTGAGGAAACCAGAGTAGCCTGAAGCAACCCACACACACATGGGGAGAACTCCACAAAGAAGTACCCAAGGCCAGGACTTGAGCCTAGGTCCTAGTTTCTGGAAGGTGGATGTGCTAACCATGACGCCGCCGTGCCACACAAACACAATCGTTCACACTCACACCGAGGGGCAATTCAGAACAGCCAGCTGGACAAATGTGGATGTCTTTGGATCCCGGGAGGAAACCAGAAAACCAAGAAGGAAACCCACACAAGGATATGGAGAACACCTAAACCTCTAAGAGTAATACCACCTTTTTATTATTATTATTATTATTATTTTTATTTTTTAATTTTTATTAATTTATTTTTGAAGGATGAAGTGGTAAACCGGTAGTAGGTTGATGGATTACTAATCTCATTTTTCAAGCCACGTGATCACCAGTTCGTCACTGCTGACCCCGGCGTGCAGCTGACATGGTTATCAAAGGCCGGCGATGTCTCTCACTGTCTGTGGTGTGAGGTTCATGTAAAAGAATCATTGGTAACTTTTGACAAGAGGAGCTGCATAGCAAGCAGCATAATTCTGCCCTGCAATGGCCTGACAAACTGTCCAGGGTGCACTCTGCCCTCACCCAGAATCGGCTGAGATGGGCTCCAGCCTCCCCATGACATTCATTAGGATTAAGCAGTTCCGAAAATGAATGGATGAATAAATTAATGAATAATTAGATTATATTTTATTGTATGCTCCGAGTTTCTGCCTCGTTTGTAATTGAAAATCGGTTTTAAATGAATTGCAGTTTATAGCTTGAAGGATATTTAAAAATCTTATTAGCATTTGCTTTATTGTTCAGAATAAGAGACCTTGTGAGGCCAATTATTCTTTTATTTATTGTACTTTTTTTCTATTCCTTTTTTTGAAGATAATGACAGCATGTACTGTACCTTGATAAATAACATGGCAGGTGTTTTTGTTATTTTTGGCTACAAAGGGAACCACTCTGTCACTTTCGCCTGAAGTACATTTCACCCGAGCCGAGAGGAGTTTCAGGAAAATGCAGAAGTGCTGCTTAACCGACCATAAAATTAATCACATTTCCAAGCAAGGCAATTCTCTTTACACGATTTCCTTACAGCGGTTAGCATTGGGGTTCTCAATGGAACAGTTTGTACTCTTTTTGGTCAGAGAGGAAAATTAAAAATGCCATTGAGTTTAATTGGTTGGGGGGAAATTCTTTTCTGTGTAAAGTCTCATTTCATATTCATGAACATATGGTTTGGGCCAGGGCACATAATCAAAATGTCCTACTTACAATTTAGTTAATTTCCCCAATTGCAGTTTGCATAGGATAAAGTATTAGTGCCAGAATCACTAAGCACATCACAAATAGATCATGAAGACGAGACTTTTCCTTTGAGTGAAACACGTGGTGGCTTCTTTTGTAAATCAGTATTGATAGAAAATATTTCATTTTATAGCAACCAGGAAGTGACCCTGGGGTCAATCCAGAATACATTGGAGGGACTATATTTCTCAGGCAGTTAGGGAACACCTCAGTGTGCCCCCCCCCCCCCCCCCAAAAAAAAAAAAAAAAAGAGAGCTGGAGACTGGGGAGAGAGATGTCTGGACCTCATTGCTTGCCCCCATGACCTGACCTCAGATCAACTGGAAGAATATGAATGACTGACTGACTTTTTAAATTTTATTTATTTATTTAACCAAGCAGCATTCACACTGAATGTAAAAGCACGTCAGTCATTTAAATAAATCCAGTGATTGTTAAAGCTCAACAATATTATCAATAAGTAAAAGTGCAGCTTCAACAAATTCTATCATTTACTTGGTGAAAGTGGTGTGTGGGGCCAGTGGTGGTCTAGTGGTATAGGGCGCTGGATCGCTGATCCAAAGGTTGGGGGTTCGAGTCCCACTCTCCACAAGGTTGTCACTGTCCCCCCCAGTGCAGCTAACTGGGTTATCAAAGGCGGGCCATGTCTCTCACTGTCTATGGTGAGAGGTTGATGTAAAAGAACCATTGCTGACTTTCGTAAAGAGTAGCTGCAAAGTCGTCAGCGTGTTTATGTCCCTTGCTAAAAAGGGTTGTGACAGGAAGGGCATCCGACGTAAAAACCTCTGCCAAATCAAACGCGCGAATCAGATGATTCGCTGTGGCGACTCCTGAGTAAAAGGGAAAAAGCCGAAAGGAAGACAGACTTGGTGAAAGTGGTGTGTGTCCTAAAAAAAGATAAATATTGGTCTGATCACAAAACTGGGATATTTTCAACTTCCCACCTTCAAACGTGAATAAATATTTTCATGTCCAAGTTTATTTGTGAATCAATGCAAAAAAAATCTTTAGTACATGCCTGGGAGACAATATCATATCAAAATATGTACATCTGGTGAACACAGTTTTTGAAATACAGGGATCCATCGTTACTTTGTGCTTCAATTCACGTGGCTTCGGTGGATTGGTGGAAACAGGTGGAAGGTGTGGCTACTTTGGTTGAAGTGAAAATCTGCACCCACACTGGCACTTTGTGGATAAGATTGGAGACCCCTACCTTACACACTTAAGATCAAGACTGTCGTGGCCATCAGAGAAAGGGCTGAATCTTGATTTGATAGCGAACGCCGTGTTGCTGAACAGATTCGAGCAGGTTCTGAGGTACATTCACTTTGTTGATAATTATTGACAGGAGCCAGGAAATGCAAACATTGGAGCATCCAAGTGTTTCTTCCATTTTTTGGATGTGTCCACTGTGAACGTCTGGCACATCTACAGAATGTGTGTATTAGAAAAGAAGGTTTTTCCTCATTTCAATAATAATAAATGCAACTTCCATTCATACACCAAGACGAGGAAGACTCCGTGCCACTCCCATCGCCTTTGAAGTGCAGAGCAGTGTCCAAGCCCTCATATGTGAGATAAAATTTGGTCCTGGCCTCAGCTCACTCAAGCAAAAAAAAAAAAACCTGAACAGATTCCATCTATCTGTACCATCTGTGTTTAAAAAAAAAAAAAAAGTTGATTTTTGAAGTCAGAAGGTTCAATGATTTTTCCAATACATTTAAAAGCATTGGAATGTGTTCAAATGAACATTTTGTTAAAGATAATTAAAAATATTTGATATAATTCAGAAAATCTTATTTTATTCATTGTTTATTTAAAAAACATTTTTCATCATTTAAAGTTCAACCACATGTTGTTCGCACTAGTGGAAATGTCACCAATTCCTTGAAAAAATGTTTAAATAAAATGAAGTTGATTTTTATATATAGATCAACAATCCTGCACCCTATCCACTAGACCACCACTGCCCCTACTATATATATATATATATATATATATATATATATATATATATATATATATATATATATATATATATATGTGTGTGTGTGTGTGTATATATATATACACACACACACACACATATATATGTATATATGTATGTGTGTGTGTGTGTGTATATATGTATGTGTATATATATATATATATATAGTGGATTGTTGATCTGAAGGTTGGGGGTTCAAGTCCCCACAGGGTTGTCACTGTCCCCCCAGTGCGGATAACTGGGTTATCAAAGGCGGGCCATGTCTCGCACTGTCTATGGTGTGAGGCATGTAAAAGAACCATTGTTGACTTTTGTAAAGAGTAGGCTGCAAAGCCGTCAGTGTGTTTTCTGTCCATTGCGAAAAGGTTGTGACAGGAAGGGCATCCGATGTAAAAACCTATGCCAAATCAAATGTGCGAATCAGATGATTCACTGTGGCGACTCCCGAGAAAAGTAAAAAAGCCGAAAGAAAGAAAGGATATACAGTATATATATATATATATATATATATATATATATATATATATATATTTTTATTTTTTTTTTTACCCCCCATGCCTAAACACTAATAAAAGTAATTCTCTGAGCCGCTTAATCCGAATTAGGGGCTGGGGAGGCTGGTGCCAGACTCTGGGCGAGGGCAGAGTACACCCTGGATGGTTCACCAGATCATCACAGGGCAGAAACACGCTTACGGGTATGCAGCTCCTCTTCATGAAAGTCAGCAATGGTTCTTTTACATGACAACCTGTTGAGAGTGGGGTTTGAACCCCCAACCTAAGGATCAGTGATCCAGCACCATACCATTAGGTCACCACTGCCAGGTCCTGAAGTAGTTTATCATAATTCATACATGAAAGGAATTCAAACCAAGCCCAGTTGCCTATTTTACATCAGGCACAACAAACAAAGATATGCAAATAAAACAGAATTTTAATAAGAATAAAACATGAAAAAGGTAAATAAAATGTCTTTCAGTGGCACGGTGGAGTAGTGGTGAGCATATCTGCCTCACAGCAAGAAGATTCTGGGTTTAATTCCCAGCTCGGGTATTTCCGTGTGGAGTTTGCATGTTCTCCTTGTGCTTGTGTGGGTTCCCCCCGGGTACTCCGGTTTCCTCCCACAGTCCAATAAAGCATGCACAGTAGGTTAACTTGCTGTTCCCAATCACCCCAAGGTGTGAGTGTGAGTATGAATGGTTGTGTGAGTGTTCCCGAAGTATACCCCGCTTCACCCAGAATTGGCTGAGATGGGAGCCAGCCTCCCTGTGACCATAAATAGGATTAAGCGATACAGAAAATGAATGAAATGTCTTTCATCTGGTCACTCTGGTTTCATCATACAGACCACAGACATGCACATTTAGGGTAATTGGCTGTTCCAAATTGCCTCGAGATGTGAGTGTGAATGCTTGTGTGTGTTGCCCTGTGATCTGTCACACTGTTCAGGATATATCCTGCCTTCACTCAGTGTAGGCTGAGATGGCTCCAGCCTTCCTATGACTCAAGTAGAATTCAGCAAGTTAGTGAATGAGGAAACAAATAATAAAAATTTACTTAAAACTTGATTTATTTATTTATCTTTTCATAGTGATTCAATCTCAGCACTGTGTCCAATAAGAATCAGAAGGCAATGCCGTATTTTAGGATTCTTGGCATTCAGTGTTCAGTGTAGTTTGGCCCAGAGGCCATCGTAAATCTAAGGTTATAGTACAATAACATTTTTATTGTTTTCTAAACACAGTGATCATGCAGCACATTACAATAAAAGTCTCAACTCTAAGATTATACAGGGTCATGATCTCACGAACAACACAAATCGAAAAGATATTCACCCATGTGCTCGTGTCGAGCGCAAAGGTTTTATACACTCTTATAATACTGTAAAGTTCTGGAATTTAACCTTGTATTAGCCAGCATAGCATATCTGCTACATGAAGTGAAAGGGATAACAGCCTAAAAAAGGGGGTATGTATTCAATGATTCATTCATTCTATGACTCATGTCCAAGTGATTCACTGATTCATTCTATTGAATCAGTAATTAACTCATTTATTAATGTAGTGCAATGATTCTTTCAGAATATAATTGATCAAATTATTTTGCTTGTTTCCTTAAACAGAACCATGGCATAGAGGTAAACACGTTGGCGTCACAGGAAGAAGGTGCTGGGTTTGGGTTCTGGGCCCGGTGAAAGCATTTCTGTGTGGAGTTTGCACATTCTCCCCATGTTTGCATACCCCCCCCCCCTTTCCAAAAATACGTTTTGGGCTTATTAGCTGTTCCAAAAAAACCCTAGGTAAGGTAAGTCTGTTGAGTTTTTACACCTGAGCCTAGTGGCTTAGCCTCATGGCTCATGAAGCCAGTACTTATCCCCGGTTTCCGTAGCGTGAAGCGACCAGGAGTTCAACTCCCCCTGGATGGGATGCTAGTCCATCGCAGGTTACCTTCCCAGTATATTTTTACTGGTACCCATTTATACTGCTGGGTGAACAGAGGCACACTTGTGGTTGAGACCTTGCCCAGGGGTCTTAGCACAGTGAGGGTCTCGGTGGGATTTGAACTCGCAACCTCCCGATCATGAGCACAGCACCCTAACCACTACGCCACCGGCCCCACAAAAAAAAAAACTCCTAGGTGCGAGTTTTAATGGTTGAGTCTCTCTCTCTCTCTCTCTCTCTGTGTGTGTGTGTGTGTGTGTGTGTGGACCCTGTGATCAACTGGTAAGCTGTTGAAGCTGTACCCCACCTTCAGCCTGAGTTGGCTGAGATAGGCTCCAGCCTCCCTGCAAGCCTAGTAGTATCAAATGGTTCCAGTAAGTACATGAATTAATAAGTAATTGATACAAATGTATGTATATGAAATTGCAGGAAAAGGAAGCAAATGTGTCCGTGTCAAGAGAGTAAGTTAATGGCAACAATAACAGTATACAGATAATAAAGTGACAAATTGGATATAAACTAATAAATGTCAAGCACACACAATGCTTCACTACATTTCCATTCATCAGACAAGTGTCTACTTATTTGCATAAACTTGTGGCTTCTAGCTGGGGACATTTAATACACAGTGCTTTCTACAACAACTGTCACCCCACAACTTTTTGCAGTACAGTGGCACCACCTGTGTGAGGATTTATTATTTTTCCCCTTTCCCCACAAAGTTTGTAATAACAATAGACAATAATTGTTTTGCATGGACTTCTGCTATGTAATAATTTGGATATAACTTCAATTTATTCATTCATTTTCTGAATTGCTTAATAATATTTTTCTTGTTATTGTTGTGGGGAGGCTGGTGCTCATCACAGCCAACTCTGGGAGAAGGCAGAGTACACCCTGGACAGCTCATCCAACTATCACAGAGCTGAAAAATGCTCATGGCTATGCAGCGGCTCTTGACGAAAGTCAGGAATGGTTCTTTTACATGAACCTCTCGCCATAGACAGTGAGAGACATGGCCGGGCTTTGATAACCTAGTTAGTTCAGTTTAGTCCAGTTCCACAGACACAGAGATGTAACATTAACTATAATGTATTGAAGCTGTTCTGGCATCTCGTGACATTCCAACACTGAACTTACTCCCTTTTTTTCCCTTTAATTTGGCATTTTTGTGATAAATATGCTCTGACCTCGACATGCTCGTCAACCTGATGTGCAGTCACGGAGGGCACGATTCTAATATACAGCAGCCATCTGTTTAGCTAAAGCCATTGCCGATGAGTCACTTTAGTGACAGCATTTAAGCTGAAGTGTATGCTGTGCTAAGAGCACCTGAGGGAATCTGACCAAGTTAGAGAGGTATCATGGCTGCTGTCTGTGAGGTCAGCACGACAGAACATACCTTGCATAATGAATCGTGCACGCACACACACACACACACACACACACACACACACACACACACACACACACACACACAGTTATGTGTCGGTATGAGATGTTAACTGAATAAGGCCAAATATTCCAAAATTTCCATCAATGTGTTGCAAAATTTGTGCTTCGAGTAAGTTATAAATCTACTCTGATTGTTCTCAAATTGACCACTTGACATTTGACCTATTTCTCCTATATGACCCTCAATGAATACCTTGATAGAATTACAGCAGTACCTTAATTTACAAAATTAATCTGTTTCGATGGTGATCTCGTAAGTCAAAATATTCGTTCGATAAAACAAAAATCACCACAGGAAATAATAGAAAACCAATCAATCCATTCCAACCCCCCCTCTCAAACTCATATAACCTAACACAAACTTGTATATCTCGCCTAATAGATTAAAGATAAACATGTAAAACAGTAAATTTCATAATACATGTACATTAACATTAATAATAATTAATAATAAGTAATAATAAAACAAGAATAAACAATAAGTTGACTAACCCTTCTGCTCATTGACTGCGGCAAAGACGTCACGTGGGCAGGCAGCAGGTGGTGCGTAACAGATAAGGAGGAGGAGGAGAATTTTGTGCATGTGCACACTACGAATGCCAGCAAGGAAAGCTCATGGTTGGTGAGCTCCCACAAGGCTAGTGCTTCTTAAATAATGGGGTGCACACCCCCCTTGGGGGTGTGGTGTGATGCCGGTGGGGTGCGTATGACCTTGGGGAACATGCTTTTTTGCCAGACTGTATTAGAATTAAGTGTAATTGCACATCCTTTCCAGTAGGTAACAGTGGTGCTCTCAGTGTTCCACATGGTGGAGGGAAAAAGCACCGAGTAAAAGATATGACGTGCACTGAACACTATTTATAATCAAATGGGGGGGGGGGGTGATTAATTCTAACTAGGGTTGTGGGGAGGCTGGCGCCCATCTCAGCTCACTCCGGGCAAAGGCAGAGTACACTTGAGCAGAGTACACGACAGCTTGCCAGGCCGTCACAGGGCGGAAACATGCTGACGGCTTTGCAGCTCCTCTTGTCAGCAATGGTTCTTTTACATGAGCCTCACACCATAGACAGTGAGAGCCATGGCCGGCCTTTGATAACCCAATTAGCTGCACTGGGGGGGACAGTGACAATCTGTGGTGAGTGGGGCTTGAACCCCCAACCTTATGATCAGTTATCCAGCATCTATACCACTAGGCCACCACTGCCCTGGGGGGGGGGCGTGAAATGTTTTTTTTGGTTTTTTTTTTCTTCCTATAGTGTCGTCACAGAAAATAATTGAGAAGCACTGCACAAGGTGTTCTCAGAAGGCAGAGGAATACACGCGGAAGAATACGAGGCTAATTGGCCCGGAAAAGCCATTTCCCCAGCAGAGCTCGTAAATCAAACCCACCAGATTTTTGGTGGGATTGAATTTAATTATCATGGAAAATTAGTTATAAAAAACACTCTTAAGTCAAGGTACCACTGTAATTTCAAAACTTTAAACTTTAGACACCCTACTCACCCCCTTTTGGATTCTAAGAACAATTTTGGTGGGATTAGATATGTTATAAAACTGATACAAATCTTTTTTTTTTTCTTGTTGTTGTGTAACTTTGAAAGGAAATCACATAAGATCACCAAATTTGGTGAATAGGTTGTCCTCAGGGGCAAATACAGTGGGATCAAAGATGGATTATGTTACAAGGTCTCAATCATTTTTTATATATTTGACCTGTCAGTGGTCCTACTGGCAAGAGCGTTTGGACCTCTGTCAGCTATTTTAATTATTAGCATTCATTCATGGGTGATACTGTTGCGTAGCAGTTAGCAGGTCGACCTCACAGCAGAAAGCTCCTTGGCTCAGACAGGGCGACTTGCATGGTTTCGGAGGGAAACATGTCATCCAATGAGTCATTAAAATAGAACGCAGAGGTCCAGATGCTCTTACTCGCATAAACCATTTAACAAGTCAAATATATAAAACTCCCAAATCCTGGAATCGGCCACACTGGACTTTCTTGTTTCTTGTTTCCCCACCGTGCCATCTGCATTCCTGAATGCTGCTTTAAGATATGTTTGTTTGTGCATTATTGTTATTGACGGAACACGAGTTGGTAACTGTACATTTACATAATAGAGTAAAATAAAGGTCGGTCTTCATGAAGACATTAGAACCATAATTGCAACATTAGATTTCTAACAATGTCTGACACATGAAGCGAGACTTTCTGAACTGAATAGACACTATTAATGAAATTCTGATAAATGTGGGGAAAATATCTCGTGTAGAACTGAAACACAGCTCTGCGTCCCACAAGACACGATTCCAATCTGCTGTGAATGTTGATCTGGGCCTTTGAGAGAGACAAGCCTGCTCAGAATGAAAGATCCGATTCGGTTACGCTGGGGACTGAACAGCAACACGACTCCATGTGTGCGCCGTTCCGTGAGAAGCAAAGCATAGGAAATTAATTAACGGCATTTCTCACTTTTTTTTTATTTTTGGGGGGATTTCCCCCATTTCCTCCCTAATTAAGTCGCATCTCTTTCCCACCCATCAAGTATTGCCTTCCCTATCACACGTCCAGCACTGGCCAGGGAAGGGTGAAAGCATGCATGCGCCCCCTCTGTGACATGTAATGCTTGCCACCCACCTCTTTTCGAACTGCACCACATGTGTATTTGTTTGCAGTCTGACATACTCGGAGGGAAAGCACAATCCGTCCCCTCGGCTAACACATGCCCATGATTGGCTGAAGATCGCTGTGAGAGACGGGGAAGTGAGCCTATGCGATCCCTCCCTCCCATGAGAGCTCCGTCACTCAGCTCCCATGGACTCCCGACTACGGACGGCAAAGGCACTAACCCGGATTCGAACTTGCGATCTTCGGGTTAATGGTAACACACCCACCTTGTCAACGCTCCGCTCGGGATCGCCATTGAAGGCGCTTCTACCAGCTTTAGGCTCAGAGTGTTTGAAGTAAAGAAATGCGACTGTTCCCGGTTTCCTTGAAGAAAGCAGCCTGAGGAAGGGTTTCCTGAATAAATAAACAGGAAGTTGTCTTCTTCTTTTACTTTCGGCTGTTCCCTTCAGGGGGCGCCACAGCAATCTCACCCTATCCTCTGCATCTGTTTCTCTTACACCAACTACCTTCATGTCCTCCTTCACCACATCCATAAGTCTCCACTTTGGAAATCAACAGGAAGTTGTATACCTAGAAATTCATAACAGGAAATATTTATTTATCTGGTGGTCGGGTGCTGGATTACTAACCCAAAGGTTGTGGGTTCAAGCCTCACTATTGCTGAGCAGTTACTTCTAACCCCCCCCCCCCCCCAAAAAAAAAAAAAAAAAAAAAGGCCGGTCATGTCTCTCACTGTCGATGGTGGAGGTCCATGTAAAAGAACCTTTGCTGACTTTCATCAAGAGGAGCTGCATAGCCGTCAGCATGTTTCTGCCCTGCAATGACCTAGTGAGCCTTTCAGGGTGTACTCTGACCTTTTCCAGAGTTGGCTGAGATGGGCATCAGCATCCCTACCACGCTAATTAAGTTTGAGCGGCTTAGAAAATTACTGACTTCTGATGTGGGCTCCAGTTATATTGTGGTTATTTTTATAATGGAAGAATTGGATAACTTTATCTGAAATGTGTAGTTGATTTAATAAATTATATAAATAAACAATTAATATATTTTTAGAACTGATAAGGACTTATTCATATTTTAAATGATGAGAAAATGCCTCAGTGTTGGAGATGTGGAATCTGTGTGTCAGAGGCATGAGTCATGGTTTGTGTGATGGTTACAATGCGGGCGTGGTCTATTTGTCTGTCACGGTCAATAATGGAAGTGAAGTCCATGTGTGCCAGTCACAGTGAAGGAAGAGTGATCTGCGTGGGTAATCGACAGTGAAAGAGGTGTGGTCTGAGTGTCAGCTTTAAAGGAGGTGTGGCCTCTCTGTGTCAGTTTCAATGAAGAAGGCCTTAACCACCTTCTTTGGCCTACTGTATCTGTCAGTGAACGTTATGGAGGTGTGGCTTATCAGTGTACCAGTCACAATGACGGTGACCTGGCCTCTGTGTTCGTCCATCTTGGTGAAGGAGATGTAGCCTACTGACCTGTCTGCCTATATGAAGAAGGGCCTGTGTGTTCATCTTAGTAAAGAAGGTATGGCCTATCTGGCAGTGTGTGTGATTAAGGCGTGGCCTTTATTTAAATCAATCTCAGTGAAGGAATCATGAATTATTTGAATGTGTGCTATATAATATTAAAAGTACAATATTTCACAAATCTATTGTTCATGCATTTGTGTTCGAGGAGCACTGGAAGAACATCCTTAGATAGAACTTCAGATGAAAACAGGAGACGTCTTTCGCAGATACAACAATTTTTCTTTTTTTATTATCATCATCCTCATTGTAATTCGGGATCTGGTCATGGGGGCATCAGCCTAAGCAGTGGGGTCCAGACATTAGTATTCCCAGCCACTTCCTTCTTCTGAAGGGACACCAAGACGTTCCCAGACCAACCGTTCCTCCAGTGTGTTCTGGGCTGACCCTAAGATCTCCTGCCGGTTGGACATGCCCAAAACAAACACACCAGGGCTTTCTGGAGACATTCTAATCAGAAGCCCGAGCCAACTCAACTAACTCCTCCCAAAAACACCCAATAGGCCTCTTTTTCAGATGTACACCCCCCACCCCCACCACCAACACTGGACTCCACCACTGGGTTTGGGGTTGTTGCCATGGCAAGCACTGATAACCTTCCAGCCAGGGCTAGGAGCTGCCGCCGTATTTGGATTCCATGTCCCCTGCTTCCTTCGGGATGTGGTGTTCCTTCGGTCTGCTAGAAGTGGGAGTTAAAGAACCCCCTATACATTAGACTCCACCAAACATTCACAGGAGACCCTAACTACGCGCTTGTTCCTGCAAGGTCTGGAGAACGGTTTCCCGAGCCATTGAACCTAGCTCACTACGCACCACCAGATTTATTTATTTATTTCACTATTTACTGAACATCATTTTGTTCTCCTGCTTCAGATATGCTGACTATCGGCAACATCTGAGGTGTGGAAATTAAGCATTCTGTCCACGAGGAAGTAAAAAAAAAAGGTAATTTATAGAATGTAATCAGTGAATGATGGGGATGAAATGGGATTGGAATTGTCCAACACCAAAAAGGCACTGCAATGCATGTGTGTACGCACACACACAGACACACACACACACACACACACACACATAGATACACACATACACACACCTGGAGCATCATCATGGGAAGAAGATTAATCTGTCACAGGCTTTATCAAGCATGAAGTCAACGGTGACATCGTGAAAAAAATGACAACAATGAAGCTGTTATCATTCGTTTGTAGTTCACGGAGGAATCGAGTCTGCATGCTAAAGAGTAACAATGATGTATTGTGCTGAAGTATCCCATAATTTAGTGCTCACTATAATTACGAGCAATAGATTCCTTCATACAATAATTATGATTTAAAGAATAACAGTTTTTTTTGTAGGATGGCCCATCAGGGACCAGACTCTGTCATTCTGCTTCTATCGGTCAGGATAGTCTGCTAGTGTATCAAATGATCCACACGGTGTTGATGTCACAAAGTGAGACACTACCATTCAAGGACATCCTACCCACAAAGCTTTAAGCACTGCTTCTTGTTCCCCAAAGACAGTTAGCTAGTGTTTAGAAATACAGGCGTCTCTTAGAATTGTCCATAAAGCTAGACGCCCTTCGATCTGGCGGACAAAGCGCGTTTCACCATCCGGGCACCACAGAATCAAAGGCTCTATTACCTTTAGTTTTCAACCCGGTGCAGGGGGAAAGAAAGAGGCTGACAATGGAGACTCCTTCCGAACATGCTAGATGAACATCTCCTGACAGAAAATTTCACCAGAATAATTATTTGTTGGTTCATTGAACGAGGTGTGTCAGTCACAGTGAAGTAGGTGTGGTCTCTGTATCACTTTCAATAAAGAATGCTGTAGTCTATTTGTCTGTTAGTCACCATGATGGAGGTGTGGTTTCTGTGTCAGTCACCCTGAAGGAGGTGTGGTCTGTTATCAGTTTTAATGGAGGAGCCATGGCCTATCTGTCCATGTCAGGGATGGTGTGGCATTGTGTGTCGGTCACAGTGAAGTAGGTGTGGTCTCTGTATCAATTTCAATAAAGAATAATGTAGACTATCTGTCTGTTAGTCACCATGATGGAGGTGTGGTCTCTGTGTCAGTCACCTTGAAGGAGGTGTGTGGTCCGTTATCGGTTTTAATTGAGGAGCCATGGCCTATCTGTCCATGTCAGGCATGGTGTGGCATTGTGTGTCAGTCACAGTGAAGTAGGTGTGGTGTCGGTTTATCAGTCTTAATGAAGAAGGCGTTGGCCTACTTGTCAGTAAGTCACAGTGATGTAGGCGTGGTCCCTGTGTGTCAGTCACAGTTTTGCATATTTATTTTACTAATAATGGCATGCAATAAGAAATAGGGGTACAGTATGAGGCCATGGACATAATCTACACTAATGCACCCTTAGGACTAATTATTGTGCCTTAAGATAATTATGTGTATCATTTTAACGGCAAAATTAATATTAGAAGTGCTCATAATAAAAGTCTGAACTGATAAGTAATGTAACATTTTTTTATTAAAAAAAAAGCTTCATCCATCCATCTTCTGAACCACTTAATGCTAATTAGGGTCACAGGAAAGCTGGCACCCATCTCCGCCGATTCCGGGCAACGGTGGGGTACACCCTGAACAGCTTGCCAGGCAATTGCAGAGCTAACACGCACACAACCATTCACACCTAGGGGCAATTGAACAGCCAATTAACCTACTGTGTGTGTTTTTGGACTGTGGGAGGAAACCAGAGGACCCAGAGGAAACCCACACAAGCACTGGGAGAACATGCAAAGTCCACACAGAAATACCCGAGGTAGGAATTGAACCCAGGACCTTCTTGCTGTGAGGCAGAAGTGCTAAATATTACACCACCCTGCCGCCCCTAGAAACCTTTAAAGTGTGGAAATTTCAAAGCTGTGTGAAATGTAAAACCTTGGACAGGAAAAAACACTCATTGAAATTGCGTGTATTATGCTGGGATTGGATCGCCATCCTGTTAACCCTATTTTCATGTCCACGTTAAGTAACATGGACCACCAGGGATTGTATAATCTATAAATCTATCATCTCACTGCTGTTACATCAAACTTAATCCATACAGCTGTGCTCCTCAGTGTGAAATCCAGACACATCTGGAGTGGACTGCCATCATGCTAATCTGCTTAGTAAGGATTAGCATGATGCTAGCACCAGTCTGTCTATTTAAAGCAACCCAGATTGTGTTTACAGAGGTTTTAGGAAGTATGCCGAGTCGACACGGCAGTCCTTTGAGAGGTTTGCGTAGCAAATAAAAGCCTTATTGTTGCCGTTGTTGTTTTTCAAACTGTTTCGTGATTGTTATCCACAGAACAATCCCGATGTCCTCAGCTTTTGTGTCTAATGGCTGAGGGATTGACCAAAAGTTCATATTTAGTAGTCTGTATAAAAAACAAATGAAGCGCAATATGTACTGCATTTTCGGACTATCAGGTGCACTTAAAATCCTTTAATCTTCACAAAAATTGATGGTGCGCCTTATACTCTGATGTTCCTTGTGTGTGGGTGAGGCCACACCGCTTGACGGATTGTCAGAGCATTACGGCTACCGTAGTCAGATTACTTGCTGAGTAATACGTGAGTGGCTGGGAGAGGTTTACGTCACGAGACCGGAAGACTTTTTCCACCTAATCTCTATTGATCTGCGACTCCATGCATGCCCATTTCTCCGATACTGTCAAAACCCAAGTGAACCAAACTAATTCAGAGCTTACCATCATTCCGGTGGATAAACCAAACAAGTCTAACTGCTAGATATTGGTGTCAACAGGTCGTAACTTGGAGGGATCCGGGCTTTATATCCAAATTGTGCAACTGTTAAACTCTGTCACTGAAGATGAATGGATTTGTGGAAGAAGAATGAACTGAAAAGGGGAGTTTAACGTATATTGTTATAATTGAAGAATGATGAGTTATTGTGAATGAGTTGAATGAAGTTTGATTTATCTGACTTTTGCTTTGCTTAATATGAATCATAATCCGGTGCGCCTTATCTATGGAAATGGACAGTTAACTTGGTGTTCGTTCATATTGCACCTTATAACCCGGTGCGCCTTATAATCCGCAACGATCCCGGTGAAAAAAATTTAAGAGTGTGAAAATCACCCTGTTGAAGCTACACTGTGCTACTTGCCGGAGCTGCATTAGCTTCGTTAGTAGTTCATGCTAATTATACTAATTAATTTGTGCAACAGACTCACAAGGCACCACCATCTCCATATGCTGTACACATGAAAATAGTCGTTGTTGTGGTTGTGTTGTATTTACTTCCTTGTTATTTTCTTATGTTTTTGGGTTTGGTTTTGTGTTTTCTTATTAGCAAGATTATATGAATTATATGAAAAGGTAACATGTGGCTTTTCATGAAATTTCTAACAGAGGTTGGGCTTTTGACAGGGAAGATGCCATTTAATTTTCAAAATGATCATCACATTTTTTTTTCCTTTTAAAGTATTGCTGTGGAGGTTTACGCTCTTTGGCTGCTCTTGTCCACGTAGAAAAATTGATAAAATTCCCATTTGAATTACACTTGGCCACAATTAATTATGTTCCATTAGGATTGATCTGTTTCCTCTGTGTAGACTATGTGTTACCCATAACAGAGTCATAAAATCTCCCCAAAACTGGGCCTCTTCTTGGTCTATGATGGGCCAAAGGTTGTTTCAGAACCGGTTCCATATTTCAGTCTAAAATAGTCTTAAATATACATTACAAAGATAAATAAAATGATGTAAACTTCCTGAACAAAAGAAATAATGTATATGAGTAAAATCTTTATAAGTAAGCTAATATGAACCAAATGCACTCAATTTGCAAACAAAAACAACAGATTAACAAAGTCAGTGGAATAATTGTTAAACATCTGACCGTGTGTATAAAATGAAATGGTGTTAACTATGATGAAGACCGTCAACACAAAGAAGTGGCCCAGTGTTCTGTTCTGAAATGTGGGTCAAATAGCAGGAATCGGCCCAAATGCTGATTGCCGCAGTGTCACTTCTGTCACATTTGGGCCGTGTTTGGTTCACATGTCCTATGCTATGCCACTGCTGACTAAATGCCAAAGGTAGGTCAGCTGTCTACTATGTGGGTTCTGCTGGTTTTATATCTGTTCTATGGCTAATACATGCACTACATATCTGGTCCATTGCTGACACATCTGTCTAGCTACTAACTGACTGACTGTTTTTCACAGTCTAGTGCAAATTAAACAACACACCAATCAGTGAATAACTCGATTCTCTGATTACATGTCACGTGCCAGGATTGCTAATAGCTCTTAGCAAATTAGCAAGCTGATTGTACAAGCGCCAAACCATCCCAAGAGACCACAGTGATCGCTGTGTTTACTTCCAAGCTTTATTTGTCTTCTTAGCATCTCTATACACAATTAACGAGAGGTTTGTACATGACGACAAGAGAAGATGAAAACACAGTTCAAAATTTAACATACAGAACCATGTCCATGTTTTAAACACCCCGCTCCCCTTTTTTTTCTTGTAGAAACTTTGTTATAGGCTTTTATTTTATGACTTCTACATTGTCACATTGGTACAAAAACACTGTAGATTTTCAAAAAAATGAGTGCAGTTTTCAGCATAAAATTGAAATGTTACAGAAAAAATGTCTGCATGTGAGGAAAGGAAGCACGGTGTGTGGCTTTCCAATGCGCCGAGGAAAAAGAACAACTCCTTTCCTTATAAAACGCCACACACTGTACCTGAAAGTAATATTTTTAAAAGCCAAGGGCCGTGTTTTATTGATTTGTTCATGACTACCTGGTTCGGTATATTTAATTGGGGCAATGTGGTTCATCGATGGACCAGTAGTTTAGTGGTTAGATTGCTGGGCTCATGATCAGGAGGTCATGGGTTTGTATCTCTGTTAAACCCAAACATGCTAAGACCTTCGAGTTAGGTGTAAACCCCAGGTGTGCCTCTGTCCACAAAGTAAAAAAAAAAATACAGTGGTACCTTCACTTATGAAATGAATCCGTTCCGAGGGCGAGCTAATAAGTCAAAATGTTCGTTAGATAAAACAAAAATTCCCATAAGAAATAAGAGAAAACCAATTAATCCATTCCAAGCCCCTCCCAAACTCGTATAATCTGCCACAAAGACGTATATTTGACCTAATACTAGTATATTAAAGATAAACATGTAAAAACAATAAATATTTAATAATAATAATAATAAAAATAATAATACATGTACATTAAAATTAATAATAATAAAACAAGAATAAACAATAAGTCAACTAACCCTTCCGATCGTCAACTGTGGCAAAGATGTAATGTGAGCACAAAGATGTGAATTGGAGGACGAGAATTTTGTGCATGTGCATGCTACGGATGCCAGCAAGGAAAGGTTCGTGGTGAGCTCCCACAAGGCCAGTGCTTCTCAAATAGTGGGGTGCACCCCCCCCCCCTTGGGGGGGCATGGTTTTATGCCAGGGGGGGGGTGCGTATGACCCTGGGGAACATGCTTCTTTGCCATTCTGTACTAGAATTAAGCATAATTGTGCATCCTCTACAGTAGGTGGCAGTGGCGCTCTCACTGTGTTCCCTATGGTGTAGGGGAAAGCATCGCGCAAGTGATATGAAGTACAGTAAACACTATTGATAATCATGTGGGGGGGGGTAATTTTTTTTTTCTTCCTATAGGGGGCTTCACAGGAAATAATTGAGAATCACTGCACAAGGCGTTCTCAGAGGAATACACACGGAAGAGTACAAGGATCATTGGCCCAGAAAAGCCATTTCCCCAGCAGAGCTTGTAAATCAATTGGATGAGGCAGATTTTTGGTGGATCGAAGCTCGTATTATGGAAAATTTGTTATAAAAGACACTCGTAAGTCAAGGTAGCACCGTACTGTGAAGATAACTGGAGATGGACCAACATCCTATCCAGGAGGAGTTGGACTATTTGTTGTTTCACACCACAGAAACGAGGGATAAGCTCCGACCTGATAAGCCAATAGGCTCAGGTATAAAAAAAGACTTTTCAATTTAATTTGAATAAACAAGAATAGTCTCAGATTCCATTTGAGTTTTAAGGAAATTATGGAGCTTTGTTTTAGTTGTAGAACCAATATAAAAATACAGAAGTCATAAGATAAGAATTAAAGCAAAGTTTGGACGACACCATCACAGAACATTTTACAGAGTGGGAGCTGATTCTAGGTAAAAAAAAAAAACTAAACTTTTTATTATTATAACTATAAATTATCGTACTATAAGCAGTATAAGTTTAGTCCACGAGACAAGTGTTTAAAGTTCTCACTGCACTGGGTTCTGTTGCTAACCTGCTTAACTTGGAGTTACTGCTGCTGAAATTGTGGCCATGTAGAAAGTGAAAGTGGACCTGGGGCGTTGGGATTTGTAAATAAAGGGCTGAGAGCTACAGTGGTCTGACATACACAACTTATGAATGTTCGACTTTATGACCACACATAACTAAAAAAAATAAATAAAAATTAATAAATAGCTTCCATACTTGGGTATCAGGGCAGTGGTGGTCTAGTGGTATAGGGCGCTGGTTCGCTGATCCTAAGGTTGGGGGTTCGAGTCCCACTCTCCACAAGGTTGTCACTGTCCACCCAGTGCAGCTGAGTTATCAAAGGCCAGACATGTCTCTCACTGTCTATGGTGAGAGTCATGTAAAAGAACCATTGCTAACGTTCGACAAGAGTAGCTGCAAAGCTGCCGTCATGTTTGCGCCCTGCGATGGCCTGGCGAGCTGTCCGGGGTGCACTCTGCCCTCGTCCCGAGTCGGCTGGGATGGGCGCCAGCCTCCCCGCGGCCCTAATTAGGATTAAGCGGGTACAGAGAATGAACTGAACTTGTGTATCATCTATGTGAATATTTGATTTCTTACCTATTTGTAGGATCAAATGGGATGAAACATGCACATGTTGTTTTATATGTGTGTGTGTATATATATATATATATATATATATATATATATATATATATATATATATATATAAATATATATATATATATATATATATATATATATATATATATATATACCCATCCTGTACTCCTCTTTCCACCCTAAGGTTGGGGGTTCGAGTCCCACACGCCACGGTTTGTTTGCCACTGCCCCCCCCCTCCAGTGCAGCTAACTGGGTTATCAAAGGCCAGCCCTGTGTCTCACTGTCTATGGCGGTAGGTTCATGTAAAAGAACCATGGCTGACTTTCGACAAGAGTAGGCTGCAAAGCCGTCAGTGTGTTTCTGCCCTGCGATGGCCTGGCGCGCTGTCCAGGATGTACTTTGCCCTTTCCCCACATCAGCTCGGATGGGTGCTAGTCTCCCCGCGACTCTAATTAGGATTAAGAGGTTACAGGAACTTCTTCTACTTTTCCTTTCAGCTGCTCCTTTCAGGGGTCGCCACAGCAAATCATCTGCCTCCATCTCACCCTGTCCTTTGCATCTTCTTCTCTTACACCAACGACCTTCAGGTCTGCCTTCACCACATCCATAAATCTCTTCAGGGAATGAACTGAAATAATACATATCCATTCTGTACAGTTCTCCTCTTTCCATTGTCTGAGCCGAACAATGACATCAATGCTCTGGACTCCTCGCCCACATCCTTTGTAAAGTTTGAATTGCATTAGGTTGAAAATACATGTACACTAGTCTTCCTCCTCCTCCTTCTCCGCTTCCTCATCCTGCTCTCTCTATATATTAATGTCTAAAGAAAAGTAAAAAGATTGTTAGCAAATTTTGACACAAACCCGTAGAAAGGTCCAGTACGTACGAGAAGTAATACATGTACTGACCTGACTTATGTCCAAACCATCTTACAACCAGTTGGTCAGAAAAAAAAAAATGCGGTTGGAAGTTGGACTCAACCTGTACATGCCACAATGGACCATTCCCTATGACCTCAAATCATATCATGAGCATACCTGATTTTTAATTTTTTTCTTTTAATATTGCAAAAACTTTTATAATTTTTTTTTCTCAAAAACAGCTTTGTGTTGGTTAGACTAGTCTGGTTCTCAGAACTTCCAATGTAGCGTTTGTATGATGTAATAGCACTTTAAGTTCAGGGGTGGCAGTTAGCCATCCCAGCAGACACTAGGAGAAGGTAAGGCACACCCTGAAAAACCCATTGCAAGACAACACATATACACACACTCACATTTAGAAGCAATTTGGAACATCCAGTTAGCCTAACGCGCATGACTTTGGACTGTTGGAGGAAACTGGAATAAACAGAGGAAACCCACACAAGCATGAGAAGAGCATGAAAACTCCAGACGGAAATCCTCTGAACCCAGGACCTTCTTGCCATGAGGTGGATGTACTAACCATTACGCCACCATGCAGTTCTGTAAACCCAAATTAAATAAGGAGATCTTATTAATCATAAACTTACTCTTTACTCAGAAGTATGTGTGTTGCTTGAGCTAATAAAAAAGTTAAAATTCTCTATGTATTTGTTTGAAACACATCTGTTCATTTCGAAGAGTTTACTTCTGTTTGGTTCCAAGCCTAATATGAGTATAGTACTCTCTGCACTCATTTTCCAAACCATGTAATCCTATGAATGAGGCTGGAGCCTATCTTAGCCGATACTGAGCGAAGGTGGGATAAACCTTGAACAGCTCGCCATATCATAGCAGAGCCGACCCGTGATCACATACAGCAAAACTCTGTTACAACAAGGGGCCGAGAACATGCAAACTCCACGCACAGTCTGGAACTTAAACCCAGGACCTTGTTGCTGTGAGATGGATGTGCTAAAAACTACACCATTATTATGTGACTATGTTCCTGGAAGAGTCCAAACTTGCTATAATGAGATGACATCACACCATTTTGGTAAAAACAAAAAAAACAAACAAAAAAAAACAATATATTAGACATTGAAAGCATTTTGGAGACAAAGCTTCGTACACGTCCTTGGCCTTCACGTCACGTTTCTACTTGGTCAAATGCTCAAAGTTTTCCTTGATGTCCTCCAAAATATTAGGAGATCAATGAATCTTCAGCGCAACACGAAGTACGGTCGTCCTGCTGAGTGCCAAAACTTTTAAACTGGAAAAGAAATTGAAATTATAATGAAGCTCCCAGAACAGAACCATCTCTTCTCCTGAATAAAGCCCTTAATAGATTTTTTTTTTTTTTAAGTAAAACTAAACACCGCCACAGTTCTAACCCTCATCATCTCGGGATGTATTCTTGCGGCAGGCTGCTGTGGTTACTGTCTCTGAGCGCCTGATCTACGACCTTGATATAACTGTCAATCAACTGTCTCATGTCTGAAGTGAAGGGGTCAAAGGTGGGTCGGTGAGCACCGGAGCGTTTAAAATGGCCGTCTTTGTTGGTTTCGGCGCAGAGGAGGCGTTCCTCGCTGGCGGTGATGTTGAGGAAGGCGATAATGGTGCGGAGTCTGGGAACCAACGACTCCTGCAGGTCTTCATAATGAAGCACCAGAAGCTTGCGGCCAAATCGGAGCCAATCCAGAACATGAGATGCCCACCAGGACGCATAGCTGCCCACAAACTCGGGCCATTCTGCACACACACACACACACACACACACACACACACACACAGAAAGAGAGAGCAAATATCTGTGTCTTCCCAAATTATAGTCCGATCCAACTGGCTGGCTTCCCCTTGCATTAGTAACATAGCAACACTGATCCCAGCAATGAGGAAGAAACCAAACCCTTGGGGTTGTACTGGTATTGGAAAAGAATCCGTTATCGAGTTGATGTGTAATTTTTCAATCAGAGTTCATGCAGTGCTTTATTCATCTTATTATAAATCACTGCTGTTGGAAAGTGGTTTGTATTATTTATCCATTTAAAATTACAATGCAATACACACTGCCAAAAAAAAAAAAAAATCACACACTTATTTTAATGGAGGGCATTTATCCCTGATCACAGTATGCAATCTCCATGGCAAAGTTGGCCCGGTTGTTCCGGTTAAGGCTCAGCAACATTAATGTGGCAATAAAATGAAGCAGCTGATGATCTGAATGGACCGAATGTGCAGGTTATCACATCAATGCACTTTTGCACAATGCACCCTGGTGGCTCAGGTATAAAACGGGGATTCGAATAATGAAGGAATGGTTCAGGGAGCATGAGGAATCATTTTCACATATCTATTGGCACCCCAGAGTCCTGATCATTACCCTATCGAAAGTGTTCGGGATGTGCTGGAGAAGCCTTCATTGAGTGGTTCAGTTTTCCGTCGTCGATTCAAGACGGCGGTGACGAATGAATCCGACACCGGATGGAACTCAATGCCATGTTGCTTAAACTGCTTAAGATTACATGCTGAGATCCAGGATAAAGACTCTCCATGAAAATATTAGTGTCTGACTTTTTTTTTTTTTTTTTCTGGACCGAATAATGTACATTTATGCATACGTGACACACTCCATCGAAAGTAGGCGCTTGTAGCAAGTGACGCATGGCGCTTGTGAGACATAGCGCAGCTTATCCGAACTTCCGATCAAATCTACGTATTTAGCTGAACTGTCACAGCTGTTGTTTTCCCTCAGAGATGATGTACAGAAAGTTGGTCGGTATTACAAAATGAACCTTGGCATGGTTACTTAGAAAACGAAGATTTCCATGAATGATCTGCTAATTAGAACCAGTCTAATGACAAGAAATTAAAAAATCTTGAAGACTGTGATTGACCAATCAGATTCAAGTTAACAGATGGACCGTATTATAAAATACATTAAACAGGACCTTGTGCCCAATCAAAAAGCTGGTTAATATTTTTATTTTATTTATTTATTTTTTAATTGTGGTGTCATGGCAATACGGCAGTGGTAATAAGGTGCTGGATAACTGATCCTAAGGTTGGGGGTTCAAGCCCCACTCTCAACGGGCTGTCACTGCCCCCCGGTACACTAACTGTGCCATCAAAGGTCGGCCATGTCTCTCACTGTCTATGGGGTGAGGTTCATGTAAAAGAACCATTGCTGACCTTCGACAAGAGTATTTACATTGCTGTCAGCATGTTTCTGCCTAACGATGGCCTGGCGAGCTGTCCAGGGTGTAGTCTACCCTTGCCCGAAGTCCACTGGGATGGGCGCCAGCCTCCCCGCAACCCTTATTTGGATTAAACGGTTACAGAAAATGAATGGATGAATGTCATGGCAATACCTTTGCTCTTCCAGTGCAGGTCCGAGGCATAGCCGAGATGTCCCGCGCACTTGCGATTAAACTCAGCCATGAGAGAGCGGTACGGGTTTCTTATGAGCAGGATGGCTGAGTCATACATCTCGATGTCGCGCTTGCCGCTCTCGTGTGTCTTCACGCAGATGGTGCGTCCACTTTTCCAGTAATCCTTCTCACCCTTGAAGCCTGTATGGAAGGAGAAAGGTTTAATATGTGACGCAGGTGAAACTCGGTCACGTCTCAGTTAATGAACAGTCATTTCGGAGCAATCTGAGTAATGGAGCCCCTCCTTTACTCACCAGATTGATGATAACAGGTCAGTGGCGGATACGGGCACATGTCTGACCTTCAGTTTTGGACAAAACCTTCAGATACAATTCCTTAGGTTATCCAAATCCTGAAATTATTTTTCATTTAGCTAGTATGTCACGGAATTTCGAATGCTAGCAAACAATACAATTTTGTGATTTGCCAACTTTTTTTTGATGATTGTTGGCAAAAAAATCAGGATCCGTGCCGGTCCTTAATGACATTTAACAACAAAAAAGTATTTGTGAATGACTGTTGGCGAACATTAAAGAATGTTAGCAAATGTTAGTGATGGTGTTGGTGAGAATGAGCAACCATCTGCTGCTGTTTTGAAGCTGTTATTGAATATTTTGAAGCTTTTTTCTCAATTCCTGGTAAAATACCAGTTTAACGTCGGGTGACTCTTGAAATTGAACCACATTTACCCTCTTGATGGGGCCAACCCTATTTAAAAAGGATAAACAAACCCCTCCCAACACTGAATTCTCCACTTGGTGAATAAAAAAAAAAAAAAAAAAAAAAAAAAAAGTTAAACATTTCTCTGTGGCAAGTAAAAAAGCTTGTGACCCAAAAAATTGTGTACAAACTGATGAAACCCAAAATTAACTACAATGACCCCTTGCTAGTTTGGGCTTCAGTGCATCGCGGGTTTTCCAAAAATATTCATCGAAAAATAAAAAATAAGGAAATTCAGGAAAATGCTGCAAAACAAGGCCAATTATACAAAAAACCAAAAACAAACAAAAAAAAATAAACAACCCAAAACCCCCCAACAAAACTACTTACATTTTTATGTGAGGTGCGCATCCGTGTGTGCGCGCGCGTGTGCATCTGTATGTGTGTGTGTATTTATATTTTATTTACATCTTATACATTATTTTTGAATGTTTAATTTTTATTATAAGCATTTATAGTGTTGAGTATGTATTAATTGATTATATACACATTTCCATGTATGTATACGTCAGTCAGGGGGGGGGTCGATCCTACTTCATCGACATCAGTGGTCGTGGGGGGGGGGTGTCTAGGTCCCCATTAACCACGGAAAGTGAGGGATCCCTGTATATTCATTAACATTGACTGCTCCATGAGATCTTAGCATAGCTTCCTTTTATTTTTATTTAAATTTAGTTTCTGGTTTAATTTAATTATTAATTAATAATAATTTTATGGACGATTTAATTTTCTTTTCTTTGGAAAACTCAATTAGCTACATAAAATATTACTGCAATATGTGTGTGTGTGTGTGTGTGTGTGTGTGTGTGTGTGTGTGTGTGTAAAGCCACTCAGGATATGGTGTGTGCCAAATGCCATGATTCAAGAAAACAACCTTTGGTAGCAAGAGGAAAGAACAAAATAAAATCAAATTTATTTTGCATGGCTCTTCTTATACCCAGCACTGCCGTGACATTCTTCTGACCATTTCTTGGTTTCATGTTTTAACTTTTTTTTTTTTTTAAATTCTGTTCATGTTCACTGTGCCAGCACAGTGTGTAATGGTTTGCATGTCCACCTCACATTCAAAAAAAAAAAAAAAAAAAAAAAATCTTGGGCTCGATATCCAGACTTAAGCATTTCTGTGTGGGGTTTGCACTTTCTCTCTGGGCTTATGTGGGTTTCTTTGGGTTTCCTCCCACATTACAAAGACATGTGCATGAGGCTAATTAGCTGCAAATGTATTTTTAGTTTTATAATGTATTAATTGTGCGAGGGAAATTTCGACTTTTGTGTTTAACTTATCCAAAGTCTCTCTATCTCTCTCTCTCTCTCTCTCTCTCTCACACACACACACACACACACACACACACACACACACACACACAACTCCACAGCCCAGTAGGCTGCTACACAATGCAGCGCCTGGAGAGCAGTTGGGAGTTAGGTGTCTTGCTCAAAGGCATTTCAGCCAAGAAGGTGGAGGAAGAGAAAATGCTGCTCACTCCTCCACCACCACCACACTTGTTATTTTCTGCTGGCTTTGGAATCGAACCAGTGACCTTTCAGTCCCAAAGCTCTTTTCTAACTAAATCCTCAGCAGATTTTCAGATGTTTCTGGTGAATGAAAATAATGCAGTAAATGCTGGTAAACAAGCCTCAGAGTCTTTTTTTTTTTGCTTAAGATCTCTCAAATCCATGATTTGTTTAAAAATTGCAAATACTGTAAAGTATATTTCCCAAAAAATAGGAAAAATATATCTCTAATACACAGCATCCATGTGATCAATTTCTTTGTAATAATAATAATATCTGAATGACATCACCAATACCTGAAAATATATAGTTCTGGGGTATAAATGGGAGTTATAGTCTGTTGGGTTTTTTTACACCCGAGCCTAGTGGCTCATTGGACCGGTGCTTATCACCGGTTTCGCAGGTTACCTTCCCAGTATATTACTACTGGTACCCATTTATACTGCTGGGTGAACAGAGGAACACTTGTGGTTGAGACCTTGCCCAGGGGTCTTAGCACAGTGGGGGTCTAACTGGGATTCGAACACACAACCTCCCGATCACGAGCGCAGCACACTAACCACAACATCACCGGCCCCACATAAATGGGAGTTATGGCCAATCAAATTTGACACACCAAAAACAATAATTAATATTCAAATGGCGAGCTGGACATCCTGAATCATGGGTCGGTTGAAATTTTGGGAATGAAAAGATGGAAGTATTATTGATTTGTGTGCCAAGTTTCAATATCCTTTCACAATGTCTTCATGCTGAAGTTATTCAGTTCCTTACCCTACGTATGCATCTATTTATTGTTGTGGTATGGCTCCAGTGTTAAAACAATTTTGTTGAGTAGAACAAGAATAAAAAATGTGGAATTGGGAGTGTTTTTTATGTTTCTTTTTTTAATTTGCAGATTCTGGGATGGTCAAGCAACTGACTACCTGTAATCTCAATGAGTTGTCACGGAATGACCCCTGTAGGTGTGGCTGTAAGTGTGGATGGTAGTTTATGTTGCCCTGTGATGGAGCCGTGGCGTTGTGGTTAGGGTGCTGCTCATGATAAGGAGGTTGTGTGTTCAAATCCCAGTAAGACCCCCACTGTGCTAAGACCCCTGGGCAAGGTCTCAACCACAAGTGTGCCTCTGTTCACCCAGCAGTATAAATGGGTACCAGTAAAAATATACTGGGAAGGTAACCTGCGATGGACTAGTGTCCCATCCACGAGGAGTTGAACTCCTGGTCGCTTCACGCTACAGAAACGGGGGATATGCTCCGACATGATGAGCCGCTAGGCTCGGGTGTAATAAGCCCAACAGATAGTGATGATCTTAACTCAAAACCTTTCTCCTTACTTAAAAATTGATTGAATATCTGTGACCCTCATTCATTTGCTACTATTACAGTGAAGCTGGTACGAATGCCTACTGGGTCCATCATGAGGACGAATGCAGCCGTTCCTGCCCACATAGACACCCATGGGCAGCTCAGAGCAGCCAGTGAACTTAATGTGCATGTCTTGTGAGTTGTGGGAGGAAACTGGGGTATGCAAAAAAAAAAAAAAAAAATCAAACACAGAGAAGAAGCAAACTCCTCACACCAGCACATCAGAGGGACAGCACATGTAGGACGTTTTGGAGACAAAGTCAGAGAAGCTAGATTGAGATGGTTTGGACATGTACAGAGGAGGGATAGTGAGTATATTGGTAATAGGATGCTGAGGCTGGAACTACCAGGCAGAAGGCCTAGAGGAAGACTAAAGAGACAATTCATGGATGTGGTGAAGGAGGACATGAAGGTCGTTGGTGTAAGTGAAGAAGATGCAAAGGATAGAGTGAGATGGAGGCAGATGATTCGCTGTGGCGACCCCTGAAGGGAAAAGCCGAAAGGAAAAGAAGAAGAAGAAGCAAACTCCACACAGAACGGTGCCAGTCACTGCGGCTGTGAAATTCAAACCCGAAACCTTCGAGCTGTATTTTGACAACGGTAACCACTGAGATTAGAGCCAGTTGACGACAACAACAACAACAACAATACAGAAATCCAACAATATCTCCACCACCCCCCACACCCACCCAAAAAAAAAAAAAAAAACCTGAATGTGATGCATTCCATGTAATAAACCAACAGTTTTTCGAATCCTTGAAGCATTTATTTAACCGCGATCGCCATGCTCGAGTGATTTATTATTTCTAAACACTCGGAGAATCCTTGTCGCGGTAATTCTTCCCAGTGAATGAAAGAGTTTTTACAAGGACATATTCAGCTCTTTATATCACTCATTCTTATTGCTTCTTTTTGCCTCTTTTAATTATGTAATGAGCAAGAGAAGAACAAACGAATCAATTTCAATCAGTTTCACACTTAGCAAACCAGCGGGTCTGTGTGAAAGCTTCTGAAAGGACTCTTGCATAGCAGCTTCATCGTGAAGGGAAAAAGACGGAGCTAATGGTAAATAAAATACTGAGCACATATTCATTAACAAATATCGAACCACTTTTAGGTATCTGTTTGTCCCAGAGTCTGCAATTTTCTTGCTCTGAGTGCATTAAGGAAGTGAAGGTGATTTTGTCTGAATGCTAAAACCAATCCTTCATGGAACCTTCTGGACTTTATGGATGAAATAAATCATTTCTGTTATTAGAAACTTCTTCCATCAAGACAAAGATATCTTCTTCCCATTATTTATTTCAAAACATTTCTGAGATAGATGGAAAAACATCACTAACCTGATCATCAGTGCTTTTGGAAGAAATAATGTTTCTACATGGTAAATAATTGACTATCAGGTGTAGTAGAGTAATCAAATCCAACAGAACCAACAGTCCTGACCCGTATGCTGCTGATTCTGTGTAACTGAATCACTGATTTAACGGCTTACGGTCAGAATAATATCAGTGTGGAGTTCAGTTAGTGACATCATCCATTGTTTATAAACAGGAGCCAGTCATTGTCCTTATTTAAGGAAGGAAGGCGGGAAATGTTGGAACTGCTGGTTATAAACATTGCTCTCTGAAATTCTGAGGAAAATGGGTCGTTCCAGACATTGTTCAGAAGAACAATGGACCTGGATTTAAAAGGTGATTGGAGAGGAGATTGAAGAGCAGAAAGTGAGAGGCTGCTCAGATAAAATGATCCAAACTGGACTGAAACCAAAACTTGAAGGAGGTGGAAGAAAGTGAAGAACTTCCATTCGAATGGAAGAAGAACCAAAACAGCAAGAAGTCAGCCACCAATCAGCTCCAGGAAGATCACAGTAGGTCTAAAGTGACCTGTGAGTCCCGTTACAGTTAGAAGACGCCTATGTGAAGCCGAGCTATCGGCAAGAATCCCCGCAACATCCCACCGCTGAGATGATGACATCATGCTGAAGAGGTTCCAATTTACCACAGAGCACATTGACTCAAATAAAGAGAAACGGAGCGACATTCTGTGAACTGATGAAAGTAAGACTGTTCTTTGTGGCTCTAGTTGCCCCTAGATGATCCACAAACACTGAATTCAATCCACAGTCCACTGTGAGGACAGTGAAACATGGTGGGGCAGGCATCATGATATGAGGATGTTTCTCATACTACGGTGTCGGGCCTGTTCATCTCAACCCAGGGATCATGGATCAGTTTGAATCCATCAGAACACTTGAAGACCTTGTGCTGCCTTCTGCTGAAGAGGAAGAGAGGAAATGGGTTCCAACAAGACATTGACCCCAAACACACCAGTAAATGAGAAACATATCGGTTCCAGACTGACAAGATTGAGGTTCTGGAGCGGCCAACCTCATCCCAGACCTTCGTCCAATAGAAAACTTGTGTGGTGACACAAAAAAATGCAGATTCTGAGGCAAAACGCAGAAGATCTGTGGAATGTAGTCCGATCATCCTGGGCTGGAACACCTGCTCACAGGTAACAGAAGCTGGTCGACTCTGTGTAACCCAGATGTGCAGCAGGACTCAGAAACAGTGTTTATACAAATAAATATGAGTTCAGAGATCAAAGGAAACAAACAAAACCTTCAACTAGTTTTCAGTTTATACGCTGAAGGTGTGACTTCGTAAAGAAAACAGACTGTGATATTTTTAACAGTCGAATATTCACTTTTCGTCCATTTCTTTAAAGGAAGAACACAAAATTGATATTGTTCTTCATGTTTTGATTTGGATTCGAATGTGTCGCGTTCCCAATGCATTTGTGTGGATGGAAAATAGATGGATGAGTAGATGGCTACATGAATGGATAGATAGATGGACCGACATGGGTATATAGATAGAGGATTAATGAACAGATTGAAACATGGATGAATGGATGAATGGATGGATAAAGAGATATAATTATTCTGAAGGTTTTGAAATGGATACTGGGATTGTTTCCACTCTCTGAAAAGAAGGCTGATTACACTGATTTCACATAAATACATTTTTATTGTGTGTTTTTGAAGCGATGAATCAAATCGAAATCTCACCTTGAACCAAACATTACGTCCAGATCGGTAACATTTTGCCGCAGCCATATTACCGCTGCGCGATGCTACACGTTTTCACTGTTTATTAGACGGCTTACATAACATTGAAAGAATGAATAATTCAAGGTAACATTACAGCATTTTTTTAGTCTCAGCAATGAAGTCACATTGTAATGGGAAACAACGCACACACACACACACACACACACACACACACACACATACATACACACACACACATACACACACACACACACACACACATAAATATACAATGAAAGGTTTCACATGTTTAAATGTGAAGATACTGAACGCCAAAAATGCACCGAAGCATAACAGTATCATTCATCCAGTTTCTGTAGCCACATAATCCTAATTAGGGTTGGGGGGAGGTGGGTCCCCATCTCAGCCGAATCGGGGTGAGGGCAGAGTACACCCTGGACAGCAACCCAGGCCACTGCAGAAATACACGGCGTATACAGCTCCTTGTGATGAAAGTCAGTAATTGTTCTTTTACATGAACCTCACACCATAGACAGTGAGAGACATGGCTGGCCTTTGATAACCCAGTTAGCAGCACCGGGGGGTGGGGGGTGGGGGGGCAGTGACAACTCGTTGACGGTTGGGGCTTGAACCCCAAACCTCGGATTGTGTGATACAGCACCTTACCACCAGGCGACTACTGGCCTTTATTATTATTATTATTATTATGATTATTGTTATTATTATTATTATTTTAACAGATTGTAACAAGCGATAAACTGGTAAACATGCAGTTGTAAAACTTCATTTGCTGGTAAAAGACAGTTTGTAGTGTACCTAAGAACAGCTCCAAAAAATTTCACATAGCTCGCTGAAATATTTCATATGTTATGATTTCTGTTAACGTCTTGGTTTTTAAAAACAAGTGAAGATTTCTACAGTCAAATATGGGCCACGCCCCACAATTTTTAAACCCTGGAACTCAAAAACTAATAAAGATACAAAGCTGACATTGTGCACACTGTTTATTTGGGCTTGTAGTATTAATATGTGAAAGTTTAAATCAAATCTGAGTTGATGAGACTGAAGGCCTTTGGTGGTATTTCATGGATTGACCCTTTAGGATAAAATGAATACAGCCAGTACAAAAAAGTCAGAGCCGCTTACCTCGGTTATAAAGTGTGCCATCAAAGTAGTAGCTGCCAGTGTAATATCCCGTCACCAGCTCAATCAGGTGTCTCACCCAGGTGTTTCCCGCTCCAGGGAAACTGGACAGGG
>CM045747.1:5953081-5975581 GCA_024760905.1 Plotosus lineatus | reverse complement strand
TGTGTGTGTGTGTGTGTGTGTCTGTCTGTCTGTGTCATGTGACATGGAGTGATGGAGCAGCTGCTGTTGTTGTGTTGGGTCGTATTGTATCGGGATGGCTGCAGGTGAGTCAAATAAGCAAAACCCAAACATATGGCTCTGGTCAGATCTGGAGCCAAAGCCTGGTTCACCTTCTGAATAACCTTCATTACGTAGGATGACCACAATGTACTCTATGTGTGTGTGTGTATGTGTGTGTGTATGTGTGTGTGTGCATGTGTGTGTATGTGTGTATGTGTGTGTGTGTGTGTGTGTGTGTGTATGTATGTGTGTGTGTGTGTATGTATGTGTGTGTGTGTGTGTGTATGTGTGTGTGTGTGTGTGTGTGTGTATGTGTGTGTGTGTGTGTGTGTGTGTGTGTGTGTATGTGTGTGTGTGTGTATGTATGTGTGTGTGTGTGTGTGTATGTGTGTGTGTGTGTGTGTGTGTGTGTGTGTGTGTGTGTGTGTGTGTGTGTGTGTGTGTGTGTGTGTGTGCATGCACGCAAGTGTGTACACATGTAAATTAAATTGTATTTAAATTTCTGCCTCATAGCAGGAAGGTTCTGGGTACAAGTGCTGGGCTCTGGGTTTTTCTGTGTGTAGTTTGAATGTTCTCATCGCGCTTACATGGATTTCCTTCCACAATCCAAACATGTACCTTAGGCTAATGGACTGTTCCAAATTGTCCCTAGATGTCGATGTGAGTGTCAATAGTTTTGTGTGTTAGCCTTGCAATGGACTGGTGTGCTGTTCAGGGTGTACCCCACTTTCGCCCAGTGTCAGCTGACCTAGGCCTTCCTGTGACCCCACTATAATTACATGATTTGGTGAGTGAGCGATTATTATTATTATTATTATTATTATTATTATTATTTTATCGATGATGATGATATTATTATTATTATTATTACTCCTACTACTATTTTAAAAGTTTCCACAGTCACACGTCACAAACTATGAAGGTCACAAAAACATATGAAGGTTGCAAAACAATTCATTCAAGTAAATTTTATGAAAACTATTTTTTTTTTATATTTCAGGAAATACTGAATATGGAAGTTCATTAAATGTATTAATAAAGATTACATGAAGGAACAAAAACAAATAAGAACTGAAAAGAAGGTCAGAATTCAAGATGAAAATTTGAAGGAAAAAGTGGTGATGCTCTCAGTTTGGAAGGGAGGCGTGTTCTCTGTCCTGTGTTACAGTGATGCTGGCCAATCACAGGCATCTTTGAGCTCCCTATAATGTTTACAGCTCCTGATAATGGAACATCAACAGTATATGCATATACATATGTATACACTTCATATATAATTGTGTGTGTGTGTGTATGTGTATGTGTGTGTGTGTGTGTGTGTGTGTGTGTGTGTGTGTGTGTGTGTGTGTGGCACTGTGCAAATGTTTTAGGCACCCTTTGCTATCAATATTTATTTTATAATTTATTAGTACAAGAAGCACTTTCAATCACAAACATTAGTTTTATGGCCCTGCAATGGCCTGGCAAGCTGTCCAGGGTGCACCCCCCCCCCCTCATCCGGAGTCGGCTGAGATGGGCGCCAGCCTCCCCGTGACCCTAATTAGGATTAAGCGGTTCAGAAAATGAATGAATGAATGACATTAGTTTTTCAGCACAAAATGAAATGTTACATAAGATATATTAATACAGGATGTGAATAAAGAAAGCAGCAAATGATTAATAAGAGACGACGAAGAGATGATTTTTATTGTTTATAATTTGAACAGCCATCATCACACCTTTATTTATATATAAATATCTGCAATCTTTGTTCCGCACCATTCCTTTGCCTATGCATGACGTTTTTGCAGTGTGTGTGTGTGTGTGTGTGTGTGTGTGTGTGTGTGTGTGTGTGTGTGTGTGTGCGCGTTTCGCTCTCTGCGTCTCTTTTACTGTTTAAATATGTCTCTCAATATGGTGTCTTGAATGTGGTCCTGGATTATAATGGGTTCTGACTCTTAACTCTGGCTTTCTGAAAACTTATTGAATTTCAGTTCCATTCAATATTGTGATCGGTCATTAGTGAATATAAGTGGGACTCGCCTAATCTGTTATTTGTTCTCCTTTTAAAAATTCATAAACACCTGCCTGTCAGTCAGAAACAAGGATTTTATTCTTACATTCATTAGTTTATATTGAAATTCCAGAACACTGGCTGCCGCTTGTCACTCATTCAAGTCTGCGACAGGAAAAAAAAAAAAAAAGAAAGCTCAAAAGAGCCAGAATATATTCACCAGTAAAAGCTGTGGAAAAACTAAGGTTAGCATATTGTACTACGCGGCTAATAACTTGCACAGTCAAAGAACAGGAGAGTCTGGAGCCCAGAACCAGGAAAATTATGAAGGAGTTAAAGAGATGGTTCTGATCGACTGGAGCTAAGTGGGTTATTTATTTCAGGCGTAAGGATGTGTGTTGGTATTGACAAGTAGGCCATAATTCATGTGGGTTCTCTCGTTCTCATAAGTTGCATCCTAGTAAAATGCGCTGGAAAGTATTATGAAAGGTGAAAGGTCATGTTTCAGAATACAGTGGTACCTTGACTTACGAGTGTCTTTTATAACGAATTTTCCATGATACGAACTTCAATTTCACCAAAAATCTTCCCCATCCAACCAGCAAAATTTGATTTATGAGCTCTGCTGGGGAAATGGCTTTTCAAGACCGATTAGCCTCGCATTCTTCCATGTGTATTCCTCTGCACTCGGAGAACGCCTTGTGCAGTGCTTCTCAATTATTTTCTGTGATGCCCCTTCTAGGAAGAAACGCCCCGCCCCCAGGGCTCCACGCGCGACTATAAATGGTGCTTACTGCACATCATATCGTTTGCAATGTGCTTTTTCCCAACGCCACAGGGAACACAATGAGAGCGCCACTGCCACCTCCTGCAGAAGATGCACAATTATACTTAATTCTAGTACAATATGGCAAAAAAACATGTTCGTAGCCGCCCCCTGGCATCACACCACGCCCCAAGGGGGTTGTAACAGATTAATTGGTTTTCTGTTATTTCTTATGGGAATAATTGTTTCATCTAACGAATTTTTCGGCGTACGGACTTGCCCTCAGAACTGATTAAATTCGTAAGTCAAAGTACTGCTGTATATTGAATAGTGGGAAAAAAATCTCAGGGGGAAAAGGTTCCTGAAAATCAGATCTTGGCCTCCATATCAAGACACCTCTTAAAGAAGAAAAAAAAAAGTAGCGACATTTCCCTGTGTCTGAGATTTTTTTAAAGAACACATTGGCGCATGGGTTTCATCCGGGTATTTTGGCTTCCTCCCTCCCACAGTCCAAAGACATGCAGGTTAAACTAATTGACTTTTCCAAATTGAACTTGGGTGTCAATATGTGTAAGCGGTGGCCCTGTGATGGTCAGATGAGCTGTTCAGGGTATACCCCTCCTTTGTCACCTTGTTGGCTGAGATAGGCTCCAGCCTCCCTCTTACCGTGGTAAAATTAAGCGGTCCAACAAATGAGTGAGACTGGTGCAGCAGTAACTATCAGAATTTGTGAGCAGGGAAAATTAAAGCCTGTGACTCACATCTCCTCTGGCCAGGAAGAACATCCTCCACTTTGTAGACAGACAGACGGGCCACGCCCCCACAGATAGACCCTTTCTCTCCTTTACAGTCCAGATTACACTCTTCCTCCTTCATCCGCACACCGGCGACGCGGTTGCCGCAGTAACACTCGGACCCGTACTCCAGGCCGGCGTATTGATAGCCGCTGTGTAAATAAACAGCACACAAATCAGATTCCGCCCTAGAAAGGAAAAGTGCTTTTCTCTTCCCACTGTTTTGTTTGATCTCCTCATATCTCGTTATTCAATCCAGATATATTTGAGTCTGAGGAGGCACATAGATTGACAGGTAATATTGTTTCTGTTTATAACTGGCCAAAACACATAATATCAAAGGGAGATGACACACCTTCATTTCGGTCATTTCTGCTATTTGTAACAGTGAGGGCATTTTGCACTTCAGCTGATAGCATTTTCTATAGAAATGATTATTGATATGTGCTTGGGAGTGGAAATGGATTAAAAAAAACCCTCACAAATAATTAAATTCATAGCCTATCTTGAGTCATTTAAGAACAAGGGAGACGTGCAGAGTTGCAGCAACTACAGAGGGATAAAGTTGATGAGCCATACGATGAAGTTATGGGAAAGAATAGTGGAAGCTAGACTAAGGGCAGAGGTCAGCATTTGTGAACAACAGTTTGGTTTCATGCCAAGAAAGAGCACCACAGATGCAATGTTTGCCTTGAGGATGTTAATAGAGAAGTACAGAGAAGGTCAGAGGGAGCTACATTGTGCCTTTGTGGATCTGGAAAAACCATATGACAGGGTGCCAAGAGAAGAACTGTGGTATTGCATGAGGAAGTCTGGAGTGGCAGAGAAGTATGTTAGAGTGGTGCAGGACATGTATGAGAGATGTAAGACAGTGGTGAGGTGTGCTGTCGGTGTGACCGACGAATTCAAGGTGGAGGTGGGACTGCATCAAGGGTCAGCTCTGAGCCCCTTCTTGTTTGCTATGGTGATGGACAGGCTGACAGACGAGGTGAGACAAGAATCTCCATGGACTATGATGTTTGCAGATGACATCGTGATCTGTAGTGAGAGCAGAGAACAAGTGCAGGAAAATCTAGAGAGGTGGAGGTATGCCCTGGAAAGGAGAGGAATGAAGGTTAGCCTCAGAAAATCAGAATACATGTGTGTGAATGAGAAGGACCCAGGAGGAACGGTGATGTTACAGGGAGCAGAGATAACGAAGGTGGAGGATTTTAAGTACTTAGGCTCAACAATCCAGAGCAATGGAGAGTGTGGAAAAGAGGTGAAGAAGCGTGTGCAGGCAGGCTGGAATGGTTGGAGAAAAGTATCCGGTGTGATGTGCGATAGGAGAGTGTCAGCAAGAATGAAGGGAAAAATGTACAAGATGGTGGTGAGGCCAGCGATGTTGTATGGCTTAGAAACAGTGGCGCTGAGGAAAAGGCAGGAGGCCGAGCTGGAGGTAGCGGAGATGAAAATGTTGAGGTTCTCCCTGGGAGTAACGAAGATGGATAGGATCAGAAATGAGTATATCAGAGGGACAGCCCACGTAAGATGTTTTGGAGACAAAGTCAGAGAGGCTAGATTGAGATGGTTTGGACATGTACAGAGGAGGGATAGTGAGTATATTGGCAGTAGGATGCTGAGGTTGGAACTACCAGGCAGAAGGCCTCGAGGAAGACCGAAGAAGAGATTTATGGATGTGGTGAAGGAAGACATGAAGGTCGTTGGAGTCAGAAAAGAAGATGCGGAGGACAGGGTGAGGTGGAGGCGGATGATTTGCTGTGGCGACCCCTGAAGGGAGCAGCCGAAAGTAAAAGAAGAAGCCTATCTTGAGTCATTGTTGTCAATTTAATGCATTGAAAAATGTATTTCTTTAGAAAATGTCTTTACCGTTATGTGTGCATTCGACTGAAAATGGTCCATATGCATATACAGTATTTATACACATATATATACACACACACACACACACACACACACACACACACACACTGGTAAATTGACTTATGAAATTAATCCGTTCCAAGGGCAAGCTCATAAGTCAAAATGTTCGTTAGATAAAACAAAAAGTCCCATCGGAAATAATTGAAAACCGATTAATCCATTCCACCCCCCCCTGCCCCCCCCCCCAAACTAACCTGTCACAAACACGTATATTTGACGTACTTTATTAAAGATAAACATGTAAGAACAATAAATATTTCATAAGAATAATACATGCACATTAACAATAATAATTAATAATAAATACTAATAAAACAAGAATAAACAATAAGTCAACACTCTTCCAATCATCGACTGTGGGCAAAGATGTCACATGGGAGGCATGAGGTGGGGCGTAACAGAGGCGGAGGAGAGTTTTTGCACGTGCCCACCACAAATGCCAACGAGGAAAGGCTTGTGGTGAGCTCTCACTAAGCCAGTGCTTCTCAAATAGTGGGGAGGTGTGATGCCAGGGGGGTGGGGTGGGGGGTAACCCTGGGGAACATGCTTCTTTGCCATACTGTACCAGAATTAAGTGTAATTGTGCATCTTCTACAGTAGGTGGCAGTGGCGTTCTCACAGTGTTCACTATGGTGTAGGGCAAAAGCACCAAGCAAATGATATGAAGTGCAGTAAACAGTATTTATAGTTGCACGCGGAGCACTGTATGTGTGTGTGTGTGTGTGTGTGTGTGTGGGGGGGGGTTCCCTTCCTATAGGGGGCAACACAGAAAACAATTGAAAAGCTCAGCCCGGAAAAGTCATTTCACCTCATACACCTAACACATCGTATATAACTCATACACCTCACACACCTCACACACCTCGTATACCTCACACACCTTATACACCGTATATACCTCATACACCTCACACACCTCACACACTATACACCTCACACACCTCATACACCGTATACACGTTACACACCCGATACACCTTATACACACTATACACCTTACACACCGTGTACACCTTATACACGTTAAACACCTTACCCACCTTACACACCGTATAACCGTTACACAGCTTATACTCCTCACACATCTCACACACCGTATACACCTCATACACCTTACACACCGTATACACGTTACACACCTTATACACGTTACACACCTGATACACCTTATACACATTATACATCTTACACACTTCATACACCTTACACACCTTATACACGTTACCCACCTTGCACACCGTATACACGTTGCACACCTGATACACCTCATACACATTATACACTTTACACACATTATACACCTTGCACACTGTATACACCGTATACACGTTACACACTTTATACACATTACACACTTTATACACATTACACACCTTATACACGTTACACACCGTATACACCTTACACACCTCACACACCTTATACATCTCACACACCTTATACACGTTACCCACCTTACACACCTCACTCACCTCACACACCGTATGCACGTTACACACCTTATACAACTTGCTCATCTCACACACCTTATACACGTTACACACCTTATACACCTTACACACCTTATACACGTTACACACCTTATATACCTCACACACCTTAACTCATGATCGGACACTTCGATCTATGAATTCTAAGGCTTTATAAGCTAATCCAACCAATTTGGTGTTTTAGGTAATCAGTGTTAAACTGCACATGCTGTCAAATTCGCTTAATTACAAGGCGAACCAAATTTTCACACTTGATTTAATTTCAGACAAACAAATATAGTTTCATTAAAAATCTTTGTTTGGAAAACACCCCAATAATCAGGCTTTCTTCAGAAGTGAAAGGCAAGTCACAGTTTTCTTTTCTGTTGAAAGTAGAGTAAATTATTTCCAAACTTTTTTCATATGACTATGTGTGTGTGTGTGTGTGTGTGTGTGTGTGTGTGTGTATTTATAGACAGGGCAGGCAAATATTATCAGACTGTATTTTCCCCCTAATTTAGTCATATCCAATATCCACCCATCAGGTATTGCCTTCCATATCACATGATCACCACAAACCTAGGAGGGACGAAAGCATGCACACGACCCCTCCATGAGAGGCAATGCTAACCACCCGCCTCTTTTCGAACTGTGGTGCGTGCATAACACACACTGGGGGGGGGACGCTATACCCCCATCCCCCCACCCCTTCCTGTAAAAATAAGCTCACAGACACCCATGATTGGCTGGGGATCACTGTGAGTGATAGAGAAGTGAGCATATGCCTGTTGTGAGAGCTCGGGAAGTCAGCTCGCATGGACTCCCAGCCACGGATGGCTGTGACATTAAACCGGATTCCTGCTTGCGATCTCTGGGTTAACAGTCGCACACGTTGTCGATGTGCCACTCGGGAGCTCTGGGACTGTATTTCCTTTTAAAATTCACTGTTATTTTTTAGCATAAAGTGGATCAGGAGTTAGAGGAATGGTTTCTGTCTGTTCGGTAACGTTTAGTTTGCTGGGGCCTTTATACTTGGTATGCTGGCTCACTATTTGTGGGGCTGGTGGTGTAGTGGTTAGGGTGCTCTGGGCTCATGATCGGTAGGTCATGGGTTCGAATCCCAATTAGACCCCCCCACTGTGCTAAGACCCCTGGGCAAGGTCTTAACCACAAGTGTGCCTCTGTTCACCCAGCAGTATAAATGGGTACCAGTAAAAATATACTGGGAAGGTAACCTGCGATGGACTAGCGTCCCATCCAGGAGGAGTCGAACTCCTGGTTGCTTCACACTATGGAAACTGGGGATCAACACCGGCCCGAAGAGCCACTAGGCTCGGGTGTAAAAAGCCCAACAGACTTTACCTATGCTGGCTCACTATTATTAGTGCGAGGATGAGTTTGTGTGTGGGTGACCTTGACTTATCTTTCAAGGTCACAGAGTCAAAACTGTATATTTGGTTTCCAGACATTGACTTGGTACATGCTGAAGCTGGGGCTCGTTCTGTACCGGCATATTATAAAACAATCCTTTCAGCAGGAACTTCTCGAACCATATGATCTATTTTTCTTTCTTTCATTCTTTCTTTTTTTTTTTTAGAACGGCTCAACTGCATAAGTAACATGTATCAAATATTTAAATTAATGTAAAATATACAGATCTGGGCATCTTTTGTCATGGCCTGAAAAAAACCCTGCTATCCTGGGCTGATTAGTGATGCTCTTTTACAGAACATGGAGCCTCTGTCTCTCTCAAATCCTATCTGTGAGCCAGACAGAGCCTGGAGAGGGTTAACAGATGGTTAATGGCCAGCTTAAAGCACTAAAACATCTGTCTGACTGTCTCTCTTGGGTATGGAGTGCAGCCCAAAGCCTCCTTGTAGTGCCAGCCGTCTGCAGGATACCACCTGGCCAGAGATTCCAAGGCTGTATGAATCTTCTGGCAACCTCTGCATTCCTCAAGCCATACACATCAATCATGGTGTTGTGACGTATAGCAGCGGTGCAGACGGTTCGAAACAGAGGTCTCCGTTCCATTTCCTAAACACCTGACTGGTCCAGAGCTGTTAAAATGCACATTGGACATTAACTCAGCAACTAGTCCCTGAGTCTCAGGTCAATATGTGGCATCGATATATTTCTATGGCAACAAAAATGATCTGTTTCTGGTTCTATTTCTGCACGTAAACAGCTCTGTGGCAGACAGGAAGTTAACGACTCGGGACGTCTTCTTTAAGCTGTTAAAGCTATTATCACATCCAGGAACCTCAATTTTTACAAATCATAAGATTTCCGATTCCAATATTGTGTTCAAGAAGGCAGTGGTGGGCCGGTGTGAAGGTGCTGGATTACCGTTCCCAAGGTCGTGGGTTCAAGCCCTACTGTCAACGGGTTGCCAGTGCTGCCTCCCCCAGTGCACCCAACTGGGTTATCAAAGACCGGCCGTGTCTCTCACTGTCTATGATGAGAGGCTCATGTAAATGATCCATTTCCGACTTTCAACAATAGGCGCTACATAGCCGTCAGGGTGTTTCTGCCCTGCGATGGCCCAGCCAGCTGTCCAGGGTGTACTCTGTCCTCAGCCAGAGTTGGAATAGATAGGCACCAGCCTCCGTGCGACACTAATTAGGATTAAGCAATTAAAAAAAAAATTATGAACAAAAGTGTGTTCAGATTCACAAAATGAAGTGAGGCCGGTGGTGTAGTGGTTAGGGAGGTTGTGTGGTTGTGCTCATCATCAGGAGGTTGTGTGTTCGAATCCCAGACCTCCACTGTGCTAAGATCCCTGGGCAAGGTCTCAACCACAAGTGTGCCTCTGTTCACCCAGCAGTCTAAATGGTACCAGTAAAATATACTGGGAAGGTAACCGGCGATGGACCAGCGTCCCATTCAGGAGGAGTTGAACTCCTGGTACCTTCACGCTACAGAAACCGGGGATAAGCACCGGCCTAATGTGAGCCGCTAGGCTCGGGTGTAAAAAGCCCAAAGGATTCACAAAATGACCTCAGATTAATGTTAAGGTCAAAGATGTTTCTATTTCTAAATTAATTCGCTTTGGTTTTATGGTGGTGTAGTGGATAGCACAGCTAACCCACTGCATGAAGGTCCTGGGTTCGAGTCCCAGACGTGTGTGTGTGTGTGTGTGTGTGTGTGTGTGTGTGTGTGTGTGGAGTATTCATGTTCTCCTCATGCTTATGTGGGTTTCCTCAAGGTAGTTTAGTTTCCTCCCATAGACATACACATAAGGCTAATTTCCTGTTTCCCCCAGCACCTTCCCAATTGCCCCCCAGCTGTTAGTGTCAAAAAATGTGTCTTCAGAAAATGAATGAATGGACTCTGTAGACGGTCGTACAGCAATTTCTCTTCACTCGAACTAAAGACACTTTTACAGAAACCTTTTCGCAAATCTCTGGGGAATTAGTTCAAATGCGACACGACCCACAATCTCCTCCTGGATCAATAAAGGATTCTGATTCTGAACGGTTGTGCTCGACTGTATTTGCTTATAAAAAAATGTCGACTCTGATATGCAGAGACAGTTGTTCTAAATAATTCAGCGGAGTGAACGTGATGAATCGGCCTTTAAAGGCGGCGTGAGAACTGTCTCTTTTCCCAACTCTTGTTAGAGCTCATTGATTCCTAAAATACTGCAACAGTGACTCGGGCCAGAAGCGCTAACTGGTTCATACACACCGTTTACTGCTCGTTCCTGAATCAAACTCATGTTCACTTTAAACACCACATTCAGCCAAAGTAAATATTCTGAAGCCGTCTGAAGAAAATCTCAGACAGAAAATTTCCAATTCACTTAACAGAAAAATAGTTAGATTTACACAGGCGCCAGAAAAACCCTCCACATTGATCTCCGAGGTTTATATCATGCATGAAATGCAGTGGAATCTATTATAATTAGTGTTGATGCATTTATTTCTGTGCATGAACTATATACGGCCAATAAACAGAATTCTGTCAGACTCATATGCAAATTTGGGTCAATAATTATAAAATATGTAACTGAATGAGTACAGCACCGCGCAGACTGGAACAGCTGTGCATTTTGAGATGAAGGATGGCTGCTTTTAACTGGGTAGTCATTTTGTACGAGTGTACACGAGTACGGCTCAATCTGATCGGTTCAGATTATTTATTTATTTATTGATGATTTAAACCCCCCCCCCATATGTTCTCCCATCTAATTTTTGTTGTATCCACTTTTCCGACATTCACGTGCTGCCTTTGCTATCACACGACCAGCGCCAACCTGGAAGGGGCCACACTCCCACCTGCCTCTGTCCAAACTGATGTACAGTGGTACCTTGACTTACAAGTGTCTTTTATAACGAATTTTCCATGATACGAGCTTCGATCTGACCAAAAATCCGCCCCATCCAACCAGCAAAATTTTGATTTACGAACTTTTCTGGGGAAATGGCTTTTCCGGGCCGATTAGCCTCGTATTCTTCCGCGCTATAAGAATGCCTTGTGCAGTGCTTCTCAATCATTTTCTGTGATTTCCCCCTATAGGAATGCACCCCCACCCCCACCCCCTGCGAGCGCTCCTCACGTGACGATAAATACTGTTTACCCACTTCATATCATTCGGTCGGTTTCTACATCAAAGAGAACACAGTGAGTACGCCACTGCCACCCACTGTTGAGGATGCACTATTGCGCTTAATTCTAATACAGTATGGCAAAAAAGCACGTTCCCCAGGGTCATACCCCCCTGGCATCACACCCGGCACGGTCCACTTTTTGAGAAGCACTGGCCTTGTGGGAGCTCACCACAAACCTTTCCTCGCTGGCATTCGTGGCATGCATATTCAAAAAATTCTCCTCCTCCTCGGTTATGCACCACCTCATGCCTGCCCACGTGACATCTTCACCACAGTCGATGATCAGAAGGGTTAGTTGACTTATTGTTTATTCTTGTTTATTATTATTTATTATTAATTATTATTAATGTTAATGTACATGTATTATTATTATTATTATTAATAATATTATGAAATATTTATTGTTTTTACATGTTTATCTCTAATATATTAAGTCAAATATACGTGTTTGTGGCAGTTTGAGTTTGGGAGGGGGTAGAACAGATTAATTGGTTTTCTGTTATTTCTGATGAAAATTTTTGTTTTATCTAATGAACTTTTTACTTACGAGCTTGCCCTCAGAACGGATTAATTTTGTAGGCAAAGGTACCTCTGTATTTGCATATTTGTGGGCGGTTTAATGCACTCCTTGGGAAAGTGCTACCCACCCTTTTGTAGGAATGACCTCACGTAGCTGATGTGTTGATAACTTGTTCCGATATGCATTTAGATGAAAGAATCATTTGCTTTCAACATTGCAACCATTTATTTTAATTTATTTATTTTTCTCCATAATTTTAGTCATATTCGATTCCCACCCATCGGGTATTACCTTCCTTATCACACAGTGGCCATCGACCAAGCACCAAGCCTGCACACGTCCCCTCCTTGACATGCAATGCTAGCCACCTGTCTCTTTTTAAACTGCGGCACATGTGTATTTGGAGATGGTCTAACACACTCTGGGGGGAAGCGAGATCCGCCCCTTGTATGAATAAGCTCTCAGATGTCCATGATTGGCTGGTAATTCACTGTGAGTGACAGGGAAGTGAGCATATGCCACCCCTCCTTCTTATCAGAACTCGGTCAATTAGTTCCTATGGACTTCTGGTCACGAATAGCTGTTACACCATTTATTTTTATACCATGTATTTATTGCTTTGTCTTTGCAATCAGAGCTTACAAAGGAATTGCAAATCTTCATCAGTCACTAATCACCCAGGAGCCGGCCAGTTTCAAAACAAATAAACAAAAAAACAAAACAAAGCAAAAAAATAAAAGAATTATCCTGAGGGGATAATGCTTGAATTACAATGATAAACACTTGCAGTTTATTATAGTTACATGGAGCAGGCACGGTCCCCATTTGAGATGTTTTAAAATAGAAAAATTAACCATTATTCAGGTTCTACATTGCTTAATGCTAATTAGGGTCACTGGAAAGGCTGGCACCCATCTCAACCGACTTTAGGCGAAGCCGGGATACACCTTGGACAGCTAGCCAGGTCATCACAGGGCTCACACGACCTCAACAGTCACATGTAGGGGTGATTTTGGAACAGCCAGTTGGCCTACTGTGCATATCTCTGGACTGTGGGAGAAAACCCACAGGAGCACAGGGAGAACATTCACACTCCACTCAGAATCATCTGAGCCGGGAATCAAACCCAGGACCTTCTTCCTGGGACATGCTAAGCATATATAACAGTGTCCACAAGTACAATTTGGAAATCCTGAAATAAATAAATAATAATAATAAAATCTGAGGGCTGTCCTGGACTCGGCTCTCCTGAGCTCTATTTGGTTTCCATGCCAGAAGCCACCTCTTCTGTCAACACAGAAATGAGTCAAAATTCAAATAACACCAGGTTTTGAGTCACTCATTCGTTCATCTATATCACAATCTATTCTTCCCATCCATCTCTCTATTCCCACAAAGCAAAAGTAAATGCCATCCATGTTGTTAAATAAGGCTTGGCTCATTAGCAGGGGTAATCCTCTGCTGCCTCGTCTCTCTGGTGATCGGTTAACTCCAGACTGATGAGCTGGAACAGGTGTTGATTCCAATGACAATTTCAAAATGTGCTGGAAATATCATGTTCAGGAAGAACCAAGGCTTCTTATTCCGGCCTAAATTAATCTGTAGGCAGTGGTGGCCTAGTGGTGAAGGTGCTGTATCACTGATCCCAAGGTTGAGGATTCAAGCGCCACTTTCAGCGGGTTGTCACTACCCCCCCACCAAACCCCTCTCCCCCAAACCCCCCCCCCCCCGCCCCCCAGTGCACTAATGGGTAATCAAAGGCCGGCCATGTCTCTCACTGGCTGTGGTGTGAGGTTCATGTAAAAGAACCATTGCTGACTTTGGTCAAGAGGAGCTGCATAGCCATCAACATGTTTCTGCCCAACGATGGTCTGGCTAGCTGTCCAGGGTGTATTCCGCCCTTGCCCCTAGTCGGCTGAAATGGGCAGCAGTCTCTCTGTGACCCTAATTAAGATTAAGTGTTTCAGAAAGTGAATGAATGAAGACGTATTATTTTTCCAACATGCATTTAGAAGAAAGAAGTAGCAGTGATGGTTTAGTGGTGAAGGTGGTGGGATACTGATCCAAAAGTCAATGGGGCAATCGCCACTGTAACCACTGTTGGGCCCTTGAGTAAGGCCCTTAATGCTCTGGATAAGAGTAGCTGTAAATGTAAGAGTTATTATTATTATTATTATTTTTTTTTTATTATTTACTTTTTTTTGCGCCTGAAACATGGCCACCATATAATTTTGCTCCGACCTAACTATTTAATGCCTCAGCATTACAGGTCAGAGCTTTCAGAGAAATTGCTAACCTTCATCATTTTCTGTCACGAATAACAAAACCAACTAAAATATTTACTGAGACAGTTGTCTGTGTTTATCTCTTTTCTGTTCTATTATAAATCCCAGACACCTCCATCAGCAGTTTTTTCTAAAAGTGGTCAATTTACACACACACGTCAGTTGTACGTCCCATAGGATTAAATCAAAAAGGTTTGCTGGTGGCTATAAAAAGTGTGCCATGTATAGAAGGAACCAGCTGCCTACTAAGTCTGGAGGATGCTACTTTTGGAAACTAGCCTCAAGTACAAAGCAGGTGATGGCTGGAATGTGTGGAAACTTCACATACCTTTCTGTGCAGCTATCTTGACAAAGTGTGCTAGTCATTTTGCGGAAATCATAGAACACCATGCCTTTCAGAGTCCGGTCCTTGGCATCATCCAGAAAACATCCGACGTAGGTACCTTGAAAGAAGAAACAAACAATAATACATTTATACCTCAGCTAACGAATTTAATCTGTTACGAGGGCGAGCTCGTAAGTCGAAAAGTTTGTTAGATAAAACAATCATTTTCATAAGAAAGAACAGAAAACCTATTAATCCGTTCCAACCCCCTCCCAAACTCCTATAACCTGACACAAACACGTATATATCACCTAATATATTAAAGATAAACATATAAAACCATTAAACATTTCATAATAATAATAATAATAATAATAATACACGTACATTAACTTTAATAATAATAAATAAAAATAAAACAGTATAAACAATAAGTCAACTAACCCTTACGATCATTGACTGCAGAGAAGATGTCACGTGGGCAGGCATGAGGTTGTGTGTAACAGGAAGAGGAGGAGAATTTTGTGCATGTGCATGTTACGAATGTCCATGAGGAAAGGCTTGTGGTGAGCTTCTACAAGGTCAGTGCTTCTCAAATAGTGGGGCGTGCCCCCAACGGTGTGATGCCGAGGGGTGGGGTGTATGTCCCTGGGGAACATGCTTTTTTTGCCATACTGTACTAGAATTAAGTGTAATTGCACATCCTCTACAGTAGGTGACAGTGGCGCTCTCACTGTATTCCCTATGGTGTCGGGAAAATACACCGAGGAAATGATATGAAGTGCAGTAAACACTATTTATAGTCACGTGCAGGGGGGTTGAAGAAATTTCTTCCTAGAGGGGCATCACAGAAAATAATTGACAAGCACTGCACAAGGCGTTCTTGGAGCACGGAGGAATACACTCGGAAGAATATGGGGCTTAATCAGCCATTTCGAGGAGAGCTCATAAAGTGAATTTTTGCTTGTTGGATAGAGCAGATTTTTGGTGGGATCCAACCTCATGTCATGGAAAATGGAGCAGGTACCACTGTAATCCTTTTCCTTTTTAACTTCCTGTAAAGTTTTTCAGCTTCATGTGTGTGTACACTGATTGCTCGAGATGAGATTTCCTTTCAGCTTTTTCCCTTTATCAGAGGTCGCCACAGCGAATGATTCGCACGTTTGATTTGGCATAGGTTTTTACGTCAGATGCCCTTCCTGACACAACCCTTTAGCAAGGGTAGGAAACACGCTGACGGCTTTGCAGCGACTCTTTACGAAAGTCAGCAATGGTTCTTTTACATGCCTCTCACCATAAACAGTGAGAGACATGGCCCACCTTTGATAACCCAGTTAGCTGCACTGGGGGGACTCGAACCCCCAACCTTAGGATCAGCGATCCAGCGCCCTATACCACTAGACAACCACTGCCTCATGTACACTGATTGCACTGCAGACTTTTCATTGTCTGAACCGCTTAACCGTAATTAGGGTCACAGGGAGGCTGGCATCCATCTCAACTGACTCTGGGTGAGGGCAGAGTACACCTTGGATGGCTCGCCTGGACATCGCAGGGCAAAAACACACTGACAGCTATGCTGCTCCTCTTGACGGAAGTCTGCAATGGTTCTTTTACATGAACCTGACACCACAGACAGTGAGAGACATGGCTGGACTTTGGTAACCCGGTTGGCTGCATGGGGGGGGCAACCGCTTGACATTGGAGCTTGAACCCTAAACTTTGGGATCAGTGATCCAGCACCTTACCACCAGGCCATTACTGCCCTCAGAGTTTTTATCACCTCAGCAAATGAGGTGTGGCGTCCTGTTCGGTGAGTTGGGTTAAATTGTGGGTCCAGAAACTTGTTAAAGAATTCTTTAAGGCACTGTGAGATGCCATTACTTTCATACTAGTTTAATGGAAAGTCTTAGAAAATGAATGAAATTGACTAATTAAAACAATAAGCCACTTAATCATAATTTGATTCACTGGGTGACTGGTGCCCATCTTGAATAACTCTGGGCAAGTTCTCGCATATACCATGAACAGCTCTCCAGGTCATTGCAGGGTAACACACCTACAACCATTTATACTCAAACTCATAATTTGGAACTTCGGCAACTTGGAACAGCCAATCAGCCGAACGTGCATGTGTTTGGACTGTGGGAGGAAACTGGACTACACAGAGGCAACACATACCTGCACAGGGAGAAAGTGCAAACTCCACACAGAAATGCCTGAACCCGGGAATTGATTCCCAGGCATTAATATTATATGATGATAATTTTATTACTGGTGCATGTTTTTAAAATTATTCATTTAACCTTAACAGCATAATCCACACATATAATGAATTTGTCTGATTAAATTTTTTAATTAAACACAAACTCCAGAACATTTGGGGAAATGTCAACTAGATTTTCATGCCGTCCACATTTCTAATCTAAATGCTTCTGTGAATAAAGAATACATTAATTTGTAAACAGCGTGATAATTTAAATCTGAGCACTCGGTGAGTGCAAACCTTCACCAAGCCTAGCAAGCCCCACCCGAAACAAAATGTTGAAAATTTGGCAATGCTTAAAAAAATCCTTAAAACGTTTCTGGATCCAGAATTCTATCTCCATCATTTCCAAAATCTCTCTGAGTCTGCCTTGTCCAAAGCCCCATCTCTGGAGGAGATTTAATTAAAATCCGCACATAATATTTTGCATAATTCTATGAACATAACTTCCTCGGTAGTGATAACAACCCAAGTGTTGGCAGTCTGACTTACCTTTATGCCTGACATTCCTCTTCGGAGTAACTCTCTCAACCCTATTCGTGTCCTGCTCGGACATCAGGCTGTGGAACCAGCGTCGGCGAAGATGCCGGATCTCTTGGTTACGTGTCATCAGCCATTGTGCTTCTCTTTCATCACCCCTTTCACTGACCTGATATGTTTTTCCACCCAAACGTGATGCCATCAAGCCATGCCCGGTCCTGAGAGCAGGCGCCTCGAGTGCTCGAGGAGGTGATGGCAGTGAGGGGGGAGGGAGCAAGCTACCATGCTGAGAAACCACCAGTCCTGATCTCTGCAGCAAGAGGACACTTCCTGCCATGATATACGCCACACCCAGAAAGAGAAAAAGCAGCTGAGTCTGCCTCAGAAAGCGCTGAAGTCTGTAGAAGGGCTTAGCCATGTTGTCTTGGCTTCAGAATGTCATTGCAAATGTGTTGATAAAGTAATTATTCAGGAAGTTCTTTACATCCTCGTGGCTTTAATGTTCATGTTTAAGAAGCTGTCTTCCATCGCTAGCCATCTTCATCCACACTGAAAACCTCAGGGAACCTGAAGTGAAAATCGAATGCAGTTAAATACAAGTCAAGGCATACTGTTCCTTTTTTTCCTCTTAGTGATAAAGCTGAAGGTTGGAGTGCAGAAGAAAATTGTGTATCAGGTGTGCGGAGGGTCTTTCTGGTTATACGTCTCCATTAAAGAGAAAGGGAAGTCTTCTCGGCTGAGCTGACACATCTACTCTTCTCCACTCTCCTTCTTCCTTCCCTTATCTGACACTAATACAGCCCACTGGTGTGAACTTGGCACAGCTGGCTGGAGTCTCTATTACTCTGAAAGTTGTTATCAAAAGATGGTGTTCATAGAGCTATTTAAGCACGACTTAAAAACGTTCTGTCTAGAGACACAAACGTGTACACCTTGCTGTCATGGTTACATTTTTTTTTTTTAAGTTAGTAATTTCCCTACATCAACACAACTTTTAAGTATTTGTCTCATATCCGTTAGGTAGGTTTGATATTGTGGAACATCGTTGAACTGTTCAAGCCTCTTGTGAGAAATGGAGAAGTGTTGCTTTAGTTACAATACACTTTTTAAGCCAAATAAATGTTGTTTTGGCTCGCCTTAAAAGTGCAATGATAAGCACACCCTCCAAAATAATTTCTTTAATTGTAGGTTCATTTTCTAAGATACTGTCTGAAAAATCCATTTGATAGTTTAGTTTAACCGGTTTGAAAAGAATGCTATTGAGAGAGAGCACGTTAATTCTGTCAGTTCATATAGGCCTTAGGTTAATGGCAATAATTACAGTATATAGATATTAAATAAAAAAAATATGTACAAACTAGAATTCATGCATGACTGTTTGCATCAAAACTTTTATATGTATACCAGTGCTTCTCAAATAGTGTGGCACGCCCCCCCAGGGGGGCGCGATGGGATGCTGAGGGGGGCGCGTGTGACCCAGGAGAACATGCTTTTTTTCCGCCGTACTACAAGAAAGTGTAATTGCACATCCACTCCAGTAGTTGGCAGTGGCGCCCTCATTGCCCATTGTGCGCAGCGAGTATTAACTCTACGGTGTAGGTTTGTTTTGCTACGAGAGTTGCAGTGTCATGCTTCAAACCTCGCTTTGAGAAGCTGTGCGCTGCAAAACGTGCTCATTGTAGCCATTAATCTTGGCTTCCTCATTTTGAGAAAAAAAAATCAGCACAAATTGTTCTATTTGTTCTTGTTTTGTAGGTTAAAGTGTTTATATATTGTGCTCCTGAGTTAATGTTTCTGAAGTCAATTTGAATTAATTATTTATTGATTTTATTTTCAGCAGCAAATGGTGTGGTAAGTTTGTCAAAAATGTAACAAGGATATTATTATTTTTAAATTTAAGGCAAATTGATGCACTTTCTTTTACAGACTAATAAAAAATGTTAAAAGTTATTCTTGTAAGTTGAACTATATCTCTTTCTTTTTGTTTTATTTATGTTAACAAGGATACGATATAATGAAGAGATATACCTGTAACTATATTATAGAAAAAAGTTATAATTTATAGTTGCGGCGGAAAGTGGGTGGTGGGGGGGCGCGAATTGTTTTCTTCTTGCTAGGGGGGGCGTAACAGAAAATAATTGAGAAGCACTGATGTATACTGATATGTTCATACAAAATATATGATGAAACTTTCTACATTCTTCTGGTATATTCTGTAGAGAATATCGAAGACAGGTTCCAATTAAAGGTTCAAGTACAGCTAGATTAAAGGGGCATGTAACTCTGCACCCACTGCCGCTAAGTCTGCCGAGTTTTCTCATCATCAGCATGTAATGAAACTGGGTCAGTTTTTCGAATAAGTTGTGAAATAAATGTCTATCTACATTAAACAGTGTCCATACATGGAAACATGCAGTATTCTGTTGGTAATTGAATGCTGTCAAACCTGATGAAGAATGAAGATATATCATCCGTTAAACCCTATCATATATAACCCTCTGTTTATTGATATCTGGAATATCTAAGTATTTATAACTTATATATTAATTTTTGTATTGTTAAGGCAGTTTTGGAGTTTTTTTGGGTGGGTGGGTGGTTAAGTTTTCAAAGACTTACCCTATCTCAGTTGTGGGGTTTTTTTTGTTTTATCATAATAAATATATATATATATATATATATATATATATATATATATATATATATATATATATATATATATATATAGAGAGAGAGAGAGAGCGAGCTAAAAAGTGTTAGGATATTAGGATTTTTGATCCATAATGCACAGCCCTACATGTGTGTTCTGTTTCTATTCTGTGTTCTGGTTCAAGTTTAAGATTTAGCACCTTGAACTTGTGTTGCATTTCAATAAAGCCTGATCTTCGCCTAAACATGAGCTAAAATCTAGGAGGAATTGTATTTTGAGGTAAATGTGGGTGGGAAATTGCGGTTCAGTTGTTAGCACTGTCGCGTCACAGCAAGAAGGTTCTGAGTTCAATTCTAGACAGTTGGGACCTTTCTGTGTTGATTCTGCATGCCTGTATGGGGTTTCTCATGGTATCCCAGTTTCCTTTATCATTCCCAAAGAATCCATGTCATGTTAACTGGTTACTCGAAATTTCCCACAGATGTGAGAGTCTCATAACACGCTGACATAATCCTCTTAAAAAAATTATTAAATTGAAAGTAGGGAAAGACATATGATAATGAGAACAGCACCATCTAAATTCTAGAAGAATTCTATATTTTGTTATTGGGTTTTGCGAGTTCTCCTGAAGGGTTTATGCACTTCCTTTTGTTCCCACTTGTTTTTAAGCTGTCACCTGCAAATGGAAAAGCAGATAATATCTCTATTAAAAAGAAAATCACTGCCTGTCAGCTTATAATAATTTATGAACAAATGAAATGAACATAATTTTCATGCTATGTATAATATAGTGTACTGTATACTTAATCTGAGTACTGACAGCCTTTCACAGTTTTTTTTTTTTTTTTTTTATCAGACAGTATTTTTTTTTTGTTCATCTATAAGTAGAAATGCACTTACACAGCACTTTTCAGTACTAAATCAGTCCATTATTTCCACTCCAAAGAAAAATGCTGATATGCGATTATAAACTTGAAAAACAAACAGTGTAAAGAGACTAATTGAAGTTTATAGGCGTGGATCCGTCTCCCAGCACCCTACACTCCTGCCAACCGTTTGAGCTGAGCTTCGCCCAACTCACTCAGTCCTCTTTGTTTGAAATCTGTCTGCCGAGACGTCTATGGAGGCAAACGCAGACCGTGTGCTGCGATGATTAATTTTAAGTGCTAACAGAATAATCAGCCAACTGCTCATGAATACGAATGTGGGTTTAGTCTGTGGAAGGATGGAAGTGGACGGAGGATGGAAAATCTAGACATGAGAGCTTTCACATGACGCCAATGAACATTATTACTTTAGTATTCAACCAAATGAGGGAACCAAAATTATTATTATTATTATTATTATTCCTTCATTCATTCGTTTTCTGAACTGCTTAATCCTAATTAGGGTCGCGGGGTGGCTAGCACCCATCTCAGCCGACTCCAGGCGAGGGTGGGGTACACCATGGACAGCTCGCCATGACATCACAGGGCCAACACTCACACTATCCATACTCACACTGACACCTAGGGGCGATTAGGAGCAGCCAATTAACCTACTATGCATGTTTTGGACTGTGGGAGGAAACCGGAGAACCCAGAGAAAATCCCCTCAAAAGGAGAACATGCAAAATTCACCCAGAAACTCCCTCTTGCTCTAAGGCAGACGTGTTAATCACTGTACTACCATTCCGCCAGCGATAACTTGATGATAATGATGATGATGATGATGATGATGATAATAATGTGTATGTATTATGTCATCATCATCATTATCCATGTCACACATAATGTTTGGGGTTGCCTAAAGCTCTACATTTCTCACGCAACATCATGTCATCCTGATTCCAGAACACTACGCTCTTCTGTGTAACACCATTGAGCACCAATTACTATCAAAGCCAAACACTTTTAAGTTTTTTTTTTTTTAATAATTCATTTGTATTGTTTATTCATGAAGCATTTCATTCGTAATTTTCTTCCACCCTGATGTCCCTGGGAGACATTAATTGTAAGTGCAGCTGTTAGGTCTTTCAAAAAAATCACAAATTCCGTATCACTTGCAGTGCTCCACTCGGGTTAAAACTTCAAACTTCACATTACCACATTTTTCAGAAAACTGGTGTACAAATATCAGACATTGGTTCAAATATTACATCCTGGAATGCAATATCGCAGAATGCATTGCAGCAATACATCATCATCATCATCATCATCCGGTTCTTCCGGGGTTGGGTCGTGGGGGCAGAACCTGAGCAATGAGGTCCAGACGGCCCTCTCACCAACCACTTCCTCCAGCTCTTCCTGAGGGACAACGATGTGTTCCCAGACAAGCCGAGAAGAGACATAGTCCTAGGTTGACCCTGGGGTCTCTTCCC
>CM045747.1:5943081-5950581 GCA_024760905.1 Plotosus lineatus | reverse complement strand
GTTGTTTTTTTATTTTATTTTATTTCATTTTAAGACTGATTGAAAATCTTTCCCAAGCGAAATTCACTTCTCTGTAGCGTTGCTTTAAAACCCATTTCCGCTAACTAATCCCCTGCTTTTGTCTCTGTAACCTCTTGTCCCTTGTTTTGGACCCAGCTTTGGCAAGTGGCCCAGATCTGCATAAAGGCTGAGGATGCAGCGGCGGGCGTTTTTGCCGGCGCCCAGGGAAACCATCGCCGAGATCCTGCTGAGAATGTCAATCAGCTCAGAGGCTCATTATTCCACAGCCGGAGCACCGTGAGTGACTGGTGGCTGCTGGATTTATTTCATTCTGCAGAATTCTGTAGCTCCTGATTACTTGATCCTTTCAATAATAATAAAGACAGGAACGAGCACTGCATGCAAGAAAAACATTAGACTTTAGTTTTACAGCTTCGATGTGTTTTTTAAAAGCCTCAAAAGCATCCTGTAAATTACATGGAATTCAGGAATTCTATTCAAATCTACTGTTTATAGTAATCAGTGATGATTTGATAAAGCAGACTGGGACAAATCCACATATGATCAATGCCCACGAACATGAGACCCAGAGGTGTTCTATTCACCAGAACAGAATGCAATAAAAAAAAATTAAAAAAAAACTGATATAATTATTTATTTATTAATAAATCAAAATTCTTTGGTGCGACATGGTGGAGTCGTGGTTAGTACATCTGCCTCACAGCAAGGAGGTGCTGGGTTCGAGTCCCAGCCTGGAGTATTTCTGTGTGAAGTTTGCATGTTCTCTCTGTGTTTGCATGGGTTTTCTCTGTGCATTCTGGTTTCCTCCCGCAGTGCAAAGACATGCACATTAGGCTAACTGTCTGTCTTCCTTTCGGCTTTTTCCCTTTTACTCGGGAGTCGCCACAGCGAATCATCGCTGTTTCAAATTTCCCTGAGATATGAATGTGAATGGTGGTGTGTATGTTAACTGGAGAGCTTTTCAGGGTGTACACTGCCTTCACCTAGCGTTGGCTGAGATAGACAACATTCGCGGGATAAAGCGTTTCAGCAAATGAGTGATGATGATTGAAATATATAAAACATTTAATATCGCTGTCCTTAAAACCGAAACGCTACGGACGGTCACTCAACTTTTCTTTTCAACACCTCTACTTTTGTCTTTTTTGAGATTAAGATGAAAATACCAAAAATATCTAGAAAACTGGAAATACTTTCGTTTTCGGCAAAATTAATTTATTAATTAAAAACACTGACAGTGGAGACTCCTTCCTTAAATATCAATGGAACCATTTCCTTGAAGAGGTATGAATGTCTATATACATATACATATACACAGACACTCCCCAACTTACGTTCATCCATTTTACATTTGTTCGATTTTACGTTTTTTTTTTGTTTTTTTTTTTTCAAAAAAAAAAAAAAGTCAAATTTTGAGTTTAGATGTACCTACGCAGTACGATGACGTAATGACGCTGTGTCCATTGTTTACAAATGACAAACTGAACGTGCCCCTCCTTCTTCCCAGTTCAGGTTTATATATATATATATATATATATATATATATATATATATATATATATATATATATATATATATATATATATATATATATATATATATATATGTTATGCATGTTACCCATGTGTTAAGACATCGTCTCTGTGATCTTTGTGTTTACACTGTTTTGCGGCCTTTTGTAACCCTAAGCAAATATGGTTGGTCAGAAGCGTAAGCCGACTAGCATGGGTGCAAGTCTCATACACAGATGAATTAACTATCTGCTCAGATCGGCGCAATCTACCATGCATACTCAGTTAAGCAAAGAGAGTTGTAAAATGAATGAAAACCCGAATCCAGGAAAGAGAACTCGCCGCTCTGCTGAGTGCACTGCAGTGTTCTAACATCAGTTCAGGCTGTGTTCTAAACGAGTTCAACGGCACCCTTGCGCACTTGAAAGACCGGAAGTCCGTATAACCCACAGCAAGTACACTACTTTCGCAAGTACACTACTTTCAGTTTTGAGCGCCTCACATATTGTAAGCGTTTATTGGCTGTTTTAAGCTTCATGTAAAGTGACTTGGTATAAATAAGTGACTTATTTGAAATTAATGTTGATATTATTTGATATATTTGATATTATGTTACAATGTTATGTTTATAATTGATTCAGGCGTGTTTTATGAGATACTATAATGGTATTTATTGATGTATAGAACAGTATGAGCGTCATACATCACATGTCATACGTCACTGTCACAATTTGTGTTCACTTTCAACTTACGTCCGGCCGTCCGGAACCAATTAAAAATGTAAGTCAGGGAGTTATTATATATAAATTATTTATCTTTCTTAAATAATCAAAAACACAAGTATACCATATTCGTTGTGATAAGTGCCCTGGGTGCTTAAAAAAATTGGAGTGGGTGGGCGCTTATTGAAATGATTACCAGCAGAGTGGAATGGTACATGCTTATTACCATCAAGGTGGAAAATATGAATAATAGCAGAACAATAAAAGAGTTTTACTGGTATTTGTATTATTCATTTTACAGTATCAACCAAATTACTTACACAAAAGCTGAAAATAAACAAAAAGCAGCATAAATTTTTTTAATAAAAGACCCCTTACTTTTCCCTCCTGGTGCTGTTCCTTTAAACATTTTCCGGGAAGTAAAATCGAGCCAATCAACACGAATGTCAACTTTAGCAAATGGCATATTGAACCAACCAGCACAAACATAAACACAAGCATATGGCCAGGGACATCTCTAAATTTATAAAGTTAGTGAGCAGGAGAATCGGGTGAAAAATACTCTTCACTTTCTGATCGGTCCATATCTGGCTCATTGCTCCATTCAGTCAGAGCATCCCATAGTTTTGCTGAAGCAGTTTCTAATGGTTCATCGGTTGTTGGACATTTACCAAGAGAACACAGCAAAATATTTTCCTGTTTTTTAAAGCATGGCGGAACAATCAAATGTGTTGTTACTGATGAACATTTCGACATTCCCCAGTGGCAGGGGGTCTTGAAATACTGTGTAAACTCACTTTTACAGGCAGCGACACCTCATTTTACCATTACAGAGCCTGATTGAATAAAATTGGAAGGGGGTTTATTGGAGCAGGATGTTTATTATGTCGAATACGGTATTATTATTTAGAAGGGCAGGAGGGAGGGTGTACTGGTGCCTTCCAGCAACAAAGTTCTGGGTTCGAGTCCCGAGAACATTTCTGTGTTGAGTTCTCTGATGCTTCTGTGAATTTCCTCTGGGTATTCCAGTTTCTTTCCACAGTCCACATCCTGCATTTTAGTCTCTTTGTCTGTGTAAAGATGCCCCTGTGTGTGTTTGTGTGTGTGTGTGTGTGGGGGGGGGGGGGGGTGCGGACTGGCGAGCTGTCCAGGGAATGTTTTGTGTTTTCCCAGAGCCTGCTGCAATAGGCTCCAGCCTTGCCATGACCTTAATAGGTTTCAGCAACTTGACAAATTTTACAATTTATTATATATAATAATTTATTATACATCTTCTTCTTTTCCTTTCGGCTTTTCCCTTCAGGGGTCGCCACAGCGAATCATCTGCCTCCATCTCAACCTATCCTTTGCATCTTCTTCTCTTACACCAACGACCTTCATGTCCTCCTTAGTTCCAACGTTCAAAGTCAGTCCCTACTTTCAGTCCTAGACTCATGCCTTTCCTCTTCTCTCTCTGGCAACGGACACGCCTCCCGCCTCTCCTTCTTCGACGTCTTCGACCAACAGTAGTCCAATTTCCATCAGCACCCTGTTGGTTGACGGCACTGATGGCGGTCGTTGTTAACCCGGGCCTCGACCGATCCGGTATGTCATTCTTTCTTGTGATTCGCATAGTTTATTTGGCATTTGTTTTACGCCGGATACCCTTCTGCATTTATCCGGGCTTGGGACCGGCGTGAGGGAGAGACACTGGTTTGTGCCCCCCCTCACGGCTGCATTAATAATTTATTATACATATACTTCAATAATGTTGTCACAGAGGTGTTACTATAGAAGCGTTATCATATTAAAATGAGCACATTTACAAATACAGCATAAACTTTTTATTTGCAGCTTTGCGGGACCCTGGATTAAACTGGAGAGGAACATGATGATGATACTGATGCTGATGATGGTTCAGAGAATTATTCAATGAAATAAATAAAACTAGTAATTTAATTTGGGCAGTGGTGGCCTAGTGGTGTACCGTGCTGGATCGCTGATCCTAAGGTTGGGGGTTCGAGTCCCACTCTCCACAAGATTGTCACTGTTCCCCCAGTGCCGCTAAATGGGTTATCAAAGGCCAGCAATGGCTCTCACTGTCTATTGTGAGAGGTTCATGTAAAAGAAACATTGCTGACTTTCGACAAGAGGACCTGCATAGCCGTCAGTATGTTCCTGTCCCGCGATGGCCTGGCGAGCTGCCCAGGGTGTACTCTGCCCTCGCCCGAAGTCGGCTGGGATGGGCGCCAGCCTCCCTGGACCCTAATTAGGATTAAGCGGTTACAGAAAATGAACTGAACTGAATAATTTAACTAAAGTTTGACTTTCTTCTGTTCCCTTGTAGTATATACTAACCCCCCACCATAAAGTATTGAATAGTTCCCCATTCCAATTCGGCAACTCTTCTGTAATGTCCACCCACTTCTGGCAAATAATTAAACCTGAGCGTGCAGAATTTGATAAACTGAATTATCCAAGTATTTTTTCATTGAGGAAATGTCCTTGCACAGCATTTCTTTATATTTTATCAGTTATTTCTTCATGCCAAAGAAAAGTGCTTGTATCGGGGGAAAAAAACAAAATGTATTTTTTTTCTTTTTTTTTGTGTGAGATGAGATTGAAGAGAAATCTAGACAAAAAAAAAACCTGTGTGTGCACAATAACTAAACCTAAACTCACATATAATGCTAATGTTGTTTTATGGCGAGTTTACTTTTCCAGACTCTATAGAAAATGGACCTGTTGCGAAAGACTAGTTCAGTTTAATTACTTACACATTCATGGCAAGCGTCCCAAAAGTTGTACATAATAATAATAATAAAGAAAAATCAATTAAAATTTTTTGAGATGTCCCTGCAACTGCTACTTCAAAATACAGTGGTAGCTTGACTTACGCGTGTCTTTTATGACAAATTTTCCATGATATGAGCTTCGATCCACCAAAAATCTGCCCCATCCATCCAACAAAATTTTGATTTACAAGCACGACTGGGGAAATGGCTTTTCTGGGCCGATTAACTCATGTTCCTCTGCATGTATTCCTCCGCGCTCCGGGAACGCCTTATGCAGTGCTTCTCAATTATTTTCTGTGATGCCCCCTATAGGAAGAACCCCCCTCCCCCCAGCACCCCGCGCACGGCTATAAATAGTGTTTACTGTCCAGTGGTACCTCACCTTATGATAGTCCCAGCAAACGAAAAATCCAGGTTACAAAAATCATTTTCCTAAAATTTTTGTCTCTGGATACGAAACAAGTTCACGTTACGAAAGCATCTCAAAAACTCAAACAATGCATGAGTTGCTCTCCCATTGACTATCTCCCAACATCCCTGCCCACTGGCCTCCCATTGGCTATCTCCCAACATCCCGCCCCACTGGCATCCCATTGGCTAGTGGGGATGACGCAGCTCCCTCCCATTGGCTATTATGGAGCTGCATCCCCATTTAATACCCATTATGCTTTTCGTGTAAAGGACAGAGTTACTGTTGTTTCATGAGTTTTTTCAAGTGTGCTCATTGCAACTTTATTTTTTGGCTCAGGCTTTTAATCTTGCATAAACATTTGTAAGATTATAACTCTGTTAAGAAGACATGGTCAACACGAAGCAAGTACCTTAAAAGGTATTCTTTTATAGCTTTTAAAGGGTTTCGGGGGTAGTATTGGGGGCCATGGAACGGATCACACGTTTTACATGTAAAATGCGGTTTTACTGACGAAAAAGGTTACAAAACTGTCTCTGGAACGGATTAATTTCGTAAGGTGAGGTACCACTGTACTTCATATAGTTTGCTCAGTGCTTTTTCCCTACACCGCAGGCCACTGCCACCTAGTGTAACTGTACATCCTCTACAGTAGATGGCAGTGGTGCTCTCTCCCGGTGTTCCCTATGGTATAGGGAACACAGCGAGTGCGCCACTGCCACCTATTGTAGAGGATGTGCAATTACACTTAATTCTAGTACAGTATGGCAAAAAAACGTTACCCCGGATCTTACTTTCCCCCCAGCATCACGCCCCACTATTTGAAAAGCGCAGACCTTGTAGAAGCACACCATGAACCTTTCCTCGCTGGCATTTGTATTGTGCATTTGTATCCTGCACATGCACAAAATTCTCCTCCCCCTCCTTCTCTGTACGCATCACCTCATGCCTGCCCACGTGACATATTTGCCGCAGTCGATGATCGGAAGTGCTAGTTGACTTATTAATTATTATAAAACAAGAATAAACAATTTATTACAGTATTAATAATATAATTTATTATTATTATGATTACATTATTATTATTATTATTATTATTATTATTATTATTATTAATGAGAGTAATAATAACACTAACTAATATAATTAATATACTTACAAAATATAATTGAAAATTAATTTATTATTAATTATTATTATTGTTAATGTACATGTATTATTATGAAATATTTATTGTTTTTACATGTTTATCTTTAGCTCAACTATACTATTATGTCAGGCTCTATGAGTTTGAGGGGGGGGGGGGGGGGTTGCATGGATTAATTGGTTTTCTACTATTTCCTCTGGAAATTTTTCTTTTATCTAACGAACATTTTGACTTACGAGCTCACCCTCGGAACGGATTAAATTCGTAAGTCAAGGTAGCACTGTCTCTGAAAACTGTGTAACTGTAACACACGTATATGTATGTATACCAGTGCGTGTAACTGGTGTGAACACCACTGGTTACGCATGGAGAACGTAAACTGAGGTGTGATTCCCAACCCACAGAGTAAGAAAAATAAGAATTTCTACTCTAGAAATAAATTTGAATGGAACACCTTTACTATACACCCTGCTGTACTGTTTACACTTTAAGTTGATACTTCACTGACAGCTCGGCATAAAGCATGCGAAACAAAAAAGGTCACACTTTTCATCCACACATTGCAACTAATTCTACAGATAATTAGTCCCCCGTCCCCGTCCCCCGTCCCTGATATACCTGCATTATTTCATCTGGCATGGTCCATGCAGTATATTTTGGGCAGGATCCTTTAATTCTTTGTAGTGGTTGGAAAATACTCTGTCCAAAATGTGAGTCATAAAATTTGAACCAGTTTCAGAAAAGGACCCATTTACACTGTACCTTAAAAATAAAAATTTAATGTAACATTTGTTTGTTTGTTTTTCCCATGAGAGTATAATAACGTCTGTGTATTTCACACTTTCATGGAATCTAAAGCCATAACAATACTGTGGTACATTTTCAATTGAATTTTACTGGGTAAATTCTCACAATG
>CM045747.1:5930581-5940581 GCA_024760905.1 Plotosus lineatus | reverse complement strand
GTTTTTAATCATACTTTAATCTTATCCAGAATCCTCCAAGTAATCCAAGTAATTACGTCATTCCCCTCCAAATAGCATTTTCCTGAACAATGTATAAAAACTCACCTGTACATTTTAAACAATGGACAATTTTTCTGCTCCACTTTGTGTATCGCCATGGGAAAAACAGACATATGGGCGGTGACCTATGGCTCCTAGGGCGAGCAATGACCCCGATCTGTCTCCTTTAACTCGGAAAATTGGCCTCAATTTATTATTTAAACAAGAGGCTCCAGAAGAAACCTGGCAGGCCGCCATGATGTGCCGCATCTTTACATTTATTCATCAGTTAAGAACTTTGAAAAGAAATTTAGGCCATTCAGCTTCACTCCACGTGATTTAAGATTTCACACATCCAAGTCCTGAGCTTTTTATTCCTAAACAAGCGAAGATGCTTCTTATCAAAGTCTCACCCAAGTAGCACTCGGTAAATTTACAGAGCTCACGTCGGCTTTTATGATCACTGCTCAGTGGTTTCTACACAAAATTTATATTATTGTAGCTGAAAAAAATACAATAGGTGGGTGTTACATGATTTGACTGGTCTGCGATCTCGGGATTAAAAAAAAAACAACAACATTATTCCAAGTGGATAATGCTTGAATTAATCGAGTAACTCCCTGTTATTTGCGATGGTTTGGTTCCGGCCCTTCACGCGGATCAAGAAAATCCGCGAGTTATTGATGCGGTTTTAGAACCCGATGTATCATATTATATGTGCTAAAATCTTCTTGTTAAACACATTCTATCACCAGTCTTACTCATTAATACAGTAATAAAGCAGTAAAATGTGGTAATGATTCAGAAAAACTTTTTAATTTCGTACTGTGATAATATTTATTAATAAATAAAGCGCTTAGGCTTCTTTCCAGAAACTAGAGAAGAGGCGGGGCATTTGAGTAACATCATAGCGCTTAAATAATCATTACAAACACACACAAAAAAAAAATACTTCACAACTCAAAGCTCTGAGCCATTGGCAAAATTTGAATCACGAGCCAGTTACTTCTGGGTTTGTCGCCAATCCGCAAGTATTCGGCGGTGTGAGCGTTGAACCGCAAATGGGCGTGGGATTACTGTATAACAGATTTGATTGAGGCTGCCAGTTTGTCACTTGGACTAAGAAACAGCATAATTAACACCCTTCAAAATGTAAACAAACTTAAAAATATTATTTCAAGTTTGGCTTCCTTTTGTTTAATGTCTCACCAGTTAGCAGCACCTCCACTAAAAATAGCTTCCTCTCCATGGCCGGTTTCTCAGAGCAGACCTATAAAGTCATACTTGGTTTGAGGAGAATATTCATAATAGATACGTTTATCCTATTTTTGTCCCCTTTTTCTTGTGAAATAACTCTAGAATGATGGGAAGAGCCAGGCAGGGTGGGCTTTAATCCGCCCAACCGTGTAGCATATTCAAATCACCTGACCAAGTTTTTCATGAGTGAATCTGTACAAATAACATCAATAATAACATTAACAATCTTGCGAGTACTTTTTTCTGATGTTTCCATGTAGTACATGCTAATATAATGTTGTAGCTCAGGCTAAGTATTATAGAACATGTCAATAACTCAAAGAAAAAAATTGATTTTGTAAAAACTGTCGTAATCTGATCTGTTTCTAAGGAAAAAAAGAAAAAAGTTCAGCAAAGTGGAAAACACCCTTCGATCCATAGCAACCATATTGGACATCGAACCCAGTCCCAACAACCACACCAAAAATGGTAATGGTTATTTGTTTGATTGTAAATCTGGATTTATTCATTTATTTATTTAATTCCCAGTTAGTGCACAGCATGCAAGTGAGGTCCGATACCACTATGACAACAGTACGCCATATACCCAGCGTACGGGTTTTTACATCCGAGGCCTAGTGGCTCATCAGGCCGGTGCGCATAACTTATTTCAGTAGCATGAAGCTACCAGGAGTTCAGCTCCTCCTGGATGGGACGCGAGTTGGGACGCAACACAGGTTACCTTCCCAGTATTTTTACTGGTACCCATTTACACCGCCCAGTGTAGCAAACTGGGTTATCGAAGGCCGGCCATGTCTGTGAGGTTCATATAAAAGAACCATTGCTAAATTTCGACAAGAGTAGGCTGCATAGCCGTCAGCGTGTTTCTGCCCTGTGATGGCCTGGTAAGCTGTCCAGGGTGTACTCTGCCCTCGCCTAGAGTTGGCCGAGATGGGCCCCAGCCTCCCAGCGACCCTGATTAGGATTAAGCGGTTCAGAAAATGAATGAATGAAATGAACCCATTTATACTGCTGGGTGGACAGAGGCACTTGTGTGCATTAAGCCCTTTCTCATGGATCTTAACACAGTTGTGGAGTGGGGTGAGGGGGGGTCGAACTGGGACTTGAACCCATAACCTCCTGATCATGAGCCCAGCCGTCTATCCACTACACCACCGGCCCAACTCATACCTATTGCATGGTTGGGTTAAAAAATTGCTCTATTGGCCAACATACATTACATGGCCAGAGGTTTGTGTTTGCCTGACCATCACATCCTGTACATTTGGTTTGTCAGACATGTTTTTGCCCCAAACTTGGACGCACACGTTTAAAAAAAAAAAAAAAAAAAAAAAAAACGAAAAAACATTTTTATACACTTCAATAGCAATTTCTATTTGTCGGAATGAATAGATCCAACCCCGTTCCAGCACAATGCCACTGCGCACAATGCAAGTTTCAAGAAAACATGTTTGACCAAGTTTGAAGCGGAAGAACTCCAGCGACCAATCAGCACCTTTGTGATGAACTGGAACAATGTGCTTCTTCACACTTATACTTCTTGTACCTGAATGAACAAGAAACCCCACTTCTTCTTTTACTTTCGGCTGCTCCCTTCAGGGGTCGCCACAGCAAATCATCCGCCTCCACCTCACCCTGTCCTCCGCATCTTCTTTTCTGACTCCAACGACCTTCATGTCTTCCTTCACCACATCCATAAATCTCTTCTTTGGTCTTCCTCGAGGCCTTCTGCCTGGTAGTTCCAACCTCAGCATCCTACTGCCAATATACTCACTATCCCTCCTCTGTACATGTCCAAACCATCTCAATCTAGCCTCTCTGACTTTGTCTCCAAAACATCTTACGTGGGCTGTCCCTCTGATATACTCATTTCTGATCCTATCCGTCCTCGTTACTCCTCCGCTACCTCCAGCTCTGCCTCCTGCCTTTTTCTCAGCGCCACTGTTTCTAATCCATACAACATCGCTGGCCTCATCACCGTCTTGTACACTTTTCCCTTCATTCTTGCTGACACTCTCCTATCGCACATCACACCGGACACTTTTCTCCAACCATTCCAGCCTGCCAGCACACGCTTCTTCACCTCTTTTCCACACTCTCCATTGCTCTGGATTGTTGAGCCTAAGTACTTAAAATCCTCCACCTTCGTTATCTCTGCTCCCTGTAACATCACCGTTCCTCCTGGGTGCTTCTCATTCACACACATGTATTCTGATTTTCTGAGGCTAACCTTCATTCCTCTCCTTTCCAGGGCATACCTCCACCTCTCTAGATTTTCCTGCACTTGTTCTCTGCTCTCACTACAGATCACGATGTCATCTGCAAACATCATAGTCCATGGAGATTCTTGTCTCACCTCGTCTGTCAGCCTGTCCATCACCATAGCAAACAAGAAGGGGCTCAGAGCTGACCCTTGATGCAGTCCCACCTCCACCTTGAATTTGTCGGTCACACCGACAGCACACCTCACCGCTGTCTTACATCTCTCATACATGTCCTGCACCACTCTAACATACTTCTCTGCCACTCCAGACTTCCTCATGCAATACCACAGTTCTCTTGGCACCCTGTCATATGCTTTTTCCAGATCCACAAAGGCACAATGTAGCTCCCTCTGACCTTCTCTGTACTTCTCTATTAACATCCTCAAAGCAAACATTGCATCTGTGGTGCTCTTTCTTGGCATGAAACCAAACTGTTGTTCACAAATGCTGACCTCTGCCCTTAGTCTAGCTTCCACTATTCTTTCCCATAACTTCATCGTATGGCTCATCAACTTTATCCCTCTGTAGTTGCCGCAACTCTGCACGTCTCCCTTGTTCTTAAAAATGGGCACCAGCACACTTCTCCTCCACTCCTCCGGCATCTGCTCACTCTCTAGTACCTTGTTGAATGTTCCTGTCAGAAAATATACTGCTACCTCTCCTAGACACTTCCATACCTCCACAGGTATATCATCAGGACCAACTGCCTTTCCATTCTCCATCCTCTTCAATGCCCTCCTCACTTCACCCTTACTGATCTTTGCTACATCCTGCTCCTCAATGGTCACCTCTTCTACTCTTTTTTCTCTCTCATTTTCCTCATTCATCAGCTCTTCAAAGTACTCTTTCCATCTTCCCAGCACACTTCTGTCATCAGTCAATACATTTCCCTCTCTGTCCTTTATCAATCTAACTTGCTGCACGTCCTTCCCATCTCTATTTCTCTGCTGTGCTAACCTGTATAGATCATTTTCTCCCTCCTTACTGTTCAACCTATCATACAAGTCATCATACGCCCTCTGTTTGGCCTTAGCCACTGCTACTTTCGCCTTACGCTGTGTCTCCCTGTACTCCTGTTTACTCTCTTCGGTCCTCTCAATGTCCCACTTCTTCTTGGCTAACCTCTTCCTTTGTACACACTCCTGCACTTCCTCATTCCACCACCAAGTCTCCTTATCTACTTTCCTTCCAGAGGACACACCAAGTACTCTCCTACCTGTGTCCCTGATCACATTTGCTGTGGTTGTCCAGTCATTTGGAAGCACTTCCTGGCCACCCAAAGCCTGTTTCAACTCCTCCTTGAAGACAACATGACACTCTTCCTTTTTCAGCTTCCACCACTTTGTCTTCTGCTCTGCCTTTGCCTTTTTCAACTTTCTCACCATCAGAGTCATCCTGCACACCACCATCCTATGCTGTTTGGCAACACTCTCACCCACTATGACTTTGCAGTCACTGACTTCCTTCAAATTACATCGCCTACACAAGATGTAGTCTACCTGTGTGCTCCTACCTCCGCTTTTATAAGTCACCCTATGCTCCTGTTTCTTCTGGAAGAAAGTATTCACCACAGCCATTTCCATCCTTTTTGCAAAATCTATCAACATCTGTCCTTCTGCGTTCCTGTCCTGGATACCAAACCTGCCCATCACTTCCTCGTCCCCTCTGTTGCCTGTACCAACATGTCCATTGAAGTCTGCACCAATGACCACTCTTTCACCTCTGGCGGTACTCTGCATCACTTCATCTAAGTCACTCCAGAATCTCTCATTCTCTTCTAGCTCACATCCTGCCTGTGGGGCATAAGTACTAACAACATTGAGCATTACACCTTCAATTTCTAACTTGAGACTCATCACTCTGTCTGACACTCTTTTCACTTTTAGAACATTCCTGACAAACTCCTCCTTCAAGATGACTCCTACTCCATTTCTCTTCCCATCCACACCGTGATAAAATAGCTTAAACCCTGCTCCTAAGCTTTTAGCTTTGCTACCTTTCCACCTGGTCTCCTGAACACACAGTATGTCCACCGTCCTCCTCTGCATCATGTCAGCCAGCTCTCTACCTTTTCTTTGCATAGTTCCAACATTCAAAGTCCCTACTCTCAGTCCTAGACTCATGCCTTTAATCTTCTCTCTCTGCCTACGGACACGCCTCCCACCTCTCCTTCTTCGACGTCTTCGACCAACAGTAGTCCAATTTCCATCAGCACCCTGTTGATTGACAGCACTGATGGCGGTCGTTGTTAACCCGGGCCTCGACCGATCCGGTATGGGGGTAATACTTCTGATTTGCATCATAAATGTTTGGCATTGGTTTTACGTCGGATGCCCTTCCTGACACAACCCTCTGCATTTCTCCGGGCTTGGGACCGGCATGAGGGGGAGAGACACTGGTTAGTGCCCCCCCACCTCATGGCTGCATTAAGAAACCCCACAGCCACACCCTCAAAATCTAATGAAATCTTCAAAAACCTTTTCAGAGGGCTGGCTCTTATTATCACAGCCAAGAGGAACTAAAGCTGGATTGATATGTCCTACAGATGTTGTTCCCCACTGTATACTGAATACTGCGCTTAATATTTGACCACAGAGACCATTTTCCTTCAAAATATAGACTTTAAAATCAACTCACGTTTGGTTTCCTTTTCCCTTAATCAGAGCTTATGATATAATTCACTGCCGAATGCAGACAGATTCATTTCACAGAGATGCATTCATTCTCGTATCAGCGCCTTCTCGTGTGCACATTACCATTTCTGTTCAGCTGTGAGCTTTTTTCATCTTTTCGCTCGACATTCAGAGTGCACAGCTGTTTAAGTCTATAGGAGTATACCCACAGCACTCACCCCTGACCCATGTCAACAGCGATCCACTTCACCGGAGGAAAAGCCGATATTTACAACCCCTTTAAGGCACAGAGAGATACTCGAATGGTCACCCCCCCCATCCCCCAAAACACACACACACACACACACACACACACACACACACACACACACACACACACTTCTTATTCTGGACTGCATTAGCTTATTTATGCTTTGTGTTGTCAGAGCCACATTAGCATTTTGCAGATTTACTGCACGGCCGTAAAGGGCAGGACAACTAAAATACGCTCAATAAAGTCGTCCTAAAATGACGGCAAACAGCACGGCTTTATTGAGCACTAAAAATCGCACAGGAGTCTGTGCAAGACAGCGAGAAAAAGTGCAGCTGAGCCCATGAAGGATGATGTGAGAGATCCACAAACACACCTGCGGAAGAATACATCACGGCTTACATGCGTGTGCGCACACACACACACACACACACACACACACACACACACACACAGGATGAGTGTGTGCATAAATATGATTATAATGCAATTGCACTACGTACTCAGTGGAAACTTTTAACATTTGCTTGCTTCGCTCTTTAAAATTACAATCTGTGTTTTAAATTGTAGAGCAGACAGCAGTACTGAGAGATTGGAGTGTGTAAAAAAAAAAAAAAAAAAAAAAAAAAAAAAGGTCATCCGTACCTGTTGATCTGTTGATTAGTGATTTGGAGATTAATCCAAATGTATCTTGAAAAGAATGATGATCACTTTTGGGGAGAAAAAAACATCATTTTATGACTTCAGCTCAGTTTTTTTTTTTTTTTTTTTTTTTTTCAATCAGTCTTCTCTTAGCCAATTAAATGTTCTCAAGATTCTCCTTCAGGAAATCATCACAACTTGAATCAAAACAATGCTTGTGGTGGTGATGGTGGTCATGGTGGCGCCATGTTAAAGCCAATACAGTGATCCCTCCCTACTTCGTGCTTCAGTTTCTGTGGCCTGAGTGAATCGCAGGTTGTTCAAAAATATCCATCGAAAAATAGGGGAAAAGTTCAGGAAAATGCTGCAAAACAAGGCCAATTATGCAAAAAAAAAAAAACAAACAAACAAAGAAAAACAACCCAAAACTGCTAACAGTTTTATGTGAGGTGTGCATCTCCGTCTGTATGTGTGTTTTTATTTGATTTTAATTTTCTGCATTATTTTGAATGTTTAATTGTTATTCTCAGCATTTATAGCATTGAATATGTATTTATTGATATTATATACACAGACATGTAAGTATATGTCCGTCGGGAAGGGGGGGGGGGTCGATCCTACTTCACAGTGGTTGCGCGCAGGAAGGGGCGTCTCACGGTCCCCATCAGCCGTGGAAAGTGAGGGATCCCTGTACTACTTCTACATCTGAGGCAGGAACACTCTGGACCCCTTTGATATTTCTGGCAGTTTTCGGGTGGTTTGCATTGCATTTACATTTCATGCATTAAGCAGACACCATTATCCAGAATGATTACACTGAGCACTACTTTTCTGCTGATTTCCGCTACTAAGTCGCCTATTTCTGGTGGACTGTACTTCTCTCCTTGCTATTTTCAGTGGTTTCTTTTTGTCCCTCAGTTATTTCTGGTGGTTTCCCTGATTGGCCACCATTTGCTTGTCAGCATCACAGTTTATAAATTTAAAACTTTCATCCATTCATTTTTTTTTAACCATTTCATCCTAATTAGGGTTGTGGGGAGGCTGTAGCCCTTCTCAGCCGACTCTGATCGAGGGCAGGGTACACCCAGGATGACTCACTAGCCCATCACAGGGCCGACATTCGCTCTCACACCCCCGGATGATTTGGGAATGGTCAATTAACCCACTGTACATGTTGTTGGATCTACATTTGTACATAGAAAGCGAAAATAATGCAGAATTATGATACACTTCCTCGTCCACGGTTTCCAAGAACCGGTTCACCTCCTGCCACGTTTCTGTAAAAACTTAAGAGAACTCAACGCCATTACAGCATACAGTGGACCTCAGATTATATTTTAACAAAGAACCTGCTATAAATAGCTGAGGTGGTCCCAAATGTCTCTGTAAGTATGTCGTGCCCCAGACTTGGGGTGTGTCTTGGTCCACCATTAACAGTACACATGTATAATGTGGGTTTTGGTCGTGTCTTTCCGACACATCATTCCATTTCCTGAATGTTTTATATCTGTTCGGCAGAGAAGTAGCTGGTTCTCCCAGCTGGTTTGTTCAGAGTGTATCTACGATGGGTAGTGGTGGCCTGGTGGTGGGCAGTGGTGGCCTGGTGGTTAAAGTGCTGGATCAGTAGTTGTACTCTCAACAGGTTGTCACTGGACAACCCCCCCCCCCTCCCTTCGCAGCTCCCTGGGTTATCAAAGGTCAGCCATGTCTCTCACTGTCTATGGTGTGAGGTTCATGTAAAAGAACCATTGCTGACTTTCGTCAAGAGTCGCTGCATAGCCGTCAGCATGTTTTCGCCCTACGATGGCCTGGTGAGCTGTCCAGGGTGTACTCTGAACTTGTCCAGAGTTGGCTGGGATGAGCACCAGCCTCGCCAAGACCCTAATTAGGATTAAGCGGTTACAGAAAATGACTGAAGGAATGAATGTATCGACGACGGGATTGATCACCATGTGAACCAGTCATGGTGACTTGAACATAAAGAATCGAATCACGACTCTCCGCTCCTTTCATGGCGGCTGGAACTGATCGACATTGTAAAATAAAATGATCCTTATGAAAGGTTTTATTGGACCACCAGAAGAAATCTAAGTGCTTTCCTGTAGACTGACAGCACACTAATTGCAGCACTCACCATGAAGATGGGTTTTACATAGAATTAATTCAGAAAGTCCTCATTATTCGCAAGGGTTGCGTTCCACCCCATCCGAGGATCCTGAAAATCCACAAATTATTGATGCCCTATGTCTGATATTACATACGCTAAAATCTGCTTCTTCAACCCAGTCTCTCGCCAGTCTTACTCATTAATACAGTCATAATGCAGTAAAATGTAGTAATGATCAAGTAAAAACTTTTTAATTTTGTACTGTGATGATATTTATGAATAAATAAAGCGCTGAGACTCCTTACCAGAAGCTCGAGAAGATGTGGGGCGTTTGAGTGACATCATAGCTCTTAAAATCATTAAAAACACATGAAAAAACACGAATTCGCCATTCGAGAAATCATGTTGATCACATGTGCACGAAGGAGGAAAAAAAGAGGTGTGCACATCATCTGCAACCAATCAGCAGGAGGGAGAAACAAAAACTCTCAGCCATTGGATAAATTTGAATCAAGTGCCATTTACTTCCCGGGGCTGCTGCTATTCCATGAGTATGCAGGGGCGCGACCGGTGAATCACGGATGGGCAGGGGCCTACTGTGTATGTGTATGTGTGTATATTTTATATATATATATATATATATATATATATATATAAATAAAAGGACAGGACAAAGACTTTCTATTGAAACTCCATTTATCACTACAGATCTGTTTCGAGGGGTGGTGAAACCATCCTCTCTCTTCAGGTGATTATAAGTTCTTCTATAATCACCTGAAGAGAGAGGATGGTTTCACCACCCCTCGAA
>CM045747.1:5910581-5920581 GCA_024760905.1 Plotosus lineatus | reverse complement strand
TGGCACGTTGCTCCAATGTCACAAGGGGCCCTCACGTGTGCCTTCTTTCTGGTTCTATTTGAGTTATGCTCCCATAGTCATTCACCTCGGAGTCTCTACTTGTAGCCAGCACTCATAAATCTGTTCTACCATGATACCGTGTTGAGCGTACCTACCTGTCCTAGCCTCCCTGTGTTTTTGCTGAGGTACATATGCTTCTTCTGGGATGCCAGTGATCCTGCTCCTTCTGCTTTCTGAGACCTGTGGCCTGTCCTGGTGTGCTGATGCTGCTAGGAATTCTCATCTTGGAAGCTCCTCGCTCCTGCTGATGAAGATCTAAATGGACTTGTAGATGTGCACTCACAGACTGTACAGATCACTTTCCACTGCTGGTGATATAAAGTCTTTGCCACAATAATCTAGGCCATACCATTGTGGTATAACCTTCATTTTGAACTGTAATGAAGTTCCTCTTCTATGGTTTGTATTTTTATCTGGTTTCATCCAAATGAGGACGAGATTCCCTTTTGGGCCTGGTTCCCCTCAAGGTTTGTTCCTTGTGTAAACTGAAGCAGTTTTTCTTTCATCGCTGTGGGTTTGCTCATTGTTTAAATTCTTAAATTCCTTCTGACTTTCAAAATTTCAACCTTTACTGTGTAAAGTTACTTTTGCTATAATGTCAATTGTAAAACGTGCTTTAGAAATAAAGCTGAGTTGAATTGGATGACTGATCCAAAAGTCAATGGTTCAAGCCCCAGTGCCGTCATGGTGCCACAGTTGGACCCTTGAGCAAGGCCCTTAACTCTCAACTGCTCAGACACGAACGATAAATACAAGGCACTCTAGATTAGGGTGTCTACCAAAGGCTGTAAAATGTATTTATATATTTTATTTTATAAAGATAATTGCTTTGTGTTTATAAAATATTTATTCTTGTTTGCGAATTGGGTCGTGGTCCCAGCCTTGAACCTGGTTTCCGGTCTGTATGAATTTTTACATTCCTTCATGCTGGGTTTCCTCCCACTTCCAAAGCGAAAGCATGGTAGATGGACTTACATTAGACGACCTGTAAGTGTGAAGGTGTCACGGCCCAGGTGTGAAAGGCTGTGTCTCAGGCGTCCACTTGTGATTCCATCACTCAGTGCACATGTCAACCGGGCTATAAGAATCAAATCCAGTCTTACAACCACTTTAGATTTGAATTGGGCTTTTCTTATAATTGCCAGTATTGTTTATGTTGTCTTTGGGTGGCATGTCCTCCCTGTGCTTGTGTGGGTTGCCTCTGGATATTCCAGTGTCCTCCCACTGTCCAAACTAACGGTGAATTAGCTGTTCAAATTGTGAGTATGTGTATTCCGCCTTCGCCCATCGTGGCTCACAAAGGCATGAGCCTCCCTGTGACCCTAAAAGAGGTTTGGAAATTGAGTGACTGAGTGTGGCATTTTGTTTTTGCACAAAGTTCAACAAGAAGTGTTTGATTAGTTCCCATTATCATTGACGTGATGCTCAAATGACTCTGAATTGCTGGAGTAGAGTCAATAACACTGCCACTGTTGGGCCCTGAAGCCTCAATTTCTCTCTCTGTGTGTGTGTGTGTGTGTGTGTGTGTGTGTGTGTGTGTGTGTGTGTAAAAAAAAAAATCAAGCCAGGTGGGGTGGCATGGTGGGGCAGTTGTTAGCACGTCCTGCTCATGGCAAGAAGGTCCCGGGTTTGTTTCCTGGGCTCGGGGTGTTTCTCTGTGGAGTTTGCATGTGCTCCCTGTGCTTGCGTGGGTTTCCTTCCACAGTCCAAAAACATACACAGCCCATTAAGTGGCTGTGCAATGTGCACCACACCAACAAATAGAGCAGTTCTTCCTGCTGTATTGGATTTTAGATAATCTATATTAATAAGATCACTCAGGGAGTGCAAATCTTCACCGAAAAACATTCTTGGATCCAGAATGTGATATGGATCATCTCTAAAAATGATTAAATTCTCACTTGTCCAAAGCCCTGCATCTGGTGGAAATTTCACAAAAATCTTGAATATCTTTTTTGCAAAACAGAATGCACACAGCACCCCCTGCTGGGGCTGATGTAATGAGATCCTACCAAAAAAAAAAAAAGTGTGAAAGAATCTTATCAAGACTGCTGGGTCCAAAATCGAATGATGTCTTCCGTATCCGAAGCCTCGCCTCTGTTAGAAATGTCATGACAACCCGGCAGCACGGCAGCACATCCGCCTCATAGCCAGAAGGTCCTGTGATCGATTCCCAGCCTGGGCGTTTCTCTGTGGAACTTGCATGTTCTCCCCATACTTGCGTGGGTTACCTCTGCGCACTTCGGTTTCCTCCCATAGTCCAAAGACATGCACAGTAGGTTCATTGGCTGTTCCAACCCCCCCCCCCCCCCCCATGTGTGAATGTGAGTATGAATAGTTGTGTGAGTGATCTGGCTGAGATGGGTGCCAGCCTCCCTGTGACCCTAATTAGGATTAAGTGGTTCAGAGAATGAATGAATGAATGAATAAAACATACCATCCTTGGCAGAGGTAACAAATCCATAAATAATAGACAACCTCTGACCAGTCAGACGTACGAATTCGGCTGAGCTGTAGTATAAAGGGATGTGATAAAGCCTGTGATGGGTGAGGGATTTTGTGGGTGTTTGTTGTCCACTTCGAACATTTATTCATCTCTCTTTAATTTAGGAAAGCTGATTTGCTCTGATATGGCTCCATTCAAAGATGCTCAGCTCCATTTTATTTTATCCTACAGCATCTGTAATTTCCTAGTCATCCTCGGCCGAGTGTGTGAGAGCCGATAGTCGAGCTCAGCGTCCTGTCTTATCCTGTAGTGTGCTCGTGTTTCTGAAATTCACCCTGAGGTGGCCGCAGTGGCGTCATTATCTCGATCGATGAGATCAGGACTGACCCTGAGGTCAGAGACAGAGATTGGACGGAGAGAAGAAGTGTGTGTGTGCGAGTGTGCGTGTGCGTGTGCGTGTGTGTGTGTGTGTGTGTGTGTGTGCGTGTGTGTGTGTGTGTGTGTGTGTGTGTGTGTGTGGCCCATGTGACAAGAAATAACGTCACGAGCTGAATCGATGGGATCGGTACTAAGCCTGAGGTTAAAGTCACAAATTGGATAGAGAACAGAAATCCATGTCTCTCTCTCTCTCTCTCTCTCTCTCTCTCTCTCTCTCTCTCTCTCTCTCTCTCTGTCTCGCTCTCTGTGTGTGTCTGTGTATGTGTGTGTGTGTGTGTGTGTGTGTGGAGACTGCAGTAATAGAGAAATGTCACAAAAATCCTCCTGTTTGAAATTTACTCATATTGTTTTAAGACAATGTGTCACAGTGGGGCAGTGGTTAGCACGTCCTCCTCACAGCAAAAATGCTCCTGGGATCAAGTCCCGGACTCGGTGAGCGGGTTCCTGTGTAAAGTTTGCACGTTCTCCCTGTGCGTAAGTGGGTTTCATCCTTGTACTCCGGTATCTACCCACATCCCAAACACATGCACAGGCATCTGATTGGCTGCTCCAAATCCCCCTAGATGTGAGTGTAAATGGTGGTGTATGTGTGCCATCTCCGAGATGGCCTGGCGAGCCCCACCCTCGCGTAGAGTCGGCTGACATGGGTGCCGGATGCTCTGCAACCCTAGTTAGGATTAAATGGTGGAGAAAATGAATGGATGAATAAGGCTGGATTCTGGGTTGTTGTATTCGTGTGCGGAGGAAAGGCAGGTTTATTTATTTTGCACTTTATATACACAAAGGGGATTTAAAGTGCTTGTACTTTCATAAATAAGAGCAAAGTGTATTCAGTGCAGGTGAAAAACTAAAGAAAAAAAATGCAAAAATGTTGCAATAAAACTGGAAAATGGCAGAATGACTCAGATTGGTTCTCTTTAAGTCTTTTCCAGCCTCTGAATGAGGAAGATTGTAAAACCTCAAAGATATTAATAATTCCATCGCATAGCAGTGTTAACGTTTAACCTCCAGGAGTTGATCAAACTTAAACTAATAATAAAAAATCATGAGATGGTAAAAGGAACAGCTGAATTAAAAAAAAAAAAAAAAAAAAAAAAGTGGGACCTTCCCATGAATATTCATCTCATCTTCTTCCCCTTCGTCCGAGGTCGGGTCACAGGGGGGCAGCAGCCTAAGCAATGAGGTCCAGGCATCCCTTTCCCCAGCCAATTCCTCCAGCTCTTTCAGGAGGACGCCGAGGCGTTCCCTGATCAGCCGAAATATTATAGATGTAAATTAAATTACCATTAAATATCGAATAAATGAATAAAGAAATGATGTAAGATATTATTTACCAAAAAAAAGCAGAAGCCCCAAAACACCAAAATTATGCTAACTGTCCCACATCCTAAACCTTTAATTTATTTAGAAATATATTTATATGTATATATATATAAAAGCTGGCGAGCTCTTCAGGGTGCATCCCACCTTTACCGAGTTGGCTGAGATAGACCCCCCCCCCCACACCCTGGTAGGTTGACCGGTACGGCAAGTGAGTGAATGAAAGCTGTGTGGTGATATGTCACCGAATTTTTTGAGTTGTCCCACTTAAACCACCAGACTGGAAGTGGACAAAGGGGAGAGAACCTCAGTAAAATCTCGGCGGTTCGGAACCCTCAGAGGTGGGTGGGCTTAATTATTTAAATTAAGTTGTGGATGATGGACATGTTGTTAAATTTTTCCAGTCGAGATATGAGACACAATTCAGTTCTACGTCCTATAAAAGTGCAGGATTTATTCCATGCTGTATTATTAGATGTATGTTTGTGGGGCCGGTGGCGTTGTGGTGAGGGTTGCTGGGTGCATGATCAGAAGGTTGTGGGTTTGAGACCCAGTTAAACCCCCACTGTGCTAAGACCCCTGGGCAAGGTCTTAACCACAAGTGTGTCTCTGTTCAGCCAGCAGTATAAATGGGGACCAGTAAAATATACTGGGAAGGTAACCTGCGCTGGACTAGCGTCCCATCCAGGAGGAGTCGAACTCCTAGTAGCTTCACGCTACGGAAACCGGGGATCAGCACCGGTCCGATGAGCCACCAGGCTGGGGTGTAAAAAGCCCAAGCATTGAACACTCTTCCTGTAAAGTCTGAATGTTTTAGAGTCTTCCTCCTGTCTATCTACTTACTCAACATTCTGCTGATGTTGCATAACCTCGTGTTTTACAAATAATGGAGATAAAACACTGGTTTAAACTTCAGCTTGGTGAGCAGAGGTCCAGTTGAGGTCTTAGGAAAGGTCCGAGTGAGTAGTTTAGTTTGATTGGCTAAAGGGAGGGGGGGGGGTATTGTTGAATTCACGGCTGGCTTGGATACTCCAGGACCTTCTGCCAGATTGGCAGGAGGGTAAAGAGTCCATTAGAGGGGTGGCGGCTTTGCAGATGCAACTTTTATTGTTGTGGAAATGGTGGGGAGAGAATGAATATTCCACATCACATTCAGATTAGTGACACGTATACAGTGGTACCTCACCTTACGAAATTTATCCGTTCCACAGCCTTTTTCTTAACCTGGATTTTTCGTAAATTGACCCGCATTTTTCATGTAAAACATGTGATTCGTTCCAAGGTTCCCAATAATGCCCCCTAAACCTTTTAAAAATGATAAAAGTATATCTTTTACGGTCTCCTTCTGCTTCAATATCGTACCGATGGTAGACGGGTTTGCCCATATTCCTTTGCGATGTCACTCAACCGCATGTCACAAGTCCGTTTCTTCTTCTCACTCGCACCAGAAATCACAAGCGCGTGTGTGTGTGTGTATGTGTGTGTATGTGTGTGTGTGTGTGTGTGTGTGTATGTGTGTGTGTGTGCGCACGTATGCATGTGTGTGTGTGTGTGTGTGTGTGTGTGCACGTGTCTTGACCATGTCTTCTTAGCAAACTTATAATCTTACAAATGTTTATGGAAGGTTAAAGGCCTGAGTCAAGAAATAAAGCATGAAACAACAGGAACTCTGTCCTTTACACGAAAAGCATTGTGGTAGATGCAACTCCATAATAGCCAATGGGAGGGAGCTGCATCATCCCTCCTAGCTAATGGGAAGCCAGCGGGGCGGGATGTTGGGAGATAGCTCATGGGAGGTAGCTGCGTTAACCTTCCTAGCCAATTGGAGGCCAGCGAGGCGGGATTTTTGAACATCATTGATGGGAGAGCAGCTCAGGCATTGTTTGGATGTTTGAATGGCGTGTTTTAATGTTTGGCACATTTCGTAAGGAGAACTTGTTTCGTATACAGAGACAAAAAATTTTGGAAAATGTTTTTCGTAACCTGGATTTTTCGTTTGCTGGGACTATTGTAAGGTGAGGTACCACTGTATTTTGAAAAACTGAAACGGTAGAGCTCCTGTCCGTCACTCCAGTGCCAACCCTGTTGGACACCGTTTCAGAAATCTGCAGGTTCTTCAGCTGAGCAAACCACTGAATGATGGTGAATAGTCACCTTTATGCCACACCACTTTTCCCAGCCACCCATTCTCGGAGCTATGCTGTGCAGTGATATGGTTATTGCAGTGTAGCCTGTTGACAATACCCCGTGATTTATACCCCCCCCACCCCCACCCCACCCTAAAATCCACCTGGTTTAATTTCCCTGCAGCCGCATGTTGCCTCGTGCTCCCTGCTTCACTCCTACTTTCCAAATAGTCTCTCTATTGGCTTTCAGCATAGTGTGGTCACAACAGTAGTGGAAGACAAGGGCATACAACAGAGTCATTCGCTTCAGAGAGACCTCGTTCCCCAGCGGGCACCTTTCTTCACAAAACCGTTCCATTTAAACTCCAGACCTTTTCCTCTTCACACAACAGAGCGGGGATTAAAGAGAAATGAGTGTCGTCGCCAAAGCTTCACACCTCACTGTGTGCTATTCAATCTAAGCGCCGAAGGTAAAAAGTGCATGTGGTTCTCCTCTTTCTGTCTCTCAGGTAGAACTTCATCTCGCCCACGGTTTTAAGAATGCAACTCGAAAGATGGAGGTTAAACTACACGTTTTTGCTCCAATTCTTTATAAGGGGGCAGTGGTGGTCTAGTGGTATAGGGCGCTGGATCACTGATCCAAAGGTTGGGGGTTCGAGTCCCACTCTCCACAAGGTTGTCACTGTTGTCTCCCCAGTGCGGCTAACTGGGTTATCAAAGGCGGGCCATGTCTCTCACTGTCTATGGTGAGAGGTTCATGTAAAAGAACCATTGTTGACTGTTGTAAAGAGGAGCTGCAAAGCCATCAGCGTGTTTCTGTCCCTTGCTAAAAGGGTTGTGACAGGAAGGGCATCCGACGTAAAAACCTCTGCCAAATCAAACGTGCGAAACAGATGATTCGCTGTGGCGACTCCTGAGTGAAAGGGAAAAAGCCGAAAGGAAGACAGACAGACTCCCATTCTTTATAAGCTGGGTTCAAAGATCTAAACTTTTTTATGTACACAAAAGGCCTATTTCTCTCAAATATTGTACACAAATCTGTCTAAATCTGTATTCGTAAGCACTTCTCCTTTGCCAAGATAATCCATCCACCTCACAGGTGTGGCATAATTACATGCTGATTAGACGGTATGAATAATACACAGGTGTGCCTTAGGCTGGCCACAATAATGGGTTGCTATGTATAACTGACCATTGCTATCTATAATAGACCGTAAGTACAAATCGCACACTGTTGCTATGCAAAGTAGACCATAAGCACATGTAACACACTGTTGCTATGGATAATAGACCGTATGTATAACAGACCATTGCTATGTATAACTGAACGTAAATACATGTAGCAGACAATTGCTATGTATAATAGAACCTAAGCACATATAGCACACCGTTTATATATAAAATAACAGGCCATAATATGCATAGCAAACCGTTAATATACAGTCATACCTCACCTTACGAAATTTATCCGCCCTAGAAGTGGTTTCGTAACCTGATTTTTTTTTCATAAGTTGAGTAGCATTTTACATGTAAAGGGCCTGATTCGTTACAAGGCCCCCAATACTACCCCAAAACCCTCTAAAAATATACCTTTTAAGGCCTCCTTCTGCTTCAATATAGTAACAATGGTAGACAGGTTTCGGCTATATTCCTTTGCGATTTCCCTCAACCGCATGCCATGAGCCCGCTTCTTCTTTTCACTGGCGCTGGGAATCACTTTCACCAGGAATCACACATGCATGTGAAATTCGGAAAGATGGACATTTTAGGTAAATGTGTCTCGTAACTTGGATTTTTCGTTTGTTGGGTCTTTCGTAAGGTGAGGTAGCACTGTATAACGCATGGTTGCTATGTATAACTGATCATTGCTATCAATAATAGCTTGTAACTACAAATAGCACACTGTTGCTATGCAAACTAAACCGTAAGCACATGTAACACACTGTTGCTATGGATAACAGACTGTATGTATAATAGACTGTTGCTATGTATAACTGACCGTAAATACACATAACAGATCGTTGCTATATATAATAGAACCTAAGCACAGATAACACACCGTTTATATGGAAAATAACAGGCCATAAGTATGCATGACAGACCGTTAATACATAACGCATGGTTACTATGTATAACTGATCATTGATAACTAAAATAGACTGTAAGTAGGTATGTATGACAGACTGGAGGTGCATATAATAGACTGTTGCTATGTATAACAGACCGGAAGTATATATTAGACTATTTATATGCATAACAGTGCAGAAGTACATATTATAGACTGTTGCTATGTACAACAGACCCAAAGTATGTATAACACACCTCTGTTATGTGTAACAGACTAGAGGTACATATAATAGACCATTGCTATGTACAACAGATCTGAAGTATGTATAACACACCTCTGTTATGTGTAACAGACTAGAGGTACATATAATAGACTATTGATATGTATAACAGACGGAAGTACATATTACAGACCATCGCTATGTACAACAGATCTGAAGTATGTATAACACGGACTACGGTATACAATGTTGGGCTTTTTACACCCGAGCCTAGTGGCTAATCAGTGGCTCATCCCCAGTTTCTGTACCGGAAAGCGACCAGGAGTTCAACTCCTCCTGGATGTGACGCTGGTCCATCACAGGTTACCTTCCCGGTATATTTTTACTGGTACCCATTTATACTGCTGGGTGAACAGAGGCACACTTGTGGTTAAGACCTTGCCCAGGGTTCATGGCACAGTGGGGGTCTAACTAGGATTCGAACACACAACCTCCCAATCAAGAGCCCAGCACCCTAACCACTATGCCACCGACCTGACTACGCCACCAGCCCCACAACAATGGTGTATGTTTATGGTATATGTTATATCGTTGTTATTTGGAATAACAACGATATAACATACACCATTGTTGTGGTATATGTTATATGGTATATACCATATAACATATACCATATACCACATACCACATACCACAACAATGGTGAATGTTTATGGTATATGTTATATCATTGTTATTTGGAATAACAATGGACTGGTGAATTGTTATGTATATAATCAATAAGTAGTCTTATAATAAAAGGGATAATGCACACCAAGCTGGTGTTTATGATGGAATAATTCAGGGACCCCAACGTGTCTTGTACACTGGCAGTTAGTGGGCTGTCAATCAGAGGAAGCATTTTTCCATCTAAAATCATTAACATTTGTGAATTATTGTAGAATGAAATTAAATGAAAATTCTTATGTATGCCCTGTCCAAGTTCGCCTGAACCCGCAAACCCAGGTTAGCCAAACATTCAGCAGTGGATTCATTTAAAGACCAGCAGTACATTCTCTTTATGGCAGCACTTCTTGTCAATAATACAAAGAGAGTTCAAAAAGATTCTCCTGACTTTTGAACCAAATTCTTGTGCATGATCCTGCTTCACTGTTTAATTCTGAGACTTCCTCGATTTTTCTGAAAATTATTCAAATACAAAGACAAAACAAGACACCAGGGGTCCAAACATTTCCACCGAAAGGACTATTTCATAATATGCCAAAAAAGATAAAACATAGCAATTTTGAAAGCTCCAGCTTTAGCGTGCGGCAAGTAAATGT
>CM045747.1:5885581-5905581 GCA_024760905.1 Plotosus lineatus | reverse complement strand
ACGTGACTAAACAATAAGTCGATAAACAATACGGTGTGTCTGAACTTAAGAATAGCACTTAAAATTAACTTACACTACTAATTTTTTTACACTTTTTATTTATTTATTTATTTATGCTTTTTTTTTAACTTTTATAACAAGGCTGATTGGCATGTATGACCCTGGGGAACATGCTTTTTTAACATACTGGACCACCCCTAAGTGTGAATGTGCATCCTCTACACTAAGTGGCAGTGTTGCTCTCATTGTGTTCCCTATAGTGTCGGGAAAAATCACCGATCAAACGATATGAAGTGCGGTAAACACTATTTATAGTCGTGCGTGAGGCGCTGTTGTGGGGATTTTTTCTTCCTACAGGGGGAATCACAGAAAGTAACTGAGAAGCACTGCACAAGGTGTTCTCAGAGTGCGGATGAATACACACAGAAGAATACAAGGCTAATTGGCCAAGAAAAGCTATTTCCCCAGCAGATTTCGTAAGTTGAAAATTTGCTCGTTAGTTGGGGCAGATTTTTGGTGGATCAAAGCTCATATAATTGAAAATCCGTTATAAAAGACACTTGCAAGCCAAGATACCACTGTACTTAATCAACATTTGGAGTAATGAACAGACATATATAGTGTGATTGTGTTGCATCCTTAATTTAGATGTGAAGCCATTCCTAGGAATTAAAATCACCCAACATACAACATTATTAATGAGATTTTCACACACAGTAGAATATGCACATATGCAATAGCATCAGTATTAGTGCTCAATTTCCTGTTCCAAAGGATGGACAGCTAAAAAAAATGGTACGGTGTTATTATTTAGTTTAATTTTATTCAACTGCCATTCCTTGTCGGAGCCCATCCTTCAGCTAGCTTTACAAAAATATATTTACCTTATGTTGGCTAGAGCATGTCCAATTATCCAAGCAGCTCTGCCGTTCCATGCCGAGGCCGCCTGGGCCGGAGTGATTGGTTCTCGGGTCCAAGGCTCCACTGGAACTAACGTCATTTCTCCTGATGTAAAAGAGAGTCGGTCATAGTGTCCTCGCCGCCTAGCCAGGCTGAAAATAGTGTTTGTGATGGGCGGACGACACAAGGCCAGGCTGACGGGCATAATGGATGAAGCCTTTAGCTCATTACCGTCTGAGCTCTGGTGAATTAATTCTAAGCAGTCGTTGCTCACAACACCTCGGGGAATCCTGTGGAACACAACTTGATGTTAATGGTCACTTGGTCTGACATGTTAATACACGGAATATAGGCTTTTATACCTAGTGTTGCTAATGGCTTGTTGTGGTGTAAAGGTGAAGAGCAAGGGGGTCACGGTTTTATTGTTTGATTTACATGAATGTTAAATTATAGAAAGGAAATATTTGGATTTTTAAACAAACTACCTTTCCAAGAAGAAACTACAGTGATACCTCAGCTAACAAATTGAATCCGTTCCGTGGGCGAGCTCATAAGCCGAAAAGTTTGTTCGATGAAACAGTTATTCCCATAAGAAGTACCAGAAAACCAATTAATCTGTTCCAACCCCCTCCCAAACTCATATAACTTGCCACAAAAACGTATATTTAACCTAATATATTCACGATAAGCATGTAAAAACAAATATTTAATAATAATAATAATGATAATAATAATAATAATACATGTACATTAATATTAATAATAATTAATAAAAATAATACTAAAAAAAAATAAACAACAGGTCAACTAATATAAGTCGTGGTGAGCTCCCACAAGGCCAGTGCTTTTCAAGTAGTAGGACGTGCCCCACTTGGTGGGCATAGTGTGATGACAGGGGTGGTCAGATATGACCATGGGGAACATGCTTGTTTGCCATACTGTACTAGAATTAAGTGTAATTACGCGTCCTCTACAGTAGTTGGCAGTGGCACTCACATTGTCGCCAGAAAAGACATTTTGAGGCGAGCTCGTAAAGTGAATTTTTGCTCATTGTATGGAGCATATTTTTGGAGGGTTCAAAGCTCATACCATGGAAAAATTGTTATAAGCGACATTCGTTAGACGAGGTACCACTGTACTGGTTTTGTATTTAGTTAAATACAACTGTAGTTGTATTTAAACCTTTGAAGAAGTTGCAAATCTCAGGCTACTGAGTATATACTGAGTAATATCTAAAGTAAGTGAATGGCATTTCTTTCATCTCCAGTCAAGCTCATAAACGCTCATATTAAAGTTACTATGTTGGGCAGTAAGGCGGCAAGGTGGTGTGGTGGTGAGCACGTCCGCCTCACAGCAAGAAGGTCCTGGATTCGATTTCCAGCTTGGGAATCCAGTTTCTGGAGTGGAGTTGGCATGTTCTCCCCGTGCTTGTGTGGGTTTCTCTGGGTACTCTGGTTTCCTCCCACAGTCCAAAAATGCACAGTAGGTGAATTGGCTGTTCCAAATTGCCCCTAGGTGTGAGTGTGAGTATGAATGGTTGTGTGCATATTGGCAAATCACAGGGCAAATTGGCAAATCCGCTCTTTCCCAGAAATGTATGACTGAATGTTGGACAGTGGTGCTGGATCACAGATCCCAAGGTTGTGGGTTCAAGCCCCACTGTGAACAGTTCTCACTAGTTCTCACTAATGTTCCCCCAGTGCAGCCAACTGGGTTATCAATGGCTGGCCAGGTCTCTCACTGTCTGTGGTGGGAGGTTCATGTAAGAGAACCATTGCTTGATCGTCATCAAGAGGAGCTGCATAGCTGTCCAGGTCTCCCTCATGAGCCTCCTCATGACTAATTAGGATCAAGCGGTTCAGAAAATGAATGAATGGATGTCATCATGCTACCTGATGTAGCTAGCATCAAAGCTATCTGTGAGCATCTGAGAATACAGTCAGGTCCATCAGCATTCATACACTGACAATTGTGCTAATTGGGTCGCCGTATAGAGATACAAGAGATATATGAAATAAAGTCATCCAGCTGTGATTAATGTTTAACTTCCGTCCACCTATTTTCTGAACCGTTTAAACCGTAATCAGGATCGTGGGGAGGGTAGTGCCCATACCAGCTGACTCAGGGCAAATGCGGGGTACAGCCCGGACAGTTTGGCAGCCCATCACGGGGGTGACACTAACACAAAAATTCATATTCACAGCAAATTAACCGACTGTGCATGTTTTCTGAGTGTCTGTGTGTGTGTGTGTGTGTGTGTGTGTGTGGGGGGTGGTGATGGGGGGGTACCTGGAAATCAGGGAGAACATGCAAACTACACACAGAAACGGCCGAGCTGGGAATTGAACTCAGGACCGTCTTGCTGTGAGGCGGACATGCTAAACACTACTAAATGTCTCAATGTTTAACTTTTCATTTTCAATTCGAGGGGATTCACAAAAAATACTGAAGTAACTGTTTAGGAATTCTAGGAGTCTATTGATTATTACAGGTTCAAATATAATAACAAAAACTATATAATTAAAATTCTCGGCATCATTTTTAAAAAATAAATAGATGTTTGTTTTGGATCTCTTTGCTTCCGTACTTTGCAACAGCATCCTATTATTTCTGCAGCATTTAACTGAATCTGAACAGAAAGTATAGCGCCATGCACTTCAGAATTCATTCTGATTCTTGTATGTGTAGTTAAATCAATAAACACCTAGTTGGTCATACATGCTTGCCCTCACCATGTCAAGTGAGCTGTTCAGGGTGTACCCGCCCTCGCCCTGAGTTGGCTGAGATTGGCGCCAACCTCCCCACAATCTTGTTTAGGATTAAATGGATGGATGTATATATCATGGAAAAGTACACTATACAAATAAAACCTGACTTGTCCACCAGACTGTGTGGGTTGAACATGAGGCTGCATGCCTGGCGCTACCTCAGTAAAACATGACAGTACACTGGACTAAAGAGATTTGTACGAACAACACGTCTCGTTTATCCACATAGAAGGCATGAACTTAATCAGCCTAAGGAATAATCATGAAGGTTAACCTGGTTTCTTTGCTAATTCCAGGTGAGATTAGCATTAAATCTGGCAGTTTAATATTACTGGCTAGAAAGGACGGTAGGAAGTGTTGTAGTTCAAATTGTATGTAAATAATAGTAATTTATAGAATATTTTATTGTAAGGTAATTATTTATTCAGTCGTGTATGTATGCATTAGTCATGCATGTTATAAAAGGACAAATTGGTGAAGCTGATTGATGCAAAAATAAAAATTTACGGAAATGTGACAGTAATGCCATTTCATCAATTGAAAGTATTTGTGGCTCTCGAATGGTGCCTCGACAAGATGCGTGACTATTAACCCAGAGATCGCAAGTTTGAATCCAAGTTGGTGCCACAGCTATCCGTGACCCGGAACCCATGCTAGCTAATTGACGGCTCCCTCATGGGAGGGAGGGACGACATATGCTCACTTCCCTGTCACTCACAGTGATATCACCAGCCAATTACGGGCATCCATGAGCTCATTCATATGAGGATCTGGATAGCACTTTCTCTCCTAGTGTGTTAGACCGCCCCCAAATACACATGTGCAGTAGATCAAAAAGAGGCGGGTGGCTATCATTGCATATCACAGAGGTTGCGTGTGCATGCTTTTGCCCCTCCCTGGTTAGTGGTGGTGGTGGTGGTGGTGGTGCTTGTGTGATAGGGAAGGCAATAGTTGATGGGTGGGAATTGGATAGACCTAATTAAGGAGATTAATTGGGGGGAAATTTTAAAAGAAGGGAGAAAATATCTGTGTTGTATTTTTATTACTTAAGTACATTTTTTTAGCTGGGCTCTTGCACCTGTAACAGAAATATGTTGACAGAAATCAACAAGTTCTGGATAAAACGTAGCCAATATTGTAAAAGACAATGAGCTGTGCAGGGTTGGACGTCATATACTGTACACTGGTAAAACATTATTGTAGGAATCAGTTCGATAAAAATAATATAATATTCACTATGGTGAGCAGTGTTTTTTTTTTTTTTTTTTCCCCTGGTGTTGTTCTGCTCAATACTGTGCCTCAGGCACATATACAGACCAACTCATTCAAACAGCCGTGACACTCCGGGACTTCAGAGACGGGTCATGTTGTATTTCTGCTGCTCGACTCTGCCTGTGTCAGTCTAGATGCAATCATAGGGCAGAGATTCTTAGGTACCTCAGCTCCCCACCGTCAGGCCTGTCGAAGGTCTACAGTCACTGCCAGAAACCCGTACTTTGTTGGGTAAACTTGAGATTGGTGTCCAGAGATCATGAGCTGCGAAACTGAGAGAGGAATAAATGTTTTAAAATATACCACAATATCTCCTTTTCAACCTCGACACTATAGTTTTACATAAGTATATACCATTTACGTACCATCACATGATTAGTAACTACACAGTATAGTACATATACAGTGGTATCTTGACTTACGAAATCAATCCGTTCCGAGGGCAAGCTTGTAAGTCAAAGTGGTCATTAGATAAAACAAAAATTCCCATAGGAAATAATAGAAAACCAATTATATTAAAGATAAACATGTAAAAATAATAAATATTTCATAATAATAATACATGTACTTTAACATTAATAATAACTAATAATAAAACAACACTAAACACTGAGTCAACTCATCCTTCCGATCATCGACTGCGGCGAAGATGTCATGTGGGCGCGAAGATGACAGGCAATGAGGTGGTGCGTAAACAGAGAAGGAGGAGGAGGATAATTTTTATGCTACAAATGTAAAAAAAGGAAAGGCTCATGGTGAGCTCCCACAAGGCCAGTGCTTTTCAAAAAGTCAGGGGGGGGGGCACGGTGTGATGCCAGGGGAGGGCACATATGACCCTGGGGAGCATGCTTTTTTGCCATACTGTACTAGAATTAAGTGTACTTGCGCATTCATTGCAGTAGGTGGTCGTGGCACTCTCACTGTGTCTCTATGGTGTAGGGAAAAAGCACCGAGTAAATGATATGAAGTGCAGTAAACACAAATTATAGTCGCGTGCGGGGCGCTGAGGGGGGGGGTGAAATATTTTGGTTTTTTTTTTTTTTGCTTTCTATAGGGGCATCACAGAAAAGAATTGAGAAGCACTGCACAAGGTGTTCTCGGAGTGTGGAGGAATACATGCGGAAGAATACGAGGCTAATCAGCCCGGAAAAGCCAGTTCTCCAGCAAAGCTCGTAAATCAAAACTCGTTGGATGGAGCGGATTTTTGGTGGGATCGAAACTCGTATCATGGAAAATTCATTATAAAAGACTCTCATAAGTCAAGGTACTACTGAATATAGTGTGAATTTATATAATTCTATAATCATCTGTATCTGATATACTGTATCATAGGCACTGCTTTCAAACCCAATCAAAACTTGATTTAAATATCTGAATATTTAAATAGCTGATATAGTAAATGGCTACTCTTACCCAGCGGCAAACAGAAGCTTCCGGTATTTATTCAAAAAAGAAAAAAAAAACAATTGAGTGTTTAAATAGGAAACACTTCAAAACTTATTGTTATAGTGGAGCTCCACCAAAAAGGAAAAGCACGTCTAACCGTCAAATTGCTTTTGGAACATCAAGAAAAGCGTAAGTTTGTCCGTCCCACCAGTGTATGATGTGTATGCATGACAACCCTGTATTTCATGGCATTTTCAGCTAGTAGCGATGTAAAAGTAAATAAAATACTATAGATTTCCAGGTTTCATTTCCATGGTTCTTTGTAGGGTTTGCATGGGTTTCCTCCAGGTGCTCCGGTTTTCTTCCACAGCTCCAAGACATGCACAGTAGACTCATTATGTGTTCCAAATTTCCAAAAGGTGTGAATGTGCGTGTATGTGGCTGTATGTGTGTTGGGCCAGCAATGACCTGGTGAGCTGTTCAGGGTGTACCCTGCCCTCACCCAGAACTGTCTGAGATGGGCGCCAGATTTCCGGCAACCCTAAATAGGATCATGCGGCTTAGAAAATGAATGAATGAATCAAAATATTTCAAAACAAAGAGAGTTAATACACATACAGGGTTCCTTCGCTACGTCGCACTTCAATTCATGCGGCTTCAGTGCATCGTGTTTTTTTATTTGTTTGTTTGTTTTTAACGGATTAAAAAATAAGGAAATTAAGGAAGAATAGGAGGAAAAAGTTAAGATAAATGCCACAAAACAAGGCCAATTCTGCAAAAAAACCCAAAAAAACAAAAAACAACCCAGAGCCCCCACATCAACACTACTTACATTTTTATGTCAGGTGTGCATCTGAGCGCGTGTGCGCTTTGTTGGTATCTCCGAATGTTTGCAAAACGAATGTTGGTGAGTTGGAGAGCGTCTGTGTTTATATTTTATTTACATCTTATGTATTATTTTTGAATGTTTAATTCTTGTTATAAGCATGTATAGTGTTCAATATGTATTTATTGATATTATATACATATACATATACATGTACGTATAAGTCAGTCGGTGGGGGTGTTGATCCTACTTCGCGGAATTCGGTGGTCATGGGGGGGATCTCTGTCCCAATTAACCGCGGAAAGTGAGGGATCCCTGTATACATACTTAATTAAATATGAATATTTTTAATGATTAAAGCATCTCTACTCAACACATTTTATATCTCAAAAAAGCAAAGACATCAGAGAATGTTTCCTGGACAGAGCGATATAGAGAACAAACGGCATATATCATCATTATACGTACATTATACATACATTAATATTATTATACATACATTGTTATTAATATGAAATAAATAAACACGAGTGATATTGTTGTGTTTTTGATATGTTCTCGAAAGCTGCAGATTCTAACAGTGGACGTTACATGGCGAGACTAAGATCTCGTGATTGGTTAGCTGAATGTTATTCCCTTCAATAAACAAGTTATTGAAATTAATTAATCATGATATACGTAAGACACGTGGATTGGGGGTTGAAAATTCCCACGAAAAACTTGTGAAGTCAAGAAAGTCCTATGGACCCTCCGCTTTTAGGCGCTGCTTACATCTCTATATCACGGAGTAATTGATTTATGATTGTTTTTGTCATCCAACTTAATGCAATAGCATAGAGTGAATAATTCAAAAGCTTGCAGCAGGGTTATTCAATTAATGTGGAAAAGGGGGCAGGGTAATGAAAACAGTCCCAAATGGGAGGTTGAAGAAATATGGCTTGAAAAGACGAGCAATCACATTAAAAGCCACAGATACGGTAAAGTACAACACCAACATTAAAGTGCATAGATTGTGTTATTTATACGAATAATAACATTAGTACATTATATTGTATCACACCATACAGGACAAAAGCATTTCTTCATTCACGTGGCATTATATACCACACTGAGTAATCAATCCACGTGAGCCACATCAGGCACAATTTGAATTTATAACTAACAGACAGCATCCATTCCACACATCTGGACCAACAAAAACAACAGAAGTGGAGTAATGGTAATAAATACAACTGTAACAACACATGAGTGCATAAATAAATAATAATATTCAGAATAGTGACCAATAATAACAATGTGAGAGAGAGAGAGAGAGAGAGAGAGAGAGAGAGAGAGAGAGAGAGAGAGAGAGAGAGAGAGAGAGAGAGAGAGAGAGAGAGAGAGAGAGAGAGAGAGAGAGAATATAAAGAAAAGTCGGTGGTGTAGTGGTGAGGGTGCTGCGCTCATGATCAGGAGGTTGTGTGTTCGAATCCCAGTTTGACCCCCACTGTGCTAAGACCCCTGGGCAAGGTCTCAACCACAAGTGTGCCTCTGTTCACCCAGAAGTATAAATGGGTACCAGTAAAAATATACTGGGAAGGTAATCTGCGATGGACTAGTCCCATCTCGGAGGAATTGAACTCCTGGTAGCTTCACGCGAAAGGAAACGTGGATAAGTACCGGCCCGATGAGCTACTAGGCTCGGGTGCAAAAAGCCCAACAGACTTTACCTTACTTACACTTATACATTTCACATCAAATGGAAAAAAAAAAATAATAAATCATGTTTTGATTGAGTCTTCTTTCCTTCCGTCTGTTTCCCTTTCTCTGATTCGCATGTTAGATTTGGTTCAAAGGTTTTTACGTCGGATGCCCTTCCTGACACAACCCTTTAGCAAGGGATAGAAACATGCTGACGGCTATACAGCTAGTCTTGTCGAAAGTCAGCAATGGTTCTTTTCCATGAACCTCTTACCCTAGACAATGAGAGACATGGAGTCCGAAGGCAGATACGTCAAGCGGTGATTGGTTTGTGATAGCAGCTGTTGACACAGTGAGGCAGGGCTAATTTAAACAGGAAACAGTTCTGACACAGAATCAACCAAAAATATACAGTACTGACTTCATTTTTTATTTTTATTAATTATTCATAATACTCATAATAATTATAAGATAATACACAGGACAGTGGTGGCCTGGTGGTAAAGGTGCTGGATCACTGATCCCAAGGTCAGGCTTCAAGCCCCACTTTCTACAGGTTGTCACTGGCCCCCCAGTGCAGATAATTGGGTTATCAGAGGCCGGCCGTGTCTCTCACGGTCTGTGGTGTGAGATTCATGTAAAAGAATCATTGCTGACTTTCGTCAAGAGGAGCTGCATAGCAGTCAGTGTGTTTCTGCCCTGCAATGACCTGGCGAGCTGTCCAGGGTGTACTATCGGCTGAAATGGGCTCCCTGATTAATTAGGATTCAGCGGCTACAGGAAATGAATGAATGAATCCCCACAATTTTTCACTTAAAAAAACAGGAGCCGACTTAAAGGGCCAGTGTAACGTGTCTCAATTGCACGGCCCGGGCCTGCACGGTTAGTCCCCCAGTGGTAACCCTGTCTCTGATCATGTATTATTAGTTTGTTTTTTTGTTTTTTTTTTCCGTTTACAATCTAAATGTTCCGGCTGAGTGAAAATATATTGTGGAGCCTTGTATAATTTGTTCACTTCAGACCAGAGGTTCTCGACTTTGATAGAGCACTTACACCGTGAGAGATTTCTAGCGAGAGATATTAACTCATACCCCAAAAGACTTCTCCAAGCACCACCATCCCGTCTCCTGGCTCTGGGCACGTATTTATTGCTGCCACTTCTCTTTCTCTCTCTCACTAACGCTGTTATTATTGCTTTCGCTCTGAGCCGAGACACTCGGCTGAATCCTGAAGTAGCCTATTTGCGTAATTAATGTGACGCCATCTCAGAGTCAGACCCTGTGCATGTGCATACTCTTCTCCCAACCATGAAATAACCTCTTACACCAAAAAAATAAAAAAATAAATTAATAAATAAAGCTGTTTTTCTCCCAACTCCTTTCCCTTTCCGACTTCCTTCTCAGAGCTATACCTGGCAACGAAAGCTCAGTGGGGTTGGGTGGTGTCGGGGCGCGAGAGTCCAGCCATGCATTTGACAGCAGCTTAATCATTCTAACTGCTGTGGTGTGCAGGTTCTCCGGGTGTGAAGAACGCCACTGGAAGCGTTTGTGTAATGAGACTGACAGTCATGGTAGGGGACCTTTCACTGATTGCTTAATGCATGCAAATAGGATGTTAATATGAGGGCTACACGCCGAGGTGAGTTTCACTCCAACCTGCAGAACATTTCTCCTCCCCTCATCCAAAATAAAGACATTACCGAAAAAATGTCAGCTGCTTGAAAACAAAGGTTTCTCCATCACAACTTGATTTCCTCTGAAGTGTAGCAGGTTCCTATTAGAAAAGTAATTGCTTTTCATCCTGCTGCTATTTAAAGCAACTCAGTAGAAGTACATTGTCGTCGTCGTCGTCTTCTTCTTCCTCTTCTTCTTCTTCTCCTTTTTTAACCCATGCACCCACCCTCACACCTCCACGCCGCTCTTGATCTGCTTGAAGTGCATGTAGGCTTTGAATAATAGATAAAAAAAATCATAGATAAAAAGGTATGACATTTCCCATGCCGTTCTTCTGCGGTGTTAATCAAAGGTTTTAATGAGAAGGTGACCTTTTTGGAATGGATTCGTAAATGTCACAAAGCATGCATCCTCTACAGGAAGAGGCTGACGCTCGAGATGCTCAAGGAGCTCAAGGAGCTCAAGGTCGTCGCTTTCCTTTCATTAGAATCCTTCCTTCTCCATGCATATTCGCATTCCCTTCATGTCAAAGCGCTGCGGTTCCCGGATCAGAGGTCATCCGGCTTTGACTGAGGAATTACATGCATAATTAATCAGAAGACGCGATTCCGATATACCTGACGAGGCTCGAGTCGTGTGGAAATTAATCTTATTTAGTAGATAAATATTTGGTCAAGAATGTGTACAATGGACCTTTTTTATTTATTTCTTTATCGGTTTGACGTGTCTCCATGCCGGATGAGAGGCTGTTCAATATTAATGAGACTCTGCGGGAAGAAATAGTCAAGCGAAGCACATGGCTGTGATTCATGGACCGCTTTTGAGTCTAGAGTTCCTGCCTTCAGGCTTGGAACCGTCGTAATTATGAAGTGCATCACCCACATTCGCTTTGAATTCACATCAAAAGGCTTAAAACAAAACCAACAGAAACGCAGTGGTGTTGTTTCAAGGAGCGGTTCTCATTATGGTCAGGAGGTCCTTGGTTCACACGTTCTCTTGTGTTTGCATTTCCCACTGTGATTGTCGGGGTTTTCTCCGGGTATGCCGGCTTCCTCCCATAGTCCAAAGACACGCACGAAAGGCTTATTGGACATTAAAAATTGCACACAGATGTGACTGAGTTTTTTTTTTTTTTTTCCTTTGTCCAGACCCGACTGAGAGAAGCTCCTGCCTCCCTGCGACCCTGCTAGGATTAAGCTGCTTGGTCAGTTAACGAATGTTTTCATGGTTGGTTAAGAAAAATGTCCAACATCGCCATGTGCTCAGTGTAGCAAACCTCTCGCAAGGCCCTCATGTCACTACGAGTCTGTGTTCGGTGTGGAGAGACTAAGGCTGTTATTGCAGCATCCAGTGAAGGTTAGCCTTGTATGCAAACTGTATCAATTATGTACACTTACCTGAGGTGCACTTACCTGAGATACATTCACCTGAGGTACACTCACCTGAGGTGCACTCACCTGAGGTACACTTATCTGAGGTTCACTTACCTGAGGTTCACTTACCTGAGGTGCACTCACCTGAGGTTCACTCACCTGAGGTTCACTCACCTGAGGTGCACTCACCTGAGGCTCACTCACCTGAGGTTCACTCACCTGAAGTGCACTCACCTGAGGTTCACTCACCTGAGGTTCACTCACCTGAGGTGCACTCACCTGAGGTTCACTCACCTGAGGTTCACTCACCTGAGGTTCACTCACCTGAGGTTCACTCACCTGAGGTGCACTCACCTGAGGTGCACTCACCTGAGGTTGACTTACCTGAGGTTGACTTACCTGAGGTACACTCACCTGAGGTACACTGTGTTCAGACTCTGGCCAAATTGTAGCGGCATCAGTTTCCATAGCCAAAACTCTGTACTGACTCAAATAGACTGTATTAGTCCCATAAGGGAATTTTTCCTCTGCATTTAACCCATCCAAAGCGAGCACACACACACACACACACACACACACACACACACACACACACACACACACACACACACGCACACAATCAATAATAATAATAATAATAATAATAATAACTCCATGAATGTTATTTTTCAACAGCTGAAATAAAGTGGGTTGGGAAGTAGACCTTAAAAAAAAAAAAAAAAAAAAAAAAAAAACAGGTGATGGTGCACCAGCTGGGAGAATGAAGGCTCAGGCTCAGTCTCACCCAAAATCCACGCTATTGTTTGAAACATGTCCAACTCGCCTCTGTTCATGTGCCGTCCCCTTGTGGGTTACATTTTAGCGCTTAAATGACCGACATGTAACCGAGAGAATCCGGTCATTTTTCAAAATAAAAGATTTTTCAAAAATAAAGATCGTCCAGACCCAGATAATAAATAAAACGGAAATAATGAATTATTTCTTCTGCGGATCGGTACCAATTGAGCCGCGGACCGGTGGTTGGGGACCCCTCTGTTTGACAGTCCCCAGTTCAAAAAAGAGGTGGGTGGATGGCATTGGATGTTATGGAGGCGGCATGTGCACACTTTCACCCCTCCCAGGTCGGTGGTGGTCATGTGATAGGGAAGGCAATACTTGAGGGTGGGAATTGGATATGACCGAATTAAGGGGAAAACTGGGCGGGGTGGGGGGGTGGGGGGTTAAAAATGAATCAATCTACTCAAACAATTCTACCACTTCCTCTGCCTCAGCTACATCACTCTGGTTCCTAACGAAAACCACTCAACAAGGTGGACAGCACGTCCGCATCACAGCAAGAAGCTCATCTGTTCAAATACTTGGCCCTTGGAAGGTCCAAACTCGGGCACATTAGAGTAATTGGCTGTTCCAAATTACTCCTAGCTGTGAGCATGAGCATGACTGATTGTGTGTGTTGGCCTTGCAATGATCTCGTGAGTTTTACAGGCTGTGTCACACCTTCGCTGAGCATTGGCTGAGATAGGCTTCAGCCTCTCTATGAAACTATAAGATTAAACGGTTTAGTAAATGAGTGAGCAAATAAAACTGTGACTCACTATGCAACATTCCGACTTCATCCTCAAAACATTTGGCGTACTCAAAAGGTGTAGAACCTGGAGGAAACCCAGGAGCTTCATGCGATGATGTAGAGATCCTAACTACTACGCCGCCGTGCCGCCCAGCTCTGTATGTATTGCGTAAATGCATGATTTGTTTGTCTTTCTCCAATTGCTTTTTGGGCTCTTTTTACACCCGAGGCTAGCGGCTCATCGGACCGGTGCTTATCCCCGGTTTCCATAGCATCAAGCTACCAGGAGTCCAACTCCCACTGGACGGGACGCTAGTCCATCGCAGGTTACCTTGCCAGTATATTTTATTGGTACCCATTTATACTGCTGGGTGAATAAAGGCATACTTGTGGTTAAGACCTTGCCCAGGGGTCTGAGCACAGTGGGGGTCTCACAGGGATTTGAACACACAACCTCTTGATCATGAGTGTAGCACCCTAACCACTACGTCACTGGCTCCTTCTCCAATTGCTAGTGTGAAACGATGCTCACAGTAACAGCATCACTCGAACAACCCGATTCTCCATCTCACAAAGCTCATCATGCTAAGCTGGGTTCTTCATCCTCGTTATCAAAAAACAGTATTATTTCACCCACGTGGACATTGAAACGCGATATCTCTCCGAATCGCAGTGATGACCCAAAGCACAAAGCCAGACTTTGATCCTCTGCTTTAAATCAACTCTTCAGCTGCACTCGTTCTGAAGAGGGATGTGAAGTGCTGAAGCACCGGGTCCTGTATGAGTGGTCATTCCTCATCCTCAGGGACTGCCGGTGTGTTTCGCGTCCTTGGACAGTCTGGATCTCCTCTGGTACCATTTCTCATGTGGAATGAAAACTCCAGTATGATGTTCAAGGGCTTGGTGTTATGGAAGAGGTGTGAAATTATAATTGTGTGCTTTTTAAAAAAAATAATAAAACTCTGGCTTGTGTCACTGTGGAAGGATTATGCATTTGGATGTGTGTGTGTGTGTGTGTGTGTGTGTGTGTGTGTGTGTGTGTGTGTTTGTTCAGGGTGATGTTTATGCAGAGAATTGTTTGTAATGCTGTATAAATGTTTCTGGCAAATTAAATACCTGTTAAACCTGTCACTATTTTTTTTTTTTCCACAAATCCTCAAATGAGTGTGAAGATAAATATGAAATTGTGGCAAGGACATCCATGGCACAGTTGGTTTTTACATGTATATTTTGGCACTCCCAACATAAGTCCATATAATGCAAAGTTCGCAAAGCTGCAAATTATAAAAAATGACAGCTCGATGGAAAAATACAGACGTCTCCAAATCACAGCTTGTACTAAATCTCTCCAGGATAAAGTGTTTATTAAGTATTGAATGAATTCAATGACAAGTGGCTTATTGTATACTTAGCAGTGGTCTGTGTCATATTATTTGTCCCATTCTGGAACATCCCACAACAACATGGGGTATTTTTTATGAATATGCAAATAAGATACAATTCAGCAGATCTCAGATTGTTTTTTTTTTCCTCTCTCCAGCATTACCATTTGTAATCCAATCAACCAAAACATTAAAATCACTGTAAGCACTGAGATGTGGTGTGAATAACATTGATTATCTTGTTACAGTCGTACTTGAAATGTAGGAGGATGTATAATGCAAAAAAAAAAAAATAATAAAATGTTGCATCAATTTTGGAAGTTGCTGTCCTCAAGGCACAAAAAATGGGCAAACAGGAATCGTCAAAGGTCACAAATGCAATGGTGAAATCTCTGGTTCTCAATTCCTCTCCAAACCAGCAGGCCTGTTGGGGTATTAATGGGATGCAGTGGTAAGTACCTGCCAAAAATGGTCGAAGGTAGAACAACCAGTGAACTGACAAGGGTGTCATGGGTGCTCCAGACTCATTTGGGTTGGGAGAAAAATCTAGTATGTCTGGTCCGATCCAACATAAGAGCTACTGCACGGCCTACTAAATCTGTGAATGCTCACAATGATAGAAATTAGTCAGAACACAGTGTGCAGAAGAGCTTGCTGCACAGACCAGTCAGTTGGTTCTAAAGTTATGGCTGATCAGCGCAGATCCTTAATTATACGATGCATGTGAAGCAAACTTGAAGAAAAAAGTAAATCCTGCAATGTTAGATGTATTATTATTATTATTATTATTATTATTATTATTATTATTATAGTTAAAAATTGATATGCAGCAGACAGGGATCGGGTGATCCTGGGGGCAGTGGTGGTCTAGTGGTATAGGGCGCTGGATCGCTGATCCAAAGGTTGGGAGTTCCCACTCTCCACAAGGTTGTCACTGTCCCCCCCAGTGCGGCTAACTGGGTTATCAAAGGCGGGTCATGTCTGTCACTGTCTATGGTGAGAGGTTCATGTAAAAGAACCATTGCTGACTTTCGTAAAGAGGAGCTGCAAAGTCGTCAGCGTGTTTCTGTCCCTTGCTAAAAAGGGTTGTGACAGGAAGGGCATCCGACGTAAAAACCTCTGCCAAATCAAACATGCGAATCAAGATGATTCGCTGTGGCGACTCCTGAGTAAAAGGGAAAAGCCGAAAGGAAGACAGACAGGGATCGGGTGATCCTGGCACAGCAGGCTTGTGAGGCTCATCATCAGTTCAGGGCCCTCACCCTGTCTACACGCATTTCCGACAGCAAATGGGATTTCTCCAAGGAACCACTGCTTAGTCGAACCCGCCAAGAACTTTCTGGAGAATATGCCAAACCAAGGGCACCGAGGATAATGGGGAGTCAGGTGACTGTGTAATTTGGATATAAGCGAGACATTTCATAGGTGAGGTCTCCGTATGTTGCATGTTTTTCCTAAATCTTGCCAATCACATTTCTGTTAAAAAGACAGAGAATTCAATGATATTGATAATTTCATTGATTTCGTCAAACAGAACAAGATCAGGCTTATTGGCTTCAATCTTCCTCAGGCTGTAAATAGGCCGATTTCATAGTCACTTAAAATCATCATTTTCTCTGACTCCCGGGATATGGTCAGGGTCGTACCATGGGTGGACCTGTGAGTCAAAAACGCAAGCCTGATGAAGACGGGAGTAAGATGAGCGTGCCATGCTATCATTGTCTTTTCAAGTCAGAGGTTTGTGCCAAAGCAGGACAACCACTGACAAGGTGTTGAACAGTCTCACTAAATTCATTACATCATCTACATTTGGGATTGACGTTTTCCCTTAACATATTACACTGGCGATTGCGTGTAGGAAGTGACTGGTCCTGAACAGCGAAAAGAAAACCGTCAGTTTCACGTTTGAGACCAGCCGACTTCATCCAGGCAAAGGAGTCAGTATGATTACTGTTCTGTTCAACACACTGCACGTAAACACGATGCAGGGTCGACTCTGAGCTGATTTTGTTAATGACTTCACCCGGTCGACAAACATTGATGTAACGTCCAGCAGTACCTTGCCATCATCATCATCATCATTATTATTATTATTATTATTATTATTATTATTATTATTATTATTATTATTATAGGTATGATTTGAGTTTCTGATTCTAGACATTTCCATTTATTGCCTTTTGTTCAGTATTTCAGTCACAGTAATAATACGTATAATTAAAAAAAGAAGAAGAAGAAAGAAAGTAAAGTGTTTCCGCACGGTTACACCGGCTGTCTGTTCCTTTTAAAACTGCCTGTAAGATTCGTTTCTTGCTTTATAAATCTGGTAACGGATTAGCACCTTCCTCCATCTCTGAAGATCCGACCCAGTCTATTCAGGGGTTAAGATCATCAAATGATCCCAAGAATGAGGTGTTTCTGCTCTTTATGCTATTAAGCACCAAATGTGGCGGAACATTTTATCTGTCCTGGCAAGTGTCGACTATTATTAGATTCCTAAAGCTGTTAGAAATTTCAGGGTTTGATGATATTTGCTGTTTATTTGTACAGAGTGGGTTTTTTCCATGTAGTCATGAATTTATTATTATTATTATTATTATTATTATTATTATTATTATTATTATTATTTTCTAAAATAGTTACATATGGAATTTCTTTTTTTTTTCTTTTTTCCCTGCTTTTTTTAGTTTTTAATTGGTATGTACCCAGCAATTTGTCAGAAATTATAAATGTTAGGTGTAAATTGTTTTATTGAACAAGGCTGTGCAGCCTAACCAAAAGGGCAGGGAGGTAATCAGAATCAGGGGGAAGACAAAAAGGTCAGTTGGGATATAAACTAGGCAAGAGAGAGAGAGAGAAAGGGGGGAAGGGGATACAAATGAGATAGTAAAAAAGGTTTAAAATTGCAACAAAAACTCCAAAAATGAGTATAGAATTAACATTTGAATACTTAATAATTAAAACAAGTTAACTCAGATTAATGATATATCCCCATAATACAGAGGATTATCCATTGTTTCTAAAATGAGACAAAAATAGCGCTTCGATTTTTACATTTCTTTAATTATCATACAATGATAAGTATAATGCAGGCAATACTAGCGGATCATGTACTAACTGGTGTTACAGCGATACAGACCTGTCTCATTTGCATATGAAACAAACCCCAAACCTTTTAAAAAAACACCCTGGAGTTTGTGGAATAATAATATAAAGTGGGTTTAATACAGAGCCCTGTGGTACACCTTAGAAATATTGCAATGTCCATAATCAATTTCCTAAAGTATTTGAAAGGTATTGATATCATATATGGGAAGAAATGTTTCTAAAAGGAAAATGAATCACACCAAGAATCCAAATTGCTTTTGTTCTTGTTCAAGTGGGGGACAAAAATCAATGGTCCAAGCTTTTGATTTGAGAAGCTGAGAGTGAACATCCATTCACACCCACACATATGTACATGTAGAGTGTGTAGAGTATGAATAATTTACAGTATTCATTTAATCTAATCTACATGGCTTTGGGACTGAGGAGAAAACCTGAGAAGTAAACCCACACATGCATGAAGGGGGTCACTATAAACACTCCACACATAAAAGCCCATGTCAGCCACAAGGTTGAAACCCAGAATCCTCTTGCTGTGAGGCAACAGTGCTATTCACTACACCACCATGCTGCCCAATGCTGAAATCCAGCAGTCTAGAAACCCTAAAGGGAACTCAGAGAAAAATTTTTTTTAAAGATTTGTGTTTCTAAAATAAACAATTTCTCACTAATACACTTTAAAATTTTACCCATCACACACCAACATCGTTGTTTATAGATTTTGTTGAAACAGCACATCCTTGAGTCTATTGCAGATTATAACCTCCTCTTGTAGTTTCTTTTAAAGTGGATTGTTTTTCCTTCTTTTTCATTAAAACTAGATAGAATAAATGTGTTTTTTTTTTCTGTGAATATAATAACGGATAAATGAAGAAGCAAAAATGCATGTCTGGAAATGTGCAAACAGCAACCAAAAATTCTCTATGCTCTGTATTTTATTGAACTGGCGATTGCTTTTTTAATGAATTCCAACAGATGGGCTGTCAGTTTGGGTATAAAACCATTTTTCTTTCCTGTTGCCGTTTGCCCTGTTGACATTCTGGTAAACAGGATGTGTCCATAACTGCTTGGTGTGATAAAAAGTGATTGGCAGTTAGGCAGAGGAAAGCAACCATATTTCTTGTGTTATTACCATGACATCAGAAATGAAGTGACGGCATCACGTCTGAGTTTCTGTTTTCGCGAGGTCAGCAGGGCTGCTGCTCTCGTCCCTCTGCATGTCAGCTGGCTGAGCTTCATTGATGAGAAGGTCTGATTGTACTGGGCAGGAGACAGAGGATGAAGGTGAAACTTGACATCTCAGGAGAGTCTGTACCAATCAATACTGCCTTTCTCAAAACTCTGACTGAGTACTAATGCTGTATGGGAGACTGGGGTTTTAAACGGTTTGCAGACAAAGCATTTCAAATAATATATACACACAGTGGTCCCTTGACTTATGAATTTAATCTGTTCCGAGGGTGAACTCGTAAGTCAAAATGTTTCGTTAGATAAAACAAAAATTCCCACTGAAAATAACAGAAAACCAATTAATCCTTTCCAACTCCGTCCCAAACTTATACAACCTGCACAAACACATATATTTCACCTAATATATAACAGATAGACATGTAAAAACAATAAATATTTCATAATAATAATAATAATACATGTACATTAACATTAATAATAATTAACAACAAATAATAATAAAACGGGACAGTGGTGGTCTAGTGGTATAAGGCGCCGGATCGCTGATCCAAAGGTTGGGGGTTCGAGTCCCACTCTCCACAAGGTTGTCACTGTCCCCCCCCAGTGCGGCTAACTGGGTTGACAAAGGCGGGCCATGTCTCTCACTGTCTATGGTGAGAGGTTCATGTAAAAGAACCATTGCTGACTTTCGTAAAGAGGAGCTGCAAAGTCGTCAGCGTGTTTCTGCCCTGCGATGGCCTGGCGAGCTGTCCAGGGTGTACTCTGCCCTCGCCCTGAGTTGGCTGGGATGGGCACCAGCCTCCCTGTGACCCTAATTAGGATGAAGCGGTTACAGAAAATGATGATAATAATAAAACAAGAATAAACAATAAATCAA
>CM045747.1:5840581-5880581 GCA_024760905.1 Plotosus lineatus | reverse complement strand
GGAATTTTTGTTTTATCTCACAAACTTTTCATCTTATGAGATCGCCCTCGGAACGGATTAAATTCATAAGTCACGGTACCACTGTATTTAGTCAAGATATATTGATTGAAAATTTCTAAAGCTCCCATAATTTACTAAATAAGGACAACAGTTCTATTTTTATATGAGCTTCCAATGTTATTCTGTGGTGTGTGTGTTTTTTCCCTGGCAAAATGAGTGCTGCTTCTGTTTGATTGGTTTTGAATCCATGTCTTGTGTGTTTATATACTAGCCTTTGATTTGCTTTCAGTTCTGGCTCCTCCCCATTCTATCAGTGCTCTGTTCTCTGAATGTGTGCGCCTGTGTCATGTTTGGTTATTTATACTCTGCCAGTTTAGTTTTTGTTGTGCTTCGCATTCAGGTCTCTTCGTCTTCCATTGTATTTCCTACTCCCTTCCCCATGCTGATGTTTTACTCTAATATTTTCATCTAGAGTTTTTTAGCCATGATCACAGCATTGCATTGTTGCTCCGGTTGGTCCGGTCGAGGCTCAGCAACATTAATGTGCAAATAAAACAATGAGGCTGATGATCTGAAAGATCTGAATGTGCAGGTTATCACATCAATGCCCCTTTTCCTTCCCTGATGGCTCAGATATAAAATAGGTACTCGAATAATGAGTGAGTGGTTCAGGAAACATGAGGAATCAGTTTCACATATGTATTGGCACCCCAGAATCCTGACCTTAACCGTATTGAAGGTTATCAGGAGGTGCTGGAGAAGACTTCATGGATGGGTTCAGGGTTTTTCCCTTATCGATTCAAGACGGTGGTGAGAAATCAACCCGACACTGAATGGAAATAAATGTGATGGTGCTTGAGTTTTTTTGAAATAATAGCATGATGATTACAATGATGATTTCTGTATGTGAGAATAAAGGTGAAACAACACATTCATGTTTGTGACTTTTTTTTTTTTTTTTTGACCAGGTGATGTATCTTTCTATTTTAATAATCTTAAAAAAAAAGAAAAATGAAAAAAATTTCAATCGTCTTCCTTATCGTATGAAGTCTGCCTTGTCCAAAGCGCCACCTCTGGTTGGAATTTCATGAAAATCTGCACATAACTTGTTGCATAATCCGGCAGACAAACAAACAAAATTTATATCAAAGACATAGCATTCTTGGGCCGCCTACTGGAGTATTGATTAGCAGGTCCATTTCACAACAAGAAAGTCCTGGGTTCGATTCTCAGGCTCAGGCGTCTCTGTATGGAGTTGCCATGTTGCCAATGTGGCTTGCGTGGGTTTTCTCCAGATATTCTAGTTTTCTCTAACAGTCAAAAGACATGCACAGTGGAATAACTGGCTGTTCCAGATTGCCCCTGGTGTGAGTGTGAATGTGAGTGGTTGTGTGTTGGCCTACGATGGTCTGACAAGCTGTTCAGGATGTACCCACCTTCAAGCAGTGTCAGCTGAGCTCGGCGGCCGCAATTGAGTGATGAGTGACGAGTTCTCCTTGGTAGAAGTGATAAATTAATCACTTTGTCCAGTGCTTTCTGAATGCAGGGATTTTGTCTACATAAACAAACCATGTTTTCTTTGTTAATGAATCAGACCAGATGTGGGGAAAAAAAATGTTTCTGATCTGAAACCTCTATGCTTGTGGTAGTTCTTCTCTGATGAGTTGCCCTCAGCTGCATCATTGTTTCATTCATTTTCTAAACCTCTTAATCCTAATTCGGGTCGCGGGGAGGCTGACACCCATCTCAGCCAATTCTCGGCGAGGGCAGGGCATATCCTGGACAGCTCGACAGGCCATCACAGGGCCGACACGCACGCAACCATTCATACCCACACCTAAGGGTGAATGGGAACAGCCAGTTAACCTACTTTGCATGTTTTTGGACTGTTGGAGGAAACCGGCATACCCGGGGGAAACCCGCACAAGCACAGGGAGAACATGCAAACTCCACACAGAAACACCCGAGCTGGGAATCGAACCTAGGACCTTCTTGCTGTAAGGTGGACATGCTAATAATCACGACACCACCGTGTCGCTTCAGCTGCGTCATTTCCGTAAATTCTGTTCATGGGTCCTGATGGTCCAGAGGATCTGTTGTGGAAACTGTACTGGTTTGTGTTCAGAGTCATTGAATAACAGACAATTATTTTCTTTTCATACATTCATCGGCACGGCTGCAGTAACTCTTCAAATACTTATTCTGTTCCTGTGAAATACTTTCCTGGATCCGTGTCCGGGCCACGGTTACCCCGGTTGACAACCCTGATGTCGTCAATTTGAATCAAAGCCTTGTGTGTTTACTTCATCGGTGCTGTTTGTTTAGACAAGGAAGAACACACTAATTGTGCTTGGGTACGGACCAAAACAAGCGATGTGAGACCGGCTGAGAGGTGTCTCGCTCCACTTCCGAGCAGACTCTCGGGAGGTTTGATTGCAGTGAGAGAAGGAATGGATTTCACTGCAGTAAGTGAACCAAGCATGCTGTTTAATTTGGATTGTGGGCAAGCTGCTAAATTAACTGAGTTGAGATAAAGTACTACAGAAATGACTGGTGTTAAGAAACAAGACAAAATAAGAACGCATGCTCTCGTTCTTGTGTGGTTCGAGAGTTATTTAATAATTTCTTAAGTGTCAGCCCAGTTTTCTTCAGGCTTGATTGATTCCTGCAATTTCGATGCACTTGTAGGTCGGATTATATTTCCTGTTTTCGTTTTTTTTTTTTTCACCGAAGGGCTTAGAAATTTATGCATAGAGTAAATAAATCTCTTACCAATTTCTGGATACAGCAAAGATAAATTTATTTGCTGCATTTGGAAATTGGGAAGAAATAAACAGCAAATAAACCACAAACAGTCGTTTGAACCTGGCTTATCTCCCGTATACGATGTAATAACCCCGCTCCCCATTTTTTTTTTTTTTTTTTTTTTTTTTTTTTTACGTCTAATAACCGCCCATGTGTACTGGGAGCAAAATCGTAGATCAAACTTACCAATTTTATTGGATCAGTCTCTGTAACGGTAAAATGAGGCGTTCACTGCATGTATAAGTGAGTTTACACGGTATTTCAAGACCCCCTGCCACTGGGGAATGTCTATAATGTTCATCAGTAACAAAACATTTGATTGTTCCGCTGTGCTTTAATAAACAGGAAAATATTTTGCTTTGTTCTCTTGGTAAATGTCCAACAACCGATAAACCATGAGAAACTGTTACAGCAAAACTATGAGATGCTCTGAATGAATGGAGCGATGAGCCAGATATGGATCTATCAGAAAGTGACAAGTATTTTTCACCCAATTCCCCTGCTCACTAACTTCATAAATTTAAAGATGTTCCTGGCCATGTGCTTTTGTTTATGTACATGTTGATTGGTTCAACGTGGCATGTGCTAAAGTTGACACTCGTGTTGATTGACTCGATTTTGCTTCTGGGAAAATGTTTAAAGGAACAGCACCACGAGGGAAAAGTAGGGGAAGGAAAAGTCTTTTTTTTTTAATTTATGCCGCTTTCTGTTTATTTTCAGCTTTCATGGAAGTAATTTGAATGATACCACAAAATGAATAATACAAATACCAGTAAAACTCATTTATTGTTATGTTATTATTCATGTTTTCCACCTTGATGCTAATAAGCACTTACCGTTCCATTCCGCTGGTAGCATTTCAATAAGCGCCCACCCTCTTCGATTTTTTTAAGCGCCCCGGGTGCTTATCACATTGAATATGGTATTATAACTGGAAATATATTGAAATATAGTAGCCCCCCCATTATTCGCGAGGATTGCGTCCCACCCCTTCCCGTGCATCCTGAAAATCCGTGAAGTATTCATGCGGTTTTAAAACCCTATGTATGATATTACATGCGCTAAAATTTGCTTGTTAAACACATGCTATAGACAGTTTTACTCATTAATACAGTAATAATGCAGTAAAATGTAATGATTATGGAAAACTTTATAATTTTGTACTGTGATAATATTTATTAATAAATAAAGCACTTAGGCTCCTTACCAGAAGCTAAAGAAGACACAGGGCATTTGAGTGACATCATGGGGCTTAAATAATCAATAAAAACACACAAAAATTGGGAATTCACAATTCAAGCAAACACGTTGGAGGCAGATAATTTGCTCTGCAACCCCTGAAGGGAACAGCCGAAAGGAAAAGAAGAAGAAGAAGAAAGAAGACGTTGATGACATATGCACGAAGGAGGAAAAAAAAGAGATGTACACATCATCTGCAACCAATCAGCAGGAGGGAGGAACAAAAGCTCTCAGCCATTGGCTAAATTTGAATCACATGCTAGTAACTTCCAGGTTTGCCACTAACTGCGAGTATGCGGGGCTGCAACTGCTGAACCGTGAATAAGCGGGGACTTACTGTAACATGATAATTTTTACAAAAATTATTACATCCATCCATCTATCAAAAGTCGTCTGTGTATCCGAGGTCAAATTCCGGATGCAACAGGTCTAGAAAGGAAATGCAGGCATCTCTCGCCCCGGTGACACTCTCCAGCTTCTCCTGGTGGATTTTGAGGTGTTCCCAGGCCAGATTGGAAGTATAATCCCTCCAACAGGTTCTGGGACTACCACAGGGCCTCTCTCTGGTTGAACATGCCTAAGACACCTCTAACCTTGAAGCTTCCTAATCAGACACCTGAACCAGCTCAACTGGCTCCTTTAGACGCAGAGAAGCAGTGGCACTAAACCATGGTCTTCCTGAATAAATGAGATCCTCAGCCTCTCTAAGGCAAGAAGGCAACCTGTTTCGGCCATTTATATTTGCAGTATCGTTTTTTCGGACACCCCCCACACACACACACACACACACACAAAATAATAATAATAAATCGAAATAGATAAAAAAATACCCCACACAACATTGAATTTTGACTGATGATATACTGAGTCTGTGTCCGAGTGAATCGGTATGAGAACATATTCATCAATAGTGACTTTAAAGCACTTGTGTAAGTCGCTCTGGATAAGGGCGTCGGCTAAAGACTGTAAATATAAGCTCCAGAGACCCATGAACTCCTCCTTTACTGCAGTATTTTTCTTTTAATATGTGACTGGGACTGCATCAAATCAACTTATATATGTAATTTAAATTTAATGACACGTTTAATAATCAGGGACCCCACACACTGTAGACAACCCCCTTTTTCTCTCCCATCCCCTCCGAAAAGGAGGAAAGAAGGTACACGACACTAAAAAAAAACCTAACAGACTCAAGAACAGCTTTTTCACACAAGCTGTTAAAGGTGTAACTTCACCACCACAACCACCGTCACACAATCTGACTGAATAACCATCATTCAGACCAGCTTCCTGCACAGTGCAATACTCATGGTTAGAGCAGATCTCGAACATCATCACATTCTAGCACCAGATACCTTATAATTAAAACAAAAAAGCCTCTTACCCATGTATATCCCGAATCTTTGACAATCCCTCATCCTGCGTGTATATATATGTTCACAGGGATCCCTCGCTACTTCCAGCTTGAATTCATGCGGCTGAATTCATCAAATTAAAAAAATAAGGAAGTTAAGAAAAATGTGACAAAACAAGTCCAATTACGCAAAAAAAACATAAACAAACAAAACCAATAAACCAACCCAAAACCTCCTATCAACACTACTTACATTTTTAGCTGAGGAACGCATCTGAGTGTGTGCACATGCACCTGTGTGCGCCCTTGCGTCTGCATATGTGTATATTTATATTTAATTTACATATTATGCATTATTTTTTAATGTTTATAAACGCTTAGAATAAAAATTAAAGTTGAATATGTATTTATTGATATAATATACACATATACATGTACGTATACGTCAGTCTGGGGGGCTTGATCGCAGAATTCGGCGTTCACAGGGGGATCTCGATCCCAATTAACCACGGAAAGGGAGGGGTCCCTGTATGTGTGTGTATATATGCCAGGGGGCGAGTATGACCCTAAGGAACATGCTTTTTTTGCCATACTGTACTAGAATTAAGTGTAATTGTGCATTCTGGGTGGCAGTGGCGCTCTAACTATGGTGAAGGGAAAAACCACCGAGCAAACGATGTGCAGTGCAGTAACACTATTTATAGTCACGCGAGGGGCGCTGGGGGTGTGTGGTTGTTTTTCTTCCGATAAGGGGCATCACAGAAAATAATTGAGAAGCACTTCACAAGGCATTCTCAGAGTGTTGAGGAATACACGTGGAAGAATACGAAGCTAATCAGTCCGGAAAAGCCATTTCCCCAGCAGAGCTCGTAAATCAAAATTTTACTCGTTGGATGGGGAAGATTTTTGGAGGATCAAAGCTCGTATCATGGAAAATTCTTTATAAAAGACACTCGTGAGTCAAGGTACCACTGTGTGTGTGTGTATGTATGTATGTATGTATGTGTGTGTGTGTGTGTGTGTGTGTGTGTGCGTATAGGTATGTGTGTATATGTAAAAATATACGTTTGTGTGTCTATATGTGTATGTAAGATATAAAGCTTTATATATGGACATAAATGCGATCTTTGTTATCATAAATCTGATTTGTGAATGAGTGTTAATGTTTGTTTGGTATAGAGGAATATGAGAATATACTCTTGCACATTCATGTGAAAAGCCAGTGGCTCTGAAAGCTGCACAATGGCTTAATATCAGTACTTTCTTGCTTTCCTGCAGATGGGCTGATGTGTAGAATCATTACGAATGTGCACATTGCACCAGTCCATTAGGTCCATCGATTCAGACCACATGAGAGATCAGTATATTCCTGTAGGGCATCTCTTAATTACATTAGAACACCATTTAAGTCTTCTGTTCTGCACCATTAATTGTGTTATAAATCAGCACGGACAACATTTTATACCATTACAAACCATTACAAATCCTTTCGGCTCCAATAGGATGGTAGTAATTACATCATGTTGTAATTACATGTTGTCGGGGGATTATGTCCCTGGTAGGGTCACACAAGGCAAACAGGTCCTAGGTGAAGGTTCAGATGAAGTGCAGTTCAAAAGGCCCCTATAGATAGAGATAAAAGGACATGGTTTCTCTTGCCCGGATGTGGGTCACTGGGATCTGGAGTCATCTGCAGCCTTGGATATAGTTCACCTGGAGCCAGGCCTGAGGGAGGGGCTAAAAGATGATCATCTGGTGGTGGATCCCGGCCAGGCCCAGCCTGAAAAGGAGACATGGCTCCGCCCTCCTCTGGACCCACCATTGATGGGAGAAGCTATAGGAGTCAAGTGTGTTATGAGTTGGGTGGCAGCCGAAGGCATGGGTTCTGTTGGCCCAATCCTTGGCTACTGACTCTGATTCTTGGGACATGGAATGTCACCTCTCTGGCAGAGAAGGAGCTGGAGCTGGTGCGTGAGGTTGAGAGAGGGTCGCTTCAGTTGGGGGGAGGGGTCCTGGCTATTGTTTGTGCTTATGAAGTCTTTTGAGCGTGTATCGGAGACTATGTATCCTGGAAGGATGTAATGAATAGGCATGGGCTCTCCAATCTGAACCCGAATAGTTTTTCATTGTTGGACTTCTGTTCTCATCACAGTTTGTACATCACGAACAACATGTTAAAACATAAGGGTGTCAATAAGTGCACTTGGCACCAGGACACAGGCTTCAGTTTGAAGATTGACTTTGTAGTCATGCTATCGGACATGCAGCGGCATGTTCTGGACACTCGGGTGAAGAGTGGAGCGGAGCTGTCAACCGATCACCACCTGGTGGTGAGCTGGCTCCGATGGCGGGAGAGGCCGCCCTCCAGACCTTGCAGGCCCAAGCGTCAGTTAGGATCTCCTGGGAACATTTGGAAGAGTCTCCTGTCAGAGGGGCCTTTAACGGCCACCTCCAGCAGAGCTACAACCACATCCTGAAGGAGGCAGGTCACACAGGCAGCCTAACACTGTGCCTGGAAGGTTATCGGTGCCTTTCGTGGTAGTAACCCCAAAACCCAGTGGTGGATACTTGTGGTGAAGATGGCCATCCAGCTGAAAAAGGAGGCCTTATCGGGTCTGATTGGCCTGTGGGACTCACGAGGCATCAGACAAGACACCAGCAGGCCAAACATGCTGGTGCCCGAGCTGTTACCAATGCAAAATCTCGGGCGTGGGAAGAGTTCGGTGAGGGTCTGGAAAGTGACTATTGGTTGGCCTTGAAAAGATTCTGGACCACCATCTGACATCTCAGGAAGGTGAAACAGTTCTCCACAAACACTGTTTCATCTTGACTGGGGATGTTATTGGGAGGTGAAATGAATACTTTAAGGACCTCCTCAATCCCAGCAACACATCCTCTGTCGAGGAGAAAGACCCTGTGGGTTTGGTTGGGGCCAACCCATCACTGGGGCTGAGGTCACCAAGTTAGTGGTCAGTGGTCGGACTCCGGGGGTTGGATGAGATCTGCCCTGAATATCTCATGGTTCTGGATGTTTTAGGACTGTTTTGGTTGACACTTCTTCATGACATCACATGATCATCAGGGGCCATACCTCCGGAATGGCAAATCGCAAATCATGGCGGTAAGCCCCGCTTGTTAAGATCCTACACATTCGACAAATAAAACACTGTAGAATGTGAAGTTTTACAAATAAATAAATAGATAAATATATTTGGCTGGGTGTAGTACCTGCAGAGTACATTCACCGCTAACTCATCACTCTTATATGTTATGTTTCTATGTGTAAGAGCAAATCACTGAGAAGTTTATTCCTTTCATAATTAATAATTAACGTGATCATTAATATTGATCAATATTGACTCATTGCAACTGTGAAAAGCTCAAAAAAGACATTTAATTACAATCCAATCAAATCAATCATAACGACGTAAGCAAAGCGTAGCAGTAAATCATGCTAATCATATTCGCTACATATCTCCTGTGAGCTTTAATTGAAGAAACTGTGTCATTTTTTAAAGCCGTGCTCTGAATGAGACCACTCGTAATGAGACAGCTGACAATAATTAAGAGATATATTCCTTATGTTCTGTGAATTGCGTTAATGAAAATGTCAAAGTGTGGCGATAAATCCTGAAACGCTGGACGTGCAGCGTTTAATAAATTAACTCTGGTGGCCTCCATGCAAATCTGGAGATCAGAATTCATTTAAATAATTGGCCTGATACAAGCGCATCTTATGATTTCTTGTCTGTTACATGAAAAAAAAAAAAAAAAAAAAAAAAGACCACACTTGCACCCCCCTCACAAAAAGACTTCGTTTTCATAATTTCTAATCTGTCACTCTTCCAACATCTGAAATAAATTAATACATTTATGGCTCTGCGATGGCCTGGCGAGCTGTCCAGTGTATACCCTGCCCTCGCCCAGAGTCGGCTGAGATGAGCGGCAGCCTCCCCGCGACCCTAATTAGGATTAAGCGATTACAGAAAATGAACAATCACCTGATATTTATCAAACAATCATTTGAATAAGGCGGCACAGTGGCGTAGTGTTGAGCATATGAGCCTCACAACAAGAAGGTCCTGGGTTCGATTCCCAGCTCAGGTGTTTCTGTGTGGAATTTGCATGTTTTCCCCATGCTTGCAGGCTCTCCGGTTTCCTCCCACAGTCCAAAAACATGCACAGTAGGTTAAATGGCTGTTCCAAATCTCTCCTGTGTGAGTCTGTCTGTCTTCCCTTCGGCTTTTTCCCTTTTACTCGGGAGTCGCCACAGCAAATCATCTGATTCGCACGTTTGATTTGGCAGAGGTTTTTACGTCGGATGTCCTTCCTGTCACAACCCTTTTTAGCAAGGGACAGAAACACGCTGACGACTTTGCAGCTACTCTTTACGAAAGTCAGCAATGGTTCTTTTACATGAACCTCTCACCATAGACAGTGAGAGACATGGCCCGCCTTTGATAACCCAGTTAGCCGCACTGGGGGGGGGACAGTGACAACCTTGTGGAGAGTGGGACTCGAACTCCCAACCTTTGGATCAGGGATCCAGCGCCCTATACCACTAGACCACCACTGCCCCTGAGTATGAACAGTTGTATCAGTGTTGGCCCTGCAACAGCCTAGCGAGCTGTCCAGGGTGGACCATACCCTCATACAGAGTCTGCTGAGATGGGCACCAGCCACCCTTTGACCCTAAATAGGATTCAGAACATGACATTTTCACAACATAATGAGTACGTATGTGTGTGTGTGTGTGTGTGTGTGTGTGTGTGTGTGTGTGTGTGTGTGTGTGATTAAATCTGTTTTGGGGGTTTTGCATAGCAAAATACACCTTTTATGTTTATTTTTGTTTGTTTGTTTATTTGAGATGGCACCCACATCCGCTGACTCTGGTTGAGGGTAGAGTACACCCTGGAGAGCTCGCTTGGCCATTGCAGGGCAGGAATACGCTGACGGCATTGCAGCTCCTGTTTACGAAAGTCGGCAATGGTTCTTTCATGTCATTATTTAAATGTTAAGATGTTTTGCTGCGAGGAGGAATAAGCAGGGCGGGTAGTACAAGACCTCTTCCCTTAACAGCACACTTCAAAATGTTTTATTCCTCCGGTACGACAGCAATTTAACAATTTAAAAAAAATCTTTCAATAATAAAGGATGATGCATCCATGAAACAAGTTACAAAAAAGAAATAAATAAATAAAACATTGTAATGAGAAACTCATTTTATAAACGCGAAATCACTGACTCATTAAAGAAAATGTCATCATGTTGAAAAACTAGTCTTTTTTTTTTTTTTTAACACACTTTGCACAAGTGCCTGTGGACGTCCGGTTTCTATAGAAACTCTAATGTATCAGAACAGGTGTGTTAATGTAAGCCTGTGATTTTTACTGCTGTCAATGTTGTTATTACAGCACATTCAATAACACCTGATGACCAATCAGGATCTAGAGTTCAGAAGCAGTGCCACGGGGAGACTGGTGCCTATCTCAGCTGACTCTAGGCGAGGGTAAGGTAGCAGACTGTCACAGGGCTAATACACACACAACCATTCACACTCACACTTAGCGGTGATTTGAAACAGCCAACTGGCCTACTTATGCTACAGGGAAAAAAACATGAAGTTCCCTGAGGAAAGCCATGCAGCCACGGGCAGAACATGCAAACTCCACATCGGAATGTTCTACACCGGGAATCGAACCCAGAGCCTGGGTCCCAGGCCTTCTTCTGTGATGTGAACATGCCACCCACTGCGTCACTGTGCCGCCTGTGTTTATTCATTCGTTAAACTTAAAATGATGTTATTCTGTTAAGTTTAAAACAGTGTGTACATACACTGCCCTTCGTAATTATCCCTGGTTAAGACATGTTAAAAGTCTTGATATATATGATATATATATATATATATATATATATATATATATATATATACAGTAAAACCTCCGCTGACGAACGCTTAAGCTCACGAACTTTTCGCCTCAAGAACATTAAATTTGCGAGCATATAGTCTCTGCTGACGAACTAGTTTTAGTGGACGAGTCAAACCACGCAGCGGTCGAACAGCGTCACGGTGGCGACCACGAGAAGCTGGCCTTGACGCTCACGGCGTCACAGTTGGTCACCCCTTTCTTTGAATGCGGAAGTGGTTTGTGTTTGATAGACATTTTGGACCATATTGAGTGTACCTTTGCTATTAAGGGACCGAAAACGACCCACCACAGGCGGAGATCATTGAAAAACACGAACGAGGTGTGCGTTTGTGTGACTCAGCGTCCCAGTACCAGTACGCTAAGTCTACCATTGCTCCCATCCTTAAGAACAAGGAAGCTATTAAGGGTGCGTGTGTGGCTAAGGGTGTTTCCAAACAGTAGGCGTTTCCAAACACTCCTTCCAAACAGTAAGTCCCTCCCTCTCTCCTCCTCCCACTCCATTCCATCAAGCCATCAACTACCATCACAAAGGTAAATAAAACCACTTTATTATACAGTACAGTTTATTTCTTTAATTACAATACAATAGCACATTTATTATACATAAAATAAGGTATATTTTTGTGTAGTTTTAAGGCTTATTTAGTAGAAAATTATGTTTTATGGGGACCTGGGAACGGATTATTTTCATTTTAATGGTTTCTTATGGGAAATAAATGTTCGGAAGACGAACTTTTCGCCTCACACACACTTTCTGGGAACCAATTATGTTCGTGAGCTGAGGTATCACTGTGTATATATATATATATATATAAGGGCAATGGTAGTCTAGTGGTATCGGGTGCTGGATCGCTGATCCAAAGGTTGGGGGTTCGAGTTCCACTCTCCACAAGGTTGTCACTGTCCCCCCCCCCAGTGTGGCTAACTGGGTTGTCAAAGGCGGGCCATGTCTCTCACTGTCTATGGTGAGAGGTTGATGTAAAAGAACCATTGCTGACTTTCGTAAAGAGTAGCTGCAAAGTCGTCAGCGTGTTTCTGTCCCTTGCTAAAAGGGTTGTGACAGGAAGGGCACCCGACGTAAAAACCTCTGCCAAAATCAAACGTGCGAATCAGATGATTCGCTGTGGCGACTCCCGAGTAAAAGGGAAAAAGCCGAAAGGAAGACAGACAGACAGACATATATATATATATATATATATTTTTTTTTTTTTTTTACTGCGGAAGTTGCTTTCACACTGAAAATTGTAGCAAAATGTAGCCATCAACTCAAGTGAATTTTAAGACAGAAAAAAATACCCTGACTCAGAAATATTACTTTTTCATAAAATTACCTGTTCCACAATTATTGGCACCCCAATATTCAGGAAATAAATGTAATTAAATCATTCCTGTCATTTCTAAAGTAGTTTATCAAGTTGATCAGAGTATCGGGGAGCATTTAATGAATAATTCCTCACTTCCTGTGTCTTTGGTGAATAAACGTGACATGACACAGAGGCCATTTCTCTTATGCTCTCTTCAGCGTGGGAAAGATAAAGGAACACACCATTAAAGTAAGGCAGACGTGTGTCGACCTTTATAAGTCAGGCAACGGCTACAAGAAAACTGTCCCTCGCCTGCACCTGTGCACGTCTACTGTCAGAGGAATCATTAAGAGGTTTCAAACAACCAGAACAGTGGAAAACAAGCCTGGACAAGGACGTGAGGCTATTTTGCCACCGCACACAGCAAGGAGGATGGTAAGGGAAATAAAAAGTTCTCCAAAGTTCACTGTTAAAGAATTGCAACAAACGGGAGCATCCTCGGGTTAGAAAGTCTCCAAAACAACCATCAGGTGACATCTACATACCATCCTGCTATTTGAGAGGCATGCAGGGGGAAAAAAAAACCTTTTCTGGAGTTCGTGAAGCAGTGCTGGGACTTCAACTGGGACCGTGTGCTTTGGTCCAGTTGACACCAGGGAAAGTGCTTTTTGGCAACAAACCTTCTGAGTGGGTCTAACAGAACACAAAAGTTTGAGTATGCAGAAAAGAACCTCATGCCCACTGTGAAGTCTGGGGGAGGATAGCTAGTGCTGTGGGCCTGTTTCTCTTCCAGAGGCCCTGAGAACCTTGTTAGGGTGCATGGTATCATGAACGCTTTGAAATACCAGGATATTTTAAATCATAATCGGGTGGCCTCTGCCCGAAAGATGAAGATGGGTCTTCACTGGGTCTTTCAGCAAGATAATGACCCAAAACATGTGACCAAATTTACACAGAAATGGTTCACCAGAAACAGAATCAAGCTCCTTCCATGGCCATCTCTGTCTCTAGACCTCAACTCCACTGAGAACCTGTGGAGTGAGCTGAAGAGGAGAGCGCAGAGGAGAGGACCCAGGTCGCTGGATGATTTAGGGAGATTGTGCAGAGAGGAACAGTCCAGAATCCTGTTTCTGTTTTCTCCCATCTTGTGAAACATTATAGGAGAAGATTAAGTGCTGATTTGTTGGGAAAAGGAGATTCTACAGAGTAATACAGTTGTGGCTCACATGATTTGCTGTAAAAGAATCATTTCTTAATGTGGGGTTTTTCCCCACTGAATAAATGCACTTGAATTAACATTGGATTTTCCTCTTTTTCATTGTAGACCAATATCATTTAAAAAAAAAAAAAAAAAAAAAAAAAAACTCTGAATTTATTAGAAGATAAAGAACATATCTTAATTAGGGGTGCCAATAATTATGGAGGGCAGTGTAGTTCTGTACGTCTCTAGACACTCAGAGCCTTCTAAGCCAGCAATGCTAAGAAATAGTGGCCGGTCGATCCTGATTGGTGTGTCACCAGCAGGGTCTCAGCATCACTCCAGTGGTTCTCAGGATACCTGCTGCCACGAGCTGCTTTCTGTGCACTGCTTCCACTCTGCATTGCCACTGCAGCTGGATCTGCCTCTGCTTTAATCCTCAACATCCATCGGCAAGCATTTTCCTCACAATTCACCAGCACACCTCCCATCAGCCAGGGGAGCCTGTGTCACTGTGTGTGTGTGTGTGTGTGTGTGTGTGTGTGTGTGTGTGTGTGTTGGCTTTGCAATGGTCTGAAGAACTGTTTACGGTGTACCCTGCCTTCGTCCAGAAACAGCTGAGATGGGCATTAGCCTCCCCGTGACCCTAATTAGGATTAAGTGGCTTAGAAAATGAATATATGAATAAATAATTATCAGCTGCATCATCATCATTATCATCATCATCATCATTACATTTAATGAATGGTCGTGTTATCATCAAATATCACCACGTTTAATTTTATCAGGTTTAAAGTAAAGTTAAGCTCCAACCCTGCCCCCCTTGGTCTGATTCTAATTTTGTACCTTACAGTGCCACTTAAAGGTGCTCTCACACGATACTGATTCATACTGTGATCCCAATCCGATGGTGCATGGGGGAGAGAGAGAGAGAGAGAGAGAGAGAGAGAGAGATCATTGTGGTTGTGATGCTCGCTTTACCATTTAATCATGATCTCTGTGTGGGGATGTATTTTGGGAAACACGTCCCATATTGGTTGTCAATAAAACTTTGGTGCATTAGCGTTCGAGGCTAGAGCGGAACAATAAGTCGCGCTTTTTATTTCTTTCGAGGAGCCGAGTGGGCCGATTTAATTACCTCAGCTTTCTTCTCCAGTCGTATAATAGCCCTATGAAACTAATTCCCTGGGTAACTGCTCAGCTTTCCTGCCACACATGCAATACGAAAGCAGATGGAAAAATTGTGATATGATTTGGAAGGATCTTGTGAGCCAGCATTATTATTATTGAAGTATAGTGTGTGTGTGTGTGTGTGTGTGTGTGTGTGTGTGTGTGTGTGTGTGTGCACGTCGGATTGAGACTGTTCACAGCTGCTTCCTGCCTCAGTGCCGACATCCGGAAGACGTGTCTGTCTGCTGATAATTAAAGACGACGTTTAATTGATCTTGCAGACTCCTCAAACTTCACTTTCCCATCAAGTTTACGAAATAAAGCCAATATTATTTATTTGATTCGAACAGTCGGCTATTCAGTGGAATAGTGACGCAGTGGTTAGCACAGCCCCCTCGTGGCAAAAAGGTTTGCGTTCGATTCCTGTGCTCGGCCGTTTCCGTGTGGAGTCTGTATGCCCCTCCGCCCGTGCTTGTGTGGGCTTCCTCTGGGTACTCTGGTTTCCTCTCACGGTCCAAGAAGATGCACACTAGGTGAAAAAAGGTTGTTTCGAATGAATTGTTCCAGGTGTGGGTGTGAAAGGGCGGGGATGGCTCAATGGTTAAAGCTCTGGCTTACTGATCACAAGGTTGAAGGTTCCATTACCACCAAGCTCCCACTGTTGGGCCCTTGAGCAAGGCTCTTAACTCTTGATTTTTCAATTGTATAAAAAATGGTACATGTAGGTCGCTCTGGGGCAAGCGTAGATTAATGGTTCCTCCATGGTAAGAAAAGTGACTTTGTGACTGAAAAGTCAGCAGAAAAACGTGTGGTGGTGTGGGAGTGAGCAGCACCTTTCCTTCTTCCACGTAAAAGGCATATAATCTCCCAAAGGCTCGCCGGGTGCCCCAATATGTGTTTTGCAGCCTACTACATGTATGCTTACTGTTTACATGAGTGTCTGTGCTCACTTTGGATGGGTTAAATTAAATTTAAAAAAAACCTCTGTCAAATGCTGTACATATAAATTCAAATGAAGGGTTGTGTGTGTGTGTGTGTGTGTGGGTGTGTGTGTGTGTGTGTGTGTGTGATGATTTTGTGTGTGTATGATTGTGTGTATATGATTGTGTGTATGATTTTGTGTGTGTGTGGATATGATTTTGTGTATATATGATTGTGTGTGTGTGTGTGTGTGTGTGTGTATGATTGTGTGTATATTATTGCATGTGTGTGTGTGTGTGTGTGTGTGTATGATTGTGTGTATATGATTTTGTGTGTGTGTGTGTGTGTGTGTGTGTGTGTGTGTTTGTTTATGATTCTCTGTGTGTATGATTGTATGATTCTGTGTGTGTGTGTGTGTGTGTGTGTGTGTACGATTGTGTGTATATGATTTTGTGTGTGTGTATGTGTGTGTGTATGATTCTCTGTGTGTATGATTCTGTGTGTGTGTGTGTGTGTGTGTGTGTGTGTGTGTGTGTGTGTATTATTGTGTGTGTGTATGATTGTGTGTATATGATTTTGTGTGTGTGTGTGTATGAGTGTGTGTGTGTGTGTGTGTGTGTGTGTGTGTTTATGATTCTGTGTGTGTGTGTGTGTGTATTATTGTGTGTGTGTGTGTGTGATTGTGTGTATATTATTGTGTGTGTGTGTGTGTGTATGATTGTGTGTGTGTGTGTGTGTATGTGTGTGTGTGTGTGTGTGTGTGTTTATGATTCTCTGTGTGTATGATTCTGTGTGTGTGTGTGTGTGTGTGTGTGTGTGTGTGTGCTGGCCCTCCAAAGGTCTGGTGAGTGGCCCAGGGTGTAAGCCATCCTCACCCAGAGTAGGCTGAAATGGGAACTCGCCTCCCTGCAACCCGGTTTAGGATTAAGTGGCTTAGAAAATGAATCTGCAATTCAGAATAATCCGACGTTATAGAGCTTGATGTATTTGTCTTTATTACTTAATTTCCCAGACTGTTCATTAAGACTCACTGGCCATCTGTGCAGCCTTATCTTCACCTTTACTGTGTTTCCAGTCATTTCTCCACCCTCTTCCAGATGTTGTGTTGCACCTCTGGGAGCTGTACTACCTCAGCACCACACCTTTGTAAATGAATTTGCATTTTCAATCACTGCTGAGTATTTTATTGCGATTTGGTGAATATTGTCATGTTATGCTCTACAGACAGATCGTGGTGTGAATAAAATTCTGGAAGTCTGTTGGGTCCGAAAAATTGCTACGCTAGCTACGCTACGAACAGACATGCTTAGCTTATCTATATTAGTGTATTGTACTGAGGAATGGCATAATCTGATTTGTTCACAATTGAGGGATTAAAAAATATTGTTCTGCGAGGATAATGCCTCAATCCAGATCACAGCTTGATGTGCTCACTTAGAGCTGGTGATGTCATCATTATCTTGCTTTAAAATAAAATAAAAATTAAAAAAAATCATTAAATCTTATATTTAATTTCTTTGTTTCTCTGTATTCGTTTATTTATTTTCTTGTCATTTACACCTAAATCTCAGCCAAGTCTGGGGGAGGGCGGGGTACACCCGAAATACCTTTCCAGACCACTGCAGGGCCAACTACCATTCACACTCACACCTCGGGGCATTTGGAATTCTTCACCAGTTTGCCCTATGGGCACGTCTTTGGAGTGTGTGTGTATGTGGGGAGGGCAGAATACCTCGAGATACCCATGGAGGAGAACATTCAAACTCCACACGTAGATGCCCTCGACCAGCCCGGGTCTTGAATCCAGGACGTACTTGCTGTGAGGCGGACGTGCCAATCACTGCACTACCACGTCACCTGAATACAGATTTTAAAACTGTGTAATTAATAATAGTTTTAGTTCATCATTCATTCATTTTACATCTGATCACGGGACCATTGCATGGCAAACACTCACACACCCATTCACACCTAGGGGCAATTTGGAACAGTCAGTTCAACTATTGTGCATGTTTTCGGACTGTGGGAGGAAACTGGAGTGCCCAGAGGAAACTGATGCAAACACAGAGAGAACATGCAGAGGCCCAAACCTGGAAATCTAACGGCTAACCACGGCTGCACCGTTTTCCATGTAGTACATACTAAAACTTTCGATACATGAAAAAATACACATCGCTAACACAGCGTGAAGCACATAGTGCTCACGTGACCTGCCTGTGTAATGGCTCCGATACGTATATATATAAAAAACACAAGTTCTAATTTTGCTTTTTAAAAAGGTTTCTGTTTAGTAAATGCTGTATTCAAATTCACACCTGTATCAGGGCAACATGATGGTGTAGTGATTAGCATATCTGCCTCATGGCATGAGGGTCCTAGATTCAATTCCCAAGCTCTGCGAGGGCGTGTCCGTGTGGAGTTAAATGTTCTTCCCCATGCATGTGTGGGTTTCCTCCAGGAACTCTGGTTTCCACCCACAATCCAAACACATACACAGCTGGCTGATTAGCTTTTCCAACCTCCCAACCCCCCTGATGTAAGAGTGAGTGTGAAAGGCTGTGTGCGTGTTGCCCTGCAATGGCCTGGCCAGCCCTCAACCCAATGTCGGCAAAGGTGCGAATCTCCCCTCGACCATCGTTAGGATTCAGTGGCTTAGAAAATGAACAAATGATTGAATGAATAAATGAATGAATTATGGACTAAAACTATTATTAGTTACATCGTTTCCAAATCTGTATTCGGGTGACATGGTGATGTAGTGATTAGTACATTGGCCTCACACCAAGAAGGTCCTGGGATTGAAGTCCCGGCGTGGGCGAGGCCATTTATATGTGGAATTTGCATGTTTTCTCTGTTTCTGTGGATTTCCTTGAGGTTTCCGGACACAGTCCAAAGACATGCACATCAAGTGAACTGGCTGAGAGCATGAGAGATAGAGAGAGATCGAGAGACCGAGATAGAGAGAGAGAGAGAGAGAGAGAGAGAGAGAGAGAGAGACTATATTATATTGGGGCAGCCATAGCCTAATGGCTAGTGAAGCGGCTTCAGAACTGAAAGGTTGCTGGTTTGATTCCCGAGCCAACAGGAATAAAGTGTGTGGTGGTGGTGGTGATGGTGGTGGTGATGGTGATGGTTGTGGTTGGGGGTGTGAGCTACACCTTCCCTTCCTCCACATAAAATGGCTGAAGTACCTTTGATCCAGGCACCTAACCCCCAACCGCAATTCAGGCTTGTGTGTGGCAGCCCACTGCTCCAAGTGTGTGTGTGTGTGTGTGTGTGTGTGTGTGTGTGTGTGTGTGTGTGTGTGTGTGTGGGTATTACAGCCACGCAAGCACGAGCAAGCAAACAAGGCATGTGACATCATCATAAATGACTTGTTTACTTGCTTGTTTCAGTGACGCGCTGTCTCTCACTGCTCAGACTTGAAACACTGGAGATGGTTGCTTATTACACTTCATAACATCTACATAACAGCCATCGGCCTCGCAGAGAAACGACAAAAAAAAAAAAAAAAAAAAAAAAAACTTGATTTGTGTCTAACGCAGTGTTAAGTAACATTTTTTTTTTTTTTTTTTTTTTTTTTTTTTTATCATTGAATAATCTCTTTTTATCATAATCTCTATCTCCCAACCAAGAGTTCTGTTGTACTGGGTACGAGGGCGATTGCAGGCACGAATATGTGGATAATTACAGGTAATACAAGCAGCGCCAATGATTAGCACAGCAGCATGACTGTGAGTCTGATATTGCTTTTATTCAACAGTTTTATCAACCCAAAATTAACTCACCCTGATATTTCAGACACATTTGAGATGAAATTTTATTTATTTTACATTTGCTTCAATGATGAAAATATTGTTTCCAAAGAAGCAGGATAGGATGTTGTCTGTTGCCATGGTAGCATGCAGATTGACTGACAGCTTGTAGTGACTGTGGTCGTGAGTTTAATGCCATCAACTATTGCTGGAGTTAGAACTAAACACTGACGGAATAATAAAGACGGTGAAATGTCCCAGTGTTCCACTCCCGTCCCAAATATCAGCACATACACCAAATCAGATCAGAGCAGCGGACCAGAACGAACCGTTGTCGAAGGTCCGGTTTAACCCGAATTTGAACTCAGAGTTCCTGTCCAGAGCATCCTGAGTTTCTACTGACACTTTAATCATGGGGTGACATTAACCAAACATAAGTATTATTCAGAACAGAAAGCTCAAATTATTACATGGTGGCAGGAACACATAGTGGTTAGCACATCTGCCTCACAACAAGAAGGTCCTGGGTTCGAGTCCTGGGCTCGGCGAGGATGTTTCTGTGTGGAGTGCCCCCTGTGCATGCGTGGGTTTCCTCCAGGTAAAGTTTACTGTATTATTATTGTCTATATATTACAGTAGCTATCAATATAATATATTAGCTTTTGGAGGCACAGTGGCTAAGTGGTTAGCATGTTCACCTCACAGCAAGAAAGTCCTGGGTTCGAGTCCCAAGCTCGGGTGTTTCTGTGTGGACTTTTGTGTGGGTTTTCGCCGGGTTCGCCGTCATCATCATCATCATCATGTTTCCCCTGTGGTGTCGTGGACAACCTTGGGACGCTTTTGCTGGAATCGGGTACCCAGCAGTCGCAAGAAATCGGTCTTCGCCATTTATGAAGACTCGATTTCATTACCTTTTAAAGCGCTGTTATAAAAATCGCTTAAATTAACTAGGAGAAAGAGGTTACTTCACTTCCTAGTCGCCAGTGACTCCGTTGGCTCACTGCCGCAAGGCCGAGCTACCCAGGGTGCACCTGTCCTAATGACGGAGGTGGAGTCTGGCTTGAGTATGATTGGCGTTTAGATTTAGCAGGGCTTACAATACGACTGCCTTCTAAGTCGAGCGGATAAATCCGAAAGTTGCGCTTCAACACTCCATGCACTCCATGCACTCCGGTCGTGGGCTTGGAAATGTGGTGTTCGCGTGTTCACCCTGTACTTGCGCGAGTTTCGTCCGGGTACTCGGCTTTCCCCATACAATTCAAATGCATGTACATGAAGGTAAATGGCTGTAAATGTTGCCCGTAGGTATGAGTGTGAGTGATTGTGTGTTTGTCTTGGCCCTGCAATGGTCTGGTGAGCTGTTCAGGGTGTACCCCGCCTTCACCCAGTGTCGACTCAGATAGGCTCTAGCCTTAAGTCAGACTCCCATGTAAGCGATATAGCTGCGAAATAATGGGGAGTCGTTTTCGGTTGATTTCAGGAAGAAAATACCGCCATTATGTTCGTAATTAGCGGACTCTTCAAAAAACCTTCGAATATCTTCAATTATCACTGTCCCCCCAGTGCACTAACTGGGTTATAAAAGGCCGGCCGTGTCTCTCACTGTCTATGGTGTGAGGTTCATGTAGAAGAACCATTGCTGTCTTCCGACAAGAGCAGCCGCAAAGCCGTCAGCGTGTTTCCAACCTGTGATGGTCTGGCAAGCTGTCAAGGGTGTACTCTGCCCTCGCCCGGAGTCGGCTGGGATAGGCGCCAGCCTCCCCGTGACCTTAATTAGGAGTAAGCGGTTACAGAAAATGAACTGAACTGCACTCGGGCTGGGAATTGAACCCAGGTTGTTACACATAAGTTAGGCTTTTGTGCGACCCGTGTAGGATCACGCGGTTCAAGAAATAAATGATCGGGTGGAAATACCATAACGAAGGATAGCAATAATTTCGGAATTGATGAGCCATTAAATCAGGAAGTTGATTCGATTCAAAGAACAGAAAACAGAAAACATCAAAGCGAATGAATGAAATAAAGCCTTCCTGTCCTCATGGTGGTGATGATGTCGAAGGATCGTATTCCGACACATCACATGGGAATTTAATTTGCATACACATGATCACAACGCGACATTCCTGTGCTTGGAATGAAAACACTTACTGCGTAAAGCCCTTACGATGAAAGCAATTAACACGCGTACTTCATATGTGACAGACGAACAATAAAGATCACGCGTACAAAGCAGTCGGAAAAATTCCTAATAAATCCTTCCACAAAGGCAGATTCCTGGGATATGATCCGAGTCAACAGGTTTATATATTTTTTTATTCTTGCTAAGACGCACGTCTGAGTGTGTATCTTATTGCACTGTGACTTTCATCCCGCTTAAATCTGAGCATTTAGCACGGCTTTAATCAAAGATCTGCAGTGTTTATACTCCAGAGGAAATGCAGGAGGTTATGAATTATTCAGATGTTTTGAGTCACAGCTTTAAATTGCCACATAGACCACTTTATTTATTTATTTATTTATTTACTTATTTATTTATTTATTCCTTCCATCACTTGATGAATAAAACATGTAGCAGGGTGCTGTGAGCGTAGTGGGTTTAGCAGCACATGGATGATCCCGTAGATCCTGTCGTGCTCGGGGAAAGCGTTCTCAGTTGTGAGGAAGGAAAGGGATGATGGGCGGAGTCTGCGATGGAAGGTGTGAGGATGAGAATAAAACATGAAAGGGGTTGTGTTGAGCCGTGTTTAGGACACATTTACTGTACAACAGCCAAGCAACGATGGGGTCTTACCTCCCAAAATGATATGTCAGAATATGTAATAATAATAATAATAATAACATTCATTCATTTTCTGAACCCCTTAATCCTAATTAGGGTCACGGGGAGCCTGGAGCCCATCTCAGCCGACTCCAGGAAAGGGCAGGGTACACTCTGGACAGCTCATCAGGCTATTGGAAGGCCAACACTCACACAACCATTCACACTCACACTTACACCTATGGGCGATGTGGAACAGCCAATTATCCTACTGTGCATGTTCTTGAACTGTGGAAGGAAACCAGAGAACCCAGAGGAAACCCACACAAGTACGGAGAGAACATGCAAACTCTTCACAGAAACTCTTGAGCTGGGAATCAAACCCAGAACCTTTTTGCTGTAAGGTAAGTTGCTCACCACTACGCCATTGTGTTATTATTATTATTATTATTATTATTATTATGAATAGCACTGTTATTGACAATAATAATTATTATGTGACATTATAATAAGAAGATAAATAAAAGAATGAGCAACATATACATTTTTTGTAAATAAATAAAGAAGCACAAGTAACACCATTACGTACTAATGCAAGTAAATATTCATATTGTATGCATATTTATATATTCAATATGCATATTCATCAAAAATAAATAAAATGAAATATTATAGAAAGAGTCGGATCAAGTGTGATTCTGTTTGTAGTTGAGTGATGTGGACTATTTAATGATTATTACTTTTTACCTGAATTGTGGGGCGGGTGGCGTAGTGATTCGAGTGCTGTGCTCATAATTGGGAGGTTGTGAGTTCAGATCCCAGTGTGATCCCCACTGTGCTAAGACTCCTGGGCAAGATCTTAACCACGAATGTGCCTCTGTTCACCCAGCAGTATAAATGGGTACCAGTAAAAATATACTGGGAAGTGAACCTGCGATGGACTGGTGTCCCATCCAGAAGGAGTTGAACTCAGAGTTGCTTCATGCTACAGAAAGCGGGGATAAACACCGGCCTGATGAGCCACCATGGCTCAAGTGTAAAAAGCCCAAGAGAGAGAGAGAGAGAGAGAGAGAGAGAGAGACTACCATTTTCCCGAATGATTTCAGAATTTTAATGAGCTGATGTGTTGGCGAAAAGTCCAGAGTCTTATTTGGGATTATTTTCTTCTTTTTATTATTTCCTCATTCACATGATCAATATGATGGAGTTTATGGTCTATTATTAGCGTTCAAGGAATCTGGTGATGACATGATTTTACATAAAACTGTCTCGTTTTCTGTTTGTACCCAACGGACATGAGCAGCCATGCATTCTGATTGGCTGATCTACTTTTAGGATATCAGCTCGTATACGACACTTTACAGGAAAAATTATAATTTTTATTCTTGATTTCCAGAAGGTATACATTGAGCTGCCGTAATAAAATTCTCGTTCTGCTTTGAACAGAAACGTACTGAAGCTTTTCCAGCACAACCCCAGATAATTTATGAATTATAATTTACACATTTAATTCTTGTAGTGAGTACAATCTGTAACGGATGAATGTACATCCTGTTTTAACAATAGCGGAAATATGCTGTGACCTTCTGAGCAGCCAACACTGCAGGTTTTGCATTTTATTCTCACAAAGAAAACAGTTTATAATTTTAAATTAAAAATAGGAGCTGCATAGCCGTCAGCGTGATTCCACCTATCCAGGGTGTACTCTGCCCTCGCCCTGAGACGGCTGGGATGGGCACCAGCCTCCCCGTGAGCATAATTAGGATTAAGTGGTTACAGAAAATGAAGCAATGTTGAACTATTTAATAGCACTAGAGTGACAGGAAGGTTGGAGCCTACCTCAGCCGAATCAGAGTGAACAGCTTGCCAGTTCATTACAAGACCACCACATACACAATCTTTCACTCACACCTAGGGGCAATTTGGAACATCTAATTAGCTGAATGCGCCCATGTTTGGACTGTGCGCCCAGGAACCCGGAGTACCCGGAGGAAACCTCACCAGCAGGCAGAGAACATGCAACCTCCTCTCGGAAAGGTCACCGTCAGCCATCACATTTGTATCCAGAACTTTCTTGTTGTGAGGCAGCAGTGCTAATTAACGAGCCACCGTGTGGAACCTCGGGGAGTTTATTTTAATTGAATTTAATTTCAGTGTATTTTGTTTGTTTTTGCCGCGTCGCACTCGGGCATTAACAGCACGATATCTGCAAAATTGGGTTACTGAGCCGTACACCTCCTCATCTTCTGAATATTTATATTTTTAACCCCACATCGTAACATAATCACTAATTCAAGATTCACTACACAGTATAATGATCCTGGAACAAAGACAAATCTGATCTCATGGGAGTTTTATAATTTGACGGGTTCCAATCTCCTCTCTGAGACGGATTACCCAACTTTGTTTCTCAGGCCGCGTACGTTTGGCGAAGAATCCAAGAGTGGCTTGTGATTATAAGCCTTTCAAAAAGAAACACAGCCCTTTACTCAATGTACTTTCAAAGGCGTACTTCATTCACGTTTCTAATGCTGCCTTTCAACCTCGCTAATTAGAGATTCGTGAAGCGAGTCTTGCATTTCAAAAGAGAGAGAACAGCAGCGAGCACGGCACCGAGGTCTCTGTCCCTGTTTCTACAAACCGCTACAACCTCTCCAGCACAAATTATGGAATCGCTGATTTTACAACTGTTCACTTTTTGGATTTTTGCTTCAATTCGTAGCAGATAAACAAATCACAGAATTCACACACAGATATATATATATATATATATATATATATATATATATATATATATATATATATATATATATATATATATAGAGAGAGAGAGAGAGAGGATTTTCGGAGTAGATCCTTCCGTAGGAGAGTGCTCAATACTTTTTGGTAGAGCAAATAAACAAAAATAAAAGGACATTCTTCTATAATCACCTGAAGAGAGAGGATGGTTTCACCACCCCTCGAAACAGATCTGTAGTGATAAATGGAGTTTCAATAGAAAGTCTTTGTCCTGTCCTTTTATTTTTGTGTGTGTATATATATATATATATATATATATAGTTACATATAATTTAATATCTGAAAGAAAATGCTGGGGAGACCCGAGTCCCGCTAACTGGTTATCAAAGACCGGCCGTTTCTTTCACTGTCTGTGGTGGAGGTTGATGTCAGCGTGTTTCTGAAATGCGATGGCATGGCGATCCATCCAGGGTGTACTTTTCCCTCGCCCAGAGTCGGCTGAGATGGGCACCAGCCTCCCTGCCACCCTGATTAAGATTAAGTGTTTCAGAAAATGAAATGTAAAAGGGAAACGCTGGCTCGGTGGTTAAGGTGCTGGCTTACTGATCCAAATGTCTGAGGCCGAAGCCCCACAATCAACTGAATCCTCACAACTGTCCCGGCAGTGCAGATAACTGGGTTGTCAAAGGCCGGCCATGTCTCTCACTGTCTATGTTATGAGGTTCATGTAAAAGAACCATTGCTGACTTTCGACAAGAGGAGCTGCATAGCCGTCAGTGTGTTTCTGCCCTGCGATGGCCTGGCGAGCTCTGTCCTGGGTGTACTCTGCCTTCGTCCAGAGTCGGCTGGAATGGGTGCCACCCTCCCTGTGTTCCTAATTAGGATTACACGGTTTTAGAAAATGAATGAATGACTAATAGCAGGCTGTTTGTGTCACAAAAAGCCTTTAACATTTCAGCGGAATGTAATGACAGGTATCACTTCGAAATTCACACAATCGATTGATAAAGAGCACTGACGGCAGGTGATGATCTAACAGGAGCTCAGTGCGTCCGTGATAAACAATTATTTATGCAACATCACTGTAATCCTGCATCATAACAAACAACTGTAGGCTTTGAAGAAGTGCACAGTAAATAATTTACTCAAGACTTATAAACATAGGGTGGGGCGGTTGTGTTGAGGTGAGCAAGACCGCCTCACAGCAACAAGGTTCTGGGTTTGATTCCCAGCTGTTTCTGTGTGGAGTTTGCATGTTCTTTCCATGCTTGTGTGGGTTTCCTCCGGGTTCTCCGGTTTCCTCCCACAGTCCAAAAACATGCACAGTGGGTTAATTGGCTGTTCCGAATCTCCCCGAGGTGTGAGTGGGACTATGAATGGCTGTGTGAGTGTTGGCCCTGCGATGGATTGGAGAGCACCACGCATGGTGCACCCCGCCCTGGCCCAGAGTCGACTGAGATGGGCGCCAGCCTCCCCGCATCCCTAATTAGGATTAAGCAGTTCAGAAAATGAATGAATGGATAAATAAACATATATAACATTATTATATAACAGTTGCACACTTGCTGTACTCCCAATATATATATATATATATATATATATATATATATATATATATATATATATATATATATATATAGTTTATTATAGTTTATTAAAGTGTCACATGTATGAATACAGAGTAAAAAACATAAATTATACAGATAAAAGATTACATACACCCAGCCTCAGTATACGCTTATGAGACACGATTTAAAAAATATTATATACATAAGAATATGATATATATAATTAAGAATATAAAAATTAAAATATTGCATAATGTATAGTACTCAGATAAAACATTCCCTCTTTTTAAACATTTCGTTAAGAGATATTGCGAAGATATATAAAAGATGGGGATATGAAGATATCAAAAGACTTAAAATTTTGAATATAATTTTCGTAAAATGAAATATCTAATAAGGATAAAAATTTAAATCTCAGACCATGGTAAAAATGACAATTTAAAAGGAAGTGAATTTCGTCTTCCACGCAGTCACTGAAGGGGCAGGTTGTCTCAGACAGTGGGGTGGGGGGCTTGCTGTAGCTTCCTGTCTCGATGTGGAGGGCGAGATTGCCACAGCGTAGTTTGGTGAGGTTTCGTTGTATGTTCCTGTTTAAAATTGTCTTGATGTACATCTCAGGTTGTCGGTCCTTCTTGAAGAGTCTGTAAGTTCTTCGTTTATTCTCGTTCACTTTGTTTCTATCATTCCATAGATCATAAAACCGCAGTTCTTCGTCTAGTCTCATCAAACGTTTCTTCATCTCTTTTATAGCTGTATTAGTAGTTGAGGTGGCGGCACGGTGGCGTAGTGGTTAGCACGTCCGCCTCACAGCAAGAAGGCCTGGGTTCGATTCCCGGCCTGGGCATTTCTGTGTGGAGTTTGCATGTTCTCCCCGTGCTTGTGCGGGTTTCCTCCGGGTGCTCCGGTTTCCCCCCGCAATCCAAAGACGTGCACTGTAGGTTAATTGGCCGTTCTAAATTGACCGTAGATTCTCTCCTGCAACGGCACCGGAACCCAGTCGTATCGGCACTTGCCCTTCCATTGGATCCTTCCGGTGGCGCCGAGACGGGGGACCTGCTGCTTGGGTAACAGCCTGTCCCTCATTACTCCCTACCCGGGCTCTGCGCACTGGGGAGTATCACCAGCTGGGATACCAGCCAGAGCGCAGCCATAGTCCTTCGGGACTGACGGAGGCCTACAAAAAAATAGTAGTTGAGGTTGTATCAATATTCAATTTTGTGCAGAAATGTTGTGCTTTGTAGACGAATGAGCCTCTCCTTCCCTTGGACCAGTTGTACAGTTTAGTCAGCAATCTGTCACCTTCACTCTTACAGTGCTTAATATAAAAACGAAAAGCTTCAATACGTTGTTTTGTTATACAGGTTGGCCAGCCCATTTCACCGTGAATAGCTGTAGTTGTTGTATTTCTTGGTACTCCTAAGAAAAACCTCATAGCTCTGTGTGGTACGTTGCTATATATATATATATATATATATATATATATATATATATATATATATATATATATATATTCGCGCGTAGGCCTCCGTCAGTCCCGAAGGACTATGGCTGCGCTCTGGCCAGTATCCCGACTGGTGATACTCCCCAGTGCACAGAGCCTGGGTAGGGAGTAATGAGGGACAGGCTGTTACCCAAGCAGCAAGTCCCCCCCTGTCTCGGTGCCACCGGAAGGATCCAATGGAAAGGCAAGTGCCGATACAACTGGGTTCCAGTGCCGCTGCAGGAGAGAAACTACGGTCAATTTAGAACGGCCAATTAACCTACAGTGCACGTCTTTGGATTGCGGGAGGAAACCGGAAACCATCCTCTCTCTTCAGGTGATTATAGAAGAATGATTACAAAGTGCTGGGGGCGGTACTATGACGATGAACACGGCGTCCTCTAGATGGGGTGGTGTTCATTATGTATTCGGGGGCGGGTTCTTTTAAATATTGGTATCGATACATGCATGTATGTGCATACATTATTTTTCTCATATATATATATATATATATATATATATATATATATATATATATATATATATATATTCATTATGATGATCTGGTCGCCTGTTTCATAAAAATATGTTGAAAATACCTCCTGTTTGTTCTGATGATGAAACCATTCGGACCATTGGGACTCCAGTAGAACGGCTGATACACAACTACATTGCATCTGATTGGTGAAACCTGAGCTGTGTGTTCGTTAAATGTGTTGTTGGTTATTGGCTGTTACCCTCTGCTCAGTTCAGCGACTCTGCGGGAGATTTTCACTAAATTTGTCTGTCTTTGTTTTCCATCTGGACCGTGTGTGCCAAGCGTGTAGTCGCACCGGTCTTGATGGCGTATTGCACATGTCACGCTTCAGCTGTAATCCCATTTCTCTGAGAGGATTTGTCACCCATTGATAATGATTCTGCAACACCATCTTCAAGAAACCGCACAATCGCTACCATCTGACTGATGTGGTGATGGGATGCTGCGGCCTCGTCATGCTGATAAGCAATGAGCGATATGAAATGTGGGCTGCACACTAAAGCTCTGTATACGTGCTGATGGAAATCATATTATCAAAGTTATTATGCCTCCACTGACTGTGGCGGGACCGCAGGCATTATACTTTCACCCTGTCCTTGCCTCTGTCCATCTGAACTTCCTTGTGGGGGACACGGTCTTCTGAATCCATCAATGGTCTTTTATCAGTTACTCACTGCTTTAAAAAAAACACTGCTGGTACTGGTACTGGTTCTCAGGATAGAAGTCCAAAATTATGTGCACTCTCCTACTGAACACCTATCTGGATTTGAACCAAACTTTGACTGGCTCCTCATTCCTAAACACCCATGAACTGGTCCAGGTTCTAAGGTCAAAGATTAGGGTCAAAGTTCAATCACACACCAGTAAGGTTTATGGAGCACTGAGTTGATTTTGCATTTCACTGTATTTAAAACTGCATTTATGTGGGGAAGTGGGAGGGGCAAAATGAAGTTTTGTGACAATATAAGACTCTGAAACCAACTGAGCCTATATCCAGTCATTCATTCATTTTCTGAACCACTTAATCCTAATTAGGGTCATGGGGGGCTGGAGCCCATCTCAGCTGACTCTGGGCGATGGTGGAGTACATCCTGCACAGCTCGCCAGGCCATCACAGGGACATATGAACCTATAATATACTTAATGTAATTTCTCTCTCTCATTCTCAGTCACTTTCTGAACTGCTTACTTCCACTAGGGTCATGTGGAGGCCTGAGCCTGTCCTTAGGTGAAGGTGGGGTACAGCCTGAACAGCTAGCAAGACCATCGCAGGTCCAACACATGCGTACCCATTCACATGATTGTGATCTTCAGGCTGTCAGGTGGCTTTGCATTAAAAACAGGCAAGAAACTGTCCGGGAAATCACTGCATGGGCTCAGGAACACCTCCAGAGATCACTGAGGGCTGATAATAACGCATAGTCCCTCTGCTTTCCTCTTCATTTTTCCCACCAGACATGATGGTGAAGAACACCTTCAATTGTGAGTTGTGTTTAATTCTGGCAAGAAATAAGTGGAATTATAATTATTGCTTGCTTGTCACAGGAAGTATTTTCAAACCTGGCCTGAAATAGGCGAAAGTTATATATGTGATGTCGTTTTTTGTTGGGTTTTTTTTTCTTTCAGCTGCTCCTTTTAGGGGTCAGCACAGCCGTTCATCCATCTCCATCACTCTCTACCCTCTGCGAGCCTCTCTCTGACACCAATCCCCTGCATGTCCTTCCTCACCACACCCATACATCTTCTCTTTGGCGTCTTCTTCTCCTTCTACCAGGCAGTTCCCTCCTATGCACAAGTCCAAACCATCTCAGCCCCCCCACACACACACACACACACACACACACTTTACTTCTAAACATTCTTATCTGTGCTGCCGCTCTATGAGATTTCTTTATAATTCCATCTACTGTTGTCTCTCCGAGAGAAAATCTTAGGATATTCATCTCTGTCATTTCCTTCCCTGCCTCCTGTCTTTTGGGTCAGCGTATATATACAAACCTTTCCCTTCACTCATAGCCTTCTATCACAAATCACCACTTCTCTACTCCACTCATTCCACCCTGCCTGCACTCTCTTCTGCACTCCACCACACACTCTCCATTACCTTGGATAGGTGACCCCAAGTATTAAAATTCATTGTTGTCCATCACCTCTACTCTTTTTAGCCACACTTCCGCCACCCCATACACGGTACTCCTACTTCCTCCTGGCGATTTTCATTCCTCATCTCTCCAGGGTGTACGTCCACCTCTCCCGACTCATGTCTACCGTTTCCCTACTCTCACGATGGATCACAAAGTCATCCGCAAACATGATAATCCATGAAGGCTCTTGTCTGAACCCGTCTGTCAACCCGACAATGATCACTGCAAACAACAATGGGCTCAGAGTCGACCCTTGGTGTCTAATGTGATGTTGTGTGGATATAAATTGACAAATATTAGATTTTTAAAAATATATATTTTGCTTGGAATGAACAAGATTTCAATATGGAGCTATAGAAGAACCTCTACTCAACCAATTTATTTATTTATTTTTACACGACCGCCTAATAGTCCATTTCCAGGGCTTAAACTCAGGCCTTTAGCATATCGTATCGGTGGCTAATTTAATCCTTCACTGACTGTATTTATGCAAGGATCACCTCCTTATTGTCTCGGAATCAATATTATATGTTATATACTAGTGGTCCTGTTGTTCTGAAGGATAATCCATAAAAATCCATGCTTTTGATGAATCGACTTACAGCATGCAGAGTTCGTGACTCTGTAACAGTGATGTTTTTTTTTTTTTTCTTTTTTTTTTACATGGGTGTTGGAGAGAAAAATACACTTGATATGTTTACATTTGGAGCATTTACCAGATTCACTTATATTTTGAGGCATCCACTTCAAAGAAAATAATTTGGTGGCTAACAATACAGTCAAGTAAAAACCTAATTCAACCATATATTATTGTTTCAGGTTGAGGCTTAGCAACATTAATGGGGCAATAAAATAAAGCTAATGAATATGATGACGTCGAATGTGAACACCCCAGCCCCTGTAAAAGGGAGCAGAACAAATCTATGCCAGGCAGAAAAGTTTAGATATTTGAGAAGCATCATCAAACCTGAGGGTGGTACAAAGGAAGACATCCACAGGAGACTGGGCAAGGCCAGGAGTATTTTCAAGGAGATGAACAACATTTGGAGATCCACACAGTACCGCTTCAGCACCAAACTCAGGCTGCACCAGAGCTGCGTCGTATCTGTGCTCCTGTATGGATCTGAATGCTGGAGGATGACAGAGGCAGATCTTGCTCAGCTAAGATCATTCCACACCACTTGCCTTTGAAAAATCCCCCGAATCTTCTGACCTGAGAAGATCTCCAATGAGGTCCTGCTGAAACGATGTAAGCAAGTCGACATGGGTACCATCATTACAAGAAGAAAATGGAAATGGACTGGACATGTGCTGTGGAAAGACCAGCAGTCTATAGCAAGAGTGGCATTGCACTGGACCCCAGATGGCTCAGGACAGGCAGAGGTGGAGGAACTTTGTTGATGCCCTACACACCACTGGGTGTAATGGTTAAATAAATGGGGGGAAACGAAGCAGCTGATGAGCTGTATGTACGGAATGAGCAGCTTATCACATCTATGCACTTTTTCTTCTGTGGGGCTGTGGGAGGAAACTGGAGTACACAGAGGAAACCCATGTTGGTTGTGGTACTCATTCCCAGGAACTTTTTGCTTGTGAAGTGGACGTGCTCGACTCTTCCAGCATGCCACCCAATTGCTTTAATAATATTTCATACATTTGCTGAACATGAAATCACCACATCTGTCTAGTCGTGATATTTCAATAAATAAGGACCATGAAGTGAGAATGTTATCAACTCAAACAGTCAGGCTGTAACCGGAGTAATTTCTGCTGCTTGTCTGAATCGATATCAGTCAATAGAAAAAAAAAAAAGTAGGGGTGGGGAATCAATGATGGTGTTGTGCATAACTGGGACACGGCTGTGTTTTGACTCTTTGATGCTGACATTGTATTTATAACTTTTTGAAAAATTCTACAAGGTACAAAAGGCATGTGACCAAAGTGGGATGGGATGTACAAACTCATGGGATGTACAAACTTACACCACCAGGTTTGACTTTTTTACCTTCTGTTTCCCACTTGGATGTTGATGGATATATTGATGATATGGATGATATTGGTTGCAATAAAACTTGAAAACATCCATTATTATTTACACTCCCCCCCCCCCCCTACTCTCTCTCTCTCTCTATCTCTCTCTCTCTCTCTCTCTCTCTCTCTCCTCCCCTCTCTCTCTCTCTCACACACACACACACACACACACACACACACACACACACTCATTTGCCAAAACTCTTAAGGTTGCAGGAAGGCTCAGGCAACACCAGATGAAGGTGTGTTACACCCTGAATAGCTCTCCCAGACCATCACAGGACCAACACAACCACCCAGGGCCATTTGAAAAAAAAAAAACGTTAGCCTTATGTGCATGGTTTTTTTGGACTGTGGGAGGAAACTAGAGTACCCAGAGCAAACTCATGCAAGTACAGATAGAGCATGTAAACTTCACATAGAAACATCCGAACCATGAAATTGAGCCCAAGGACCTCCTTGCTTATTATTGACATTCTTATTATATATGATAAAACCCTACCATTTAAATTTGGGGATCAACCAGCGACCTTTTGGTCCCAAAGCCTCTTCTCTCGCCGTTAGACGACGTCTGATCTGTTGATACTTAATATTTGATACTAAGTATAGCTGTAAAGGCTGAAAATGAGTGGTGTCGTCCACCAGCCCTTGTTCAATCATCATCCACCATCTACGCAGTGATGCTTCTTGCAGCATTTGCACTTCAAATTGTTAATCAGATGTCCAGTATCCACCCACAGTCCTCTTCAATTACAAAGCTAATTTACACCGTAATGGCAGGTTTTGTGTACCGTGGCTTTCATGCTCAAAAATTACACAATGAGCCTTTTTTGCATACAAGTGTTCAGGTTTTGCATTCGTACCACCGAACATCATCATTATGAATCTGAGGGAGGGAGGATTGTAGAACTGCGCTGTACATGCTAGTGTGAGTCTCTGTACAGTACTTGAGAAAATGCTAACTGTTTTTTTGTTTAAGTCATTTGGTGACAATAATTATTAAAGAAATATGTAAAATAGTTTATTTGACCGTCAAAATTGTTTACAGTTGTCGGAAAGCACTCTACGAAGATTTAAACAAAACTTCAATCAACTTGATCCAAGCCGGTACCGGTCTATGGCTCATTTGATACCGGTCCGCAAACAAAATCTTTCATGGTGCAAATTATAGTTGTTGTTGTTGTTGTTTTTATTCAAGCTTCCGAGTCTTATTTTGAAAAATGACTTTTTGACATTGCCACAGAAGCACTGAAGTTTCCGTTTCCAACCAAATATCTTTGTGAGGCGGGGTTTACTACGGGGACAGCTACCAAAACAAGACTACGAAGTAGACTCTAGCCGGTCCGCGGAAACATTTTCATACATAAAACTGGCCCCTGGTGCAAAAAAAGCTTGATCCAAGCTACATAATGTGGCTCAATAAGACCTAAGATCTGCGTTTCAAGAAAATTGGTCACCAGACTAACCATAATTTCTGGACTATAAGTCGCTACTTTTCTCACATGCTTTGAACCCTTAAACAACGATGCCGTGAATCTAGAGATTTTTTACAGGCGACGGCCTCCAGGGGGTGCTCTAGCAGGAAGCACAAGAACGAGACAGACACCTGTGGTTTATAAAGAGGTGCGGCCTATATATGTACAAGTTCTTTATACTTTTTTAATTTAGTTGTTGCGGCTTATATTCAGGTGCACTCAATAGTCTGGAAATTACGGTAATTATCATTCGTTAATTTATTTATCATCATTCATTGTTTCATTTTTTGAACCACTTAATCCGAATTAGAATTACGGGAAGGCTGGCATCCATCTCAGCCGACTCTGGGTGGGGTACACCCTTTTTCAGCTTACCAGGCCATTGCATGGCCAACACACACTCAGTCGTTCGCTCACACTCTCCCATCTAGGGGCAATTTCTGCCTACAGGGCAGTGGTGGCCCAGTGTTAAGGTGCTTCATTACAATCCAAAAGTTGGTTGGTTCAAGCCCCACTATCACCAGATTGTCACTGCTGCCGTCACCCCCTCCCCAGTGCAGCTAACTGGGTTTTCAAAGGCTGGCCGTGTCTCTCACTGTCTGTGGTGTGAGGTTCATGTTAAAGAACCATTGCTAACTTTCATAAAGACTAGCTGAATGTGATGTCCCGGCAAGCTGTCCAGGGTGTACTCTGCCCTCGCCTAGAGTCGGCTGATATAGGCGCCAGCCTCCAGGTGACCCAAATTAGGATCAAACACAAAGCAGGGTACCTGGAGGAAACCCACACAAGCACAACATACAAACTTCCAAGCCTGGAACCCGAACCCAGGCCCTTATCGCTATGTGGCGGATGTGCTAATGCTAATGTTTTAATTTGAGAAAAATGAACGAAGGAACCTCGCAACATCACAGTTAATACTGGTTACTGGTCTGTTTACATACTCCTGGCATCACTGGCACTTGCATGTATCCGCTCTTTCTTAGCGAGGGCAGAATCCGTCCTGGACAGCTCACCGGCCATCGCAGGGCAGAAACACACTGACGGCTATGCAGTTCCTCTTGACAAAAGTCAGCAATGGTTCTTTTACATGAACCTCCACCATAGACAGTGAGAGACATGGCCGGCCTTTGATAGCCCAGTTAGCTGCACTGGGGGGACGGTGACAACCTGTGGACAGTGGGGCTTAAACCCTCAACCTTAGGATCAGCGATTCAGCACCTTCACCACCAGGCCACCACTGCCCATCATAGGAATTAATAAGTAAACATACAAACAAACAGAGATGCAAGATGGGTGGAAAGTATTTCAAGCAGAGAAAAATAAATAATGTGATGCAAAATGTTTATTTATTTATTTTAGTTTACTTACATGCTTGATTAGTATTATTGGAATTCTCACTTCCATCTTCTTCACGTTCAGAACCCACTGCTACAACATGGCCACAACCCAACTCTGATGAGATTTATCTCAGGCAGGATATCTAACAGAGCACATGAGCCATTTTCGCCCTAAAATTGAAATGCCGATCCAGCGCTGACCGCATCCGGGCCAATTTTGCACCATTTTCCAAATGCCATAAAAACCTCAGTGAGGCTGCTTACAGATGGCCTACTATACAGTCGCCGTTGTTATAACTGGCAATAACTCAAGCATATTTGGCTGGAATTATCATCAGTTATGTGAGTGCGAACTCAAAGGCAAGTAAAGCTTTGCTCTTGTTTCTTCCTTTAATAGCCATGTGTTGAGTGAGGCGTAAAACCACATATCATCAACAGACAGAGAAACAAAATAAATCTTAAAACGAAACACACACAACAAGCTGTGAACTATACGAAGCGACTGACATTAATCACCTGATACGACTTTCTGTAAATAATGACCCTGAATAAATCCCCTACCTGCATTCAGAAGACTCGGGGGTGGAGGTGGAGGGGTGTGGCAGCAACAATCCAAGTTCCTGTTAACACTGTTCTGTTTTACATCAATCAGCCATAACAATAAAACCGCCTGACTGCTTTGTGGGAAAGGCACAGGAAGCTGCATTGCACCGTGTTCGGACTCCTTTTTATCATAGCAACCATTAACAGTTTCAATATCGCTTTACTGTCGGATCAGACCAGACGTACCAGCCTTTGCTTCACACGCACACCACTGAGTTATGGGGACCCTTACCCATTCACTGATTGCCCTTTCAAGTACCTTCTCAGGTAAGTACTTGCCCCTGGATACCAATAACATCCCACACGACCAACCGTTCTAGAGATGAATAGGCCCAGACGTTTACCCAATTACACTGTGGCTCTTCAAAATCAAAGTCGCTCAGATTCTTGGTTTTGCTCATTTTTCCTACTTCACACATGACTTCCCACTTTCTACATAACATACCTCACCCCATGACAGCTGCGACTATAACTGCTTATTATCTCAGCAAAAGTAATCTCAGCCCGAAGTCTGAAGTAGAGATCGAGTCGAAGGTGCGGTCTGTACAAGAAAGGGTTAAAGGGCTGAGATTTCTCTGTACAGCCCGAGCAAGTGAGGTTAATAAGACCATGTACACTTATCCAGAGGGACTTACAGTTGTATCTAATTTATACAACTGAACATGTATGGGTTAAGGGCCTTCTTCAAGGGCCCACCGGTTGGACAATTGGTAGTATTGGGGCTTGAACCCCTGTCCTTCTGATCAGTAAATCACCGCCTAACCCACGAAGCTCATTCATTCATTCATTTTCTGAACTGCTTTATCCTAATTAGGGTCGCGGGGAGGCCGGTGCTCATCTCAGCTGACTCTGGACGAGGGCAGAGTACACCCTGAATGGCTCGCCAGGCCATCGCAGAGCAGAAACATGCTGACGGCTATGAAGTTCCTCTTTACAAAAGTCAGCGATGGTTCTTTTAAATGAACCTCTCCTCATACACCGTGAGAGACATGGCTGGCCTTTGATTTGGGGAGGGGGGGACAGTGACAATGCTTTGAGCCCCCAACCTTGGGATCAGTGATCCAGCACCTTCCCACCAGGCCAGCGCTGCCCGGGGGTATATTCTATGACATTTTAAAAAGACAACCTTCTTTTTATTAACTTCACTTTAGGTGGTTCGTGTTACTTGCTCACTTCTGAACAAAGGCATCTTTATTCATCTCTGCGAGGGCGGCGAAGGTGTCACAAAGCCACTTCTGATTCACCGGTGAATTGCATTTTACAGTGCGGGTGGCATTCATGGGTGCAATCATTAAAAGGATTTGAGATCTTCTCTTACGTCTCAGACATTTGGAGTGTTGCACCTTTCAGCGGCCGTCACAGCATCAGCTTGTTTTGCTATTTGTTTTCTCTTAGGTTGCCAGATCTCAATAAACTCCTCATCTGGCATCGTGCCGGCTGTCTCCTTATGTATTCCAGATGGGTGCTAGTTTTACTTCCTGTGGAAGTTTTTTGAATGAATGAATACATTCATGTTTATTTCAAACATATATAAATAATAGTCAGTAAACAGTACGTAAAGTTAGGACAAACAGTGACAAAAAAATCACGTAGATAATGAAAAGAGACGAAGTGGGAGGGGGGGGGGGTGTCGTAGATTGTTTATAATATAAACAATCACCTTTTGAGATGAACCCATAACTCTGGTCGGAATCCTGGTATTTTCTTTTAAATGCAGCTTTCTTTTTGCGGGCAGTCTGTAACCCTTCTGCTGTCTCATCGTTGTCTCGTTTACTGTTTTCAAAAAAAAAAACTTTTCAGTGAACTCTGTTTCTGGCTCATTTTGCGAGGAATAGCTTGCATTGCTGATGCATGAAAAATACGCGCCAAAGAGTCAAGCGCGGAAGTTAGGCGAGGGCGGAAGTGTTTGTCTTTCACAATAAGAAACCCAGAAGCTAAAACATAGATTTATATATATTTTTATCACGATGATTCATTCTTTGCGGCCTGGTACAAAATGATCCATGGACCGGTACCGGTCCGGGGCCCGGTGGTTATGGACCTTTGTCCTACAGAACAGATATGCATACACATCAGTTTGACTGGCTATTCTAAATGACCCCTCAGTGTGAATGCTGGTATGAATGGCGAGCTGTCTCTCTGTGTTAGCCCTCTGATGGCTCACTGACCTGTTCAAGGTGTTGCCCCACCTCTCAGTAGATGTCAGCTGGGATTGGCTCGAGCTCTGTCATGATCATGATGGATAAGCACTCCAAATGATGGATGGTTGAATTCATTCACCCATTCATTTACTGAACCGCTTAATCTTAATTAGGGTTGTGGGGTAGCTGGCACCCATCTCAGCCGACTCTGAGCGAGGGTAGGGTACAACTTGGACACCTCTCCAGGCCATAGCAGGGCAGAAACATGCTGACGGCTATTGCAGCTCCTCTTTGCGAAAGTCAGCAATGGTTCTTTTACATAAACCTCTCACCATAGACAGTGAAACACATGGCCGGCCTTTGATAACCCGGTTAGGTGCACTGAGGGGACAGTGTCAACCCGGTTATAATGGGGCTTGAATCCCCAACTTTGGGATCAGTCATCCAGCACCTTCATCACCATTATTATATATTTAGTGTATTTTAATTGGCCACCACGTGTTTGGTACATCCTTTAACACTTATATTTAATTCAATTTAAAGAAATATTTAAGTCGACTTAGAATTGCAGCATCACTATGAACATGTATCGAAGTACCGAGTGTAGCTACATAAACGGATTGTGTTGCGACACTTCATACCGCAATCTCTAGCGCAGTCAGGGTGTTAAAGACAAGACAGGACGAGTATCTTTATGTCTCTGTATTAGCCGACGTGGCAGCGAGCACCACCGAGCTGAAGGCGAACTCTTTCCCAGGTCTCGAGTGTGAGCGCCGCCTCGAAGCTCAGCCTCCTAATGAGCACTAACGCTGCTCGCCTCAGGATAACATTTGTGAAGCTTATTAGCGAAGTTCGATGGAACTGGATACTGTTTCCACTCAACATGCCCTTTTCAGGATTGGTTGAGCAACACCATCTACATGCCAACTGGATGTTCATCTTTTTATGATGGCGAAGACGAGAGAGCGGATTAGCGCTAAGCTACAGTTTGCGTATGTGAATCAATGAATTATTGAGCTAGTATTCAGGGTGAGGCTATCGAAGATAACATTGATAGTCTATGAATCCAAATGTCTTTATCATCAATAATGAACCAGCCTATAGTGGTTCCTCGTTACTAAACCCCGGGCTTGTTTTATTTGGTGCATGTTGACTTTGCACGGGAATTATTACCACATGCGAGGAGGCCATGGTTTACTTTACTTTGGATTTTTATGAAATTTCTAAGGCAGCACGGTGGCGTAGTGGTCCTCCTCACAGCGAGAAGGTCCTGGGTTTGATTCCAGGCACAGGCGTTTCTGTGTGGAGTTTGCATGTTCTCCCGATGCTTGTGTGGGTTTCCTCCGGTTGCTCTGGGTTCCTCCCACAATCCAAGGAAACATGCACAGAAGGTTAATTGGCTGTTTCAAATCACCCCTCGGTGTGAGTGTGAACGGTTGTGTGAGTGTTGGCCCTGCGATGGCCCGGCGAGCTATCCAGGGTGTACACTGCCCTCGTCCGGAGACGGCTG
>CM045747.1:5830581-5835581 GCA_024760905.1 Plotosus lineatus | reverse complement strand
ACTGCAGACCATTGGCTTTTCATTCATTCATTTTCTGAACCACTTAATCTTAATTAGAGTCACAAGGAGGCTGGCGCCCATCTCAGCCGACTCTGTGCGAGGGCAAAAATACACCCTGGATGGCTCGCAAGGCCATCACAGGGTAGAAACGCGCTGACGGTTATGCAGCTCCTCTTGCCGAAATTCAGCAATGGTTCTTTTACATGAACCTCGCACCACAGACAGTGAGGGACATGTCTGGCCTCTGGTAACCAAGTTCGCTGCACTGGGGGGACAGCAGTGACCACCCGTTGTGAGTCGGGGTCTTGAACCCTCAACCTTGGGATCATAATTTCACCGCTCCCTCCCGGTCAGGGTGTTCCCTTTTTTATCCTCATATACAAACCCATCCTCTCGATGACCTCATCATCAGCTGTAAATGGTGCCAGGTCTACATTCACCGTAGTCCGGCTTCCATCAGTCTGAGTTAAAAGCACAGGGAAATAACATTGCTCATTTCTAGTCTAAAAATAAATGGCACTCTGCATGCCCAAGGCGTGCCAGGCTGGCTGTGCGCAGAATGTGTGGCGAAAAAAAAAACATTTAATGGATTGCATAGCCACCGACATGAAAGAAGACGAACTCAGGGCGGCCAGGATTCTGCCATTCTCGGGTTCAATTAAAGGATTTCAGATGATGCGAGGTTTGGTGACGGGGTCAGTGAGGAGAGCTCTCGGACTGCGTCGATCCAATTTGGGTGGATGACGAGTGATCTTCTGAAAGCCCTTTGCATTTCTTTAAACAGCGGGACCTTCTTCAGCGTCGGAACTGATGTATGAATCTGCTTTGCATAAGTGTGTCAGGCGGCTCATGTCACATGACGAAAGAGGAATTTAATCTCCTTCAATCATGTGCACACAAAGCATTGTTCTTTCGACCTGATCGTCAGCAATTGAAATTCGGATATTAAATAAAATATGCAGTGATTTTTTTTTTTTTTTTTTTTTTGCCCCACAATTCCCTTGAATTAAAGACTTTCAGGACTTGACAGCATGGTGGCACAGTGGCGTACTGTCCTGGGTTCAATTCCCACCTCGGGTGTTTCTGTGTGGAGTTCGCATGGTCTCTCCGTGGTTGCATGTGTTTCCTCCGGGTACTCCGGTTTCCTCTCACAGTCCATGAACATGCACAGTACGATAATTGGCTGTTCCAGTCACCCTTACGTGTGACTGTTTGTGTGAGTGTCGCCCCTATGGTGGCCTCGCAAAGCTGTCCAGGGTGTACCCTGCCCTCGCCTGGAATCAGCTGGGATGGGCGCCAGCCTCCCCATGATCCTAATTAGGATCAAGTGGTCCAGAAAATGAATGAATGAAAACAGAAAATGAATAAACTTGAAAGCATCTTAAGTGTTATTATCTCCGCTGCGGACATTGTGTTTTTCGTTTGCGTTGGTTTGTTAGAAACTTTACACATAAAATTCTAAAAGGATTTTATTTCAGATTTGTTGATAGGGTGAAGTACAGGCCAAATAACAATGCATACAATTTTGGGGATGTTACAGATTAAATTCTGGAAATCCAATATTTTTCAAGGACTCTTAAACTTGCTTGGCAGAGGGTTGCGCTCCAAGTGCTTTTCGATTTTTTTTTTTTTTTTTTTTTTTTTTTTTTTTTGTTTATTGATTGAAAAGTTTTGTGCTTTTATATGAAAGATATTTATTCTCAGAACACACGCACAATTCTGCATTGTTCTGAAATTTACGAGAAATATAAAATAAATAAATGACATCCAGTAGAGTTGAATACAGTAGATTCATGTCAGGGTCCAATACATCGCAATGCATATCAGGTGAGATTGAATTTTATCATTTCTGCGAATGTTTGGTCTATTTTAGATGATGTGTGAGTGTGAACACTGCCTTGGATCAAAACAGAATGGAGTCATGCTGCTCGAACAGGGTCAATTTCAGTGAAAATTTTACAAAGTGCTTTGTGGTCATTTCCATAGAACAAATTTGGGCTCCAGCGGGAGCATATTACGCGTGTTTATAATATTACATGGAGCTATTAGGGGCAGAGGTGGCCCAGTTGTAAGGGGCTGGATTACTAATACCAAGGTCACGGGTTCACGGCCAAATTGTGGCCTGATCACCTAGTTGTCACTGTTGTCCCCATCAGAGCAGCTAACTTGCTAACTGGGTTATCAAAGGCGGGCCGTGTCTCTCACTGTCCGTGGTGAGAGGCTCATGTAAAACAACCATTGCTGACTTTCGTCGAGAGGAGCTGCACAGCCGTCGGCGGGTTTCCAAACAGCGCCTATTGTACTTTATAAAGGTAAAGTATGAGACGCGGTGGTGTGGTGGTTAGCATGACTGCCTCAAGGCAAGAAGGTCCTGCGTATGAGTTCCAGGCTTGGCAAGGGTCTGTGCTTGCACAGGTTTCCTCCTGGTACTTCAGTTTCCTCCCACAGTCCAAAGACATACATATTACAATAATACTGAATGGTTTTGTGTGTGTGTGTGTGTGTGTGTGTGTGTGTGTGTGTTTGCCCTGAGATAACTAGCTGAGAAGGTCAGGGTGTACCCCAGCTTCGTCTAGATTTGGCCTAGATAGGCTGCAGCCTCCTTAATCCCAGTTTGATGAAGCAGTTTGGCAAATGAATGAATGCAGGAAAAGAAACAATATGATGATGAAGTAAAGGATCCTTCATCCACCCAATACACTGGCCATGAATAACCGATGAGCGTTGCAATAACGTTGTAATAACATTTTAATGCATTTTATATATATATATATATATATATATATATATATATATATATATATATATATATATATATATATAAGTGCAAGTTCTGTCACACTCTTGTCTGCTTCTTCACTGCTGCTCTTCACCGCATTGTAAGAAAGTCTTAAATCTCTGGAAAGTACTTCATGTCCTCTCGTACTGAAAGACGTAATGGGTAAGTGCATATCGTTCGGAGGGGTTTGTTCACGCCTGGCTAGATAAGAAGATCAGAGATGGAGATTGCTTGAGCACACGCTGTTGAGTCTTCTTCATGAAAAATTGTTTCTTGCTTCTGAGTTCCTGATATATGTATAAGCTGTCACGATGGGCGATGCACTTCAAAAAAGTCAAGCGCAATAGATGTGCCATGTTTCTTCTGAAGTGCTCGTCCACCGTCTCCGCCAGTTGACCCTTAGATTACTATTTGGATGAACATCTGTTTCGCCAGAAAGCCTGGAGGGAGATGCTATGAAATTTGCCTCTTTACTGCGTCAATCATGCTGAAAGCTTGAATGATATCAGGGGAAGTGCTTTTTATGGTTTGGCAGTGAGTGATACCGAAAAGAAGCTGATCGCAAATCCAAGACATCCAGTGTGGACACATATGTGTTGTTCTCTTTTATGTGCTCTTGATTTCTGATGAAGCCGTGCGGTGGCGTATTGGTGAGCACATCGGCTTCACAGCATGTCGGCCTGGGTTCGATTCGCAGTTTGGGTGTTTAGGGTTGGGGTTTACATGTTCTCCCCGTGCTTGTGTGGGTTTCCTCTGGGTGCTCAGGTTTCCTTCCACAGTCCAAATACATGCACAGTAGATTACATGGTTGTGCTAAAACCAGCCTGAGGGTTGTGTGTGTGTGTGGGTGTGTGTGTGTGTGTGTGTGTGTGTGTGTGTGTGTGTGTGTGTGTGTGTGTGTGTGTGCGCGCGCTGGCGCTGGGATTGCCTGGAGAGCGGTTTAGGGTGTAATAACGCCCTCATTCTGAGTCAGCTGAGACTCGTGCCAGCCTTCCCACAACCCTAATTAGGACTCAGCAGCTTCGAAGATGAACGGATGATGAACTTTATGAACTGCTCACTAGAGCAGTTTTTTCAAAGTCTTCATTGTTTATTTTATTTATTTTTTTGAAAAGAAGTATTGCCTTCGGCTGCCACCCAAATCAGTCGAAAGCAATCCTTATTTAAAAAAAAAAAAAAAAACTCAGAACGAATTTTAGTCTGTGATGTCGTGTTTCGGCTTGTCTAGCCAGGAAGAGACCGCGGGGTCGAACTACAACATGCTGGAGGGACTGCGTCTCTCAGCTGGTCTGGGAATGCCTCGGTATGTTCTGGAACAGCTGGAGGACGTGGCTTGGAAGAGGGACATCTGGACCTCACCACTTAGGCTGCCCCCCCCCCCCCCCCCCGCTCCCCACCCCCAGTCCCAACCTGACCCCAGAACAAGCAAAAGAAGAAGAAAAAGATGATGATGATGATGATGATGATGATAAATATGGATTGCAATCATGGATATCTACTGGAATGAGCCGTTACTATAGAAACAATAATGTATTAGAAGGAGTGCCTGAGTATAATGCTGTTATCTTCAGCTACACTCGTGTTCCTGTTGTGGAAAATAAATCCACACCTTCTCATAAATAATGATGGAGACATCAAGAGCATGAAAGCACTCACAGGTGTGATGAGCACATGTTTTGTACCGCTGGACTCGTCCAAATAGAATCATTTCTCCTCGTGAATTCCGCCCCTGTGTGTTTATGCTCTGATCATGCAGGACTCCTGATGTGAGAAAAAAAAAAAACCCAAAATCATTCACTCTTCAAAAAGCAAAGACAGGCGCGGCGTCTCAGATTGTGCTTCGGCTGATTCTCTGTTGCGGCCGTGCCCGAACGAGCCGTGACAAACTTTGGAAAACAAGTTTCTTTTGAGTGAGGAAGTCACGTACGCTACATGCTAAACAGGATTAAAAGACTCACAGTCATGATGGCGGGCGGAGCGGCGTTCTCAGCACCGCTCCAAATGTACGTGTTTACGACTCCATCCAGCTCGAGAACACGCTCCCGTTGCTTTCCGGTGTCTTTTTTGCATGCTGCACAATTTGCATATTATGATTTGCACTAATTACAGGCCTCATTAGCGCAGCGCTCCTCTGAGGTTACAAGCAGCACGTCCTGTCTACTGGTGCCAGCATGAGAGCGTGGAAAAAAAGAAAAAAAAAACTCGCTCACTAGCATGCTGA
>CM045747.1:5820581-5823081 GCA_024760905.1 Plotosus lineatus | reverse complement strand
CACACACACACACACACACACACACACACACAGACGCATACACACACACACACACACACACACACACACACACACACACACACACACACACACACACACACACACACACACACAGACGCACACACACACACACACACACACACACACACACACACACACCCGCACATGCACACACACACACACGCGCGCGCACACACACACACACACACACACACACACACATAAACAGTGAGCACACACACACGCACACACGCACACACACACACACACACGCGCGTGCACGCACACACACACACACACACACACACACACATAAACAGTGAGCACACACACACACGCACACACGCACACTCACACACACACACACACACACACACCAGTGGACTGCCACACACGCAATTGGGTGCCCAGGGACCAGTTGGGGGTTAGGTGTCTTGCTCAAGGGCACCTCAGCCATTTAAGCAGAGGAAGGGAAAATGCTGCTCACTCATGCACTGCCACACATTTCAAGAATTGAACCAGCAATCATCAACCTTTTGGATTCCAAAACTGTCTCTGTACCCATTAAGCTACGGCTGCTCCCATTCCCCCCCCCCCTGTTTGTTTTAATACCTTATCTTTTCTATAATAACAACGTATACAGTGACTTTGCCAGACCATCGTAGGTCTAACACACACACACACACACATACACACACACACACACACACACACACACACACACACACACACATCTGTATCTCTGGGCATTTTGGAACAGCCAACCAGCCTAATGTGCATGTCTTTGGACTGCTGGAGGAAAACAGAGTACTAGGGGTAGCCCAGAGAGCACTGGTAGACCATACAAACTCCACACAGAAACGTTCAGGCATGGGTTTCGTACTTTCTTGCTGTGAGGCGGACGTGCTAACCACTACGCTACCATGCTCTGCTTTCAATGGACAATCAACAATGGCCAAACCATGCATTATTTTCCTACAACAGTAAATATGAGCATGTCATTCAACCAGGTTCTCCTGATGGAAGCCCTCATCCTCAAGATCGAACTCAAGACCAAGGCTACCCACTGTGCCATGTAAGGTTACATTTAATGTTGCAGAACCTCCACAGAAGAAGTTCTTCCTGCTCTTACGAAGGTTATAGCAGCTCTACCCAGCTGCTGTATTACCAGCCTCTCTCTTTCTTCTCTGCGCTTAATTACACTGCTGGAATAAGTGAGTAATCGTAGCATGTAGTCTTGGCTTAGTATGAATATTTCTCTTCTGTATCTGTATTTATCGCTTCCATCAGGAGCACTAATGTTTCTAATTAGTCAGCTTTGCCTTTTCTGCTTCATTACGGTTATTGAACACAGCGTATGTGCACAACTTCTGCGTAATATTTTAGTGCATTATAATGTGGAGTTCTCTTCTCGCCACTCATCTGCATGCACTCACACCGGTGTTGACACATGACTCGTTTAGTAACGGATGGTGGGAGGTTATGGCAACACAGAAAAAGGATGAGAGTGTGTGCTACTAGAAGGAATTACAAGAAAAGTAGCCAGTTGGGTGCACTGACCTGGTGAGAGATAACAAAGTCAATGAGGGCATTGCAATACCCCCCCCCCCTGCCCTCATCTGCACCTCTAATCTCAAAAGCCGTCTGGCGCTCAGGCCCATATTGATCCGGAATGCAGGAATAAAAACATGCTGAAGGGCCACCTATGGAGACTGTATATATACAGGGAGTGGGGGAAGGAGTGGGGGAGGGGCAGAAGGCCTAGAACTAGAACTCGGTTGTCCACCAAACAATAAAAAATGTCTATATTTATACTGTATATAGACAGACAGACAGACAAACAGACAGACAGATAGATAGATAGATGATAGATAGATAGATAGATAGATAGATAGATAGATAGAGAGAGGAAAAATACAGACTTAAATTAAGAGACATATATATATATATATATATATATATATATATATATATATATATATGTATGTGTATGTATATATATATATATATATATATATATATATATATATATATATATAAATATATATCAACCAACACCTCCAGCCTGATCAAGAAAGCCCATCAGCACCCGTTCTTCCTGAGGACAATGTAGAAGAACCACCTGTCTGCTGACATCCTGGGTAACTTCTACTGCTGCACAGTAGAAAGCATCCTGACCAACTGCGTTACGGTCCGGTATGGGAATTGCTCTGTCATGCACCGCAAGGCACTCCAATGAGTGGTGAAAACCTCCCAACATGACACAGGGACTCCATTTCCTCCTACTGAGGTTGTCCATAAAAAGACATGTCTTCGCTGGGCACACAGCATTCTCAGGGACACTTTTCATCTTGCCAACAGACTCTTTCAGCTCCTCCCCTCCAGAAGGTGCTTCAGGAGCCTTCAGACTAAAACCAGCAGGTTTAGGAACAGCATCCCCTGCTGAACCTTCTCTTCCAATCTACACTGCACCATCCACACTGCACCATCCACACTGCAC
>CM045747.1:5783081-5813081 GCA_024760905.1 Plotosus lineatus | reverse complement strand
TATGATGGGCACTAGCCTCCCCTTGACCCTAATTAGGATAAAGCAATTCTGAAAATTAATGGATGAATAAAATTAGGCAGAAAAACGTTGGGAGTGGGACGACATTTATTAACTCCACCCAAAACTCCGTTCTGATGGAGCTATCTTGATCCCCAGCATTGTGAATACGTCAATCTGTCTGAATGTGAACCGAATCCTGAGCAAACCTTTACACAGATTTTCACTAACCTTGGTGGGAACATGCTCCCACCTGAGTCCCAAAGTTATTTTGATTTTAGAATGTCTCTGCAAAATGTCAAGGTCAGGGCAAGGTCACAAAGGTTTATAAATAGAGCGTGTATAACCGTAAAGCAAGTGCCAGTAGACGTGGTGGTATTTTGGAACACTAACAGGAAATCAGGGCAGCAGTATCGACTCACGTGCACACTCAGGACGGCTGCTCGTGTGCCAAAGACTAAGCGTAAACACAGAGGCGACCATCCTTTCATTGTTGCAGCGTCGAGATTGTGGAATAATTTGCACCTCTATGTGAGACAAGCCGCCTCGTTCCCAATTTTTAAATCTTCTCTTAAAAAACTCATTTCTTCTTCCTGGCCTTTGGGACCTCCTGGGGGGTTTTATCTATTTTTGGTGTTATGGTTTCTTATTTTTGTATTTATTTATCTATTGTTTTTAGATGTAGAAAATTGCTTTTATGAGACCTATTGCACTTTGTATCAACTGTGGGGTTTTTTTTAAGTTTTGTATAAATAAAGGCGGATTATATTAAAACAGAAATCTTGGTATTTATGCTTTGTGTTGTACTGTATTTATTATTATTATTATTATTATTATTATTATTATTATTATTATTATTATTATTGTTATTGTTATTATTATTATTATTATCATCATCATCATTATTATTATTATAATATGGTGGGGCCGGTGGAATAGTGGTTATGGTGCTGCGCTCATGATCAGAAGGTTGTGTGTTCAAATCCCAGTTAGACCCTCACTGTGCTAAGACCGCTGGATAAGGTCTTAACCACAAGTGTGCCTTTGTTCACCCAGCAGTATAAATGGGTAGCAGTAAAATATACTTGGAAGGTAACCTGCGCTAGACTAGCGTCCCATCCAGGAGCAGTTGAACTCCTGGTAGCTTCACACTATGGAAACCGTGGATAAGCCTGATGAGCCACTAGGCTCAGGTATTAAAAGCCCAAAGAACTTTACTTATTATTATTATTATTATTATTATTATTATTATTATTATTATTATTATATGCAGTATTTATTATTGTATTATTGATTAGTATTTATCTTGTGTGTTACATCACACCATCATTGTCATTGGGCTTAGTACCGATCCTGGTGTATAAAAATCTCTTGAATGTCATCATATCATTGATAATTTTATAAAGTAACTCCTTAAAATGTTCATGAAACAAGACTCTGACTAATGTACATTTCTATACATAGGACATCTCGAATAAGTGCCAGCTGTGAGTCCTTGAATTGATTATCACGTTCCAGATGTTTGTCCTTCTGTTCAGCCCCTCTCGGGTACTTTTACCTTTGTCGGCTTTCAGCATTTAGAGTCGAATTATGCAGATATCAATAAAAGTAAATGTGAAAAGGTGATCAACACCCAGGTTTTTTTAATGTGCATTTTTCAGACCTGTGATATTTTAGAGCAAGGTCCCTCCCACCCCTCTTCTCTCACCTTGATGTGGATTCAGTTTCGAATGCTTAATATTTAATAGCCAGAGGAAAGAACTGCCAGCTTCTTATTTTCTCCTCAATTTTACAAAGATCTCCTGAGAGTACTTTACCAACATGGTTTTCACATTTTCACAGGTCGAGGTGTTTGATTGCTCTCTGAAGTCACATGACACCAACAACTCGTGTCGTGACCTGATTTTCAGAGCAAAGCAAAAATCTGTTATGGGATTGATGATATCGTTTAGCTTTGTGTTACAGGCAATGAAATGAACATTCAACAAATTATAGCATTGAGCAAACCACATTAACCAACTGTTTATAGATTCCTGCGGTATCATTACACATTCATTCATTCACTTTCTGAACTGCTAAATCTTAATTAGGGGCACGGGGAGGCTGTCGCCCATCTCAGCTGACTCTGGGAGAGGGCGGGGTACACCCTGGACAGCCCGCTAGGCCATTGCAGGGTCAAAACTCACAACCATTCACACCTAGGGGAGACTTGGAGCAGCCAATTAACCTAGTGTGCATGTTTTTGGACTGTGGGAGGAAACCAGAGTACTTGGAGGAAACCCACGCAGATGCGGGGAGAACATGCAAACTCAACACAGAAACACCAAAGCTGGGAATCAATCCCTGGACATTCTTGCTGTGAGATGGATGTGCTCACCACTATGCCACCGTGTTGCCGGGAAATTCGTAAAATACATTTTTATCCATAGTGTTTAGCGAAAACAATTATCCAGATCGTCATTATTTCATTCATACAACTCAGCAATTCAGGATTTTGCTCAAGTGCCCATCAGTGGCGACTTGGTAGGACTGGGGTTTGAACCCTAGAATGAGCAGCATTTGTGGAAATTTTAAACATGTTTGAAATTTTTTGAGATGAGTTCACGAACCAGGTGAACAAAACGCGATGTCGAGAATGACGTTTGACAAATTCGAGAATGAAAAGCGACAGCCGCGGATCGCTACTCACATCAGCTGCTTTTCTATCGCACCTCTAGTGTGATCACCGCGAGGTTATTTAGTGGGTCGTTTCCAATGAGAAATCGAACAGAGTGTCAGATGTTCATCTTTGATTTTTATAATAAAACGTAAACAAAATAAGGAAGAACGTTGTAATTTTGTGGGTGTGATCTACTGTATATAGTTTAATACACTACTCACCCAACTTTACTATGTCCTACATATATATAAAAATTATTGATAAAAATGAATCGTGCTTGTTATTAAGTTAAAACCTTTCTCCAGTAGATTCTGGACCCAAAGCAAACACACTGATATCGTGTATGAAAATGTTTTTTATTTACATCATTGATAATTAAATGTGGCTTCTACACCCAGCAGTATAACTTGTGTTTGGAAATGTTCCACTTTTCTCCACATTCCTTTCCACATTATTTAGTTTTATTTTTTTGATATTTGTAAAGTAATAAAACATAGTTTTCTTGATCTCTGCCAATATTCACGATGCTCAGACTGATATTTTTGAAGATATTGAACTGTAAACATGGCTTCCTGAGTACAACATTTTTGCAGCTGATAACATTAATTATTTCTATGGGGTGAACTCGTCTATAAATATTTGAATTAACATAAAATATTTCACTGAATTTAGTTCTGGTGCCTAGATATAAATTAAAAAATAAGAAAATAAAAGGTGTTTAGACATGGAATGATGATCTGCTTTTCGGTTGTTTTCATTTCTTAGCAGTTTATTTAATATAAAGTACTGTAATTACTTGTCCACACCCAGTGCAGCTAAATGGGATCGGGTGTACCCTGCCCTCTCCAAGAGTCGGCTAAGATGGGCTCCAGCCTCCCCGTGACTCTAATTAGGATTAAGTGGTTCAGAAAATGAATGAATGAATGAATGAGGGCAGTGGTGACCTGGTGGTAATGGTGCTTGGTCACTGATCCCGAGGTCGGGGTTCAAGCCCTACTATTGACATGTTGTCCCTGCCCCTCCCCCCCATCCCCAGTGTAGCTAACTGGGTTATCAATGGCTCGATATGTCTCTCATTGTCTATGGTGAGAGATTCATGTGAAAGAACCATTGCTGACTTTCTTCAAGAGGAGCTGCACAGCCGTCAGTGTGTTTGTGTCTCACGATGGCCTGGTGAGCTGTCCATGGTACACTCTCCCCTCGCCCAGAGTCGTCTGGGATGGGCATCGTGACCCTAATTAGGATTGAGTGGTTACTGAAAATGAATGAATGAATGAGTAATCACTTGTGTCTGAATGCTGACTCAGGTTACGTCAGCATTTTTTAATGATACTTCAGTCAGCCTGAGCTTGAAAATGAATTTAAAAAAAAAATATTTAGGAGTCAAGTGTGTTGTTTTCCGGATGTACACCTGTAAAATTAATTTCAATTTTAACTCGACTGTGCTTTTGGGTATATTAAAAAAAAAAAACACTTATTCATTACTGTCCTTATTTGCATGCTCAGACAAAAGAACCTCAAATTTATTTTTCTCACATCTCATGTCGTCTTTCCCTCGGAATTTGATCATTTATCTCCCTTTTCCAGCTCAATATCACAACATCTGCATGATGTACGACTTGCTTCATGTAAATTAGATGCATGTGGGGGGTATTTCTGCATGTCGTTTTCATGAAATATGTAAGTAAAAGGTAAGTGGATGAGGCTTGTTACCGAGCAGCTGAAACCGATTCATCATTTGATCCCAAATTGCCTTTATAGACACAACAGTTTAATCAATCAACCACAAGCTTGAAGCAAAGAATGAGCTTCAATGATGAATTAGATTCTGCTGTGTAAAAAAACACCCAACACACAACCACAAAATTTACATGATATGTATATGATGCCCTTCATTTAACCTTCATGTGCATCAAATGTACACTCACTCTCACTGAATGAAAATGAGCTCATCTGTCATACTGCTTAACCCTTTCATGTCCAGCAGGACCATATGGTCCTCTTTCAAAAAATGCTAACTATTAGACACATGCTGCTGCCAGTCAGAACATGTTCTATACTTGTTGTGCATCACCTGATGCAACACAGCTTGATCCCACGTGCCTCAGTCAGTTGTGAGACGACCTTGTGTGCGTAGGATTGTTTTGTTCACGAATTTGTGAGAGTGTTATTATTTGTTATTGTTATGTTATTATTTTCTTCTTATTATTATTTTTAGTGTTGTTACAATTTTGTTGGAAGAAATGTGATCAGGGTGTTTCCTTAGGCCTTTTTGATTAGGAAAAACAAGTGATAATTTTTTTAACTGCAACAAAAATAATTCGGGCGTTAAAGGGTTAAGAGTCGCAGGGAGGCTGGAGCCTATCTCAGCCTCCATGGGAAGAGGTCCCAGGGACCCAGTGAATAGCTCACCAGACCATTGCAGATTCAATGCCAGACTACTGTTCACACTCACATTCAGACTTACAGGCAGCTTGGAACAGTCAGCAGGCTTAATGTGCATGCATTTGGACTGCAGGAGGAAACTCGGAGAACCATGAGCAAATCCAGGCAGGCGTCATACAGAGACATTGAAGCCAGGACTTTTTTCTTCCAGTGAGGTGGACATTCTATCTACTACGCCACTGTGCTGCAAGTGAAATATACAGTGTATGAAAATAGCACGGTGTGCTCACAGTGACAGGGAAATAATAGGGGTTATTATTTGCTGTTTGGAACTCAAATATTGTATGTTCCAAAGTGTAATATTGTCCTTAGGAAAAAAAAAAAAAAAAAAAGCTGGTACACGGGTACTCCTGCGAGGCCTCATTAACCGGCCGGGGGATCAGCACGACCCTGTTGTTCTGGACAAACAACCTGGTATGTGTACCTCCAGTGACATTGTACAGCAAAGTGATGACAAACATTCTGCTGTCTTTTCTCATGGGGCGGCATAAAAGTGGAGTGGAACAAAAAAAAAAACTCAGTGTACAGATGAAGCGAGCTGGCGAACTCTCAAATCAGTTCCCTTACAATCCTCATTCCCATTACACCTGAGCAGTTTGGCCTGAAAAGCATCACAGAACCTGGAGAAAAATCATCTGATCAGGTGAAGAAGTTACACCGTAAACACCACCCACACCCAAAATATTTCTCATCCATCCGCAACTATCAGGCCAATGTTCGCTGAGCGTGAGGGGAGGTACTACTTTCATATATTTGTTTTATAACTTATTCTCACGTACTTATGGCGGAGAGGCCGGCGCACGTCTCTGAGCGAGGGTAGGGTACACCCTGAACAGCTCACTGTTTACATTGTTTACAATTATTATTTTTATACAACTGAGCAATTGAGGGTTAAGGGCCTTGCTCAAGAGCCCAACAGTGGTGATAGTGGGATTGAACCATTGACCTTTGGATCGGTAACTCATTGCCTTAACCACGAAGTCACTGCTGCAATCAAAGGGTTGATACTCACGCAACCATTCACACTCACACCTCGGGGTGGTTTGGAACAGCCAGTTAGCCTGCTGTGCATGTTCCCGGACTGTGGGAGGAAACCGGAGTAGCGGATGGGAACCTACACAAGCACGAGGAGAGCATTGCTGCCTCGATACAGAAATTTCCTGAGACTGTGAATTGAACCAGGCACTTTTTTGATGTGAGACAGATGTGCTGAGTATTGCGCCACCTTGGATATAGAAAAGCACATTGATGAGATTTTTATGAGAAATTTTTATGACCATTATATTATACAGGGATCCCTCACTTTCCACGGTTAATTGGGACCGAGATCCCTTGCGACCACTGAATTCCGCGAAGTAGGATCGACCCCAGCCCCCACCCCTGACTGACGTATACGTACATGTATATGTGTATATAATATCAATAAATGCATATTCAATGCTATAAATGCTTATAATAACAATTAAACATTCAAAAATAATGCATAAGATGTAAACAAAATATAAATACACACATACAGATGTGCGCACATACTCAGATGTACGCCTCACAAAAATGTAAGTAATTTTGATGTGGAGTTTTGGGTTGTTTTTTGTTCTGTGTTTGTTTAGGTTTTTTATTTTTATTTTTTGAATAATTGGCCTTGTGTTGCAGCATTATCCTTCACTTTCCCCCTATTCTTCCTTCATTTTCTTATTTTTTAATTCGAAGAATATTAAAAAAAAAAAAAAAAAAACCCGATGCACTGAAGTTGCAAGAATTGAAACGCGAAGTAGCAGGGGATCCCCGTATTTCTAATCACTTTGGGCATTATCCCGAGTGCATAACATCTATAATCCAAAAAATAGGAAACCAATCAGATCCCACCATTTTAGTGATTTTTGTCGTTTATGATTCGTGGAAAGCCATCAAGTAATTCCTGGTATTGAATCGTTGCAATGGGATAACTACTTGGTTTATTTCCCTGTGATACGTTGAATGATCATCGCACAATTACCACATGCAACAAAATAACATGACCAACAACAATGAAAAAATTTAGGATGAATAATAAAATGATTGTAGAATTCTGCTTTCATATGATACAGAATTATTATCTTGGTGGGTCTCAGGCTTTGGCTTTGATGAATTACAACCCCTTGAATGAATAATTCTCAATATCATTTATATATTTAAATGTACATTACAACTCATTTGATAATTGCTTATTCACCCTGCAGTCATGGGATAATGCTTAAATTGATTTAAAAAATAGAAAAATAAGTCATAACTATCATTATTTTTGAATCATAATGCATTTGTAATTATGTGACACCACACATGAACCTGATAACTCACAGAATCTTAATAAAATAAATTTCGTACCACTCAACCAGGCATGGATATTTAGAAATATTTTTTTTTTTTTTTTCCCCCAGAGGTACGTCTGCTGTTAATTAGAAAATTACACTGAGGCAATTTTCAACAGCTTTGTCAGACATGTTCAACTAAAATCTTGTGATCCTGTGGGTTGCTAGACTTACAGCGTGAGACTGACCCCCTTTACAGTAATTTAGAATGTGTACACAACTCTGCTGGGACCAAGGGCAGATACATCCTAAACAGTTCACCAGACCATGACAGGGCCAACACACACACACACACACACACACATAGCACAATCACACACCTTCGCATCAATACCTAGGGGAAATTCAGAACAGCCAGTTAGCCTAATGTGCATGTCTTTGGCCTCGACGTGGAAACCCACACACGCACAGGGGAGGACAAGCACTGAACTGTCATTGTTATCTGCCAATGTGCTCTCTGACACGTTCAACATATCTTGAAACATATTCTAATGCCTTCTACGATATTACATGGATCCACTCTACTGGGATGGAACAGAGACCATGTGGGCTGGGAAATACAGTATATCGATGCAGATGCAATATACTGTAATATACTGTATGTTCCATATATTACAATATGTGCACGCCTTTGTCATCCTCACTTCCTGTGCAGCTAAATGTAATCAGAACGTAACCTTGTCTTGTCCCGTTCGTAGTTGGAGTGCCAGAAACTTCTATGCAGTACCAAATACAGAATTTTCTCCCACAATGGATTTTGTATTCCATCTCCTAAGCAGACAGGAGAATAATAATATTAAAAAAAAGCATAAGGTATGCAGTACATTGCATTACCCTTCAGAATTTTCTATTTATTTATGCAAGGCCAGACTTGACGTCGTCCTGCTTGTGTTGCTAAAACCAACCAACCAGTATTACAGGAATCTCGTTTTTTTTTTTTGTTTTGTTTTTGTTTTTTTAATATTCATCGAATTAAAAAATAAGAAAATTAAGGAAGAATAGGGGAAAAGTTAAGGAAAATGCGGCAAAAACAAGGCAAATTATGCAAAAAAAAAAACAAACAAAAAAAAAAACCTAAACAAAAACAAAAAACAACCCAAAACCTCCCATCAAAACTACTTACTAGTATATTTTTATCTGAGGTGCGCATCTATTTTATTGACATCTTATACATTATTTTTGAATGTTTAATTGTTATTACAAGCATTTATTGCGTTGAATATGTATTCATTGATACAGAGGTACCTTACCTTACGAAATTAATCCGTTCCTGAAGTGGTTTTGTAACCTGGATTTTTCGTAAGTTGAACCACATTTTACATGTAAAAGACCTGATTCGTTCCAAGGCCCCCAATACTACCCCCTAAACCATTTAAAAATTATAAAAGTATACCTTTTAAGTCTTCCTTCTGCTTCAATATTGTACCGATGGTAGACGGGTTTGGCCATATTCCTTTGCGATATCACTCAACCGCATGCCACGAGCCCGCTTCTTCTTTTCACTTGCACCGGGAATCACACGTGCGTGTGTGTTTGTGTGTGTGTCTGTGTATCTGTGTGCGCACATGTGTGTGTGTGTGTGTGTGTGTGTGTGTGTGTGTGTGTGTTTGTGTGCGCACGTGTGTTGACCATGTCATCTTACAAACGTTTATGCAAGCTTAAAAGCCTGAGCCAAAAAATAAAGTTGCAATGAGCACATTCGAAAAACTCACAAAACAACAGTAGCTCTGTCCTTTACACGAAAAGCATCATGGGTATTATGGAGATACAGCTCCATAATAGCCAATGGGAGGGAGCTGCGTCATCCCTCCAAGTCAATGGGAGGTCAGCGGGGCGGGATGTTGGGAGATAGCCGATGGGAGAGCAACTCCCTCATTGTTTGAATTTTTGAGATGGCGCTTTTGTAATGTGAACTTGTTTCGTATCCAGAGAAAAAAATTGAAAATGCATTTCGTAACCTGGATTTTTCATTTGTTGGGACTTTCATATGGTGAGGTACCACTGTATTATATGCACATATACATGTACGTATACGTCAGTCAGGGGGGTCAATAGTACTTTGCGGAATTCGGCAGTCACGAGGGGATCTCGGTCCCAATTAACCACGGAACGTGAGGGATCCCTGTATATTACTAAGATTTATAAAAGCAATCAAAAATGGCTACAGAGAACTTCAGACCTGTTGTTCTGTTTAAACCCTTTCAGAACTCGGCTCAGAGTGAACGCTGACTTCAAAATGGCACCAACACTCAACCCTCAACGTTTTTTTTCTTCCTCCACTGAAACATCAAGAGCCTCTATTTCTCTGCTACTCGAAGATACAGAAGAGATATTCCCCCCCTGACTAGCTGTCACTTCAGCTGGGATCAACCTCTCATCTCGGTGTCTGAAAGCAGCGTGTGAAGCTGGAGACGTGAGGGAGGTTCAGCACTTCTGTCTCCATGCCAACCCTACCATTAGCGCATGGGCCTATCGTCTCCGTGCCTCACCCTGTCTCCCATGAAGAGATCTGAGGAGCTGGCTCTCAGACAGACGTAATCCATTGCACAGTGTGCCTTTGCTTCATTCACTGATCTTTGTTCTAGCCAAGTCAATCCCTTAAATCTCTAAATCTTTAACAGCTGGGAAATGTCATGGTAATAGGGTTCGAATGTGCGTTTAAAATTTCCCTCCTGCATAAATAAAATCTAAATATTTAAAAATGTGGCCAGGTATGTTTTGACACTTGTCATTCCCTACAATCTGCATTTATGACTGCATTTGTTTTCCATATTACATCATTCTTTCATTCTCTTCAATGCTCAGTTTAATTAGAAGCCAAATATATGACTTTCTTATTTCTAATTTTATATCCATCCTAAAGTTCAGATCTGTATCGCTTGTGGAATGACAGTGTAAATATGGTAGCCAGAAGAAGAACTATAAAGACCACACCAAGAACATTGCTGAATTAAACTTCCCCCATACCACCAGGAAAGCATTTACACACAACCAGCTTGTCTGGAGCCAGGCCGTCAAGGCTGACCTTGCCATTTCCGAAGCCACTGAGATCACCACAGTGGAAAAAGAGGAAGCCTAATGAAAGCAGGGTGAGGAGAACAGGAGGTCGGAATATTGACTGCCAGCAACGATGCCTTTCCACAGTGCTGATGACTCTCTGGTGCCCATCTTGGTTTAGGCAGATATCTGAAGCACAGACAACCTTCATCACCATCTACATACATTGCATCTAGCTACTATCAAATTCAACGATGCCACCATCGTCACCCAAGATACAATGAAAAGGGATTTAAAACTGATCTCTTGTCATTGTAAAACGTCTAACACGCCTTTTAAAGCATCCGCCAAAATTTATGTTTCACAAATAAAGCTCCTCCCACTGTTTGACCCCATGCAACCACCCTCATTTATTTAACTGCCAAACTGCTCAACACTATTTGAGTAGCTGGGAGGATGGAGCCTATCTCAGCCAACACCGGGTGAAGGTGGGGAACAATTTTAAACTGCCCGGAGCAGCTCTCCATGGCCTCACTCTCACTTAGGTTCAATTAGATTCTCACTACGCATGTAATAAACACAGGGTGACGAGATTCATTTTAGCATCCAATCAGAAGTGCAGAGAGCAGCAAGTGGAATAAATATATATATATATATATATATATATATATATATATATATATATATATATATATATATATATATACAGTATATACAGTATAAACAGTAAATATATATATATATATATATATATATATCTATAAAAGGACAGGACAAAGACTTTCTATTGAAACTCCATTTATCACTACAGATCTGTTTCGAGGGGTGGTGAAACCATCCTCTCTCTTCAGGTGATTATAGAAGAATAATCTTCTTCTAAGAAAAATATATATCTATATATATATATATAACAATTTTTGTTTTTATATATATATATATAGTACGTGCAGTGTGTACAGTTAGGAAACAGTTATGTACAGATTATATGAGTAGTTATATATATATATATATATATATATATATATATATATATATATATATATAGATATCTATATAGATAAGTTATATGAGCAGTGAGGTACAGATATGGGCAGTGAAGGTAAGAATAAATTACACAATTAAATGACTTACCTGTAAGTTGATATTTGATTGTAATTCCACCGACCTATGAAGTACTAGTTCACGTAGTCCCGATAGGACGGAATAGGGAGGTGGAATTATCATTATTTACCTTGGAGCAGGGGCAGTGGGGACCTGGTGGTAAAGGCACTGGATCACTGATCCCAAGGCTTGGGGGTTCAAGTCCCACTCTCCACAGGTTGTCACCCCCCCCTCCCCAGTGCAGCTAACTGGGTTATCAAAGGCCGGCCGTGTCTCTCACTGTCTGTGGTGAGGGGTTCATGTAAAAGAACCATTTTGCTGACTTTCAACAAGAGGAGCTACATTCCCGTCAGTGTGTTTCCGCCCTGCAACGGCCTGGTGAGCTGTACAGGGTGTACTCTGCCCTTGCCCGGAGGGATGGGTACCAGCCTCCCCGTGATCCTAATTAGGATTCGGAGGTTACAGAAAATCAACAATGAACCTAAGAGGAATATAAAGATGTTCTATATTACTGTATCAAAGAATAAAATCTGCTGATGTAACCTACAGATATATACATTATGTGTATATATATATATATATATATATATATATATATATATATATATATATATATATATATATATATATATATATATATATAATATGAAATTATACAGATGTAGTATGTACAATTATACAGATGTGCTATTAAGTATAAATGTATATGTAAAGATATATAGTGTGCTATAGATGTATACACAATAGTGGAAGAAGAGCACTGTGAATAAATTATAATAGTGGAAGCTTGTACATGTGCAGAATGATATGGATGATACAAATGGAACTGATATGGTGTAGTGTGGATGGTGTAGTGTTGATGGTGTAGGATGAATGGTGTAGTGTGGTTGGTGCAGTGTGGATGGTGCAGTGTGGATGGTGTAGCGTGGATGGTGTAGGATGAATGGTGTAGTGGCGATGGTGTAGTATGAATGCTGTAGTGTGGATGGTGTACTGTTGATGGTGTAATATGGATGGTGCAGTGTGGATGGGAAGGGAGATTTCAGCAGGTGTAGTGTTGATGGTGTAGAATGAATGGTGTAGAATGAATGATGTCGTATGGATGGTGTTGAATGAATAGTGTAGTGTGGATGGTGTAGTGTGGATGGTGTAGTGTTGGTGGTGTAGGATGAATGGTGTAGTGTGGATGGTATAGTGTGAATGGTGTAGTGTGGATGGTGTAGGATGAATGATGTAGTGTGGATGGTGCAGTGTGAATGGTGTAGTGTCGATTGTGTAGTGTGGATGGTGTACAATGAATGGTGTAGTGTGGACGGTGCAGTGTGGATGGTGTAGTGTCGATAGTTTAGGATGAATGCTTGTTGTGTGGATGGTGTACTGTTGATGGTGTAGTGTGGTTGGTGCAGTGTGGATGTGAAGGGAGATTTCAGCAGGTGTAGTGTTGATGGTGTAGAATGAATGGTGTAGTGTGGATGGTGTAGAATGAATGGTGTAGTGTGGATGGTGTAGGATGAATGGTGTAGTGTGGATGGGTGCAATGTGGCTTGGAAGAAAAGGTTCAGCAGGGGACTGAGTTCAGTGAGGTGACAGCTGTGGGAAAAAGCTGCTCCTAAACCTGTTGGTTTTTCTCTGAAGGCTCTCGAAGCACCTTCTGGAGGGGAGGAGCTGAAGGAGTCAGTTGGCAAGATGAAAGGAGTCCCTAAGAATGCAGCCCGCCCAGCAAAGACATCTCTTCTTATGGACAACCTCAGTCGCAGGAAGTGCAGTCACTGTGACACATTGGGCGGTTTTCATCACCCGTTGCAGTGCTTTGCAGTCCGTGACAGAGCAATTCCCCCACCAGACTGTTGGTCAAGACGCTTTCTATTACACAGCAGTAGAAATTACCTAGGATGTCAGCAGACAGGTGGTTCTTCTTAAGTGTCTTCAAGAAGAACAGGTGCTGATATGCCTTCTTAATCAGGCTGGAGGTGTTGATTGACCAGTTCAAGTTCAATGAGATGTGGATGTCTGGAGACACGTTCAAGAGCCATGCCATTGATATAGATGGAGTCATGAGTGCTCCCTTTTAGTTCCTGAAGTCCACAATGAGCTCCTTGGTTTTGCTGGTGTTCAGGATCAGGTTGTTGTCTAGTTGTTGTCAAGGATCTAGTTGCTTTATCTCTCTACCCTGAAGTCAGACTCATCACTGTCACTGATGACTCCAATCACCATGGTGCTATCTGCAAAATTTTAGATGGAGTTGGTCCATACATAATCTCTTGCTTCATAAGGGGCAACTTAGAAGAGACAGTAGGCTGAATGTGCATGTCTTTGAAATACGGGGGGCAACTGGAGTACTTGAAGGAAACCCATGCAAGCACATCCAGACTTCACGTGAAAATACCTGAGCAGAGTCCGAGAACTTAAGCCTAGTACCTTCTTGCCACCATCATGGAACCAATGATATCCAAAGTTCTAACTATATTAATATGTTAACTGATATAGTATTAAAAGATTGTGATAATAATGAGGAGCAAGGAATAATCATGAACAGTGGACAAGGTTGTGAAATATCAGGCTAATTCACACACACATGCACACACGCACACACGCACACACGCACACCACCACCACCAACCTCCAACTCCCCAGTGAATTTTGTCCATCACTCAATCCGTGCCAGACCTCTGGATTCCTTTTTCTTGTTGAGGACACAATGCATGTTTGGTTTTCTTTTCTGTGTTATCTCCTTTTGTGTGATGTCAATGGTTACCTGCTGAATGTGTCTTCTTCTTCTTCTTCTTCTTCTTCTTTTCCTTTTGGCTGTTCCCTTCAGCAAATCATCTGCCTCCGTCTCACCCTATCCTCTGCATCTTGTTCTCTTACGCCAACTACCTTCATGTCCTTCTTTAGTCTTCCTCTAGTCCTTCTGCCTGGTACTCCTAATTAGGGTCATGGGGAGGCTGGCACCCATCTCAACCAACTTTGGGCAAGGTACAACCTGGACAGTTCTCCAGGCCATTGCAGGAACAGGCATACAGGTGTTCCTATTACATGTAAAGTCAGGTTTTTACACCCGAGCCTAGTGGCTCATCAGGCCGGTGCTTATCCCCGGTTTCCGTAACGTGAAGCGACCAGGAGTTCAATTCCTATTGGATGGGACACTAGTCCATCACAGGTTACCTTCCCAGTATATTTTACTGGTACCCATTTATACTGCTGGGTGAACCGAGGCACACTTGTGGTTAAGACCTTGCCCAGGGGGTCTTAGCACGGTGGGGGGGTCTAACTGGGATTCGAACACACAACATCCTGATCATGAGCCCAGCACCCTAACCACTACACCATCGGCCCCACAAGCGTTCCTATTATAGTGGCACTGCATATAAGAAAAAAAAAAACATTTTTTTTAAATTGTCCAAAAACAAACAAACAAGAATAATAATCATTTACACCAACAAAATGGTTATTGTCCATACACATCTGGAGTGAAGGAGACAATTTTAGACATTTTAGGAGACTAAAAGTAGTTTAGCATCTTAAGAGATTAAATGAGTGGCCATATTTAAAGTAAAAGACTGCCTGGAGACTTAGGACCCACTTCTGTCAGTAGATGTAGAGCCTCTCCTTTGGAGATGCCCCGCCAGGCCTGTAATGGTGCCATTTTCACTACCTGCTTATTGTAGGGCTATTTTCTTTTTTCTTTCGCCTTCAGGCATCTGTTTCACTAAGCGCTTTTGCTCAGTGGGATTATGCGCTGGTGATTGACTTGGCCAGTCAAAACGATTCCAATTTTGGCCCTGAGATATTCTCGCATTAACAGGCCAAACGGAGGCTAATGCAACATCCAGAGGTATTTCAGACATTTTCCTGAATTTCATTTCTGATTCACCCGGCTGCCCGTGACATCATTCAGAAAGACAAGTGAATCAGTCCCACTGGTTCTTTATGCCCTTATGACAGGTGCTCCTCTAACATATCTGCATGATTTAGAAGTGTCCCCGCCCCCAGGCGTCCTCTGTTCATTATTTTTGTTCATATTAATTTTCATCTAATCCATAATACTTAGCAGAACTTGAACAATTTTTTCCTGATATGTGGGTTCACCTGTGGTTTTCATCCTATAGCAGGCTCATTATCTTCTCTTTTTCGTCATCGAGACATTCTGGTGGACATGTATCTTTTGCTGAACAGCTTTTCTTCATGATCCAAAAAGCATCTATTGCTAAAAAAAGGTCCTTTGGGCTTTTTATACCCGAGCCTAGTGGCCCATCAGGCCGGGGCGTATCCCCGGTTTCTGTAGCGTGAAGTGACCAGGAGTTCAACTCCTCCTGGATGGAACGCTAGTACTTCGCAGGTTACCTTCCCAGTATATTTTACTGGTACCCATTTATACTGCTGGGTGAACAGAGGCACACTTGTGCTTAAGACCTTGCCCAGGGGTCTTAGCACAGTGAGGATCTAACTGGGATTCGAACACACAACCTCCTGATCATGAGCTCAGCACCTTAACCACTATGCCACCAGCCAAACTATTGCTAATATCAACCCTATTTTATCTTTCAGAGCATGTCAGTCATTCATTCATTTTCTGAACTGCTTAATCCTAAGTAGGGTTACGGGGAGGCTGGTGCTCATCTCAGCCGACTCTGGGCGAGGACAGAGTACACGCTGGATAGCTTGCCAAGGCATCGCGGGTAGAAACACGTTGATGGCTATGCAGCTCCTCTTGTCGAGAGTCAGCAATGGTTCTATTACATGAGCCTCCCACCATAGTCGGCTGGCCTTTGATAACACAGTTAGCTGCACTGGTGGGACAGTGACAATCTGATGAGAGTGGGGCTTTGAACCCACAACCTTGGGATCAGTGATCCAGCACCTTTACCACAGGACCACCACTGCCCTCAGAGCAAGCCAAGATTATAATTAGCATCACAAATGGGTTATGTGATGCAATGGCATAGTGCTAACCACATCCACCTCACAGCATGAAGGTCTTGTGTTTGAGTCCCAGGTTGATGTGGAGAGTTTGTTCTCCTCATGCCTGCCTGGTTTTCCTCCGAGTACTCTGGTTTCTTTCAACGGTCCAATAGTCCGCATGCTCATTGGGATAGTTGGCTGTTCCAAGTTGTCCCTGGGTGTGAGTGTGAAAGGTTGTGTGTATTTGTTGGCCCTGTAATGGCCTGGCGAGCTATTTTGGGGTGTACATTGCCTTCACCTGGAGTCAGTTGTACTGTTCTCCAGCCTCTCTGTGAGTTTAACGAAGAGATAAAATGATTCAGAAGCTGATATGTCTGCCAAATGAAATAAAATATGTACCATTTTACCTCAATTATCTCAGAGGTGGTGATCTCATTCCGGATGACTACACCCTCATTCATAGGGCAGAAGGGCTTACTGAATGGTTGAAATAATGGAAATCATACGCTTCAGCATTAGCACTAAGCAGATGTCAAGCTTGGTCAAATATTAATGGGACATTTTGGAGTCCACCACCAACAAAACCCTCATCAATGGAATATCCTCTGGAAGAACGGTGTTCCTCATTCCAGCACAGTTCCAGAGCTACAGTTCAGTTCATTTTCTGTAACCGCTTCATCCTAATTAGGGTCGCGGGGAGGCTGGTGCCCATCCCAGCCAACTCAGGGCGAGGGCAGAGTACACCCTGGACAGCTCGCCAGGCCATCGCAGGGCGGAAACACGCTGACGGCTTTGCAGCTACTCTTGTCGAAAGTCAGCAATGGTTCTTTTACATGCCTCACACCATAGACAGTGAGAGACATGGTCGGCCTTTGATAACCCAGTTAGCTGCACTGGGGGGGACAGTGACAACCTTGTGGAGAGTGGGCCTCGAACCTCCAACCTTTGGATCAGCGATCCGGCGCCTTATACCACTAGCCCACCACCGCTCCTAGTTCCAGAGGTGAGTAGAAGTAATACATGAAGCTCTTGTCCTGGCTTTTTCGAGCCCAGAACTATTCAAAAACTAAGTGTGCTGGTTTTTCCTTTCATTTAATAATCTCGCATCTTGAAATAGTTTAGAAATATCAATTGCTGTGGAAGGAAATAACTGAAAACCAGGAGGATCTGGATAGGATCACTGTATTGCTTCCAATCAAAATATTTCAGGAATATCTTAAACAGTGTGACTTCCAACCTGGCCATATCTGCTGCCCAAAACAGGATGACTTAGCAATCAGGACATGCTTTTGCTTCTCTATAATGAGACACTGTCAATGTAAGTCTTCCGCTCCATAGCTACAACTGCTCATTCTGTATCCGGTCTATTTTTAGCAAAGGAAGACATTTGAAAACAGTGTCACAAACCCAAGGAAGGACAACATGAGCAGCATATTGGGGGTATTATCTTTCGGTTCCCTGAGAGCCGTGTAATAAATATCTGCATTATACAGACAGCTGGTGACAATTTTAAGGAGCAGAGGGATGAGATCAGAGTCTTGAGGAGTAGAACGCTGGGTTTATTACACATCACTGATGGATATGAGTTTGACGTCTACCGCGGTGACCTCAGTCTAATGACATCCCGGCAAATATGAGCTGAAATTTCATGGCTGTCACCTTAAGTGCAGATATTTTTTATGTCTAAAGTGGTCGTCAACCTTTATGGGCAAGACTATTTTCAGTGCCACGGATGACTAAGTAAAATCAGGAGAATAGCTTCTACAGCTAACATTGTGTTTTATTTCATGCTAAAAAGGGCGCTACATGGCTGACAACTTGCTAAGACATAAGTGGTGCGTGCTAAGAAGCTAATCAGAGTGCTAACGCTCTTTGATTTTCAGTTTAGAAGGGATGTCATTATTCAGTAATTAATTTTATGAGACAGTTTAAGATAAACAGGGACAATGGTGGCGAATCAAAAAGAGATTCAATTCATCAACTAATTCAAATGCAGTAGTGCTAATTTACAACAAGGTGAGAATGTGATGATGATGATGATGATGATGATGATGATGATATGTAGGTTTTACAGGCTTACTTGGTTTCTTTTCAGTTATTCATGTTCAGTCTTGATAGAGACGCATGGAGAATATTCATTGATTCATATTCATTAATTTTCTGCAATCACTTAATCCTAATTAGGGTCGCGGGGAGGCTGGCGGCAGAGTATACCCTGGACAGCTCGCCAGGCCATCGCAGGGTGGAAACACGCTGACAGCTGTGCAGCTCCTCTTGTCGAAAGTCAGCAATGGTTCTTTTACATGAACCTCTCACCATAGACAGTGAGACACATGGCCGGCATTTGATAAAACCCAGTTAGCTGCACTAGGGAGGGGGACAGTGACAACCCGTTGTGAACCCCCAACCTTATGATCAGTGATCCAGCACCTTTACCACCAGGCTACCACTGTCCTGCATGGAGAATATGTTCAATTAAACATATTGGAATCATGGAGTGTTTTGAAAGCAAAATCCTTAAATTCACTGAACCAAATGCACCAATACTTATACTGTATATACAGCTTCAGATTGGATTTACAGATTTCTACAAGCAGGTCAGAAATTACAGTAAATCTGGTAAACAAATCTGAAGATATATATATATATATATATATATATATATATATATATATATATATATAGATAGATAGATAGATAGATAGATAGATAGATAGATAGATAGATAGATATAGATATAGATAGATAGATAGATAGATAGATAGATAGATAGATATGTGTGTGTCTGGGGGTGGGTGGGCAGTGTTGGATTCTTGAGGTACCTACTGATGGTACCTCGAGAGCCTGTAACAGTGAATTTCTCCATTGTGAGATTAATAAAGCTGTATCTTATCTTATCTTATCTTCTGATTGAGGAAGCTTTGCACGTTCATGTATTAAAAGTGTTCCTGCAGTTTTATCAGAACAGTGATGATTATTTATATTAAAATTTAATGTTTCAAAATCATTAGTTTTGTTAATAATGTAATTCTTTAATATTAGAAAAATTCACCAATGCACAAGATATCATACACACATCTACTGACCCGAAAAACTCAAATCTAACCGATTCAAGAACAGGTTTGTTTAATCATTTATTTGGACTTCAGGAACCATTTTGCACAACTTGTGGGTCTCGCGGCTCATTTTCAGCTGAACCAACTTTGGATTACCAGAGTCATTTACTCATGAACCATAAACTGGTCCACAAATTTTTTGAAATACCGAGACCTGGGTTAGGTAACCTGTGATGGAGTAGCATCCCATCCAGGAGAAGTTCACACCATGGCACAATGTCCACTATCTCCATGATTTGGGGGTTCATGGGATTGAATCTGGTTGACTGAATGTAATCTGCCAGTTACATGGATCTCCTCTTCTTTTCCTTTCGGCTGTTCCCTTCAGGGGTCGCCACAGCAAATCGTCCGCCTCCATCTCGCCCTGTCCTCTGCATCTTCTTCTCTTACTCCAATGACTTTCATGTCTTCCTTCACCACATCCATAAATCTCTTCTTTGGTCTTCCTCTAGGCCTTCTGCCTAGTAGTTCCAACCTCAGCATCCTACTGCCAATATACTCACTATCCCTCCTCAGTACATGTCCAAACCATCTCAATCTAGCCTCACTGACTTTGTCTCCAAAACATCTAACATGGGCTGTCCCTCTGATGTACTCATTTCTGATCCTATCCATCCTCGTTACTCCCAGAGAGAACCTCAACATTTTCATCTCTGCTACCTCCAGCTCTGCCTCCTGTCTTTTCCTCAGCGCCACTGTTTCTAAACCATACAACATCGCTGGCCTCACCACCGTCTTGTACACTTTTCCTTTCATTCTTGCTGACACTCTCCTATCGCACATCACACCAGACACTTTTCTCCAACCATTCCAGCCTGTCTGCACATGCTTCTTCACCTCTTTTCCACACTCTCCATTGCTCTGGATTGTTGAGCCAAAGTACTTAAAATCCTCCACCTTCGTTATCTCTGCTCCCTGTAACCTCACCGTTCCTCTTGGGTCCTTCTCATTCACACACATGTATTCTGATTTTCTGAGGCTAACCTTCATTCCTCTCCTTTCCAGGGCATACCTCCACCTCTCTAGATTTTCCTCCACTTGTTCCAGTTACATGGATAATTTAAAATATCCCTAGATAGCGGCCGATGACGTAAATTAAGCGTTATGGACTTCCGACTTCATTTTGTTGTGAAACGATGTAGTATGTAATGTCGCCCTGCACCACCGAAACTGATCTCAAACTGTTGCTGCTTCAAAATAAAACACACTGCTATACGAGCATAAGGGAAAGTTGGTGGAACGAGTGTGTGTCAGGTTATCTATTATACGTGTTTCCCTTCTGACAGCAGCCTGCATTGACGACGATTAGGCAGATCCAAGAATCTTTTGTATTGCCAATGTAAAACTGACAGTACACGACATATATTATCCGTTTCTTATGTTCTAATTCAGTTTCCCTTTGGAACGAGGGTAGAAGCTCTAATCAGCTGTGAGTAACAGCCTTATTAACCTGCTCTCATGTGGATTGGTACACAGGTCATCAATTTGCTCTCTGAAAACTAGCTTTAAGTTTCTCATCCATCTTTGTCGAGTGCAATCAGAGACTTCATCACTCAAGCTGGCAAGGCGGCCGAATAGGAGCTAACTGCTGATCTGCAAGCATCTCTCCTCTCTCTCGCTCTATCTCTCTCTCTCTCTCTCTCTCTCTCTCTCTCTCTCTCTATCTCTCACTCTCTCTCTCTCTCTCTCTCTCTCTCTCTCTCTCTCTCTCTCCATGTTGTCATTGCCAAGCCAGCACATCAGCCACCTTGTCCTGCCATGTTTTTTGTCTTTTTTTTGTTTGTTTGTTTGTTTGTTTGTTTGTTTGTTTGTGGGGGGGTTGTCAGATAGACCTCTTTGGAAGATTATCCGGGGTAGAACAATCCAGAGACCAATATCTTAAATTCCCCTGTAGGTTTTTGTCAGTCTGATGGTGTGCATTGTCCGACAGCAGGATACTTGATGATTCACTGTATCTGTAATGCCTGAGATTGAAAATAAAGACCGTAGTCCGAGCAGTCAAGGAAAGGTTATTTCTTTTTTTATAACCTTTAAAACTGTGGACAAAAAAAACAAAGCCTTGTGTAAAAGAGGATTTAAAAAGAGTTCTCTTCTTATGAAATAATTTATTGTCCAATGTTGATATGATAGACAATTAAACGGAAGGAATATTTGGTCTAGTATCATGTCTCGAGTGTAGAAGATTATACAAATACAGCGGTACCTTGACTTACAAAATTAATTCGTTCTGAGGGCGACCTCGTAAGCCGAAATGTCCGTTAGATAAAACAATTACTCCCATAAAAACATAACAGAAACCCAATTAATCCATTCCAACTCCTTCCCAAAGTCGTATAACCTGCTACAAACTTGTATATTTCACCTAATATATTCAAGATAAACATGTAACAAAATAAATATTTCATAATAATAATACATGTATATTAACATTAATACTAATTAATAATAAATAATAATTAAAAAAGAATAAACAATAAGTCAACTAACCCTTCTGATGATCGATTGTGGTGAAAATGTAACCTGGGCAGGCAGGAGGTGGTGCCTAACAGAGGAGGAGGAGGAGGAGGATGAGGAGAAAATTTTTGTGCATGTGCACACTACAAATGCCAGCAAGGAAAGGCTCATGGTGAGCTAGCCAATGCGTCTCAAATAGTGGGGTGGGGTGTGATGCCATGGGGTGACATGAATTTTGTTTTTCTTCCTATAGGGGGTGTCACAGAAAATAATTGAGAAGCACTGCACAAGGCGTTCTTGGAGCGTGGAGGAATATACGTGGAAGAATACAAGGCTAATCAGCCCAGAAACATCATTTCCCCAGCAGAGCTCGTAAAATCAAAATTTTGCTAGTTGGGTAGGGCTGATTTTTGGTGGATCAAACCTCGTATCATGGAAAATTTGCTATAAAAGATGCTCATAAGTCAAGGTACCACTTTATTTGGTAGAGATGCTACAATGTATACTGTAATTCCAAATATATAACCATCCTTTCATCCATTCATCTGCCAAATAGCAGGAGCCTATTGGGGTGGGGTAGGGTGCGGTGGGGCAGCAGGAACAACCACTGAACCCCCAACCTTGGGATCAGTAATCCAGCACCTTACCACCAGACCACCACTAGGGTTTTCAGAAATTTATTTTTGGGGGTTTTTTTTTTTTTGGTCCCACTGTGTGAGGTCAGTTTTTGGTCAGTTTTGTTTATTTAACGTCTTGACTGATGTCTCATGTGTGTTGAGTACAAGCCGTCTTTTGTGAGGCCTGGTTTTGATTTTTGGACTTTTATTGTTTTTCTATTATTATTATTATTATTATTATTATTATTATTATTATTATTATTATTTTGTATAAGAAAACCCTGCAGTTGTGAGTTAGAAAATCCTGTGTCAATGTGAATGTGGATGTTTTCCTTTCAATGGTCTGGCAAGTTGTTCAGGGTGCACCCCACCTTTGCCCATTGTCAGTTGATATAGAATCCAGCCTGCCCTTGACCCCAGCATGCTTAAGCAGCACGGCAAATGAGTAGGTGAGTGAGAACTCCTGTGTCCTTTTGCCTCACTGTTTGGTCCCTTACTACATCTCAAACAATCCACCAACCAGTTAATATACACTTGATAACCCAAAAGCAGCCAATGCGGACACCTTCATGGATGCAGACTATTTACACGGATCGAAAAACTCTTACCAAGCGATGGAATGGGGGCTGCAGCGGGTGTTCCTGCTTGTTGTGTCAAGTTCTTCAGCACCATTTGGCATTTTTACACTCGGAGAACACGTCCCTGAGGGAGTTGTCTGTACTCCTGAACTTAAAACCTTTCCACCCGTAAGCCGAAGCGTCTTCTTCATTACCGTTTCCTTCTCCCTCAACTGAGCACAGGCAGTTTAGTTTTGTTTTTGGCAAACAGTCTGTTTTGTGTCATGTGTGATATCAAGTCCTCCAGGAGGCCATTGATTGCCCAGATCTCCTCCATCAATACACACTGCACCAGTGAAGAAATAAAACTTAGGGCTGCAGCAAAGGCTAATTTATTCTGCAGCAGGCTCTGGAGGCTTTAGGCTCGGTTTAGCAAATGTGCCCAATTGATCAGAGAAGCCACTTCTTTTTGGGAAGAGGAGTCTCAAGCCTGTCCATGGAGAAAAAAAGGCATGGATCACATTCATACCGGGGTTTGGCCAGCACACAATGAGACCCACTGGGATCGTGTCTGCTGAGAGATGACAGTCCCGCACTCAGCCACAAAGGACTTGTATCAGACACCAATTAGGGACAACGCAATGTCAGGTGAAAAGTTAGATAGCTGACAAAGCTGCACCTTCTCTCTAATATGAAAATATTTTTATGGCTTACTTTTTCAGTCACGACAGCCTGAAGTAGTTTTCTTCTGATATTACAGCAGTTTGCCAACAATTACTTCCATCCATCCATTGTATGCACCACTTATTCATCAGGGAAAGCTGGAACCAATCCAGGCTGAATTTAGATGAGAGACGGGTTTACACCCTGAACAGTCACCAATCTATCACTGGGCTAACACAGACACTATTCATACACATACTCTCACCTAAAGGCAAACGAGAACATCATGTTCGAGTAATAAGCATGCCTTCAGAGTGGAGGAGGAACCAGAGTCCCTGCAGGAAACCGATGCAAGCACGAGGTAGACACGCAAACAGAAATTCCCTCGTCCTGCTCATATGCATGACCAGTAGTACAGATGCAGATGTGAGGCAGATGTGCGAACAACTGAAGACTCCTCCCAACTGAAACTTGATAAAAACCAGGTGACCCCAAAAACCGCCCACATTTTAAAGGTTAATAAAAATAAGATAACCAGATTACATTTATAGCATTTGGCAAATACTCTTATCTCGAGGGACTTCCGATTGTTATTTTTATACAACTGAGCATTTGAGGGTCAAGGGCCTTGATCAAGGGCTCAACAGTGGTGATCGTGGGAATTTAACCTGCTGATCTTTGGATCAATATCCCATCGCATTAACCACTAAGTCACCACTGCCCTATTATGGAGCAGCACGGTGGTGCAGTGGTTAACATATGTCCGGCTTATAGCAAGAAGGTTCTGGGTTCAATTCCAAGGCTCAGGCGTTTCTGTATAGAGTTAGCATGTTCTCCCTGTGCTTGCATGGGTTTCTTTTGGGAATTGTGGTTTCCTCCCACAGTCCTAAAACATGTCTAGTAGGCTGAGTACCTGTTCCAAATTGCCCCGATTGGTGAGTGTGAACGGTTTTGTATGTGTTGGCCCTGTGATGGCTTAGCGAGCCGTTATGGATGTACCCCACCTTCAACCAGGGTCGGTTGAGACGGGTTCCAGCCTCCCCATGACCCTAATTAAGATTACACGGCTCAGAAAATGAATGAATGAATTTATAAGTGTTGATTTTTCCATTCACCACCAGGATTTAATGATCAGTCAGCAGTAAAACATGACTGTTTTTTTTGTTTGTTTGTTTGTTTGTTTGTTTTCTTGGTATCGGGCAAATGTGAAGATACAAACAGATCAATACTGCAGCAACCTCCAAGACAAAGTCCCTGCTTCTCCTTCAAGTATCACTTTATCAGCAGACAAGCTTCGGTGATTAGTCACAAATGAAAAAAAACAGGTTTCTTCGTCTCCAAGGAGGAAAATAGGTGAGAGCTCTAATAAAGAAGTCGATGGAATAATTTACTGGAATGAATTCGCCTATACAGTGCCAGTGTTTAATTGGATCGTCATGAGTTCCTGTAGATTTCTTCTTCTATGACTTTATCGATAGCTGTGCCACAGGCCTGGTTTCCACCCGAGAGCAGATAAGTGGCTATGCAATTATAATAGGATCGACTCAGTTATAGCACAGTTCCGGGGCCACGGAGAGATCAGGGATACAGTTCTGATGCTGTTTCTTGCTGTAGATTGAAGAGTGCTATTTTAAGGTATGAGCTAACAATGCTCTGCTTGGTCCACCCCACAATGAGTAGTGAACCTGGGATCAAGTGTTTAAAACACATCATTCATTACAGACTTTGGGTTAAACTACAGCGTCCTGTTGTTCCGAAATGAAAGCGAGTAATAAAGGATCATAAATATACAAAAAAATGGATCAAGCATCAAGCACAGTGGTGTCATGGTTAGGGTATCTGTATCACAGCAAAAAGGTCATGAGCAAGACCCAGTCACTGTGAATGTTCTACCCATGCTGCAGAGTGTCAGGGGTCAAACACTTGGGAGGTACCATTGCTGTGACCTTACTCCTATGACTTCATGGCTGGTTCTCTAATCAGAACGCAATGTCCTGCATCCAAGACATTCATTTATTCATTCATTCATTCATTCATTCATTCTCTGAACAGCTTAATCCTAAATAGGGTCATGGGGAGTTTGGTGCCCATCTCAGCAAACTCCGGGCAAGGGCGAGGCACACCTTGGATGGCTGGCTAGACCATAGCCAGGCTGACACTCACAACACATAATGTGGGAGGAGATTGGAGTACCCAGAGGAAACCCATGCAAGCACAGGAAGAACATACGAACTCCACACAGAAACGTCTGAATTGGGAGTCAAACCCCAAAACATTAAAAAGTTAAATCAGCAATATGTAGAGAAAAATTAGCACGTTAAAGACTAGCACTTTGGGTTTTGTAGCACTGTTAACATTATTTCTTTACCTGTCATCACTCTCTCATTTGCTGAATCATGACTCCCAGTAGAGTGATATCTATCTCAGCTGACCTGAACAGCATTCCAAACCGTCACAGGGCCAACACACCCACATACACACATTCATACTAAAGGCAATGTGGAACAGACAGTTAATATAAATGTCCATGTCATTCAACTGTGGGTGGAAACCCAAGCCAAAATGGCAAGAACATGCAAACTCCACACAGAAATGCCCTCACCAAGCCTTGGCTTCAAACCAAGGACCTACTGCCTGCGAGATGGACCCTCTAACCACGACATCACTGTGATGCCACATTATTTATGTACTGACTTTAAAAATACAAAGAATCCATTCTATAAACGTATGTTTTTGATTTTCGTGGAATAGTTAAGGAGTCCTTAGTCCTGCATTCTGTCCACACTCCAAAGAAGAAAAAAATGCCGAGTCATCCATTGCTTCGATGGAGGAGATGAAACTCGAGCTCCACCTCTTTCTCTCAGCCAGCCCATAAAAGTCGGAGAGATATATGTAATGCACTTGAATATAAACACCCAAGTGCAGTCAATGCAAATAGGAGGCTGTAGAAAAGTCTCGGCTCTCTGAGGGTTATCACTTCAGTTAGGTTCTGTCAGATATGTCACTTTCTCGAAAATAAAGAAATAAATAACTGAAACACATTTGGCGGGGTTGTCCAGTACAAGTAAACAAGCAGATCTATTCAGTAAGAAACATTTTACGCGATCTAAAAACGTGTTCAAGTTGCCACTATGGCTTTCAATTTGGAGGAAATGGGTCCAACCAGTAGAGGGAGGAGTCTCTTGTGGAGGCAGTGAGACATCACATTCTAGTGACTTTGAGGATGAGAATGCTGCCAGCAAAGGACGTAGCAATTAATCGAAAATGGCTAACGCAACTAATGTTTTGCTGACTCGGCTTTCCTGTCATCTGTAGGTTTAGGAACAAAATGAAATGTTTTTCACGATTTCTACGCTTTTTGTTTGTACGGCTCAGCACAGGACGATAATGTGTTATGATGCACAGGGTCAGTGATGCACAGAGTCAGCAAATCCAACGAGTTCACATCACTACCAGACTGGAACAACAAATGAGGAAAGCTACATGCTTCTGAGCATGTCCAGTGTCATAAGACTCTACACATACTTTGACAAGGGGAAAGGACTGATGCTGCTGGAAGCAGCCGCTGATGTGCTAGATGATGGTTTTGAACAGATGGTAACACTAATTCAGCACAGTTACAATTACAAATGTTATTTCAAGTCTTTGGTATAATATTTATAAACATTGACCAATATTCAAATGACAAATATTGCTTGGAGTCAAATACTCTTTATATTTTTTCCCGTATTAGTACAAAAGAAGCAGTGTGTTGGATGTTTAGATGTAGGGAGTTAACGGAAATCAAACCACGTGACTTAGAATAGACAGTGGGCAAGATTGTTGTTTTTGCCTCCCAAATCAGACAACTACATATTTTAAAAAGTTGATTACTACCAATTTTCAAAAATCTAGGGAATGGGCTGAGCTCCAGTACCAACAATACTACAAAGTTCATGAGTCACACCATGATGTTATGGGGAACCAGTGGAATCTAAGCTGGGAGAAGAGGTGGTGATCTGTGAATAGCAGTATGCCTTCATGCCATAGAACCAGAGAGCATCAGAGATGCTGTAATACTGCAGCAGTACATGTATGGACCGATGGAGTTCTAGACATGGAGAAAGCGTATGACACAGTATCAAGAGAGGAGTTCTGGCACTGCATGAGAAAGTCAGGAGTACGTGAGGATGGTACAGAATATCCATGAAGGCAGCGTGACATCACTGAGGGACGTGCAGTTGAAATGATGGACTGATTTAAGGTGAAGGTGGCATTACATCAAGGGTCGACTCTGTGCCCTTTCTTGTTTGCAATGATCATTGAAAGGTTGATGGATGAGTTCAGACAAGAGCCTTCATGGATTATAATATTTGTGGATAAGTTTGTGATCAGTTGCGAGAGCAGGGAACCGGTGAACATGAGTCTGGAGAAATGGAGGTACTTACTGGCGAAAAGAGGAATGAAAGTTGGCAGTAGTAAGTGAGAGTACACGTGCATGGCTGAGAGAGAAGGTGATGGACAGAGGAGTCAAGCTGGAAGGAGTAGAGGTGATAGATGAAGATGAATTTCAATTCTTGGGGTCAACTATCAAAGTCAATGGAGCAAGTGCGGTGGAGAATTGAAGAAGCGAGTGTAGGTGGGGTGGAATGAATGGAGTGGAGTGGCTGGAGGGATTTGTGATAGAATGGTATCGGTAAGAGTCAAGGGACAGGTTTATAAAGCAGTAGTAAGGCCAGCTATGGTGGACAGTTTGTAGATTGTAGTGCTGATTAAAAGAGAGGATGCACAACAGGAAGTGAAAGAGATGAAGAAGCTGTGATTTCTCTGGTAGGGCCAAAAATGGAAAGTATTAGAAACAACAATATTATTGGCAGGACAGTGGTGGCCTGGTGGTAAGGTGCTGGATCACTGATTCTAAGGTTGGGGATTCAAGCCCCACTTTCAATGGGTTGTCATTGTCCCCCAGTGCACTAACTGGGTTATCAAAGGCCGGCGATGTCTCTCACTGTCTATGGTGAGAGGTTCATGTAAAAAAAGCATTGCTGAGTTTCGACAAGAGGAGCTGCATAGCCGTCTGTGTGTTTCTGCTCTGTGATGGCCTGATGAGCTGTCCAGGGTGTACTCTGTCCTCGCCAACCTCCCTGTGACCCTAATTAGGATTAAGCGGTTCAGAAAATGAATGAATGGTAGCAGTAAGAATATTTGGGGATAAAGTGAGAAAGGATTGATTGAGAAGTTTCGACTTGTGCAGGGAGGGATGAAAGATATGCTGGTAGAAGCATATTGAGGATGGAATTGCCTGGTAGGAGGAGAAGAGAACAGAGAGTGATTGAGAAGGATGATTTGCTGTAGTAATCTTTAACAGGGGCACAAAAAAGCAGAAGTATAGTAGTTGCGGCACCTCGAACATCAGGATACTGAGATCCAAAACACCAGTGATCCCTGTTTCCATCCGGGGCAACAATGTTGACATAGTGGAAGATTACAAAGACCTTGGAGTTCATATTGACACAAATCTGTACCGAACTTTACAAGAAGCGCCAGAGCCGTCTTGAATTTTTGAGGAGGTAAAGGTCGTTTAACATCTATTGGACACTGCTCAAGATGTTCTATAAGTCTGTTGTGGCCAGCGCTGTTTTCTATGATGCTGTATGCTGGGGCAGCAGGCTGAGGGACACAGACACAGACTGAACAAACTGATACGCAAGGCCGGTAACATTGTAGATATGGAACTGGACTCTTTGACGGTGGTGTCGGAGAGGTGAATGTTGTCCAAAATAAAGTCAATACTGAACCCATACGTCCCACCCGCTTCACAACCTGCTGATCAGTCACAGGAAGCATTCAGTGAGAGCCTGATAGCACCGAAATGCACCACTGAACCATACAGGAAATCATCAGTACCTGTGAACATTAAACTGTACAAAACTCGTTCCTATAGCAACAACATCCACTGTGATACGTTTACATTATATTAATAAAACTGTAAATATCCCTCACTGACTCCATTCATTCTCCACATGTCTATATACATATTACTCACTTCTCACTTCACACTTACAGACAGAAATAATACATGTGTAGAGTCTGGATATATATTTGAATATACAGTGGTACCTCGAATTACGAGTGTCTTTTATAACGAATTTTCCATGATGCGAG
>CM045747.1:5775581-5778081 GCA_024760905.1 Plotosus lineatus | reverse complement strand
TCACACGCTGTTAAACATCTCGTTCACATCATCTTTCATGAAGCGTAATCTATCAGTGTACAAACGTAGCAAGTCTCACAATCAATTAGCCTGATGGTGCTTCTGTGGGTGACGGTGTGAGTGTGTTTACACAATCATGCCTCACTTACAGTTAGATGGATTTACTAATTCTGTTTACACACTCAAGAAATTCAAAACAAAAACAATTATTTTCTATTTTTCCTTCTGACTGTTATCCTGAGTCAAGGGACTGATGAGCCCCCTAGTGGTTCTTCACTGCATTGCAGAAGATTGATAGGAATGATGTCAATGCCATGTACAGGTCCTTCTCAAAAAATTAGCATATTGTGATAAAGTTAATTATTTTCTGTAATGTTCTGATAAACATTAGACTTTCATATATATTTAGATTCTTTACACACAACTGAAGTATATCAAGCCTTTTCTTGTTTTAATATTGATAATTTTGCCAAAAAAGTAAAGAAAAAACAAAAATCCGTATCTCAAAAAATTAGCAGATTTCATCCGACCAATAAAAAAAGTGCTTTTAATACAAGAAAAGTCAACCTTCAAATAATTATGTTCAGTTCTGCACTCAATACTTGGTCGGGAATCCTTTTGCAGAAATGACTGCTTCAATGCGGCGTGCCATGGAGGCAATCAGCCTGTGGCACTGCTGAGGTGTTATGGAGGCCCAGGATGCTTCGATAGCGGCCTTAAGCTCATCCACAGTGTTGGGTCTGGTGTCTCTCAACTTTCTCTTCACAATATCCCACAGATTCTCTATGGGCTTCAGGTCAGGAGAGTTGGCAGGCCAATTGAGCACAGTAATACCATGGTCAGTAAACCATTTAGCAGTGGTTTTGGCACTGTGAGCAGGTGCCAGGTCGTGCTGAAAAATGAAATCTTCATCTCCATAAAGCTTTTCAGCAGATGGAAGCATGAAGTGCTCCAAAATCTCCTGATAGCTAGCTGCATTGACCCCGCCCTTCATAAAACACAGTGGACCAACACCAGCAGCTGACATGGCACCCCAGACCATCACTGACTGTGGGTACGTGACACTGGACTTCAGGCATTTTGGCATTTCCTTCTCCCCAGTCTTCCTCCAGACTCTGGCACCGCGATTTCCGAATGACATGCAAAATTTGCTTTCATCCGAAAAAAGTACTTTGGACCACTGAGCAACAGTCCAGTGCTGCTTCTCTGTAGCCCAGGTCAGCCGCTTCTGCCGCTGTTTCTGGTTCAAAAGTGGCTTGACCTGGGGAATGCGGCACCTGTAGCCCAGTCCACTGCTTCCACAGGTCCCCCAAGGTCTGGAATCGGCCCTTCTCCACAATCTTCCTCAGGGTCCGGTCACCTCTTCTGGTTGTGCAGCGTTTTCTGCCACACGTTTTCCTTCCCACAGACGTCCCACTGAGGTGGCTTGATGGAGCACTCTGGGAACAGCCTATTCGCTCAGAGATTTCTTTCTGTGTCTTACCCTCTTGCTTGAGGATGTCAATGATGGCCTTCTGGACAGCAGTCAGGTCGGCAGTCTTACCCATGATTGCGGTTTTGAGTAATGAACCAGGCTGGGAGTTTTTAAAAGCCTCAGGAATCTTTTGCAGGTGTTTAGAGTTAATTGGTTGATTCAGATGATTAGGTTAATAGCTCGTTTACACTACCTGAACATGATATGCTAATTTTTTGAGATAGGAATTTTGGGTTTTCATGAGCTGTATGCCAAAATCATCAGAATTAAAACAATAAAAGACCTGAAATATTTCAGTTGGTGTGCAATGAATCTAAAATATATGAAAGTTTAATTTTTATCAGTACATTACAGAAAATAATCAACTTTATCACAATATGCTAATTTTTTAAGAAGGACCTGTACATTTTTCCTTCTCCCAGCAGGGCATGTTTTACGTTTTTTATTTTTGTGTTGAGTAGCAGAATTATGCAGAAAGTTATTCACAGGAAATTCCTACCGGAGGCGATGTTTTAGGCGGGGATGTTTTTAGGCGGGGATGACTCTGATAGATTTTGGGGATACAGTAATCTGAATTGAATTTTACATGCAGAATATCATGGTGTTTTTTGTTTTGTTTTGTTTTTACATTTTGGTTCATGTGAAGATTTCTGCACTTGGTAGAGGTTTGCACTCCCCAAGTCCTGTTTTTTTAGTTCTGTTTGATTAGCACTAACAAGCATTCACTACAAAAATAAATTTAAAAAGTGACATTTTTATTTTAGCGTAATGGTGGTGTTGAGGCTGGTACATCCACCAGCACATACATCATGTTCTCCCTGTGCTTGCATGGGGTTCCTCCGGGAACTCCGGTTTCCTCCCACAGTCCAAAGACATGCACATTAGGCTTGTCTCTTCCAGATTGGCAGTGTGTGTGTGTGTGTGTGTGTGTGTGTGTGTGTGTGTGTGTTGGTCGTGCAATAGACTGGTGAGCTGTTCAGGGTCTACTATGCTTTGTCCCAAAGTCGGCTGAGATAGGCTCCAGCC
>CM045747.1:5743081-5763081 GCA_024760905.1 Plotosus lineatus | reverse complement strand
GAGACCAGGGACAGCAGGTGTTTACAAACTTTTAAGAGATGATAGCATTTCATTTAAGTTGCGACATGCTGCATGACTGATCCACTTAATCCTTCTAGGGTCGCAGGGAGGTTGGGGCAGATCTCAGCCAAAGGCAGGGTACACCCTGAACAGCGAAACAGACCATTACAGCTCCAACACACACAACTATTCACACTCACACCTCAGCATTTTTTTTTTTTTTTGAAACAGCTAATTAACCTGATTAGCCTAATATGCAGGTTTCTGGACTATGGGAGGAAACCGGTGTACCAGGAAGAAACCAATAGAGCTGTCGGAAGAGCCTGCAAACTCCTCGCAAAAAGGGCTGAGCCCAGGATTTGCGGTCAGGACTCACTTGCTGTGAGACAGATGTGCTAATAACGATGCTATCATGCTGCCATCGTGTAAATAGAAAAGAAAAAAAAATCCATGATCAGCCCATGCGCTTAGTATTTCTCATTGACCCCTGCTGTGTCTTGTTCTGGACCTCTATCTTGTTTTGGTTCTGTATCTGTTTACAGCCTGACGAGAGCAACCAGCACATGCATGATATCTTGGCAGTGCAACAATGATTTGTAGAAAGTGGAAAAAAAAAACTGTGATCAAGAGTTAAGGACTAGTACTTGCTCAGTGGGTTAGTAATCTGAAGGTCATGGGTTCAAGCCTCAGTAACACCAACCTGCCACTATGAGCCCTTGTGCAAGGCTCATAACCTTGAATTTTCTAGAATCATTTGTTACTTCACTCTTTTGCACATATTTCCTTCCACTCTATTTCTTTACATATTTTTATGTCACAAATGTCAACGTTCAAAAAATAATAATAAAATAATATAAAAAATAAAAAAGGCGAATATAATTTAAAGAGAAATAAAAAAGAATGGAGATTTCCTTAATATCATGGTGTCTGATGCAGGGGGTCATTAACACTCCGATACAGGAGTAAGCAAATGGTTTCAGAAAGGCATTGTGGCCGATTCTGTTTTATTTCCAAGAGCTACAACTGTATTTCTTGTTTACTTAATATACCTGGTAAGTGAAGACACCCCTTCAGGATCTATTGTTCATTGTCGACAAGTTCCGAAATAAATGACTGCAGACTGAAGGTCGTAACTTGTAAGGAATGTAACTTGTAGCACAACATATTTAAATTGAACACAGAATTGTAACAACCGAAGGAAAAACTCAAATATACAGTATATCTGAATCCTCCGTTCCCTTGTGAGAGTTCTTCAGGAACGAAAAGCAATAGAAAAGAATTCACAAGTGCACAGTTACTGTGTGTCGGACATCCCAGAGGATCAGTGCATACTTAAAGATTGCTGGAATCCCGAGCACGGCCACTGCCAGGGGAACGGAGTAGTCAGGGCATCCGGAAATGCTTCGTCATGCTTAAAGCTAAACTGTAATTCAGGGTCTTGGTTATGTCGGGGGTTTCGGCTCAGAGCTGCCGGAGAGTAAGTGTGTGCAGGGGGAAAGGTTCTGGAACGAGGAGACGGTGATCCAAGAGCTCCAGAAAGCAGTGAAGCATGCTGAGGGGTCCTGTGGAGTTCTGCTCGGTGCTGCAACGGTTCCTCCAGTCTAGTGTTGCACTCAGGATGAAGACATGATCTTGCATCCGGTTCTTCATGTGCGTCCGACTGTAAGAGCGCAGACAGCGCTGAGATGTGATGGATGGCCCGGCGCAAAGTCGCGATCTTGGATAGACGTTTGCCGCCGAGGTCGTGATTGAGCACCACACGTAATGCATTGAAGGCTTGGTTATAGTCCAGGATGCGTTTGCGTTCTCGGACGTTCGCGGCTACCCTGCGGGCTTTGGACCGAGCCGGCCGCCTTCGCTTTTTTGCCGTGATGCCGACCTCCATCAGTTCTCTCTCTGAGGCAGCAGTAAGTTTATTCAAAGGATCTTCACTGGGACCGTCTGAAACCTCCAGGCCTGATGCACAGCCCTCCTGCTCATCCTCGGAAAACTCTGACTCGGTGCCGGTGCCAGACGAACTCATGGTTACTCACGCCACGACGCAGTGATGCTGAGTAAGCTTTACAGAAGGCCGTCAGTTCTCAGACGCTCCCCCATGGTTCCAGAGCTCTACAGACGTGTCTTCGGTTCACTTTGGCTCATCCGAGGTGAAAGGTGCTATTATAGGCCGTTAGAACATGCATCACATGGGCCAATCAGATGCTTGCAAACATGGGCTCGGTTTATAGGTTGCCTCAAGGGAAATCCCAGGCATCGCTCAAGAGTCTCTGACACGCCTCTTACGCTCACAGTCTTCAGCGTAAACTCGACAGGACCTATATACACAGAGGTCTGCTTGAGAGATCGGTCTGATTTCATCATTTTCCTCATTTACACAAACACCTCACAATGGAGCCTGATCTCGTGATTAAAATAAGAAAAAAATCCAGAGCAGGTCTCGCCAGGCGACAGGAGAATATAAAGCTACGTTACGTGGGTGTACACGTCGTCGTAAATCTAAAGCTGCTCGGCTGACATGAACAGACAATAGTCTCAGCACATCAAAGCTGGAAAGAAAAGGAACCTGAACATTTTATGGTTTCTTCTCTATCTGTCTTCACCCTCCTCCCTCGCCACGACCTCCCTCTCTCCCTCCCTCCCACCTCGCTCGGCTGCCCTATTGTTCCCGGCTTGCCGTTTATCCAAAATTAATGGATGGTAATAATGTGAAGCTTTAATAACAGGATGTTGTGGATTTTTTTTTTTTTTTTTTTTTTTTTTTGTGCTTTTGAGCGCTGTGTGTTCCTTTCAGTTATTGTTTATGGCCCAATTTAATTAATTATTATTTGTCTTGTCTGGTTCCGTGGGTCCTGGGTGTTGGATAAAAGCATGAAAAATAAGCGTCACAGGAACAGTGGGGTTAAACCTTGTCCCTTGACACAGAGAGACACAAAACAGCTGGTGTTTACATGTTGGAAATACATGTTAGCACTCCCGCTAATAATAAGTATTTATGAGAGAAACAACAGCAGTATGAAATTAAAATGATGTCCTTGATGAGTTTGCATGCTCTCCTCATGCTTGTGTGGTACTCTGGGTACTCTGGGTACTCTGGGTACTCTGGTTTTCTCCTACAATCAAAAGACACGCATAAGAGGCTAACCGGCTGTTTTATATTATGCCTGGGTGTGAATGTGAGTGCAAATGATTGTGCATGTTGCCCTGCGATGGACCGGCGATATGTTTAGGGTGTAACACTTCTCCACCCAGAGTTGGCTGAGATAGGCTCTAGAATCCCCAAGAGCCTAATAAAGGATAAAATGGTTTGGAAGAAAAATGTTATTTTCAACATTCATTATTTTTCCATGCCGCTTATCTCAGCCGACTCTGGGGTTCACTGTGGACAGATCGTCAGGCCATCTCTCACTCACACCATGGGCCGTTCAAAGCAGCCAATTAGCCCAGTGTGCATGTTTTTAGACTTTTGGACTGTGGGAGGAAACCAGAGAGCGCAGAAGAGAACTGTGCATGCACGGAGAGAACATGCAGACCCCACACATAACTTGCCCGATCCCAGGAATCGAACCCAGGCATCAGCGCTGTGAGGTGGACGTACCAACCACTGTGCCAACATGTGGCCCAACTTGAACATATTATTACAGTATATTATAAGCAGCAGAAATCATTTGTGTATCTGGAGATTCTATGAAACGATGCTACTGGGGTATTGATATTAATATTTATCTTTTGGAATTTTGCCTATTTCTCATCAGGGCGACATGGTGGCGTGGTGGTTAGCACATCCATCCCACGGCAGCCATGAAACTAAGGCAGGTCAGGTGATCTTGGTATTTTCAGTCTGTTGGGGGGGGGAAAAAAAAAAAAAACATGCTTTCATACACAATGCATCCCTCAATACGAAATACTCTTCACCACCAGCAGGTCAGCGAGGACACTGAAGGTCATCAGGGGTCAGCACTAAAAGGTGGGCAGGAAGGAAGTAATGTCTGAAATGACTTCTCCTTCGGTGTTTAAGTGATATAACCTCCTCTCACACCCACTGCACTGATAGCAGCTTTGTTTTACTAAATCCTCTGAGCTCAGCTTTGGCTCGAAGCCTAACTGTAGTCTCGCACCTCGTAAAAATTACCATTGACCGCTGCGGGTACAAGGAGAAACCCACTCATCTGGAGCAAGTACGTGGCCTGACCACTGCCCAGCTCAGTATTTACACGGACTCATTGAATTTTGGGTTATTCCGAATAGCAAATACAAGATGATAAATTCGAGTTCAATCCAACAGTTTTCTGTTTGAGAGAAGTCACATGACTGGCTGTGATTAAGAACTTGGTACTGGACTTGAAAACACTGAATAGGCGGATCTTTAATGTAAAATTTGAGTTGAGTCTGAGTTATGATGTCATGCCCCTTTTGGGTGTATTGCTGGATTTACTCATACCAATTGTAATGAGGAGGCTGGAGCCTATCTCAGCCAACTCTAGGCAAAGGCGGAGTGCACCCTGAACCGCTCATCAAACCATTGCAGGATAGCACACACACACACACACACACACACACACACTCACATACAACCATTCACATCGAAAGGCAACTTGGAACAGCCAGTTAGTGTAATGTACATGTCTTTGGATTGCAGAAGGAAACCAGAGTATCCAGAGGAAACCCACACAAGCACAGGAAGAACATACAAAGTCCACAAAAAGTCCATGTTGAGGACATTTATACTATATTATATTATATTATTATATCATGTTGACTGGGGCAGTGGTAGCCTGGTGGTAAGGCGCTGAATCACTGATCACAAGGTTGGGGGTTCAAGCCTCATTCTCAACAGGTTGTCACTGTCTCCACCCCCCACCACCATCACCACCACCACCCCCAGTACACTGACTGGGTTATCAAAGGCCGGCCATGTCTCTCAGTGTCTATGGTGTGAGGTTCGTGTAAAAGAACCATTGCTGACTTTTGTCAAGAGGAGCAGCAAAGCCATAAGTGTGTTTCTGGCGAGTCGTGTAGGGTGTAGTCTGCTCTCGCCCAGAGTCGGCTGAGATGGGCACCAGCCTCCCCGTGACCCTAATTAGTATTAAGCAGTTCAAAAGATGAATTAATGAATGAATATATTGAGTTGTTTTCTGTGCACCACTAGCAAAACCAATCCTGCATGTTGTTTTGAACAGTGAGACCAGCTGATGTAATATCCTGAGGGAGGAAACCGGTGCTTTCCACGATGGCAATAAAAACCAAATTGGTTTTTGTTCACGGAAAATCACGTTGCTTAAGTGAGAATTACAACATTGCCCTTCCTTTACTTGTTCTGCAATTATAATGTAATGTGCAGTTCGGTTAAATACAGGTCTGCAGCTTTCTGTCGCTCCGAGTGTTTGCTCTGTAATTTGAAATGATATGACAGTCCTTTGCATGTTAGTGTTAGAAGAGGTCGTATTAATTCAGTTCAGCTCTAAGAAGGGTGTGTAAATCGCATCCACTGCAATTGGCTTTATCGATAAAATCATGACGGCGCTCACTAATTCTTCCATGGAATGATCCAGAAATACAGATGGTGTGATGTTGAAGCTGTACATCCTTCCATCAACTGTACCGCTGTTCCGTCAGCGTCACGGGGAAACTAGAGCGAGTCCCAGCTGACGTTGAGTTTGAGGTGAGGTACACTCTGACCATAGACAGACTGCAGAAGGAAACTGGAATACAGACCATGTGAGAACTCACTGTGAGGCGGGCACGGCTACCCAGTGACTCGCTGTAATGCACATCCTACACAGCTGTATAGTTTATAGTCTGTTTTGGGCTTTTATACCTGAGCCCAGAGGCTCATCAGCCACGCATCACCTTATAACTGGTTTTCGTAGCGTGAAGCGAACAGGAGTTCAACTCCCCCTGGATGGGACGCTAGTCCATCGCGGATTACCTTCCCAGTATATTTTACTGGTACCCATTTATACTGCTGGGTGAACAGAGGCACACTTGTGGTTGAGACCTTGCCCAGGGGTCTTAGCACAGTGAGGGTCTAACTGGGATTTGAACACACAACCTCCTGATCATGAGCGCAGCACCCGAACCACTACGCCACCAACCCCATGTACACAGCAGCAGGAAAATGTTTAATGCTAATGGTGAACGTCTGGGGTCTCGGCTGAATCGAGGAAGATGACAGTCTGGGAAGACCATGAGAAAGTCTGTGTAATTACATGTACCAAAAAAGCCCTTTTCCACCAGTTGTGAAGAAGAAAGCGTTCTGAACACTTACTGAACAGTCTAAAGTGCACGATGGCTGTAATTTACGGCTTTTCTCCCACGGGAACGCAGATGTTTGTCCTGAAGCAGATGTTGGTGCAGCAATGCTTTTGGTATAGAAAAAAAAATTAAGATAAAAATGTAATATATGCTTAAAATATTTAGTATGGGACAGTGGTGGCCCAGTGGTAAAGTGCTGGGTTACTGATCCTAAGGTCAGGGGTTCAAGCGCTCTCTGCGTACTTTTTTCTTTGGAATGATCTGGAGGTCATTATGAAGAGTGGCAATGCAGTCAAGCACCAAACTGTGGGACTTTCACTGACTCTTTAACTCCGGGATAATTTAGTGCGTGCAGCGGTGAGACTTGTATTTGAGCGACCCTGCTTTATGCTACTGTTATCATCACCATCTTGCTCACGTGCCTTGGCTTGATTGTAGACCATGCACATTCCTTCAGCTTGGGCTGCCACCAAGCAGATAGCAAAAGATCTGGAGTTTTGTAGCAATCTTCAGTGATGCGTTCAAAACATAATCATGACTATTTCATAGCGGCTCAGTTTGTAGCGCTTGTGTTCCACAGACTGAATGTCCAAATTTGCCAAATTCCTAAGCAACAGGCACGTCAGGGTAAGGACAGTGGTGCATGAAGTGATGTACCAATCCTCCGTGGAGGCCACTGTACACGCCTAGAGAGCAGCCTTTACATTCCTGAAATAGCTCCACATGCACATAAAAGCTCTCCGGTCCTTCTGTCAAAATATCACGTAATCATCAGTCACCTTTTATAACTCACAGGTCTTGGTGGAGAAATCCGGAGATAAATTGTTCTAGGATTTTGAGAAGTCCTTGGTGAAGACTGTGTAACGAGAGGCTGTGTTCTGGAAGTGAGAGGAATTAGAAGACTGAACTGTCTGAAATTCTTTGTAATGATGTGTTTATATAGGAGAAGTCTACAGGAAGATCAGAGGTCCACGTCGTGTCGTTATGAACGGAACGTTTAGTTTCGGCAGAAGCCGGAGTTCATTTATGTACGGAACCGGAAGTATTAATAAACTCGGTGGTCTTGAAACCGAAGTTGTGTGTGTGTGTGAGTCTTCAAGTGTTAGGGCAGTTATAGAAGCCATATTGATAGCAAACAGCGGGTTTACATTGGCAACGAGGATAAGTCGCTCACGAATAAGACGTAAACATTAGAACTGTGACAGTTAAGTGAAAATGGCGAAACTAAGTGATGTTCATGGCATGTCTGCATTCAACCTCTCCGCTGATGCTAGTGCTGTTAGCATTCATTGGAAAGCATGGATTGAGGAATTTGAGGCATACGCTGATAGTAAAGCACTGTTTGCTGTGGAAGGAAGGGCAGATAATCAGGCACAGAGGTGTGCGTTACTGCTGTATACAGCAGGAGCTGGACTTAGAAGTATTTTCAAAAGTCTGCCTGACCGGGGTGAGTCTCAATAATATTTTAAGGAAATAACTGTTCTGAAAACTCACTTGACTATGAAACCAAACATAACTTATCAGCGCCACATATTCAGAAAAATGAAGCAAACTGATGAAACTGTGTCACAGTATGTCGCTAGATTACGTGCAGCATCTGAGGGCTGTAATTACAATGATGTTGACGACCAAATTCGTGATCAGGTGGTGGAAAACTGCAAGTCTGACCAGTTGAAACGCAAGTTCCTGGAAAAGGGAGATGAACTTTCATTAAGCTCAATGTTGAAAATGTCTGCAACGTTTGAAGCTGTTGAAGAACAGATGAAAGAAATGAACGTAAAAGTGGGTCAATGCGAACGTGTTCAAAGAATAAAGGAACATAAATCAGTCAAATACAATCAGAAGACAGGACAAAACGACAATACCTGTTTCCGTTGTAGGAAAGTCGGTCTCTATGGCAGAGATCCTACCTGTCCAGCAAGGGGTCAACAGTGTCAAAGGTGTAAGGGATTTGATCACTTTGCTTCGAAGTGCTACACTGACTCATCCAGAAAACCCCGCACAAAAGAAAAACGGGATAAAAGTGGCTTTAGTAGCAGGAAAAAAGGTAGGAAACCACATGGCCGTAGCGATGTAAAGCATTTGGAGGCTGAGAAGGTGGACAGTGATAGTGAAGATCAGGAGAGTGAACGGTATGCTTTCCGCATGAGAAGTAATGTGCACAGAATGAACAGAGTGAGGATAGCAGTGAAGTCATTCCCATGTCAGTGGGCGGAGTTGATATGGACATTACTGTTGACTCTGGCAGCAATAGCAACACCATCGACCGTGATTTGTGGAACTACCTGAAGTCGAAGAGTATCAAATGTGTGTCGAAGAAAGGAGGAAGGCAGTTGTTTCCATATGCCAGTTCAACACCACTGAAAACCCTTGGAACATTCAATGCAGAAATTGTAGCTGGGAATTACAGGACAGATGCTTGGTTCACTGCGATAGATGGTAGTGCCAAACCACTTCTCAGGAAGGAAACCGCTATGAAACTTGGCGCACTAAAGATTGGACTAAATATCAACTCAGTGCGTTCCTTTCCAGAGATTCCCAACTGACTGAACAAGTACCCTGATGTATCTCATGGACTAGGAAAAATGAAAAGTAGGCAGATCAAGCTTAAAATTAATCCTGAAATAAAGCCGATCGCTCAACCAATGCGACGCGTCCCGTTTGGGCTGCATGAAAAGGTCGAAGCCAAAGTCCAAGAGCTCATTGCAAGAGACATCATTGAGCCAGTTGAAGAACCGACACAATGGGTGAATCCTGTTGTCATTGTCCCCAAACCCTCAGGTGAGATAAGGTTGTACTTGGACATAAGACGGGCCAACGAAGCAATCCTGCGAGAGGGGCACCCAATACCGACTGTAGACAAAGTGCTGCAAGACATGAGTGAAAGTAGAGTTTTCTCAAAGTTGGCTCTGAAGTGGGGCTTCCACCAATTAGAACTCCATCCTGATTCAGGCAGCATTACCACTTTCGTGACTCACTGTGGACTGTACAGGTACAAAAGGCTGCTATTTGGGATAAATGTTGCACCTGAAATATATCAGCATGAAATTCAGAAGGTCTTGCAAGGGATTCCGGGGGTTGCAAACATATCTGATGATATTGTTGTGCATGGTCCTTCAACAGAAGAGCACGACAAACCACTGGAACAAGTTGTCCAGAGGCTTTCGGCAGCAAATTTGACACTAAATGTTGACAAGTGTGACTTTCAAAGGTCCAGTATAACATTTATGGGACACCATTTGTCAGATCAAGGAATTGATGTTACGAAGGAAAAAGTTGAAGCTGTTGTGAATGCCAGACAGCCTGAAACTGTGAGTGAAGTTAGAAGTTTCTTGGGTCTTGTAAACTAATGTTCGTGGTTCATTCCTGATTACTCCACATTGATATTGAGTCATTCAAGGGACTCAAAGCAGCCCTTGCAAGTAGCAAAGTCCTTGGCTACTATAGAGTAACCGCGAAGACCAAAGTTATAGCAGACACCAGTCCTGTTGGTCTCGGAGCGGTCCTGGCACAAAAACAAACCGGTGCAAATTGGTGAATCATCTCATATGCAAGTCATTCACTCAGCGATGTAGAACGCAGGTATTCGCAAACTGAAAAAGAAGCTCTCGCCTTAGTTTGGGCATGTGAGAAGTTTCATCCATACATATACGTGCTATCTTTTGAGCTGGTCACCGACCACAAGCCTTTGGAGGCAATCTACTCACCAAAATCGAAACCTTGCGCTAGGATAGAGTGTTGGGTCTTGCGTCTGCAACAGTACGACTTCAAAGTTGTGTACGCACCAGGAAAGAGCAACATTGCTGATCCACTGTCCAGATTGTTGAAGGAACGGTTTGTGAAACCTCTAGCCGTTTCATGTAGTGCTGAAAAGTATGTGAGGTTTGTTGCAGTGAACGCAACGCCTCAGGCTGTAACAGCTCGGGAAGTTGAGAGAGCTTCCTCGAGAGATGATGAGCTGGAAATTATGCGACAGTGTATCGATTCCGGTGATTGGAATCATTTTGAATTGAAGCAGTATGTGATTGTGAGTTCTGAATTGTGTTGTGGAGGGAAGATGGTGCTGCGAGGTAGTCGCATAGTAATTCCCAAGTGTTTGCGACCCAGAGTCTTGTCACTAGCACATGAAGGGCATCTTGGTGTTGTGGGCACGAAACAGAATTTGAGATCTAAAGTGTGGTCGCCGAACATGGATAAGGATGTGGAAAAGTTCTGTAAAACATGTCATGGTTGGCAGTTGGTAAGCAAGCCAAGTCCTCCAGAACTGATTCAGACCACAGCGCTCCCTTCAAAGCCTTGGGAGAACTTAGCAATGGATTTCTTGGGGCCACTACCTTCAGGAGAATCAATCCTAGTTGTTATTGACTATTACAGTCGATATTATGAATACAAGGTCATGCAATCAACCACTGCACAGAAAACTGTAGATGCTCTCAAAAGCATGTTCTCCAGACATGGGTTACCGGTGTCAATCCACGCCGACGACGGTCCTCGGTTTATATCGGCGACAATGAGAGACTGTCTCAGGGACAATGGCATTGAACACCATCGTGTCACCCCTCATTGGGCCCAAGCGAATGGAGAGGTGGAGAGACAAAATCAGTCTCTTGTCAAGAGCTTGAAGATTGCTCATGCAACAAAACAGAACCGGAAAGAAGCATTGCAGGTATATGTCACTCAGTACGGTGCAACCCCTCACACTGTGACGGTGAGGAGCCCAGCGGAACTGTTGTTTGGAAGGAAGATGAGAACAAAGTTGTCTGTTCTCATTCCTGAATCTGTCGACTACGAGGTTCGTGATCGAGATGCTGAAAAGAAAGGACTGTCAAAGTTATATGCAGATGAAAAACACCATGCCGTCCACTCCCAGATCGTCCCAGGAGATAAGGTGCTACTGAAAAGAGAACACATGAGTAAGGTAGATACGCCTTACTTACCGAGTACCAGTCAAAGTTATTTCCAAGACAGGAAACATGGTGACCGTGCAGAATGAGGAAAGGCGCTCAGTATAAACGTAACAGTTCTCATGTGAAACCGTCTGAACATCTGTCTGAACCAGAGCATGCAGACAGGGTCCAAGTTGAGGACAATTAAATGTGCCAAACAGAGACTATGAATCTCAGGAGATCAAACAGACAACAGTCTGTCCCAAAGAAGTTTGATTACTTTGTGATGCTTGACTAGTCAGGAAGTTAACCAGTACATATTCATCATTACGCTGATGTCTTCTAGTCAATGATGCTGTGAGTTAGTTTGCATGTTTAGAACCTGAAGTGATTCTTAAGTATTTGTTTATAAACTATTTCATAGTTTAAAGGTTTGATTTGCTATTTCATATTTATCCAGAATTGATATTTATTTTAGTATGGTTTAAGCTATTTAAGTTATTTGTTGTGTTATTTGATGTGACAAAGTATTAACTGCATTTCTCTGAAAAGGGAGGGATGTCGTGTCGTTACGAACGGAACAGTTAGTTTCGGCAGAATCCGGAGTTCATTTATGTGCGGAACCGGAAGTATTAATAAACTCAGTGGTCTTGAAACCGAAGTTGTGTGTGTGTGTGTGTGTGTGTGTGAGAGACTTCACGTGTTAGGGCAGTTATAGAAGCGGTATTGATAGCAAACAGCGGGTTTACAGTCCATGTGATTTAAACGTTCACCTTTTCACTACAGCTGCAGATCTGCTCAGGAGGAAAAGCACGAGGTAACCGTGACGGAGAGATACGACAGTCACAGTGCAGAAGTCGTGAAGTGGAACCTTTGAAGCGTTTTCATCGGTTCATAGTTATGTCTGATGTTCTGGAATGTCCATCAAGCAAGTCGGTTCCTGTTCCCAGGAGCAGGATAGCAGCGGCAGTTTAAATGGTTGTCTCCGCCAGCCTTTCTATTTTCTCTCTTTAACTTGATAAGCCAAAGCAACACAGCATGAAGCAAAACGGAAAACAAAAAGGTTCTGGTGCAAGTCCCGGGCTCGGCAAGAGCGTTTCTCTGTGGAGTTTGCATGTTCTTTCCATGATTGTGCAGGTTTCTTCTGGGTGTTTCCTGTTTACTCCCACAGATCAAATACATGCACATTAAGCTCACCAGTCCCAATTTCCCATTGAGCGTGAATCTGAATGGTGGTCTGTTGTCTTCGTGATGTATTGGCGAGCTGTTCTGGGTGTACCCACCCGCCTTCGCTCATACTCGGCTGAGATAAGCTCCAGCCTCCCTTGGACCATAATATCATAAAGTGATTCAAGCAGTGAATGAATAAATGAGACTATAATATAGAAAGTTATTTGATTGACGGGTTGTTGAACTATCTGACCTTAACAATTATCCACAGCATACAAAAGCTGCATTTTTTATTGCTTTATATATTTTTTTATATTTCAAATATTTCCAAAGTAGACACAGACCTTAATTTGTTGCTTGTGCAAGTCATGAAGTAGGTATTCCATTTATCCTATGGCAAATATGCAATAATTCAGATATCCCACGGCAATAACATAATCAATCACTTCTCCCACGGCAAGAAATACAGGGATCCCTCACTTTCTGCCGTTAATTGGGATCAAGATCCCCCCCGTGACCACCAAAATCCGCGAAGTAGGATCACCCCCCCTGGTGTATACGTACATGTCTATGTATATATAATATCAATAAATACATATTCAATGCTATAAATGCTTATAATAACAATTAAACGTTTAAAAATACTGCATTAGATATAAATAGAGGTTTTGGGCTGTTTTTTGTTTTGTGGGTTTTTTTTTGTATAATTGGCCTTGTTTTTTGTGGCATTTTTTCTTCACCTTTTCTCCTATTCTTCCTTAACTTCCTTATTTTTTTAATTTGATGAATATTAAAAAAAAAAAAAAAAAAAAAAACGTGATGCACTGAAGCTGCATGAATGGAAGTGCGAAGTAGCGCGGGATCCCTGTACTTCAGTTCTTTTCATGCCAATGATGCAATAAAGTAGTTATCCTATGGCAATGATGTTACAGATGAGTGATTTCATTCCACCCCCAGAGCAGCTAACTGGGTTAGCAAAGGCCGGCCGTGTCTCTCACTGTCTATGGTGTGAGGGGCATCTAAAAGAACCATTGCTGACTTTCAACAAGAGGAGCTGCACAGTCGTCAGCGTGTTTCTGCTCTGCAATAACCTGGTGAGCTGTCCAGGGTGTCCTCTGCCCTCGCCCAGTGTCAGCTGGGATAGGTGCCAGCCTCCCGGCGACCCTAATTAGGATTAAGCGGTTACAGAAAATGAATGAATGAATGTGTTTCATGGCAGTGACGCAATAAATCATTTATCCAATTGCAATGATGCAACCTTCTTGTTGTGAGGCGGATGTACTAACCACGACCACACCGTGCTGCCCACATCATGAAATGTTTATTTAAAATTCATAAATAAATTAATTAATTGAATATGTTTGCCGTGTGCTCAGAGGTAGACGGCTACCAGGATGTAAAGTGCAATATGCAAATTTTAATTAATAATAATAATTTTGCTGCCAAAGTTCATTTATTGATTTTGAATGTTACCTTCTAACCAATCAGGTTTGAGAATTTAACAGCACTGTGGTATATCAGTGTTCAGACCAACCGCATTTAAAGCGTACAGCATCTAATCATTACAAGGTAGTGATGAAGCGTTTACATTCATTGGTGCTTTCCCCATCCATCAGAATTGTACTTGTTCATTTCAGGGGGTTTCCAAGACTCACAGCACTGATAGCTAAAGGCGATGATCATGGTGTAATGGAAATGTTTAACACCTCCCGGCTTCTATTCAAGGGTCTTATATATCTATGTTAAAAAAATAAATAAAAAGAATACAACGATACATTGTCGGCACACGCTCTCCTTGATGAGTACATCCTGCCCTGCTTCTTGGCACAGCGGCGTGTCCTCTGGCGCAGGCGGGAGGAGATTGTGATGAAAAGCTGGGTGTCCTGTCTTTTACGAGAGGAGGATTTTGGGTTTGTTCCTCTCTGTGACTCAGTGTCCATAGAGCAACTGAGGAAAGACGGAGGGAGTAGGAAAAAGAGTCATATATTACACACAATCTCCTGTACAGCTCCACAGCCAGGCCGCGCTAATGCACGAGACAGTGATGAACGACAAGGACTGCGTAATTTACCTCCAATTAAAATGATCTAGTGCTAAGTACATACATTTTCATTAGCGTAACAGCCTTACGACTTTTTCCAAGTACTGTATATCCTGGCTGTAATCAAGGTCACTGTAGAACATACCATATGTGTCCGGACCTTTATTTCTGCTTAGTCACCAGCGCGCTAGTCTAATACATGCTCCTCCTACATGCTAATACATACTTCTCTTTTATGGAATAGAAATGCAATATAAAAAAACATGGCAAACATTTTCACCCAACATGAAAACCATTTCTGTTGATAAATATACACGACAGTAATCCCTCGTTTATTGGGGATGAGGGGGGGGTGTACGTTCCATACCATCCCGCAAAAGCTGGAAATACTTGATATAGAAAGACCTCTCCAAAAAATGTACTTTTTCTGTTTTGTAATAGTTTAAGCCTTAAAAATAAGTAATGCAAAATTAAATTCACATGAAGCCGTCATGCGTAAGAAATAATTCACAGTGATTCGCGAGGAGCTGAGCAAGGTGGGATACTTCCATCATGTTTGCAGTAGCCAATCAGCACCCAAGACAATGAAAAGCATGCTCTGATTGGAATTGTTATGATTTATATTGCTTAAATAACTGATTATTTTATATATTGGTGAGTCTTCATTTTAATTGATATTTATATGCGATATACCCCCATTTCACCGGAGCACGGCCGACTTACGGAAGCAAAAATGTTGTCATCTGCAAACGTTGCGCAATTATTCCCTCATCTTCTGTGTGATTCCGTAGTTATTCCGCAAGTCTTCCTCCACTACCGTATGCTTTCGGCAGGCCAAAATATGTTCAACATCACGTTCACGGGAAAATGTTCTGTGAGTGTTCCGTGGGTTCACTTTGGCGTACTTTGCCGTACCTGTTCCGCACATGCTGTGAACGTTCCGAGGGTGTAAGAATTTCCACTTCTCCGTCGGATTTTCACCCATTTTCTGTGTAAAAATGCCGAAGCTCTTTTGTAGACTGCGTTCCACGCCTTTCCACTACGATCCTTGCATGCCGTAGTCCAGTGAAATGGGGGTAATAATTAATCCATTTTATTGTTATTAATAACTTAGCATCGAAAAAAAAATGTGCATTTTAAAGTAAAAAGGTGTAGTGTGCAGATAGATAGACAGACAGATCGATAGACAGATAGAGGGGGATTACTGTAATGTAAGCAGACCATTGCAGGGCCACCACATCAACCATTCACACTTACTCTCACACCTAGGGGCGATTAGAAGAGCCAATCAGCCTACTGTGCATGTTTTGGACCGTGGAAAGAAACCAGATGAAGGGCCCGGAGGAAACCCATGCAAGCATGGGGAGAACATGCAACCGCCACACGGGCACATCCGAGCTGGGTTTCTGTTGTTTATTGTTGCTTGGCGGACGTGCTGACCTCTGCGCCACTGTCCCCTCCTTACAACCTATACATTTGCCTTAGGCTACACTTTGAACAGCTCATAAGCCCAGCATAGGGCCAACACACATATACTCACTCACACTCACATCTAGGGGCAGATCACAACAGCCAGTACGCCTAACATGCATGTCTTTGGACTTTAACGTAACGAGTCCCTGGAGGAATGAACAACTTATTCTTAATTGGGGTTGCGGGGGAACTGGCGACTCTCTCAGCCAAGTCTGAGCAAGGGAAGAGTACACACAAGACAGCTTGCCAGGCCTTTTTTGTTGTTGTTGTTTGTTTGTTTTTTATGTAAAAAAAAAAAAGCATTGCCTGAAACCACAACCATCGGAGATGTCTGACGTTCACTAAGTTAAGCAAATTCAACATAATTGGCATTATTTCTCCATACCAAACTCAAAACATTGTCAGATCACCTTGATAAGCCCCGCCCCCTCAATCCATGTTGCAATTTGCAAAAGAAAAAAAAAAAAACTTGTAAAATCTTCATAAGGGACCAGAAGAAGTAGTTTGCAGGATCCACACAAACCCCTCATGACATCATATTTCCATGAACACCTCTGATGGTAAACCTCTTCTCACGTTTTTAAAACGCGTCCGATTGGCCAGCTTTCACGGTTCAGTTTAGTTAAAATTTGCTTGGACAGGATAATTGCAACCTGCCTGCATGTCCCCATTCATACAGCAACAGAACATTCCAGAAGAGTGAAATATGACATGGTAATGATACTGATTACAGTTCAGATGAAAGGGGTGTCGGGTGGGGGGGGGGGATGGGGGTGTAAAGGAAATCATTATTACTTTGCTGAAGGCAAAATAGGCCGCTATCTATAAAACCGCTTTACAGAAAGAAATATATAACGATGATCTACACCCTTCGCCTCCTGATAATACTCGTCACACTCTGATTTATGCCTGAAATGACAACATGACAGCGCTGTCTGTTTGACAGGGTGGGGGTTTTTTGTTTGTTTGTTTTTTGAGAATCAAGTCTGGCGGTATGTCTTCATTATGCCTCAGGAATGAATGTTAACCCTCTTTCATAATTAAAACAAATGGTATAACTAATCTCAGTGGGGCTGGTGGCGTAGTGGTTAGGGTGCTGCGCTCATGATCAGGAGGTTGTGAGTTCAAATCCCACTGAGACCCTCACTGTGCTAAGACCCCTGGGCAAGGTCCAACCTCAAGTGTGCCTCTGTTCACCCAGCAGAATAAATGTGTACCAGTAAATATATACTGGGAAGGGAATCTGCAATGGACGAGTGTCCCATCCAGGGGGCGTTGAACTCCTGGTTGAAACCGGGGATAAGCACCGGCCTGATGAGCCATGAGGCTCAGGTGTAAAAACCCAACAGACTTTACCTTACATATAAATAATCTCAAGTCATGTGCCAAGCTGCATAACCTGACATCACTCTTCTCCTTTCGGCTTTCTCCCCGTTCCAGGGGTCGCGACAGTGAATCATCTGATTCACACGTTTGATTTGGCGTAGGTTTTTTACGTCAGATGCCCTTTCTGACATGACCCTTTAGCAAGGGACAGAAACACGCTGACAGCCATACAGCTCCTCTTTAAGAAAGTCAGCAATGGATCTTTTACATGAACCTCTCACCATAGACAGTGAGAGACATGGCCGGCCTTTGATAACCCAGTTAGCTGCACTAGGGGGACAGTGACAACCTTGTGGGGAGTGAGACTCGAACCCCCAACCTTTGGATCAGCGATCCGGTGCCTTATACCACTAGACCACCACTGTCTAATATCAAAATATAATATCAATACATACATATATTCAACGCTATAAATGCTTCTAATATCAATTAAACATTCAAAAATAATGCATGAGATGTAAATAAAATATAAATACACACCTATACAGATGTGCACCTCACATAAAAATGTAAGTACTTTTGTTGAGGGGGTTTGAGTTGTTTTTTGATTTTGTTTGTTTGGGTTTTTTTTTTTTTTTTTTTTTGTATAATTGGCAGAATTTGCGGCATTTTCCTTTACTTTTCCCCTATTTTTCCTTAATTTCCTTTTTTTTATTTTTCATTGAATATCTTTGCAAAACCCGCGAGCAAAGAACCATTGCTGACTTTCGACAAGAGTAGGCTGCAAAGCCGTCAGCGTGTTTCCACCTTGCGATGGCCTGGTGAGCCATCCAGGGTGTATTCTGCCCTCGCCCTGAGTTGGCTGGGATGGGCACCAGCCTCCCCGCGACCCTAATTAGGATGAAGCGGTTACAGAAAATGATGATGAACTGAACTGATATTATATGCACATATACATGTACGTATACATCAGTCAGGGGGGGTTGATCCTACTTGGCGGAAATCGGCGGTGGCGTGGGAGGGTCTCGGTCCCCATTAACCACGGGAAATGAGGGATCGTTGTATTTGTCTATAAAATTGTTCTTAGTACACCTCTGCAAAACATTGTATCTTTAGTAGCATTTAATCACAATTTAAAAAAAACAAAACACTTAATCCTAGTACAGAGTCATACACGTTCCCCCTGGCATCACACCACTCGCCCCACTATTTGAGAGGCACTAAACTAGCAGCAGCCCCGGCAAATTATACATACGCATCATCACGACATTACTGGCATGTGATTTAAATTTAGCCAATGGCTGAGAGCTTTTGTTTCTCCCTCCTGCTGATTGGTTGTAGATCATGTGTACACCTCTTTTTTTCTCCTTTGCGCACGTTATTAATGTGATTGCTTGAATTGTGAATTTACTTTTTTTTATTCTGTTTTTAATGATTATTTAAGCGCTATGATGTCAATCAAATGCCCTGCATCTTCTGTAGCTTCTCTAGCCTAACTGCTTTATTTATTCATAAATATTATCAAAGTACAAAATTTAAAAAGTTTTTACTTCATCATTACTATATTTTACTGCATTATTACTATATTAATGAGGAAGACTGGCGAGAGAATGGGCAGATTTTAGCATTTGTATGTAATATGTAATATACTGTATAGTTAGTATATATATATATATATATATATATATATATATATATATATAGAGAGAGAGAGAGAGAGAGAGGATTTTCTGAGTAGATCCTTCCGTAGGAGAGTGCTCAATACTTTTTGGTAGAGCAAATAACAAAAGGACAGGACAAAGACTTTCTATTGAAACTCCATTTATCACTACAGATCTGTTTCAAGGGGTGGTGAAACCATCCTGTCTCTTCAGGTGATTATAGAAGAATCTTCTTTATATTAGATTTAAGATATAAGATTCTTCTATAATCACCTGAAGAGAGAGGATGGTTTCACCACCCCTCGAAACAGATCTGTAGTGATAAATGGAGTTTCAATAGAAAGTCTTTGTCCTGTCCGTTTATATATATATATATATATATATATATATATATATATATATATATATATATATATATATAATTATATTATATAAGTAAATTTGGCGTAGCCTAGCCTAGGCTATCCTCGAAACAAGCTAATTTGATTTAAGTCGTTTTCGGCTTATGTCATCTCCCCTGGAACCAATTAACGACGTAAGCTGAGGTTTCCTCGTATAAAAATGATAATTTTCCCTGATTAACTTATTTAAGGTGATTGTTTCCATGTTTCAAAAAAAAAGGTTTCAAACTTGTTTACAGATTTTTATGGTTGTTGTTTACATTTTTTACAATGTAGAGTCTCGAGGCGAATGCCTAACTCAGCCGACCTTAATTGAGAATGTGGTACACCCTGAACAGCTTGCCAGACCACTACAGGGAAACACGCACCACCATTCACACATCCAAACTCACACTTGGGGCTATTTGGAACAGTTGATTTGCCAAATGTACACGTATTTGGATTGTGGGAGGAAACCGGGGTACCCGGAGGAAACCTCCACAAGCACATGGAGACCATGCAAACTGCACATGTCTTGTGTGGAGTTTGCATGTTCTCTCCATGCCTGCGCTGGTTTCCTCCAGGTACTCCGATTTCCTCCTGCAGTTCAAAAACATGCCAGTAGGCCAATTGGCTGTTCTAAATGTAATGTAGGTGTGACTGGTTGTGTGAGCGTTGTCGATGTTTTTTGTTTGTTTTTGTAACAAAGTACACATGCATATTTGCATATTTGGGGCAGGATGTCAACAGAGGACAGTTTTCTGCCTCGCTTGATGAATGGATTTCACACGGAACACCCTGGGTACTGAGG
>CM045747.1:5665581-5738081 GCA_024760905.1 Plotosus lineatus | reverse complement strand
GGGAGATAGGCAATCGGAGGTAGCTGCGTCATCCCTCCTAGCTAATGGGAGGCCAGCGGGGCGGGAAGTTGGGAGATAGGCAATGGGAGGTAGCTACGTCATCCCTCCTAGCTAATGGGAGGCCAGCGGGGCGGGATGTTTGAACGTCATTGATGGGAGAGCAGCTCGTGCATTGTTTGAATGTTTGAATGGCGCGTTTGAATTTTTAAGATGGCGCTTTCGTAACGTGAACTTGTTTCGTAGCCAGAGACAAAAATTTTAGGAAAATGTGTTTCGTAACCTGCATTTTTCGTTTGGTGAGACTTTCGTAAAGTGAGGTACCACTGTATAACAAATATAAAATGTATTAAGCTTATTAATTTGGTCAGTATAGGGAAAATCCCAGACCTCAGCCTTGATATCATCTTGATTCATGCTTTAAACCTGCTTCTGGAATTTCCCTGTACTGACCCAGAAATTGAGCTTCATACAGTACAGTATTAGAGAGACGTCATTAAGCCCATATCTCCCCCACTGTTCATATTTTGAGAGTAAATTGTGTTGTATGCTGTAGAAATTACAAATGATTTATCCAGATAAAGCACTTTGGCTGACCTCCTCTGGTAAACTTGAGCCAATACAGCTGTTTATCTGTATCAGCGTTAAAATGTGCACTGGATAAACAAACTGGTGGAAAAGATAACATTTTACTCGAGTGTGCATTGGATCCTACATATTTTAAAGCATGACACAGCGGACAATGAATCTCAGAGTGGGGGTAAGAAGCAGAGCCAGTGGACCTGATTTTTCACTCTATTCTGTCACCGTGGCGATAATCCCTTCCTATATTTTTATATCTGTTATAATAATTATTGAGTCTTAATCCAAATCCGCTCACTCAAATTACACAAAGTTGAATTTCTTCAAAACTTGGGAAATAAACACAATTTTTTTATTGTATACATTCAAACAACGTTTAATGCGAAATCAAATGCATACATTTAGTTCCTCCTGAGTTGGCATGGTGGCGTAGTGGTGAGCACATCTTCCTTGCAACAAGAAGGTTCTTGGTTCAATCCCAGGTTGGTTGAGGACATTTCTGTGTGGAATTTGCATGTTCTCCCCTACTTTCATGGGTTTACTCTGGTTTCTCCGGTTTTTTTCCTGCAATCCCAAGACATGCACATTGGCTGTTCCACTTTGCTCCATAAGTTCTCTGTTTCTCTGCAATGAACTGGCGAGCTGATCAGGGTGTACCCTACCCTCGCCCAGAACAGGCTGAGATACTCCATCCTGGCAGTGGGAGCCTGGGATTAAGGTGCAGGATCACTGATCCCAAGGTTGGGGGGTTCAAGCCCCACTCTCAAAGGGTTGTCACTGTCTCCCAGTGCAGCTACCTGGGTTATCAGAGGCCGACCAGGTCTCTCACTGTCTATGATGAGGTTCATGGAAAAGAACCATTGCTGACTTTCGTCAAGAGTAGGCTACCTCGCCGTCAGCGTGTTTCTGCCCGTCAATGGAATGGCGAGCTGTCCAGGGTATACTCTGCCCTCACCCAGAGACGGCTGAGATGGGAACCAGCCTCCCCGTGCCCCTAAATAGGACGAAGCTATTCAGAAAATGAATGAATGAATGAATGAAGACTCCATCCTCTCCGTGACTCTTGTAGAATTAAGTGGTCACTGCAAATAAAATAATTCAGTTCCGTCTTACCTCTTATAGCCTACACGTCTCTAGGAAGGATTTTTACGAGGTTTGAGATGTGTGGCTGTATGGATTGATGCTTATTCCACCACCACCACATGAGGTGAGGGGTTCTCTCAGAGCTCTAGTTTATCCCGAAAGGTTTTCAGCAGAGCTGTGGTTAGGACCCTTGAGTTCTTCTACACCAACCTCGATGAAACATTTCTTCTCAGAGCTTGCTTCATTCACAGTGGCAATATCATGCTGGATCCACATCCAATGCATACTTTCTGGGTTATCCTTGATTTCAACTTCTATGTTGTTTTACAACTAATTAGATCGCATCACATGTTGACCATGTTCTCTCTGTGTCCATGCAGTCCTTATAAATACTGCACAACTCTCTGACCGTTCTCATTTATTCTGCAAGACCACATCTATCTTCAGAAAGTCCACAGCACGCCTGTATTCTCAACAAAGTGCCTACCATGTTTCAGTTACTGGTTCGGCCATGTCTGCACTATATGTTTCAGTGGTGTAACCAAAGCTTCGTCACGTCCATTACACCACTATCTTTTCCGTTTCTACTGCTTCCCGAATACAATGTGCAAGTCCTTACCGCATCCACCCCATTTGTTGAGGATTTCTAGTGGATGTTGTTGGGTGTGATGTGAGATGGAGGATCCGAGGCTGAGGAGTTCTCATTACGATGTGTGTTTGAGGTTGAAGAACCTTGAAACAGACCTGGAAACCTCTGGAGACAGTCACAACATCCAACGAAAGAAAGAAAGAAAGAAAGAAAGAAAGGAAAAAAATATATATATATATATATATATATATATATATATATATATATATATATATATATATATATATATATAAAACAAATCAAAAATAATGTAAAACCACCGACTGCTTTCACCTGCATGTTTGATCAACAGTATGAAGCTAACATTGAACAATATTTTTCAAATCTATTGCTCAGAGTCAGTGCATATGTAATCGTTATTTAAGAGTCAGTGTTTTGTTGTTGTTGTTTTGGAAAATCAGGAGTAGAATATATGCAGAGAATGCAAAAAATATAATGGATCAGTGCACTATATAGTGAGGAGGGTGTGGTTTTGGACACATCCCTCGTCTTGCACCGAGTGAGTGGAACAAAACAGCGGCTGCGGCGGACTGGCGCCTCTGAGCGAAAGCGGTGATTGGGTCCATTATAGGGCTGTTCGATTCCCCCCGAAAAAAACGGCCGAGTCGACTCTGATTCAGATTCATATGCGTTGGGATTCAATTGAGTCGATTCAAAGAGTCAGTCCCTTCTTCATCATTTGCTTTTTTGTTTTCAAAACATAATGGACAGAATTATTATTATTATTATTATTATTATTATTGATGTCATGAGCAGTAGGTTGTTCAATACGATATTATCTATTGTGAACAACTAGTCTCATTTTACTTACTCACTTATTGGCTGACCCGCTGAATCCTGCTATGGTTGCTGGTGTGTACCTCAGCAGAAATTGGGCGAAGACAGGGTACACCCTGAACAGCTTGCCAGACCATCGCAGCGCCAACACTCATACCTAGTGGGGCAATTTGCATACACTCAATTAGTCCAGCATTAAGATAACATGCAAACTCTGCACAGACACGCCTGAGCCGAGAACCCTGGACCTTCTTGCTCTTAAGCGAACCTTCTAACCACGATGCCATCGTTCCACCCTTCCATCAGACTCAACTATCGGAGTCTATCAGTGCATCTTAATTAACGTTCTTTACATTAATGTGGTATTTCCTGGTTTTGTTGTTTGATACAACTTCCTTAGGTCTGTCTGTCTGTCTGTCTTCCTTTCGGCTTTTTCCCTTTTACTCGGGAGTCGCCACAGCGAATCATCTGATTCGCACGTTTGATTTGGCAGAGGTTTTTACGTCGGATGCCCTTCCTGTCACAACCCTTTTAGCAAGGGACAGAAACACGCTGACGACTTTGCAGCTACTCTTTACGAATGTCAGAAATGGTTCTTTTACATGCCTCTCACCATAGACAGTGACAGACATGGCCCGCCTTTGATAACCCAGTTAGCTGCACTGGGGGGGACAGTGACAACCTTGTGGAGAGTGGGACTCGAACCCCCAACCTTTGGATCAGCGATCCAGCACCCTATACCACTAGACCACCACTGCCCCATACAACTTCCTTAGGGTGCTCATAAAATCCCACAATGCACTGTGCATGCCCGTCTTGAGTGCAGTATTCCCAGGATAGATTCCTGGGTCTACTGTGAGTATATGCACTCAATGTGAGTAGCTCAGCAGTTAAGGCTGTGGGTTACTGATCAAAGGGTCTAAGGTTTAGTCCCTCGTACCACCAAGCTACCACTGTTGGCCTTTTGGGGGTGGCAGACCTTAATCTCCATGGGGTGCCTCGTCATGGGGCTGACACATCACTCTGACCCCAGCTTCCTAATAAGCTAGTATACGTATCAGTGGAAAAATATCCCATAGGTTAGCTTACATCCATGGAACGGTACTCCTAAAGGTACTTGACTTGGAGCTGGTACAGTATCTTCTATAGTATTTTACTCCTAGCTGGAGTACTCAAGTAACTGATTGATTTTTTTTTTTTTTTGATTGATTAACTGTTTAGGTTTTTACACCCGAGCCTATCGGCTCATCAGGCCGGTGCTTATCCCCGGTTTCCGTAACGTGAAGCAATCAGGAGTTGAACTCCTAATGGATGGGACGCTAGTTCATTTCAGGTTACCTTCCCAGTATAGTTTTACTGGCACCCATTTATACTGCCGGGTGAACAGAGGCACACTTGTGGTTGAGACCTTGCCCGGGGGTCTTAGCACAGTGAGGGTCTCAGTGGGATTTGAACTCACAACCTCCCGATCATGAGCCCAACACTCTAACCACTGCACCACCAGCTCCATATACTCAAGTAACTGCTGGAACAGAACTGTCCAAGGTACTCGACTTGTTACTGGAACAGTATCATGAAAGTTACTTGACTTGTTCCGAGAGCGCAGTCAACCTAGACCTGTGACTACGAGCGCAGTACCCTATAAAGTAAATGAATCTCAAAGATGCTCGGCTTGTTATTGGAGCGGTGCCTTTTAAGGTGGTTGGGTAGTCCTTCTCTGGTACTTGACTTATCACCAGAGCAGTACCGTCTATGGTAAATGACTTCTCACTGGAGGAGTATATTTTAAGGTAGTCAGCCTGTAATTGGAACAGTATCCACGACAATACTTGACTTTTCGATGGAGCAGTATCCTGGAATTAATTAAAATAACTGAAATCGGCACGTGGAAAAGCATCTCAGAAAGGTCATGTGATGTCATCATCATTTTTAAAGCCCATTACCTCTGAATATTGTCCTCATCGCTGGTTTAAAGGTCCTAAAGATAATTTATGCCAAGTTTTCATTCACATACACGATATACAGACAAAAGTTTACAACTACTTGTCCATCAGACCTTTATGTAACTTCTTCCCAGAGTTGGCACCACACATGTGAAGGCACACGATTGTTCTGAATGTCTTCGTAAGCTGTGGAGTTACAAGCTACCTTCACTGGAGCGAAGAGGTTCCAACCTGTTCTAGCATAACAACCAGATACCCAATCTGCACATGCAGTGAGCATCATGAAAACATGCCTTGCCAAGGTCGACGTGGGAGAATGCGAGTCGGTTTCAGAGAGCACTGACGTCAAACCCAATGAACACGTGCCGGATGAACCAGAATCCCAATTTCCGAAAGGTGTCCCAGTCTGACATCAATGGACTTATAGCCCCATTCATTAATTCATTCATTTTCAGAAATGCTTAACCCTAATGAGGGTTGTGGGGAGGCTGCCGCCCATCTCAGCCAACTGTAGATGAGGACAGGGTACACCCTGGACAGCTCACAACCATCATACTCACACCTATTGGTGCTTTGGAACCGCCAATCAACCGACTGTATATGTTTTTGAACTGTGAGAGGAAACCTACATAAACACGAAGAGACCATGCAAACTCCACACAGAAACGCCCAAGCTGGGACCTTTTTGCTGCGAGGCAGATGTGCTAACCACGAACCACCAAAACTACAAAAAAGCCTGGACTTGTGGATGGTTCATCAAAAATCCCTGAAGCCACACTGCATCGATTATAACATCGGAGAGGAATGGTACCTGGACTCCAAAGATCAAGAAACACATACAAGTGTCTATAACCTTTCGTCTATAGTGTAAGATTGTAATTATACATTCCCAGCACCCAACCATTCATTCATCTGTATGGACATTACAGTATATGGGGGATTATGAAAAGTAAAGTAAATTATAAGTGATGTCCTGGTTAGCACATCTGTCTCACAGCAAGTAGGCCTGGGTTCGAGTCCTAGCTCAGGTGTTTCTGTGTGGAGTTTGCACTTTCTCCCTGTACTTGTAAGGTTTTCCTCCAGGTACTCCGGTTTCGTCCCATGGTCCAGAAACATGCCCAGCAGTCAAATCACCAATAGGCGTCAGGGTGAGTGTTGGCCCTACGATGGCCTGGCAAGCTGTCCAGGGTGTACCCCGCCCTTGCCCACAGTCAGCTGAGATGGGTGCCAGCCTCCCTATGACCCCAATTAAGATTAAGCGGTTCAGAAAATAAATGAATGCGTGAATAAATTAAAACTACAACTTGTCCATGTCCCTACATGAAACTGATTTGAATGAGTCATCTGTACGAATCAAGCAGTTCAGTAACACGGAGTCGACTCATGATCCCTCGTGCTTGCGAGTCTTGTTTACGGAGTCGACTCCATTGCCCATGTCTGTAGTGCTCTTGCTGTGGTGTACAGACCCAGCTGAGCATATTTCACTGTTAATGACACGGTTATATGGCGGAGCGGCCCTCAACAGGGGCGAGCGGAATACGGCTCAGTCACGGAGCGGACGATGGACCGGATCGATCGAGATTATCGGTGAACGATGATCAAAGCTGCCGTCAGCTCCAGGACGAGGAAACGCAGACGAAGAAAACAGGTTAGTGTTTAGCCTCAATTTTCAACTTCTTTAAACTTCAAATATCATTCCTCGACCAGCTGATGCAACTCACTGACACGTTATAACTTGTTCCTTGGATATGTTTTGCGCTTCGTTTAATGCTTGTCATCGACACACCGATGGATATATTGAGCTAGTTTTTGTTATTATTAGCTTTCCGAAAGCTAGCAAGTGTGGACATTGACCTTGTGCACCGGCTTCCACCCATGCTAACCAATTATCTTTTTTTTAACACCCCAACCGTTTATTTAAAACATCTTAACATTTAATTTTTTTGCGATTTATACATTCTTCCTCTTTACAAAAAAATATCACGAATTCGCTCTGTCAGCTTTCCACAGCGACACTAACCGGCTCCTGTGGAATGCCGCTAAGACGGTTAGCTTCGCTAAGCTTATTTCCTGTCCGCCATCTTGGATGGAACGCGTATTTTCCAGCACCACCCGTATTCTGTGTCATCCCCCGCCTCCTTTTCTGATAGGCTGGTAGGTCGCTTTCAGTTCGTGGATTTGTGTTTTATATAAATAATCCTTCAATCATATGACAAGAGGTAGGGTTGTGCCCGAATTCGGGTCGGAATAAAAAGTAAAAGGCAACACAAACTTATTTCATGTTTGTCTCCGAGGAAAATGTTTTGTCAAACAGAATACATTCAGAACAAGCGAAATACGTGTTTTCAAGTCGAGGGAGTAAAAGTGAATGATAATTTTAAAAGTGTGATGCAGATTTTTATACCTATTTTGAAATTAATGCTGAGCAGAAGGAGATAGCTAGCATGCGAACAGGCTGTAGGCCCTGTTGCTCCAGTGCTGGCAGTCATGTGAGGGTGCAGAAGGCCTGACTGGAATTGCGCCCTCAAAAAAAAATGTTTATTTGATTATTATCTACAATAATTACCTTCTATTTTTATGACATACTCTTAAAACTCTTTTTTTTTTGCGAATTATGACTGGGGAGAATGACATTGAGCTTGTTTGCAGTCTGTTTTTTCACTGAAAGCTGATTTAAATCCCAGTGACCACCTTTCAGCCAAATATATTTTAAAACAATAATTAAACTACTACTTTTTGATTTATCAACAGTTCTGTCTGATTCTAACATATTCAGATACTGTGTTATTTTGTTTTATACAGGGTGATCCAAAATACTTCTACATTTCAAAGGGAATTTAAAAAAAAGGTTAACTATAATCAAATTATTATTTGTACACATGAAGATTGGTGATGCAGGAGAATTATTGCTATGGTCTGTTGGTGGCCCAACCCCAACTTGAACCACTCGATGTGTGGTTCCAGTAAGATGGATCTATGGCACACACAGCACGAAGATCATGAGAAGTACTGAAGGAACTGTTTCTGGAGTTGTGATCTGGTTGCATGGCGATGGTGGGTGGTTCGCTTGTTCCCCTGACCTTGCCCCTTGTGATTTGTTTATTATTCCAAAACCGACCTCATACTCTTGAAGCCCTTCAGAAAGCCCCTCCAAGCGTGTATCGACAACTGCCATCTGCTTGGATGGGATGCTAGTTTATTGTGGGTCACTGTCCTAATATTCTTTCTGGTACCAATTTATACTGCTGGGTGGACAGTGGTTCACTTGTGATTTAAGACTGCACGGTGGGGGTTTAACATGGATTAAAACCCACAACTTCTTGATCATGAGCACAGCACTGTAACTGCAATACCACTGGACCCACATGAATGCACCTTGTATTACAGTGCTGCTGAATTCTGAAATCTGACTGGGCAGGTGGTCTTACATTAATAAGAAAGGACTAAACCCCCCATATTGTGCTATTGTAGGAAAATAATAGCAATCAGCTTATGTGATGAAGCAGAGTTTCTGTTTTTAACCCTTTAAGCCCAAAATATTTTTTGAAGTTAAAAGAAAATTATCACTAGCTTTTCCTCATCAAAAAGGCCTGAGGAAACACCCGGATCACATTTCACTCAACAAAATTATAATGACACTCATAATAATAACAATAACATAATAATAACAAATAATAAGACTCTCATAAATTCATGAACAACACAATCCCACGCACTTAAGGTCTTCTCACAGCTGACTGAGGCACATGGGACCAAGCTGTGTTGCATCAGGCGACGCCACAAGTATAGAACATGTACTGAATGGCAGCAGCACTGAGTACAATACATCTAGTAGTTGTTAGCCTTTTTTTTTGGGGGGGGCATATGGTCCTGCTCAGCGAAAAGGGTTAATGCTGAAATTTTTAATTTTTCTTATCGCCAGTGAAATGTCTGGGTGAACAAAGTTTTGTCCCTGTACTTGCTCATGTTACCTAATGAAAATGGCTCTCAATATAATATTTCAGGTTGACAAACTGGAGTTGCCTTTTACCCTTTTACACAAAAATGTTAAATCACCACTGCAGCTGACAAAAACAGGAATGTATTCAGAGAGTGCACACCTCCATCAAGCTCGTCCAATCTCTTCTTTGCATGGGCCACAGTGGCAGGTGATGTAGAATTTCGGGGCCTCATTGTGGCCTGTTCTATCGCTATTTTTTTGAGCTCCGTATTTTTTTTCTGGACGATTTCCACTTCCATACTCTGGTGTACAATGTTAAAAGAAATTCTTAAACAACACATTTTGTTTGAGCCTTTCATGACACATATTATTTATTATTAATAATGCATGGCTAAGTCTGATTAGTCTGCGACACCAAGTAGATATTGATTGAATCAATTCGACAGACACTCAAGATTTTTAGAACCCTGAGATAAAATACTCATTGTTGAGGAATATGGTTTGCTTGTTTATGTATACTACACAGTAAAACTGAATGAGTTTGAAAATATGCCATTAGTTATATAACGTGTCAAGATTGCCAGATCTGCACAGAGCTCACCTGATCCGTCTCTGTCATGGTTAGAATATGTAAAAATAAACTACGTTGGATGTCACTGAATCACATGGTCTGCTTCGTGTACAATCTTACCGACTATTCGGCAACATCCCATAAAATCTTTGCCGAATAATTGTGAACTGGAATGTGTTTTTTTTTTTTTTTTTTTTTTTTTTTCTCAATTAATCTGTAGGTGATAAGTGATTGTAGTTTCAATAAAATATGTGAGCAAACATAAAAATCATGATAAAGCTTGTGTATTGTGGTATTGTTATAATTTTTTATATTTGCCCAACCCAACATTTATTCATTAATTCTGGCTTGCTTATTCCTAATCATGGGGAGGCTAGCGCCCATCTCAGCGAGCTGTCACCTGCACATACATCCGCCATCCAACAAACAATAACGTATTAAAATGAACACAGTATATACCTGTGATTTGCAGCTGCTGGCGAATGAGAGCCAAGATATTAGTTAAGATAAGCTAGTTTGTTTCTTCCCAGTTACAGGTTTCATACATGATAATAATTCCTAAATATCCCATTTACAATTGGGTGTATCTGTGGCACAGAGGATAAAAATAGGGAGAAGTTAAAGTATCTTTGACGTGAAACGTTTTTGCCATTTCTACTCCTCATAAACCATATGTTGGGGGGTATTGGTACACAGATTTTTCCTCTTCCACATGATCCCCTGACCACAGCTTTGGTGTGCACATCCCAGTGGCTAGAGCCTCAGCGTTAGTTACTTTGAGGTCAAGAGTGCTATCTGTAAGCTTCTCTTCCTGAGGTATGCGAAACGTCAGAGGCATGATATCGACGAGTTGAACTGTGTTTGTGTGAAAGATCTGTGTCATGTCTGTCAACACCACACATGCGAATAGCATAAAAGACATCGGCGGAAAGCCGAAAGGAAAGTGTGTCCGAACTTGTTCAGTGCCCATCTAGTGTTAGGAGCTAGTACTCAGTACTGTATCAGTGCATACAAAATATTTTGAATTTGACTTCGGTCAATTGCTAACATGTGTCAAGCCACAAATTTGCACCTCCCCATATACAGTAATGCAAGTCCATAATGCTCAGAACTCTTGACCTCCACTGTTTAATGCATCTGTTTCAAATATTTCCTCTTCATTCAAACTTTGACATGGCTTGACCTTACCTCTATGTTTGTACTTGGGCTCTCTGTTAATCAGATGACTTAGTTCAAGGTTATTTTAATTGCCTGTGTTCTTTTCCTACCCACAGAGAATGGGAAAATAAATGGATTTGTAATTGAGGGAGAGGAGACTCCCACTTCCCTTGACCTAGACAGCTCTCTGCACTCAGTGAGCCAAAATGGTGACAACCTCCTGCTAGAATACAACTTGAAACTAAAATCCTCTGGACAGCCATCACACACTGGCCTAAAGGGGCAAAGCAAAGGCAATAACACTAGTAGAAACAGTATGGACTGCAAAAATGACAAGCCCTCAGAGTTGACCACACTTGAGGGCAAAAGGGAGGCCTTTGCGTCTCTGAACGGTGTGGTGACACTAAACTGTGGGTCACTCACTAATGGTTACCTTGGAAAGCCCAGCACAGACAACGATGGCAGCGGCTCAGAAAGCGGTTACACCACACCGAAAAAGCGCAGAGCTCAGAGGAATGGCAAATCTTTGGACAATGTGACTGCTTCAAGCCAGGTCAAGGCCATGCAACAGGCCAGTAAGCAAGAAACAGGACTGGCCAGTCTAGAACTGGCCGAAAAGACCTCAGCGGTGCAGGTGGAAATCAGTCGAGCCTCCTCAAAGACAGACAGCCATTCTGGTGGCTTTACAAAAACTAGAGAGGCGACCACTAACCTACCAACATCCGAGGTTTACCGGAAAAGTGCTGGGAAAAAATTTGAGGACAAGTCCACTAAAACGAAAGTGGCAGCATCCACTAAAGAGGACTCCTGGACTCTGTTCAAGCCACCACCAGTCTTTCCTGTGGACAATAGTAGTGCAAAGATAGTGCCTAAGATTAGTTATGCAAGTAAAGTGAAGGAGAACCTCAATAAGGCAGCCCAGACTGGCAATGAGATTCCTGCTCCTGCTCCACAGGTACCTGGCAGACCATCACAGGTGCCCATGTCAGCAGTAAAAACCATCACCTTGGCCAGCTTTAGCAATGGTGACGGCAACACCTGCCCTCTGCCTGGTCCCCACTTCAGCTCGGTCCCCAGTTCCTCTCCCGTGCCAGTCGTCTCTTCAGCAGGTTCTGATCATGTAGCATCCTTCTCCGGCAGTAGCTGCAATCCCTCCACTTCGATTACCATGCTCGAGCCCAGGAAGCCTAATCTGTTTGTTTATCCCCTTTCTGCCTCCTCTTCCTCCAATATGCAACTTTCTCTCCCCAGCGGCCGTCAGTCTGACCCCCCACCCAATCAGAAATCTCTGGGCGACATCTTCCAAAACCAGTGGGGATTGTCGTTCATTAACGAACCCAGCAGCAGTCCAGAAGGTCCAACATGCAGCTTGACGGCAAAGGCCAAACCCGGAGAGGTAAGCTTTCAGGGAGGCTGCACTACTGCTGTGGCTACGCAGACACACAGCACCCCTCAGAGGCTGGAGCAGTCAGCTTTTCCCGATAAACGGACTAGTGTGAATAAAGGGGGAAACTTCATCTCAGCCAGCAGGTCTATCGAAGGCTCGTCTCAGTCTTCGAATCTTGAGGTGGACGCTCAAAAGGACGAGTCTGCGGTTTCTGGTGCAATAGTATTTTGCTCTTCCTCTAAGGACTTTGGGGCAGAGCTTCAGCATAAATTGTCTCTACCCAGAGAGCAAGGCTACACTAAGGGCTTCGAGAGGAGAGCCAGCTGGGACTTTTTCGATCTTAAAGCTGCTGTCGTGTATCACACTAAAGGTGAGCAGCCGACACATATTGCATATTAAAATTACTATTTTTGTTGATTTTATATATATTTACATATACACAGTCGGCCCCCTTCTTAGGAAAACCCCTGAATATGAAAAATATTTTCGCAACTTTTTGTCCTCTGTATATGAAACAACTTCTTATGAAAGCGCCAAACGTGCCATTCAAGCATTAAAACGTGCCAATCAAACATTCAAACAATGCGTGAGTTGCTCTCGCATTGGTTTTCTCCCAGCATCCCGCCCCGCTGGCCTCCCATTGGCCAGGAGGGAGCTGAATCTCCATAGTACTGTGCCGAAATGCTCATCAGTGTTCCGTCAGGTCTTTTTATTTTTGGGGATCGTCTTAAAATGCTACCTTTTGGACTCAAGTTTTGGTGCATCATACAAATGTGGTGTGCTCCAGTGAGTATGGGCAGCGTGCGTGTGTGTATGTGTGCGTTAATAAAAATGTTTAAGATTGATTTAATTAATAAATATGTGAATAAAATATTAACTGGTTTAATAAATAATTATCTTTTACTTTTAACACATTTCATGTATATTTCATACAGAATTGGTGTACTTTTATCATTTTTAATGGTTTTATGGGGTAGTCTTGGGAGTCTTGGAACGAATCAGGCGTCTTACATGTAAAATGCGCCTCTACTTATGAAACCTCCGCGTTACGAAAAAGGCGCTGGAACGGATTAATTTCGTAAGTAGGGGCTGGATATGTGTGTGTGTGTGTATGTATGTATATATGTGTGTGTGTGTGTGTGTGTATGTGTGTGTGTGTGTGTATATACACACAATATATAGTGTGTGTGTGTGTGTATGTATATATATAATATACACGTGTGTGTGTGTGTGTGTGTGTGTGTGTGTGTGTGTGTGTATATAATGTGTGTGTGTGTGTGTATGTGTGTGTGTGTGTGTGTGTGTGTATATATATATACACACACACATGTTGAGATCCAGAGCCCACAAAGTGAATATTTAAATTTGAAGCATCCCTGATGCAGGTCCTGACTTGTAAGATAAATTTAGTTTATGCTAATTTTTAAAGAAGAAATGTTCCAATTGTGTATGATATGTAAGCATTTAAAAATAAGCATTTTCATAAGGTGTTTTATTATAGAACATAAGCTTTCTTCTGTTTTCTTTATTTTCAGAAATGGAATATATTTTGAATTTGCAAACGCAAGGTAAGTTAATGTTGTTTATTTCATCTGTGATGTTTGATAGTGAAAATTTATTCAGGTTGTAACTTTTTTTTTTATTGATTATTTTTTTCCAGGTATTAAGTTACTTTCAAGGGATCGTTTGTAATTTTTGTGCTTTGACCTGTGAATTATCTTCATATTAGGATATGAGATGAATACAGACGCTCCCTGACTTACATTCATCTGTTTTACGTTTTTTCGACTTTACATTTTTTTTTTTTTTAAAAAAAGTCAAATTTTGAGTTTAGACGTACCTACATAGTACGCTGACGTAATAACGCTGCATCCATTGTTTACAAACGATAGTCTGAAATGTGCCCCTCCTTCTATCCAGTTCAGTTTTTTATTTATATTTTATATATATATATATATATATATATATATATATAATATGTGTGTGTGTGTATATATATATATATATATATATATATATGTGTCTGTGTGTGTATATATATATATATATATATATATATATATATATATATGTGTGTGTGTGTATATATATATATATATATATATATATATATATATATGTGTGTGTGTGTGTATATATATATATATATATATATATATATAATGTGTGTGTGTATATATATATATATATATATATATATATGTGTGTGTGTGTGTGTGTGTGTGTGTGTTATATAGCGTGTTACCCTTGTGTTAAGACGTCGTCTCTGTGATCTTTGTGGTTACACTGTTTTGCGGACTTTTGTAACCCTAAGCAAATATGGTTGGTCAGAAGCATAAGCCTACTAACATGGGTGCAAGTCTCATACACAGAGATGAATTAACTATCTGCTTGGATCGGCGCAATCTACTATGCATACTCAGTTCAGCAAAGAGAGTTGTAAAATGAATGAAAACATGAATCCAGAAAAGAAAGAACTCTCCACTCTGCTGGTGATTCACATCAGTGCAGGCTGAGTACGAAACGAGTTCAACAGCGCCCTTGCTCACTTGAAAGACCGAAAGTCCGTCTAACCCACAGCAAGTACACTACTTTCAGTTTTGAGTACCTGAACATATTGTCAGCGTTGATTGGCTGTTTTAAGCTTCATGTAAAGTGACTCGGTATAAATAAGTGACTTATTTGAAATTAATGTTGATATTATTTGATATATTTGATATTATTTTACAATGTTATGTTTATAATAATTGATTTAGGGGTGTTTTATGAGATACAGTAATGGTATTTCTGGATGTATAGTACAGTATGAGCATCATACATCACACGTTATACGTAACTGTAACAACTTGCGTTCACGTTCAAGTTACGTTCAGCCATCCGGAACCAATTAAAACGTAAGTCGGGGAACGTCTGTAGTCTTTAATTTATAGCTGCCTGGCACAAAACAGTGACCGTGACTCCTCATTAATAAACTCGGACGTTTTGATTAGGTTTTGACAGTACGAATTGCTGTCAGGTTCCAGCTCTTACAGTGCCCTCCGGGTTGCGCGATTTAAAGGTCTGTTGGAAAAGGGGGTGTTTACTTTTTTGTCTGTTTTGCATCCTGTGTACACCATAATAACCTGCTGTCCGACATCGGAGCAGACCAAAACAAGAACTTTCCCTGACTTTACTTCCCGGTGCCGTGCCGCCAAGCAGATAAAGCTATGAGTATCTTCACTCACAAAACATGAACCAGGGCCTGAACTATGAAACTAAAAGTCTCTGCACTTGCTGAGTAGTCACTATCCTGCTTTGCTATGTTACTAAATTGTTTCACTGAATACTTGTAAAGATCAAGATGTACATTTACATTCATGTCGCATTGAAACATATTCTATCAGGTCAAGGACTGCGGACAGGAGTCGCTCAGGTCTTACTTAAAACCCAGATTTCTGTGTCCCTATAGTCCTGGGGGAAAAAATGCATATCCCATGGATGTGGTGAAATGCCACTGCAAATTGTTCGAGGCAGGATAGCACTGTGTGATTTTGGGACATGGGGCAGTGGTAAGAAGGTTGGGTGTTCAAGCCCAAACACTGCCATGCTGCTACCGTTTTGCACTCAGGCAAGGGCCTTAAACCTCAACTGCTTAGTTGTAGTATTTTATGGCAGGGTTGTGGGGATTCCAGCTACAGGATTCTCAGGGAGGAGGTCAGGTGCCAATGTTGAGTAAGGTCTGGGGTGCAGTCAGTCTTCCAGGCCTCATAATTATTTTGGGGGGGTTGACCAGGGCACTAGTTATTTCAGTGCAACCGTCCAAAACTATGGAGATTCACGGAGAATGCTTTGTGCACAGGGGCATTGTCATGGGGCTTGGACAGATTATGAAGACAGGATAGCTGAAATAATATATGGAACAAAGATGAAAGCAACGTGGTGACAGTTTCTACAGATCAAATTGACTTGAAATAAATTAAAACATCACTTGTGTCCATTTCCAGATCCAAATCGTGTCGTGCTCTACAGTGAATCTAAGAATGGTCCTGATCAGTGAGGCTCAGTCTGGACACGCCGTCTCCTCAGCCAGACTTCGCTAAGAAAAAGAAACGGATGAGCTTCAAGGGAAAATGATCAGCTGCCTCGGACTCGGAAACAGACATCGTGACTCAGAGGGAAGGCGGCTCTCGAGGCTGAGCGCACCTGGATGGAACGGGTCGGCTGAATAAACTATGAGAAACGAGGACCTGAAGCCAAGATGCTTTGCTTTTCAGGCAGGATCTGTGTTGGGCTGTTTTGTTTGTTTGTTTGTTTGTTTTCCCCCCTCTTCTGTTTGTTTGTTTTCTGCTTAAGAGGATTACTTTTTTAGGGATGTTCACAAAAACTCGTGCAGTACGGCTTTACTTTTAAAGCGGAGATGGCGGACTTCGTCCTGCTGGCTGCCTAAGAAGAGGAAGTACTTTGCATTTGGACGCACTGCGCTCACGTGTTCAAACACTGAAATCCTTTTGACGGGCATGAATAAAATATTAAAAAAACACCACGTCGCCCTCTAGTGACTGGGGGTGAAATCACAGATGATGAACTGTTTCAGGACACACCCGCGCACACACATACACACACATACATTTAGGTCGAGCTGGCACTTGTGAAGGCCTTGGGACAATTGTCTTAACTTTGTGAATGAATTTGGATGAGGCATGTTATTGACATTTTAGGGTTTTGCGTTTTTGTTTTACTTAAAATCAAAATGAGTTTCTAAGGTTCCCAGGGTGCACTCCAGTGAGAATAGACTTGCAAACTGCTATCTGCGTGCATCCTCTGGAAGGTTTTTGAGTCTTATCGTCTTTTCGGTGCCCCTACGGCTGACACATAACTTTAATAGTTTGACTTTTTTTTTTTCTCTCATTTTTACACAAACTCTTTGCTCATTGCACCATCGCGAAATCACGTCATCGCCAGGTGTTTCTCACTTCATTATTTCCTTCAAACTTTTTTCTTAGTTTGTTTCTCACCTCATTTTTCTTTCTTTTTTGCACAAGGGACAGAATCTGCTGCTGTGCTGTGAGTCGCTTTGTTTTTGGGGCTTCAAGGCCAAGTACTGACCTGACATGCCAACGGTTTTCGATGCACGTGAACGGGCGCCACTTATTTTTATTTTCTGAATGTGTTCACACACAGTCAGGGCTCTGTTCCTTCTCTCATCCTCAAACTCATGGATTCGTAATTTAATGCCGGGAACGTCGCGGCCTTCAGGCGATGAGGCAAGTGTTTGACTTTTCTACAGCTTGAAGATTGTGTTTGTTTGGTTTTTTTTTTTGTTTGTTTGTTTTGTTTTGGGGTTTTTTAGCATCAGGAAGTGAATATTAAGATTTAACTTTTTATTTGTTTTGTTCTTTCATCTATTTTATCGACACAAAATAATTGATTCATATATTATATATAATGAGTAGCACTTTATGTATTATTAAATTGTATTACCTTGACAGAACATCGACAGATCAGTGCGCAATGGAAATTTTAGTGATTTATGAATAGGATACTAATTTCTAACGAAAGTTGGAGGTCCTTGTAAAGAAGAAAGTATCTTAAAAAAAGAAACTGAAATGTACCAACAGTGTTATTGCCAAAAAGGAAAAAAGGGGTGTCCATATTCGCGCTGAAATTTTTTTCAGTCTAACAAATTGATTTTAGACTGGAGTAGAACGCCGCGAGGACCGTTTCTAACATTATGTTCTTTCTCTCAGTCTCTATTTTTGTTTGTTTGTTTTCTTTACAGGGTCGTAATAAAATTGCAAGCTCCAGAGATTTTTTTCGGGGACGACGACGACACGAACACTAATTTAAAGCATTCAGAATGAAACCCTGTCTTTGTTTTTCCCGATTTCTCTTTCTGGAGCTGGCGTACGATTCCGCCCTGGTTCCCTCCGAGACATTTCACTGCATCATCCAGATCATTCACATGAACACCATCGCTGAGATAATGAGAGGCTGATTGCTTTTTAAATGCTGCTTTTTGAAATTTTTTAATAATTTTTTTTTTTTTTTTTGGTAAACGCACCTTCATGACTTTCTCCCGATGTGCGAGCTGTTACGTTAGAAATGAGCAGGTGTGATTTGGTCCGAACCTCTCAGCAAACGTCATGTTTACTTTAACGCTGCCTGAAAAAACTTAGATTTTTTTTTTTTTTTCCTCATTTTTTTTTCTTTTTAAAGCATGTGATCAGAGTGAGGACGGAGCCCCTGAATGGATTTGTAGCACAACATGAATATGCGTACTATAAATTAAGTCCTTTCAGGAAAAGAAAGAAAGAAAAATGGCGTTTTCATTAGAATTAGATTTTCTATTCTGATGAGGTTTTTTTTTTTTTTTTTTTTTTTTTTTTTTTTTAGAAAATGTGGCATTACATAGTGTGCATCATTATTGTTATGATTTTATGTTATGATTTCTTAAATGCTCTCCTGAAAACAGGGTGTGCAGGGGATTTTTTCCACTGAAACATGGCAAAGTGTAATTCTTTAAAAGGGAATAATCGCTTGTAAAAAAAAAAAAAAGAAAAGAAAAATTAATACATGCACATAAAATGCTTCTTCCATTTGCTGATCATTAGTATTCTTATTATTTTATATATTTTTCTTTATTGGAAGAACAAAGCCCTGTTCATCAGGTTATTTACTGCTTACAGTTTTACGTGTAAATGGGAGGCGCCCCTGCATGGCGGATACGTTCCCATTTTAGTTTTTATTAGGTTGTAAGGCATTACTTTATTTTTACCCTTTTTAATTTTTTTTTGTTTTGTATTTATTTTTATTATTAATTGTGTGTGTGTGTGTGTGGGTGAAGCAAATGTCCCTCTGGGGTCTCCGTAGGGAAGAGGCGTGCATGGGCCGCCTTTTTTTATTTGGCAGATCGCAGCTCCATGCGAACATTTCATAATGTTTCCATTAAATACCTTTCCAAAAGGAAACTGTGCTGAACAGGAGGGAGGGGCGGAGTTATACCACAAGCGATGCACACAATTTCTTTATTTGGATCAGTCAGAAGGTGTGAACATCAGGTGTATTATAGAAATTAAAATATATATATATAAAAAAAAAAGTATATTAGTTATTAATATTTTCCCCTCATGGAAAGAACCGCTGCTACGGAAATAAAAAAAAAAAATTATTGTAACAGGATAAAAAGTATTTGTGAAGACAGTCGTACAGGTCGGTGGCTTATAGTGGAATAAGAGGGATGAAACAGCGTGGGGCGTGGCCTTTTCAGGAAAATAATAAAACAACAGTCTGTGTGACGCAAGGATGATGTCATCATTTTTTTAAGAGATTATTTTACGTCTCCTGCTCGTAAGCTCGTTGATTATTTTCCTCTATCCACACACCGCCAAGTTTCGCACTCGGCCCATTCCTTCCTTCCCGCGGTCTCAATATCTGACCCTGTGTGCAAAAGTAAAGGCACCCCTTCTGCACACCATGTCCTTTTAACCTTTTTTTTTTTTTCTTTTCTTTTTTTTTAGTCAAGTCCCGATACACACATCAAGAGTCAGTCAGCATCAGTCATGTAGTACCACAGATCTCTTGTTGTTGTTGTTGTTATTGTTGATCTCTGAAGATCGTGTTGCAGGTCTGCTCTGACTGTTTTTTTCGGGACACTTCTGGCACAGAGCTGGCCGACTACTGTTTGCGGGGATGCACATCAAACATGAGTTTTTATTTGTTCCGCACCCGGGCGAATGAATCGAACCCCTGGATTTCACCTCTTGGTTTCAATCCTGCTGGTTAGTTTTAATTTTTCTACAAGACATGTTTAGTTGTGGCTGTTCAGATTGGTGCATCTCTCTCTCTCTCTCTCTCTCTTTGTGTGTGTGAGAGCATGTGTATTCGTCTTCATCTAACCGCTCAACGATGCGCAGTGTTCACAACTTGCTTACTTTGAGTCCAGGCCACGCTGCCTGCGCTGTGAGAAATACTAAACCAATCAGAACACGGAGAGGAGGAAGCGTCTCTCTGTCTCTCTCTCTCTCTCTCTCTCTCTCTCTGTTTGTGTATGTCTCTCTGGCTCCCTGTTTTCTCTCTTTCCTTCCTGCTCCCTCCCCTCTGTCTGTCTGTCTTCTCTCTACTTCCTTTCACTCCCTCTCTCTACCTCTCCTTTAGCATCGGTCTGTCTCTGTGTGGGTCTCTCTCTCTCTCTCTCACCCACGTTCCTCTTCTCTTCACCTCCCTTTAATTTGTGCCATTTTTTTTGACTGAAAGCGAATTTGAGAATTAATTCCTTTGGCGTGTTGCTCTGTCTGCATTTCCTCGTGCGGCAATGAGGAGCAAACTTCCGTCTCAACAACCTTCATCACTGCTAATAAACTCGATGAAAAGGAAACGTGTTGTGTCTTCCTGTGAGCTTTTTCTCTCTCTCTCTCTCTCTCTCTCTGTCTATTAATGCCATGATTCCAAACCAAGCACACAGATACCACACCCTGTCTCTCCCTCCCTCTCGCTCTCCCCCCCCCCGCTCTTTTTTTTTATCTTCTTTCCCTCCTCTTTCTCTCACCCCTTTTCTTCATCTCACTCTCTGTCTCTTTTTCTTCTTTCTTCATCTTCCTCCCTCTCTCCGTTTCTTTTGCCCTCTCTTTCCTTCTCTCCTCCCCTCTCTCCCTTTCTGTTTCACCTCCTGTTTCCCACGTTCTCTCTTCTGCTCTCTCTCTCTCCCTTCTCTATGCTTCACTTTCTCTCTGTCTCTCACACACACACACACACACACACACGGCTCTTCTATCAGAGTCACATTAGTTTGAGTGCAAGCGGCTGGGTCTGCGATGAAATTTCAAAGTTTTTTTGTATTTCTGTAAATTGCTGAAAACTTTCTCCCAGGTCCTAAAAGTAGATAAAATAGTCCAGAGAAATGAGAATGTGGTCATTTAATTATTGGTGGAAATGATCCGGAATGGCACATGTACGGGCGCCGACATGAAAGAGCATTTCCGGTGTGGGTGATTCGCACCTGCTCCGCCTCACTGAGAGAACGACCTGGGTTCGAGTCCCGTGCTTGGCGGACCGGTGTGTCTGTGTGGAGTTGCGTCTTGTCCCTGTGCCTGAATCGGGGTTCTCCGGTTTCCTCCCACATTCCAACGACATGAACATTAGGCTGGTTCGCTGTTCTATATAACAGATTAATTATAATTCTCATCTAGAATAGATTAATTATTTTATACTAGCTCTTGTATATAAATAAACATGTAAATACTTGGGTATGATTTAATTTGAGCCATTACAATAGAATAGAAAGCAAGATGTTTCTCTTGTGGGGTGGGTTACTGATCCCAAGGTTGTGGGTTCAAGCCCTATTGTCACCAAGTTGTCAGTGCAGTCCAGTGCAATAACTGGGTCATTAGAGGCCGGCCATGTCTCTCACAGTTTATGGTGAGAGGTTCATGTAAAAGAACCAACCTGCAATGGCCTTGGTGAGCTGTCCAGGATGTATCATGCCCTTGGCCAGAGTCGGCTGAGATTGGCTCCAGTTGACCCGCGACGCAAATTAGGATGAAACGGTTCAAAAAATGAATAAATGTTTTCCCTGTGATGTACTTTATTGCCACTGGATGTCGCTGTTGTCAAAGACCTCTGAATATGAATTCCGTTCAATAAGAATCAGTGAACCAGATCAGACGAGATTAAAGATATTTATTCAGTTTTCCCTGTGATAATTTTTATTGGGTATGCAGCTGGAATTCAATGAGGTTTTAATGATATAAATATTAAATATGTTCAACTGAATATTCAGAGAATAAACAAAACGTTAGAAGTTGTTCAAGTGCTTCCTGTATCATTTAATCATGAAAGCAATGTGTACTGCGAAAGTGTGTGTGTGTGTGTGTGTGTGTGTGTGTGTCATTGTCGAGTATAAAACCCATTATAGTGGCCCCTTGACTTACAAAATTAATTCGTTCCGAGGGCGAGCTCATAAGTCAATATGTTCGTTAGATAAAACAAAAATTCCCATTGGAAATAATAGAAAACTAATTCATCTGTTCCAACCCTCTCCCAAAGCTGTGATGCCCGGGGGGCTCGTATGACTCTGGGGAACATGCTTTTTTTTGCCATACTGAACTAGATTTAAGTGTAATTGCGCATTCTCTACAGTAGGAGGCAGTGGTGCTCTCACTGTGGTCCTGATGATGTAGAGAAAAAGCACCGACCAAACAATATGAAGTGCAGTCAACACTATTTATAGCTGTGCGCAGGGCACTGGGGGGCGTGAAATGTTTTTTGTTACTTCCTACATCACACAGAACATAATCGAGACGCACTGCACAAGACGTTCTCGAAGCGAGGAGGAATACACGCGGAAGAATACGTGGCTAATCGGCACGGAAAAGTCTTTTCCCCAGCAGAGCTCGTAAATCAAAATTTTGCTGGTTGGATGGAGCAGATTTTTGTTAGATCGATGCTCGTATCATGAAAAATTCATTATAAAAGACACTTGTAAGTCAAGGTACCGCTGTATATCCTCACCGAGGAAGAACCTGCTGGACAAAAGGCAAGTAACAGATTCGGACATGTTTATTTGTGTTTTATATTATATTTTAATATTATCATGTGAATTTAGGGAAGCACTGTGTCGCCCTCACGGCGAGAAGGTCCTCATATCAAGTTCTGGGCCTTTGGCGGCTGTTTCTGTGTGGAATTTGCATGTTCTCCCTGTGCTTGAGTGGGTTTCTCCGGCGTCTCCGGTTTCTTTCCACAGTCCATAAACATGCACATTGGGCTTACTGGTTGTTACAAATTGTGCCTGTGTGTGTGTGTGTGTGTGTACGTGTGTGTTGTACTGGTGGGCAGTTTTCATATGTTCCCCGTCTCTGCCCAGTGTCGGTTGAGATAGGCTCCAGGCTCATCATAGTCCTCATCAGATTAATAGGTTCTGTAAATAGTTGATGAGCGTGTGAATGGTTGTCTGTGTCAGAAATGGATTGCAATGGACTGGCGAGCTCTTCAGGGTGTAACTCGCCATAACCTAATGTCGGCTGACATAGACTCCAGCTCCAACCCCGTGACCCTAACAGGAGGCGGTAAGTATAATAAATTATTAATATTATTCTAAATCTCTCTTTCACTCTTTTTCTCTCAGTCTCTTCATTTCTCTTTCTCTGCCCATCTCTCTCTCTCTCTCTCTCTCTCTCTCTCTCATATCTGTCTGTGTCTCTGCCTCTCTCTCTCTCTCTCTCTCTCTCTCATATCTGTCTGTGTCTCTGCCTCTCTCTCTCTCTCTCTCTCTCTATATCTGTCTGTCTCTGCCTCTCTCTCTCTCTCTCTCTCTCATATCTGTCTGTGTCTCTGCCTCTCTCTCTCTCTCTCTCTCTCTCTCTCTCTCTCATATCTGTCTGTGTCTCTGCCTCTCTCTCTCTCTCTCTCTCCATGTATCTCTGTCTATCTGTCAGTCTCTTTCTGTCTCTCTCTGTGTTTCTCTCTGTCTCTCTCTCTCCCCCTCTGTCTCTCTCATATCTGTCTGTGTTTCTCTGCCTTTCTGTTGCTCTCTTTGTCCCTGTCTGTCAGTCTCTATGTCTCATATCTGTCCGTGTGTCTCAGCATCTCTCTCTCTCTCTCTCGCTCTCTCTCTCTCTCTGTCATTTCTCTCTCTGTGTCTCTTTCTCCATGTGTCTCTCTATCTGTCAGTCTCTTTCTGCCTCTTTCTCTCTCTGTGTGTTTCTCTCTGTTTCCCGCTGTTTCTCTCATATCTGTCTGTGTGTCTGCATTTGTCTCTCTCGGTGTCTCTCTCCGTCTCTTTCTCCATGTATCTCTATCTGTCAGTCTCTTTCTGCCTCTTTCTGTCTCTGTGTTTTTCTCTGTCTCTCTCGCCCTCTGTCTCTCTCATATCTGTCTGTGTCTCTGCCTTTCTGTCTCTCTCTTTGTCCCTGTCTGTCTGTCAGTCTCTATGTGTCTCTCATATCTGTCTGTGTGTCTCGGCATTTGTCTCTTTCGGTCTCTCTCTCTCTCTCTCTCTCTCTCTCTCTCTCTCTCTCTCTCGCTCTCTCCCTCCATGTATCTCTGTCTATCTGTCAGTTTCTTTCTGCCTCTTTCTGTCTCTCTCTCTGTGTTTCTCTCTGTCTCTCTCTCTCTCTCTCTCCTTCTGTCTCTCTCATATCTGTCTGTGTGTCTCTGCCTTTCTGTCGCTCTCTTTGTCCCTGGCTGTCTGTCAGGCTCTATGTCTCTCTCATATCTGTCTGTGTGTCTCGGCACCTCTCTCTCTCTCTCTCTCTCTCTCTCTCTCTCTCATTTCTCTCTCTGTGTCTCGTTCTCCATGTGTCTGTCTATCTGTCAGTCTCTTTCTGCCTCTTTCTCTCTCTCTGTGTTTCTCTCTGTCTCCCTCTGTCTCTCTCATATCTGTCTGTGTGTCTCTGCATTTGTCTCTCTCTGTGTCTCTCTCTCCCTCTCTTTCTCCATGTATCTCTATCTGTCAGTCTCTTTCTGCCTCTTTCTGTCTCTATCTCTGTGTTTCTCTCTGTCTCTCTCTCCCTCTGTCTCTCTCATATCTGTCTGTGTGTCTCTGCCTTTCTGTCTCTCTCTTTGTCCTTGTCTGTCTGTCAGTCTCTATGTGGCTCTCAAATCTGTCTGTGTGTCTCGGCATTTGTCTCTTTTGGTCGGTCTCTCTCTCTCTCTCTCTCTCTCTCTCCCTCCCTCCCTCCATGTATCTCTGTCTATCTGTCAGTCTCTTTCTGCCTCTTTCTGTTTCTCTCTCTGTGTTTCTCTCTGTCTCTCTCGCCCTCTGTCTCTCTCATATCTGTCTGTGTGTGTCTGCCTTTCTGTCGCTCTCTTTGTGTGTGTGTGTGTGTGTGCGTGCGTGTGTGTGCACGTGTGAGTAAACGACCATAAAATGGTACAGGCACTGAAGTCAAAGGTCAAGGTCATGTGAGGCCATCTTAGAAATATTTGTGCAAGCTCTGTTGGCGGAACATCTGCACAGATTTGGACAAAGTTACTCGTTACTAAATGATCATTGCTCCAGGGTTTTAAGCACATAGGCCAAAGGTCGAGGTCACAGTTCAATCACACATTTTAAAGGTTTGTGGCAGAGGCGTAGCAAACAATGCACTGTATTACATTTACGTATTGTACTTACAGTGTATACCATTTTATATTCTACATAATTATCGACCAAAATAAGGATGTTTAAAATAAAGCTGACTGGGAGAAAAGTATTCAGACCGAGTCCCAGATCTATAATAGTCTGGTGTGAATGGTACCAAAGTAGAACAAGCACAGCAAAGTTTGAAATCCACAGCGTCAGCACACGGCAAGCAAATGCCCAGAAACCGAATATACAGTTTTGCCCCTGTGACCTTGAAACGTAGGTCAAGGTCACACACACAAACCAACACATCTTCAGCACGGGACAAGTAGATGTCCAGAAACTAAAGTGTGACTGATGGACCCGTTCGTATGGCTCCTGAGGCGCGGGAGCTAAAAAGAGCCGCAGGATAACCTGAAACTAGCAGGGACACATTTCCACCCCACACACTAAACACTCCACTCATGAAGAAGCAGGGTGGGTTTCCTCTGGGTACTCCGGTTTTCTCCCACAGTCCAAAACATGCACAGTATTTTAATTGGTTTTACCCTCACACGATATGTGAGTGTTAGCCCTGTGATGGCCTGGCATAGAGTTGTCCAGGGTGTACCCCGCCCTGAGCACTGAAACGTCGTGGTTAGCACATCCACCTTACAGTAAGATCCTGGGTGCATGTCCCGGGTTTGGGCCTGTGCACCCTGTGCTTGCATGGGTTTTCTCTGGGTTCTCAGGTTTCCTCCATCCAGCCAAAGACATGCACTGTACATTAAGCTAATTGGCCGGTTCAAATTTCCACCAAGATGTGAGTGTGTGTGTGAGCCATTTAAGGGTCTGACGAGCTATATGGGGTATACCTCACCACTCACCCAGAATTGGCTGTGATAGGCTTCGGTCTCCTTGTACGATTAAGTGATTTGGAAAATGAGTGATGTGTGTGAATGAAACAGCATCCCAACTATTTTGGAATTAGGGTTATAAATATCATCATTCATTCATTCATTTTCTGACCCGCTTAATCCGAATTAGGGTCACGGGGAGGCTGGCGCCCATCTCGGCCGACTCCAGGCAAGGGCAGGGTATGACCTGAACAGCTTGCCAGGCCATCGCAGGACCAATACCTTACACAACCAATCATACTCATATTCGCATTCAGACCTTGGGGAGATTTGGAACAGCCAATGAACCGACTGTGCATGTTTTTGGATTGTGGGAGGAAACTGGAGAACCTGGAGGAAACCTACACAAGCCCGGGGAGAACATGCAAACTCCACACAGAAACGTCCGAGCTGGGAATCAAACCCAGACCCTTCTTGCTCTGAGGTGGACATGCTAACCACTACGCCACCATGCCACCTAAATACCACCATTTCAGCCTCAATCAGTATAATAATAATAATAATAATAATAATAATAATAATAATAAATAGGGGTGAGAAGCTCAGTAATCCTGGAGGAGCTCAGGGTAGAACTGCTGCTCCTCTGCGTTGACGGGCCCCGGTTGAGGTGACCCGGGCATCGAATTGGAACATTTCCTGAATGTGGTGAACATCCTGGAGGGATGATGTCTTTTGGCTGGTCTGGGAACGCCTCGGTTGTCCCCGCGTTAAAGCTGGAGGAAGGGGCTGGACCTCACTACTTAAACTTCTGTCTGCATGACGATCATTAAACGGAAGATGAAAAAAGATCATGAAGATGAAGAAGATGATGATCTTAGAATTAGATCAGAAGGAGAGCCCCCTAGTGGTGTCCTCTTGTACTTTCACCTCACAGCAGATTCTCAGTGAATTAAACACAGTGTTTCTTATCAGATTTCTTGTGTCGTACAGCTTGGGGTCGTGTTAAGATTAGCGCACAGCAGTGGCTCCACGTCTTTCTAATCTCGAAGCTCAACAGACGTGCTGTGTGATTTGTTTGTTAAAGCATAAAAGCCTGAAAAAAAAAAAAAAATCCGTCCAGTGCCGACAGCGAGAATTTAATCAACTGGACTGAAGAGGAAAATTCCTGATGAAGTGGACTTGACTGAGTGTTTACATTTTGCAAAGATTTTCTGTTTGATGTCTGACAAGATCTCCTGATTCCATCTGTGAAGAAAGGAAAAAACACGCGAATCCAGCAAAACAATCGACCACCGACGTGTGATGTCAGAATACCACTGGACTATGTATCATCCTTTCAAGAACTGTAAAGTTGCAGCTTGAACTTTGACCTTGATAAACTTTCCATAAACTTCTGATTACGTAAAGATTCCCAAGTCTCCATTCTGATTGGTCAGAAAGTCTTGTGAGTTCCTGTAACTCTGCACATTGTGGAGCTTGCAAATCAGTCACTCATTCAATCATTCATTCATGTTCTGTAACCACTTAATCCTAATTAGGGTCGCAGGGAGGCTGGTGTCCATCCCACCCGACTCCGAACGAGGGTAGAGTACACCCTGGACAGCTCGCCAGGCCATCGCAGGGCAGAAACACTGACAGCTTTGCAGCTCCTCTTGTCGAAAGTCAGCAATGGTTCTTTTACATGAACCTCCCACCATAGACAGTGCTAAAAAAGCCAGCCTTTGATAACCCAGTTAGTGCACTGGGGGGACAGTGATAACCCATGGAGAGTGGGGCTTGAACCCACAACCTTTACCACCAGGCCACTACTGCCCATCACTCAATCATTCATTTGCAAAGCCAACACAGCCAATTCTGGCCAAAAGTGGGGAACACCCTGAGCAGCTTGCCAGACCACCACAGGGCCCACACACACACACACCAACAGGAAACCACTCACACCTAGGGGCAATTTGGAACGGATAGTTCGTCTAATGACGGTGTGTGTTTTGAGATTGTTGGAGGAAACCTGGAGAACCTCACACAGGCATGGAATGAACATGCAAACTCCACACAGAAACACTCACGCCACGCCCGGGACTCAAACCCAGGACCTTCTTGTTGTAAGATGGACGTGCTATTGTGCATGCTATGACATCATATTTCTACACTTCCAATGTTTGGTCATTTAACTTTACTGGCAGTGGTGGCCTGGTGATAAGCTGCTGGATTACTAATCCCAAGGTCGGGGGTTCAAACCCCACTACCACCAGGTTGTCACTGCTGTCCTCTCGGTGCAGCTGACTGGGTTATTAAAGACCGGCCATGTCTCTCACTGTCTGTGGTGAGAAATTCATGTAAACAAACCATTGCTGACTTTCGTAAAGAGTACCTGCATAGCCGTGAGTGTGTTTCTGCCCTGCGACGGCCCGGCGAGTTGTCCAGGGTGTACACTGCCCCCGTCTAGAGTCAACTGAAATGGGCGCCAGCCTCCCCCTGACCCTAATTAGGATGAAGCAGTTCAGAAAATGAATGAAAGAACTTTACTGCCACCTACTAGATTGTATAATATACAGCATTGCTAAGGTCAAGTGCTGTATTTTAATCATTGAATTAATATTAATGAAAGAGAAAATAAACCTGCCATGTGAGTCAGATCCACTTCAAAATGTAATGGGTTCTTCCTTGTGGAGTGCTTCATCTTTCCACCAATTTTCATGGAAATCGGGTTGGTAGGTTTTATGCAAACAGAATATGATTCTATCTGATATAAGCGACGTGGTATAGGACGTTGTGCACAGCAGTGCTGGGACACACAGACAGATAAATAGTGGGAAGTTCTTCACTGAGTACCACTCTTAAAATATTTCTGTGGTATCAGAGAAATAAAACACGTGGAATATAATAACTCGAGGAATTTTTGAAGCACTTGGATAGTGCAAACCTCCAGCCAGGCCCAAAATAAACAAATAAATATATGACACAAGGTACAAAGCACCCCCTGCTGGGCCTGAAGTAATTGCAAACTTTCGAGAAATATTGAAGTCCACATTATCCTGATGCCGAATATCTTTGAGAATCTTTGCAGAGAAATGCACCACCGAATCTTTGTCTTTTGTGAGAAAGGAAAAGTCATCGTCTCCCTGATCGGAGTCGAAGCTGTGGCGAAAGGTCCGCGTTCCCTGATATCTACGTCTAAACTAAATTAACTCACAATGTAGGACACGTCACACTCATCTATCAGAATTAGGACTGCACTTAAAAGAGGACAGACTTATTTTTAAACCTGGCCAGGGGATTAATTGCTTTATTTTAATCAGGGACGACACTTAATGAGAAGCGTACAGCAGTCACCTTTCCTGGAATTTTCCATATTGGTTAATTCACCTTGGATTCGCCTCGCAATGAGAAACTCGGGCTGCTGCCAGCATGGTTCGAATTGAACTTCCTGAAAAGAACAGCACATATGAACCTTTCAACTTACCCTGTGTGTGTGTGTGTATATATATATATATATATATATATATATATATATATATATATATATATATATATATATATATATGTATATATATATATATATATATGTATATATGTATATATATATGTATATATGTAAGTATATGTGACAGTTGTCTTGTAAGTCGATCGAGACCCATGATGTTGTCCTTTGTCCAATCAACAACACCAAAAGAGTAAGAAAGGACAGGTACTGCGTAGGTATTTGTGGCTTTGATCTTGTTTCTCCCATTTAGCTCCGAACTCCAGATCTTTTTTAGATGAGATTTGTACTCGGCCCGAAGTTTGTCTTTTATGTGGGCATTCTGGAGCTTGTCTCGAACTTGCATCCCCAAAGAGGTGTATGATTGGCATTCCACAAGATGCTCATCACTCCTCCTCCATGTAACTCAACTGATCCATCATTGATTGCCTTTCCATGTTTTAAATGAAGAATGTTACATTTATCAAGTCCGAAAGTCATACCGATATCTTGTGAAAAGGACTCGACAAGGACAATTTGTTTCTTCAAGTTGGAATCTCCTTTGGCAATCAGCTCGATGTCATCCATGTAAAGGAGATGAGTAAGAGGTGTTGGGGATCTGTGCTGTGGAGGTCCTGGATGATAACCTTCCTCCGTATTGAGCAAAAAACTCAAGGGATTGAGTGACAAACAAAAAAGCAGAGGACTAAAAGAACCCCCTGGAATATTCCTCTCTTAATTGAAATAGGTTCTGAAGTCCTAACCTGACCTTGCGAGGACATCTCAAGCTGAGTTGACCAGCAACTCATTAAAGACTTGAGTAAATGGAGTAATCGCTCAGGTAGGCCAACACATTGTCCCTCATCAATGGATTCTGAAGTCTTTACAGAGTCGGATGCTTTTCTGTAGTCAATCTAGAACACTGAGAGGTTGCGGTGGCAAGTTTTAGCCTCTTCAAGTATCATTTTCTGGACCAATTTGGACACATTTTCTGGATCCTTGCATCCCCAACATCCCTTTCTGGCTCCCTTTTGCTCCGGGTAAATAATTTCATTGGAGGAGCAATAGGATGACACGAGATTTGTCAAACACCCTGTAAAGATTTTGTACATCGTATTCAGGCAGGTAATAGAGCAGTAATTTTTAGGATCTGTCAAGTCTCCTTTCTTTGGGAGGAGTATTGTGTGACCTTTACAGAACCAAGGAGGGACATCTTCTGTGTCCATCAAAGAATTAAAACAAGTGAGCAGATGTGGTTGGACACAGGAGAACAGTTTCCAAAACCGATTTTGAATGCCGTCAGGTCCTGGAGCTGTGTTACATTTGGACATTTTTATTGTTTTCTTCAGGCAGTCCGAAGTAATGAGACACAGCAATGGTGAATTAACGTTTTCTGACGTGGCTTTGCTATATTCTTCCACCCATGGTTCCTCAAGGTTACAGTTGCCAGGTATAGACCAAAACCTCTCACTGGATTCCATGGGTGGTCTCTGGTCGTCATTACTTGAAGGTGTATATAGTTGCCTATAAATTTGTTTTTCGTTGGTTTTTCAATATTTTGTTTTGTCTATTCTTCTTTTCCCATTTTCTTTTTCTCTCTCATCAAAAGAGTTACAGAAATGATTTCATTTAATTTATCAACTTCATTTTGTGGAAAAGATTTTATTGCAATTTTAACGGGCTTCCTTTTGTCAATCGGTAAATCTAGAATTTCTCTATAGTAACGGTTAAACAAAACAGAAATATGGTCATCATGAACTGATGATGTGGAAAAATCATTGGTCAAATCGGAAAGTGGAAAGCCAGGGAAATTTCCATTGTTGCCGTCAGGTGGGCTAACTTCATTGGGAAGAGGGGCGAGAAGGACACGGGCATTCATCTGAAATTTCGGGTCTGCCTCTATCCGAACGTTGGGTTCTTGTGAAGGTACCTGACCACTTGCAGGGAAATCATCATCCGCATCACGGCGCATGTAGATCTTTAATCGTCGGAGTTGATCTCGCAAATTTTGTTGGGTCAGGTCAGCATACAAAGGGTTGGAATTGTCCCAATGTTGCTTTAGCGACTTGCCATTGATACGTGGATTTTCAGGCCAACCAGTCGCCTTCGCACACTCAAGTCATGTGGATTTTAGATGGTTCGTCCAGGATATTCGTGGACGGGTTCTTGACGGGTTCTTTGCCTCCCCCTGGGGCAAGTCCCATTTCCAGTTTGGCAGGTTTGATTACCGGAGGGAGGATGACTGGGCTGCGGAAGTGAAAGATTAAATTTTTTTTTGTTCAGTAACCCAGTAGTAAACCAGCTTCGGGGGGTCAGTCCTAAATGGGTGATGTACGTTTAGTTCAGGGAAAATCCTGTATCCAGGCCCACCACGCGGAGACGTACATCATCATCCCTCACTTTCCGCGGTTAATTAGGACCGAGATCCGCGAAGTAGGCTCAATATCATTATGTCCCGTATTTAAACTCCTGGTTCCTCTCAAGCACAGCACAGCGGATCTGATCAGATTTACAGAGAGTTTCACTCTTATCCAGTTCATTATAATACTCGTTTCTTCTTTGAATGTATCAATCTGCTTCTCTTCCTGGACCTCCATGTCAGCCACGCCCATATGCCGGAACCTACTGCAGGGATCCCTCACTTTCCGTGGTTAATTGGGACCGAGATCCCCACGCGACCATCGGAACCGCTCCTGTTGTTGTTTTTAATCATCATTATTAATATAAATATCTTTGATTATTATGATTATTGTTGTTCTTATAATTATAATTATTGTTATTGTTCTGAAACGGTGGCCTGGTGGTAAAGGTGCTGGATCACTGATCCTAAGTTTGCGGGTTCGAGTCCCACTCACCACAAGGTTGTCACTGCTGTCCCCCCAGTGCAGCTAACTGGGTTATCAAAGGCTGGCCATGTCTCTCACTGTCTATGGTGTGAGGTTCATGTAAAAGAACCATAGCTGACTTTGGATAAGAGGAGCTGCAAAGCCTTCAGCGTGTTTCTGGCCTGCGTTGGCCTGGTAAGCTGTCCAAGGTGTACTCTGCCTTCGCTCAGAGTCGGCTGGGATGGGCGCCAGCCTCTCCACGACCCTAATTAGAATTAAGCGGTTTAGAAAATTAATGAATGAATGATAATAATAATGCTGTTGTTTGCTGTATAAAGAGTTTTAAGAATTAACAAACACAAAATCTTCATTTTATAAATGTAAATACTATTTTTGCACAAACTTTCACAAGAAAATGACCAAAAATAAAATAATTTTAATATGTGAGGCTGTAACTGACAAAACTCCGGGTGCTGAAAACAGCTCGCAGACTATCACAGGACAAAATTAAACATAAACGCTGATAAACTCCCACTCACATTATGAGCAGCTCTACTGGAACTGGATCATTTGGAATGGAAACTACAGTATGACGAGGGAAACCCACACAGGTACAGCAGAGCATCCGCACTCCACACTCGCCCTTGGCCAAGATTTGAACCCTGAAACTTCTGATCACTGCATTTACATTAATGGCATGTGGTAGGCGCCCTTATCCATAACGATTTCCAAAATTGCTCTGAAGCCTCTACCAGTGAATACATTAATCTGATTGGCTCTTTATAATATCTAAAATATATTCAAGTGTACCAATGGTGAATTAGTGACCAATGATCGTATATAACATCAGCGCTTCCTTCTGCCAACATCAGCCCACATGTGATTTTCAAGTGCGTTCAACACTGGGTGTGCTCAGAGACATGCTGCCTTTCTGATCGGCTGTTCCAACCTGGTAGTGACGCGAACTCGACGTATTGGCTGGACGGCGTCACTAACCCCGTGCATGATAACACGTTATCGTTCGGTGCTGAGCTGTACAAGCATCAAGTGCAGAAATCACGGAAAATATTTCTTTTTGTTCATAAACCAACCAACAGCAGGAAAGCTGATTCAGCGAAACATTATCTGTGTAAACCATTTTGGATTCACAGTCATGTCTGGCAGCATCCTCGTCCTCAGAGGCACTAGAATGTGACGTCATCCTCAACCAAAGTGTTGACGTAACTTCTTGGGTAAAACAACTGTTATATCTCTGCAGTTCAGGCCTCGACAGTAAACTAAAGAATAAAATGACCAGTTTTGTGCTTGTTGTGGCCATTTATGTTAAAATAAGCGTCTGCATCACTTCTGCAACACAGACACACTAATTATGTTGTCTGGCTCCAGACAGTTATTTCATTGAGGCTGCTGCCCCCGCGACCCAACCCCGGATTTAGCAGAAGGTGATGAAGACGAAGAAAATTATGCTGTCGAGATTATCAATACTGTTCTGCTTTAATGTGAACATCTTTGGATTTCAGAGATAGTAGTAGTACTACTACTACTCCTATTATATATTTATATATATATATATATATATATATATATATATATATATATACTGTATATATATATATATATATATATATATACTGTATATATCTTTTTTCTTTTCCTTTCAGCTTTTTCCCTTTCTCAGGGGTCGCCACATTTGATTCGCATGTTTGATTTGGCATAGATGTTTACGCCGGATGTCCTTCCTGACACATTCCACTGAGGGACAGAAACACACTGACGGCTTTGCACCTACTCTTTATGAAAGTCAGCAATGGTTCTTTTTCATGAGACAGTGAGAGACATGGCCAGCCTTTGATAATCCAATTTGCTGCACTGGGGGGACAGTGACAACCTTGTGGAGAGTGGGACTTGAACCCCCAATCATGGGATCAGCGATCCAGTGCCCTTTACCACCAGGCCACCACTGCACTCATAAATATATATATATACATATATATATATATACTCACACTCATGCCTCGGTTTAATGAACGAATACGGGGGAACACTGGTCTGAAGTACCCGATTGTCCGAAGTTTCAGATTCCATATATTTCAACGATTGCATCAAAAAACTTTTACTTAAGCACACTATGTAATCTGCAAATGTAAATACTGTACCTATACTCTGTAAATGTACACCATAAGATCAGGGGTCAGGAACCTTTTTGACTAAGAAAGACAAAAAAAAAGACATATTTCAAAATCTAATCCTCTGAGAGCCATATATATATATATATATATATATATATATATATATATATATATATATATATACACACACACACACACACAGTATATATCAGGGGTCAGAACCTATGGCTCACGAGCCAGATGTGGCTGTTTTGATGACTGTGTCTGGCTCTCAAATAAATCAGGTGGTCCTTCTTAACAGAATAACGAATACATAATTTCACTATAATTTAAATAAAGATACAAAAAAAGCCATCAAGTCAAACAAAAACAGTTGAATCTCGTGCATTTAAATCTTTACATCTATTTTCAATTCCACGTCATTGTGGCGCAGCGGAGAGCCAATCCTTTCTGTACGCCAGTGTGTGGGCGGGTCCGATACCTTCAAACTCTAATTTTATTGGCTTATAACACATGTTGTTTTTGAGTAAACAGATAAATTTCCCTCGTTTTGATCGGCTCATTTCCACAAAGCCAAGCACAGCTGGCAAGCAAACACAAATGGACAGACATGGAAAAACTTCGACCCGCAGACCAGCTGATTGCTAAAACTTGGGACGTGCTTCCTGTCACATAAACACTGAGGCATGTGAGTCCAATAAAATTAGAGTTTCAAGGTATCGGACCCGCCCACACAGAAAGGATTGCCTCTCTGCTTTGCGCCACAGTGACGTGCATCGAAAATAGATTAATAGATTTCAATGCACAAGATTTCTTCAAGCCAGTCTGGTCATCTGGCGGTCACTTTCGGAAACAATGGCCCACGTCCGGACGATCTGGACTAGTTGGAAGCTACAGATTTTGTCTCTTGCATCCAAAATCCGTTAAAGCGAAGTCTGTAAAACCTAGCCATGAGAGTGTGTGTGTGTATATATATATATATATATATAATTTTTTTTCAAACATTCATCCAATTAAAAAATAAGGAAATTAAGGAATAGGGGAAAAAGTTAAGGAAAATGCCACAAAACAAGGCCAATTCTGCAAACTCCCACCCAAACAAACAAAAACAAAAAACAACCCCAAACCCCCCATCAAAACTAATTACATGTTTATGTGAGGTGCACATCTGTGTGTGTGTGTGTGTGTGTGGTGTATTTATAGTTTATTTACATCTTATGCATTGTTTTTGAATGTTTAATTGTTATTACAAGCATTTATAGCGTTGAATATGTATTTATTGATATTATATACACATATACATGTAGGTATACGTCAGTCGGTGATGGGTGTTGATCCTACTTTTCAGAATTCAACAGTCACGGGGATCTTGGTTCTAATTAACCGTGGAAAGTGAGGGATGTCAGTAATATATATACACAAACACACATGTATATAAGTGTATGTGTGTATACATATAGTATACATTATAGTGGGAAAAAAAAAAAAGTATATATATATATATATATATATATATATATATATATATGCATCATTGCAAGTTGAAAAACCAACCACGCTCTCATTATATTTTAATTTATATAATTCTGAAATAGTTTTATTTAGTTATTCATTCCCTCAGTTCTCTTTTTGTGTATCCAGAGACAAAGACAATAAAGTTACATGAATCATGATCACACAAACTTGGCCGCCCTTTACCTTTTACCCTCTGCTCAACGATTTGAAGAATAATTGGCCAGCGAATGGTGGCAATCATTCCAGCCCAGAAACGCGCTTCAAGTGGCGGCTGATAATTGGCTGGCTTACCTCGCCTCATCTCGTCCGGGTGAAACTGTCGCTGTGTGACCGCCATTGTGACTCGGAGATTCCGCTTCGATTACATCGCCACACGCCGTTGTGCTTTCGAGCCGTAATGGCGTCAGTTTCACGGCCGACGGTGCAGCCCATTGAGGTGACTCTTACACCGGATTGGCTCACGTTCGCCAATGAACGCGAAACTCGCTGTTTGATTGGTCAGCGCTCCTTCAATCACAAGTCAGAGGAAGGCGTTCCAACGTCGGTGTGAGGCAGAATATCAAAAAGGGTGCTTCATGGAATCGGAGTGCACTTACTACCGATATGATCCTGTGGGTTATCTCCCGAAGAGAAGGGACTAGATAGAGATTTGGGACAGAGTCATGATTTGCGCGTGTGTCTTTAGGTCCTGGCAGCACCATCCGGCTAGAGTGTGAGCCGAGGAGGACACTGACTGCTTGTTTTGTCACTGCCAGCAACACTGGATGTTTTTTTTTCTTCAGCTGGTGGAATTTCCTGGATGTTTTCCTACACCGGATTTATGATGTGCGCTCCTGGATACAATAATTAACGACGCCGTATTGGAAGGGAAACCACACACACACACACACACACACACAGAGGAATCGATGGGGAAAATAAGTTGACTGCTACCTTGGGAGAAATTGTTGCCCCCCCCCCCCCTTCCTCCTCCTTCTCCTTCTCGGGGAAGGGATTGATCTCGTTTTTTGATGACCACCATGGGGATTCTGGATACCTAGTAGCCAATATTTGGGGACTTGTGAGATTTCGGGATTGTTTTTTTTTTTTTTTTTTTTTTTTTTTCCCCCCTTTTTTTTCTCCTCTCTTCTTGAGCACAAAGTAAGAATTTCGGAGTGCACAGCCATCGTGCAGCGCGCGCGACAAAATAACCATCAAAGAAAATCTCCGCTTTGATCTTTTCAATCAATAGATCCACAATCCACGCGCATCCGCAGCGATTCGGGCATATATGGAGGGCATTTGCTCGACTTTCCAGCTGTGCGTGAAATAAGTTCTCGCTCCCGCAAAGCCCCGCATGCAGTCCCGCCGGCGGTGGACGCGGCCTCGGTGCACGGATCAGCCGACATGGCAAGCAGGGAGATCTGAAAGATGAACGCAGCATTTCTCGAGCTGACCCACATCCGTCGGTTTCCCCCTTTCACACTGCAGGAGAGGGAAATCAAGCCCAGGGTGGAGCAGATGCGAGGCCAGGTGCTTCCCACCTCCACCATGCGGGAGATCTGAGGCCGCGCACTGGATCATCCACCACGGGGGGAAGAGGGAGTTTTTCCATCACATCAAACATTTTCTTTCAAGTTTTTTTTTCCTTTTTTTTTTTTTTTTTTGTTTTTAAATTTGCCTAGTTTAGCCATTTTTTTTCTTTTCTTTTTGTTGTAGTTGTTTTGTCTTTTTTTTTTTTTTTTTCCATTTCCAGTTGGGATCTTCAGTTGGTAGTGTTTGGCATTGTGCTTGCAAGGCTTGGCAGAGGAATCATCTCACAAGTATTGAGGTCACATCTTCCAAGAGAAATCAGGCCAAAATGGGAGTGACTCTCTCACTCGTGCTGATATGACATCTTACTTACTTTTCTAAATCTGCCACTGGATCCATGACCGCTTGACCCTCCCTCCCAGCTGCTCCTTCTGTCATCTTGGCCTGTAAGGTTTGGCCCCTTTTGGATCTTGTTTTCTTGCTTCGTCAACCTCCTCCCTCCCTTTGTCCAGGCTCTACCCAGAGTGCGTATGGCTCTTTGCGGGACCACGGCTGCTAACGCGGCCAAAATGATGGTGGCGTACAGCGGAGGTGCTTCGGCAGTGGCGTCGGCAGCCCACCATCCACACCACCACCACCAGCTGGCGCACCTGCCTCCTCCGCACCAGATCCACCACCAGCACCACCACCATGCAGGACAGCACCATCTCCAGCAGCAGCAGCAGCAGCACCCTGCCCCAGGTTCGGTTGCCGCCGTCCATCCCGTTCAGCAGCAACACGCGTCCGCCGCCGTCATGCTCAACCCGAGCCAGCAGCAGCAGCAGCAACCATACTTTCCGTCGCCCGCACCCGGACAGGCTCCTGGTCCGGCTGCGGCTGCGGCGCCCGCTCAGGTGCAGGCTGCAGCCATCAAGGCGCACCATCACCACCATCAACACCATCTACAGCAGCAACTGGACATCGAGCCTGATCGGCCTATCGGATACGGGGCGTTCGGCGTGGTCTGGTGAGTTATGAAAACCTTAAACCTAAATGCTGACTGATTGGTTTGATGTTGCTTCCTGGTCTTGATTTTATTTGAAGGTTTCTTAGTTCCAGTCGTGGATGCCAAATGCTTCCAGAGGTTCAAGTTTGGTGCACCAAGGCTCATCTGTTCTCTTGGAATCGGTTTCTTTTCATTTTGTATCAATCCTGGAAAAGCAGAATACTTAAGCTCCAAAACTGGAGCAAGGTAAACTTGCATGAAAAGTACCGTAGACTTGGAGACATGGAGTTTAGCACAGTGGTGACTGACTTCAGTTCTGGAGAACACCTTTTCTGCCACATTTAGTTTCTATTCACAACCCAAGAAGCACTTTAGCCTCCTGAGAACATGCAGAACTGTCGCTGATGGACAATTATCAGCCTGGAGGGTCATCAGTTTGAATCCAGGTTGATGAGATGGCCATCCACAAGATGTGTCCACAGGATCTAATTGGCCAAGCTCCCAATGGTGGGCAGGATTGCATACACTTGCCTTTGTTACAACTAGGTCGAGCTGTAACGCTATCTCTTCCAGTGATCACCAGCCAATCTTCCATACAGAGGGGTGGGCAGTGTTTTCTCTCCAAGTTTATTAGGCCATGAACATGCATGCACAGCAGATTGTAAAGATTCTGGGGGCTGCACCACTTATCATGGAGGTTGAATGTGCTTGGTTGTGGTCGGGTGTGATAGGGAGGTCATACTTGATTCGTGAGAATTGTCTACGAATAAATTAGAGGCGGAGTGGCTCGGGAATGTCGTGGTGATCGTGTTCACCTTATAAGCCCTTGGTTCTTTTCCCGGGCTTGGGTGTTTCTGTGTGGCGTTCGCATGTTCTACTTGTGTCTCCTTGGGTTTTCATCAGATACTCTGGTTTCCTCCCACACTCTAAAAACATGAGCAGAAGCGTTATTTGCTGTTCTGAATCACCCCAAGGTGTTAATTCAGGGGTGTCAAACTCATGCCACAAAGGGCTGTGTGGCTGCAGGGTTTCTTTTCACTCAAGCAGAAGCAGCACAACTGACTCACTCATTTAATTAACTGATGAGTCTTCAGGCAGTCGATTGGTCAATCTGTGTGCTCTGTACAGACACGGACCAATCCACTGCCTGAAGACTCAAATCACGTGATGGCATGAGATTGACACCCGTGTTAATTTATATTTGAGTTTATGGTGTATTAAAATGTTTTGGTTGTATCAAAGGACTGAAGTGTGACTTCAAGCCCGAACGTCAAACATACTGTATGGCTTCGCTGTCGTGGGTGCAGCACTCGCCAGATTTCCAAATAAACAAGCCGAGCTTGGACCCTGGTTCCGTAGCTGTGGAGTTCAGCAAACATGGCACCAGTTTAGTTCTTTCATCGGTCAACATCTGCTCCGACCAGTCTGCATTTTCTCAGGTGGATGAGGTTCTCCTGAGGGCCTGGAAATTAAACCGATCGGTGTGTTGTAGCTCTCCAATGAGGAGCCTTGGTGGATTATTTGGAGTGAACCCTGGCCTTTTCTTGACCACAGACTGACCTCGTTTGATCTGCATTTACATTCCATTTGCGTCTTTTCATTTGCCAGGCGCTTTTATCCAAAGTGACTTTACATTCGAGACGGGACACAATCCAAGTGTACAGATGAGCAAAAAAAAAAGAAAAAGTGATGATTTTTCATATTTTCATAGTTTTCCTATTCCTGGGATTTTCAAACACAATACTCGGAATACTGAACTAACCGGCAGAGACGGAAAATAAATTCCCAGGAGGCAAAAAGTTTAGGTTTTCCGGAAATCTTACTGACAAGTAGCTAACGAGATGTAATAGAAGTATAGCGAGGTAGCTGAATCAACTACAACACAAACTATTACACGTTTCTGCTCAGATGTTCAGACATAGTCGGCATCGTTTTCTACGAAAGCCAGAGATGGTCTGAGTGGCACACTGCAACCATCTTTTAGCACTGTTTGTACGTTAATGTTGCTGGGGAGCATTTAGGGACCGCCCAGTGAAACGATACGTATACTCATTGACGGACCACTGATGTTGTGGTAAATTTGTATAACAGGCAACAGTAGTTGAATAAATGCTTAAAAGTTGTTCATTGGTGGATACAACACTGATGTGTTTTTATCTTCGGTTTTTGGTGCGTTTCCCTAGGATACCCCACCAGCTCATGGGATTATTGTCTTCTTCACCTGGTCTACAGCTTGTTTTGGTTCTGGGTCTTTTTTACGATGTGATACCAGAGGAACAATCTTACACATACCCAATAATTTGACAGTACATGAGCAATTTGTAAAATGGGGGCATTCTACAGTAGTTTGTTGGTGGGTCATGGAACACGGTCAACTACGAAGAAAAATTAGGTATTTACAATTGTCATAATAGAGGTATTAAAGTTCAAATTCCTTGTAAATTATATTTTCTTTTTCTTCTTATTTCCCCACGTTTTCCCCTTAATTTAGTCATGTCCAAAGTCCACCCATTTAGTATTGCCTTGCCGACGACATGACCACCACCCTCCAGGGAGGGGCGAAAGCAGGCATACGCTGCCCTCCTTCCATGACCTGTCATGCTAGCCACCTGCCTCTTTTCGAACTGCTGCACATGCGTATTTGGGGGCGGTCTCGACACTCTGGGGGGGGAAAGCGCTATCCGCCCGTTTGTATGCATGAGCTCACAGATGCCCGTGATTGGCTGGCGAACGCGGTGAGTGACAGGGATGTGTGCGTATGCTGTCTCTTCCTCCCGTGAGAGCTCGGCCAATCAGCTCCCACGGACTACCGGTCACGGATATCTGTCTGTCTTCCTTTCGGCTTTTTCCCTTTTACTCGGGAGTCGCCACAGCGAATCATTTGATTCGCACGTTTGATTTGGCAGAGGTTTTTACGTCGGATGCCCTTCCTGTCACAACCCTTTTAGCAAGGGACAGAAACACGCTGACGGCTTTGCAGCCTACGCTTTACGAAAGTCAGCAATGGTTCTTTTACATGAACCTCTCACCATAGACAGTGACAGACATGGCCCGCCTTTGATGACCCAGTTAGCTGCACACTTTGACAGTGACAACCTTGTGGAGAGTGGGACTCGAATCCCCAACTTTTTGGATCAGCGATCCAGCGTCCTATACCACTAGACCACCACTGCCCCCTATCACGGATATCTGTAGCATTGCTCAATTATTTAATCAGATTAAGATATTAAAAAGATAAAATACTCAGAATCACTGGGAGAAGCCTGTGGTCACTTAAGCTGCCTTCATGTTTTTTTGGCTTTGTTTTGATTGTGGTGTTGACTTTGAAGTTGTTGAAATCTGGAGAGTAAATTTGTTTCCAATGTTATGGGGGATTTGATTCAGGAAAAATGTTCCGTCAGTACCAAAAATATGCTGTGAAATGCCTCAGAAAGTAGTCATGTCGAATAGCAAACGTTCAAGAACAGAAGGAATAAATAGTAATGATGATGAATCGTGGGGTCATTGAGACTCGTGCACAGGAGGAAGCGAATGGATTCGGAAAGACTTTGTGGTCAATTTCATGTTACGTCCAAGAGATGAACCTGAATTAGTTTTATTTATGTTGAGAAAGTGAAAGGCCACGTTAAGTTTCTATTTAAACGCTTGATTTTTAGCACATTAGCCATTAAAAAAAAAAAATCACCTTAGAGATTTGAATACAAGCTTTGACTGTTTAATATTCTCAAGTTTTTGCTGTCTGGGCTGTCATGGTGTGTTTTTGTAAACTCACGAACCTCAGCTGCAGTACTTAGACATCACATGTATGAATAGCTGACTGATGCAGTGCTTGATCAGATATTCAGTAAATCTTTGATTCTTGTCACAAGGAAGAATAAATATATTTAATTTTTGTTGGTGACATTTTATAGGATTGATTTTAATATTAATTTATTTGATACAGTATTTATTTATTCAGTGTTTCCAAGCAGAAATTGTTCTAAGCAAAAATATTTTGTGTGTATATATACAGTCGGCCCCCAGCTTACGAAGACCCCTGTGTACGAAATCCCCGGGTTACGAAAAACATTTTCCCGAGTTTCTGTTCCAGAGATACGAAACAACCCCTTCTTTTGAAAAGAAATTCAAACGCCCCGCTGGCCTCCCAGATAGAGACAGAATAAGCTTCACTCTTGAGTTTTTAGTTTAGGTTCTAAGTTGTTTTAATTCAGTAAATGTTTAATAAATGTGGGCGCATTTGAGCTCATCTGGAATTCCGATCCCTCAAGGAATCAAATTAAAGTTGAGTTTGTCAAGCAGGTTAATGCGCTTTGTGGGCGTGGCCCGCAGTGCCTGTAAGAAAGAGATAGATAGATAGATAGATAGATAGAGATATATATATATATATATATATATATATATATATATATATATAGAGAGAGAGAGAGATGCCTGTGTGTGTTAATAATAAATGTTTATTAATGGTTTAATTAATAAATGTCAAAATGGTTTAATATGTTAATAAAATGTTTAAATGGTTTAATAATTAATTTTCTTTTACTTTTAACACATTTCATACAAAATTGGTTTACTTTTATCATTTTTAAAGGGTTTATGGGGTTTATCCAATCCAAAGACTGGAGACTTGGTGGAATGAATTAGGCGTTTAACATGCAAGATGCCACCCCTACTTACGAAATCCTCGCCATACGAAACGGGCTCTGGAATGGATTAATTTCGTAGGTTGGGGGCTTTGTGTGTGTGTGTGTATGTATATATATATATATATATATATATATATATAATATAATATAATATAAAAAAAAAATATTTATTTTTTCTGGAAAATGATTTATGGCACCAACTATAAGAGGCTTTGGAACGCTAGAAACAATTTTTTTTTTTTCAAGAAGCCAAAATTTTTTAAAAAAATTATTATTTATTAATTTTTGTTAAATTCATTTTTTTTTTTTTTATTTTTTTTTTTAACGCTTTTGGCTTATTTTCCGTCAATTTTTGTATTTCCTCAAACATGGGAGTCCTTCGTGCATATGTTGAGCCGAACATCATTATACAGGGATCCCTCACTTTCCACGGTTAATTGGGACGGACATCCCCCCCCCACAACCACCGAATTCCATGAAGTAGGATCACCCCCCCCCCCAACCCACTCCTTACTGACGTATACGAACATGTATATGTATATATGAGGCGTTCCACCGAAAGTAGGTGCTTGTCGCAAGTGACGTATGGTGCTTGTGAGAAGAAGCGCGGTTTATCCGGACTTCCGATCTTTCAAGTGAGCAAGTCAAGGGTATTCAACACGTGCTTGCTCACTTGAAAGATCGGAAGTCTGGCTAAGCCGCGCTTTGTCTCACAAGCACCATACGTCACTTGCAACAAGTGCCTGCTTTCGGTGGAGCACCTCACATATAATATGAATATATACATATTCAATGCCATAAATGCTTATAATAACAATTAAACATTAAAAAAATAATGCATAAGATATAAATACACACACATACAGATGCGTGCATGCCCTCAGACGCCCACCTCACAAAAATGTAACGAGTTTTGATGGGGGGTTTTGGGTTGTTTTTTTGTTTTGTTTGTTTCGGGGTTTTTTTTCCCCCCACGATTGGCCTTGTTTTTGCAGCATTTTCCTTAACTTTTTCCCCGGTTCTTCCTTAATTTTATCATTTTTTAATTTGATGAATATTTAAAAAAAAAAAAAAAAAGCGATGTATTGAAGCCGCATGAATTGAAGTGCAAAGTAACGAGAGATCCCTGTCCATCACTTCCATGCTCACGATTTTAAAGGTGGCAATTGAAGGAGACCATTTTTTTTAATTTTCATACCGTTCCAAAATATTATTGAAATAAATTCCTCTAAATATCTGCTTCATTATTATTTAATCTGCTGCAATTTTTTGTGTTGTGGATCTCCCCACTCAAAGATAAGTCCACAAAGTCCTGAAGGGTCTGATTAAAAAACAAGCAAACAAAAAAACCCCACAGGATATGAGGTGATGCCTTTTGCTCAAAAATAACAATTCGGTTGAACAAAAATGAAAATGAAAGATCTGTACACTTGCTGATAAAGCAGGTAAGTGAGACGATATCAAGCGGTGAGTGGAAAAGGCGTGAATGCTAGTTAAGCGCTGATATCCTGAAAACCGTTCCAGTGACCCGGGATATGGTCCAGGTTCCAGGTGTGAAGAAAGGGGACCCACCTTGTGTGTTTTCAGTCAAGACAAATTGTCAGCAGTTGTTTAAGTCTGAGCTGCAGTTTAGGATTCCAGTCGAACTTTCAGTGTCTGATCTCGGGAGATTTTCGTGATAAGAAGGGTCGCATCATGTGCTACTTATATTTTATTTTACGAGTAAAAATGTTTGCTGTGCAACAGATTTAAAAAAAAAAAAATGTCTTGTAGATTGAATGAAATATTTTTTACTTCTAAAGCCACCGTTTTTAAGTGGGATTATTTTCTGATTTGCGTGGAGCACAGATTAGTCAGTTGAAATAAATCTGTTGGGTAAATCTGAAACCCTGTGTAAACAATGTAAACAAAAATAACTTAAAAAAAAAAAAAAACAGCACAGTCGACGTGCATGAGTGGAAAGTTCAGGAATTTAAAAATCTCTCCGGACATTAAGAGATAAAGTAGAGGAGAGCAAACCTCTGCCGAACGTCCCAGTGGGTGTACTCTAATGCCACACTTGTCACAATGTTAAAGAATCCTTTAAAAAAGAATTCCAGGATTCAGGATAAGACTCGGTCAGTGTTTCTTGGGCCATCCATTCTCCACCTCTCCAAAAAATAAGAAGTGTAAAATTTGGTGTAAAGTTGCCATTACATAGATTTAGGTTCTGCCGAAAAGTAGTTCTTGTGCCTGAGGATTGTGTTTCGGTGTTAAGAGAAGCCTCCTCAAGGAAGAAATCAACTACAGTCCTGAAGGCAATAAATAAATGAATAAATAAATCTCCCTCTACGGTCTGGAACGAAAGAAGGAACAGTTAATACTAAGTTTTCTTTTCACCTGCTGATTTCCATCTTTATTCGTTTCAACTGTCTTCAATTTGCCTTTTCCGGCAGTGGTAGCCTGGTGACAAAGGTGCTGAATCACTGATCCCAAGGTCAGAGGTTCAAGTCCCACTGTCTTCCCCAGTACAGCTAACTGGGTTATCAAAGGCCAGCCAGGTCTCTCACTGTCTATGGTGAGAGGATCATGTAAAAGAACCATTGCTGACTTTCGACAAGAGTAGCTGCATAGCCTTCAGCCGGAGTCAGAGCCTCTCCATGACCGTAATTAGGATTAAGCAGTTCAGAAAATGAAATGAATGAATTTTCCGCTTCATGTGTTCATGTTCCGTGCTTCGGTTCATGTTTGGTTGCGTTTTTCTTGGTGAAAGTTTTGTTGGCCTTCCTGAATAAGATCGTGTATTTTTGATACTGTGCGAGTAACAAAGGCTTTGATACAAGACAACCGTCAAGGCAAGGTTCCATACCTGTGGTGCCCCAGTTCGGCACCTCGCTAACAAAGAGGAAAAACAAACTGCTGCTGATAAATACACGACTCTCCTGCCAGAGGTAATGATTGATAATTGTCCCTAAAACTGAAATCTGTTCCATGATCAGGCTAGGCTAAAAAATTCTTTGTTGGCAATAACATGATGATAAAAGGTTCACCCAGAAGGGAGGACATTTTGTATTTTTTTTTTTTTATTTTTTGCCTGTGCAGGCCACCTGGAATTCGCGAGGAAATATTTTTGAGACATCATGCTATATTATGTATGTGATGTTATAAACGCACTAGAATGAAATAAATATTGTATATTTGAAATCCACATCCTGAATATCCATGTTTATTCTTTTAATATTGTAATCAATAGAGTATTAAGGTTTCTTCAACATATCAACTTTTAATATTGCCTTCAACAACTAACAGATACCTTCATTGCACTCCTCGCTGTTACTGGCGGTTTATAATTAACTTGTATTTTTTCGAAAATGTCAGCAAATGTCTTGCTCAATTTGAAACGCATTAATTTATTTATTATTTTCACGTTGGGACCTTCAATCATGTCAGAACAGTTTTTGTTTTCCTCATCATTGTCCTCTTCCATCATACTCTCCACCTTTGTGGTTAAGACAGTACTGGCCAATGAGAATCGCTGTTTCACCGAAGTGGTGAAATTGACCAATCACAAGGTGCGGTTGATACTGATTTCACTTTGTTCACTTTTTAGTACGGTGTATGACAGGGGACACACGTTTTTCAACACAACCGGCACAGCGTATTTCTATTTTTTTTTGCATCTGTGAATGCTCAGGCGGGGTTTTTATGAACAATTTCGGCCCAACTGACCGTTTTACCACCAACAAATATTTTTAAGGCTGGCCTCATAAAGTTCTTGGAAATTCTGTCACTCTGTTAAGTGGTCCTGGGTGCAGTTATTTCGTGAACTCCTAACTAGACTCCCACGTGCTAGACAATGCTGGTTAGACACAAAGGTACCATCGTAACATCGAGTCGTCTGCGTCCCCCCCCCCCACACTTTTGTTTTTGTGAATATAAGGCACATGATTTCTGCGACTATTGTTCAGCCATATTTCTGTAAGCGCATGGAACGGAATACAGTCACATGATATCATGATATGGTTCCCCAACAGGAACAGAGGAGGCTAATTAGGCGAAGCGTCTTCTTGGGAGTGTTGCTACATTGAAGAGAAATGCGTTGAAACCATGCAAGTTTCAGTTTGTTGTTTTGTGGTCAGGTTTCACTTTAGATTCAGACGCAGGACTCCGACGCAGACACGATGAACCGGACAGCAAGCGACATTTTGTTTTTGCGGATGAGTTGTTTTATCTTTAATATGTCACTTCGAGATGAGGAAGGGGTGTTGCTGAGGTTTGATGAAATATCCTTTTGAGTCAACATCCTCTTGCAGGATTGTGAAACCTTGTTCTGATGTGTGGACTGAACTGATGGAAATCAAGGCTCTCAGAAAACTTTAGCAGGGAAAAAAAAAGTTGTCTTGGGGTTTTTTTTTTTTTTTGAGTTTGCATGAGCATGCTTCAGCTCATCTGTTAATTAGCAAGTTATTCAGGTGTGTAACCAGTGGGAAAATGGCACACTGTCATGTGGTTCTCCAAGAAACAGCCCGAGCTAAAGCATGGAGTTTGAATTGCATGTGAAGCTGGTTTTCACATGGTAAATCGCCATAAATGATATGAAGACTTACCGTCTATATACAGAATGTCTTTTTTTTTTTTTTTTTTTTTGTCTATTTCAATGTAAATATTTAGGTACTGCCAAATGGTGGCGCTGCTGATGACTGTCTTTATTGATAAGTTGATGATATTTTTGAACATATCCTGTGTATTATGAAAATACAGCGGTACCTTGACTTACGAGTGTCTTTCTTTTATAATGAATTTTCCATGATACAAGCTTCGATCCCACAAAAAATCTGCCCCATCCAATGAGCAAAAATTTGATTTACAAGCTGTGCTGGGAAAATGGCTTTTCCGGGCTGATTAGCCTTGTATTCTTCTTCGTGTCCACGTGACATCTTTGCCGCAATCGATGACTTGAAGGGTTAGTTGACTTATTGTTTATTTTTGTTTTATTATTTATTATAAATTATTATTAATGTTAATGTCCATGTATTATTTTTATGAAGAAATATTTTTTGTTTTTTACATGTTTGTTTCATATATTAGGTCAAATATACAGGTTTGTGGCAGGTTATGAGTTTGGGAGGGGTTGGAACGGATTACTTGGTTTTCTATTCTTTCCTATGGAAATTTGTTTTATCTAACAAACATTTTGACTTGAGCCGTTGAATGTATTAATTTTGTAAGTCAAGGTACAACTGTCATGTGAATTAATTGTTACTTGGATGTTTCGTCCTCCCCCCGAAAAAAAGCGGTCTTAGTATACTTCCCAGATTTGTTCAGGTGTCATATTCCCACCCACTAGTGAACGGGCAATCAGCATTCCGATGTATATAGAGAGATGGATGGATGGATGTACAGCCAATCATAATCGGAATGCACAATCAATTAATATGTATTACGATGTGTACGGACGTACTAGCAAATAAATATCAAGTCGCTTATTTCATGTTCGCATATTGCAACTCTGCTGGTGTGGTTGAAATATCTCTGTTTGTATTAGGTTGTTCTCCCAGTGATGATACTAAAGTGAGGTAATATTCGGATCTGAGATGTTTTATTTTCCTTTAAATTAAATAATAAATAACCCTATATAACAGCCCTACCCCTTCTCTCCCATCGAACATGCTTCCAACCCTGCAAACCCCAAGAAAGCCAAGACAACAGTCTTATAAATGACATGGACTTGTTTAAATATAGCCACAGATGGCGTACTGTAAGATGTGCGCATTAAAAAGAGAAATTATTTTTGGAAGACTGCTTTGGGACCTCCAGCTCTGACTCAGCTCCCATGAGTCAGTGTGGCCCGATAAGCCGGCGGCTGTGTAAACTGCACAATCAAGAATCCAGAGTGCCATCAATCTCAGAATCAAGCCTGGATCTTTTTTCAACATGCCGCGGTTGCATTTCTTCCAGTTAACAATTTCATTTGCTTGATATTTTTCAGTGTTTGATAACATTATTCGGATATAACTATCATTTCTTTCATTATTCTTAGTTATTATTACGGTTATTATTGTCTTGTTTTCTTTTGTCCTTTTATTTAATTATCAAAGTGATTTTATTTTCCCATTGTTTACCGACCACTATTTGTACATATTTCTTTACATCTTTATACATTATTCATTCATTCATTTGTAAGGGGCAGCCAGGTAGAGAGGCTACTGAGACTGACCCCCCCCCCCATCACCCCTCTTGGCTTTGTGACAGGATTCTTCTCCTGACCTTTCGTCAGAATCGCTTCCTGCTGCTCTTTTGTCCGCTTTCAGTCACTGCTGTTCTCTGCAGGAGTATTTTTAGTCAGGGATCCAGACTGAAGCACAAGAACCAGACATGGTTTCTTCCACAGTTTTAGTTGGTTAGGGGAGGCGCTCCGATGTTATCGTGTAAACTGTGATCTGCCACAGTGATGGAAGAGAGCATCTTATTTTATTATTTTTTTAAGCATAACTATTGAATTGATTTTTTTTAATTATTATTATTTTTTTATTTTCCAGAAGGTGGGGGATCAAGAGGGAAGGCTGGTGGTGGTGGTGATGGAAGTGGTGGTAGTAGTAAGTAGTAGTGTTGTAAGCATTATAGTGAGTAGTTGTGTTCCAGATGTTACCTGTTGGTCAAAGATCTGAATCTAAGTGACAAAGATTGATGGAGTAAAAACATTGCTCCAAAAGAGGGGAAAATATATGTAAATGTGCATGTATATCATATAGACCGTATATGACACAATAAGCACCCTGCTCCAGTAAGTGCCCCGCCCGCCCCCCGTGTTTTTGCTCTTACGTCTAATAACCGCCCATGGTACTGGGAGCAAAATGGTACATCAAACTTTCCAATTTTATTGAGTCAGTCTCTGTAACGGTACAATGAAGAGTTCACTGCCTGTAAAAATGAGTTTACACGGTATTTCAAGACCCCCTGCCACTGGGGCATGTCTACAATGTTCATCAGTAACAACACATTTGATTGTTCTGCCATGCTTTAAAAACAGGAACATATTTTGCTGTGTTCTCTTGGTAAATGTCCAACAACTGATAAACCATTAGAAACTGCTACAGCAAAACTATGGGATGCTCTGAATGAATGGAGTGATGAGCCAGATATGGACCTATCAGAAACTGCTGATGAGTATTTTTCACCCAATTCTCCTGCTCACTAACTTCATAAATTTAAAGATGTTCCTGGCCATGTACTTTTCAATGTACCATGTGCTAAAGTTGACCTTTGTGTTGATTGGTTGAATATCCCATGTGCTAAAGTTGACATTCATGTTGATTGGCTCGATTTTACATCAGGGGAAAATATTTAAAACAACAGCACCGGTAGGAAAAATTAAAGGGTCTTTTATTATGCTGTTTTCTCTTTATTTTCAGATTTCATGTAAGTAGTTTGGTTGTTAGCACAAAATGAATAACACAAATACCAGTGAAACTCTTTCATTGCTCTGTTACTATTCATGGTTTCCACCTCGATGGTCATAAGTACTTACCATTCCACTCTGCTGGCAACAGTTTAATAAGCCCCCCCCCCCATTTTTAAAGTGCCCTGGGCACTTATCATTTCGATATGGTAATTCTTTTTCATCAAATCATGTGTGTCACAATTATTATACCCCTGATGTGAATACTTTGTACAAATGCCTTTTACTAACAAAACAGAACCTAATCATCTAGAATGTTTCACAAGATGGGAGAAAACAGAACGAGGATCTTGGACCATTTCCTCTCTGCACCATCTCTCTAAATCATCCAGCGACCTGGTTCTCTCTCCTCTGCGCTGTCCTCTTCAGCTCGCTGCACAGGTTTTCAATGGGGTGAGGTGTGGGGTCTGAGATGGCCATAGCAGAGGCTTGATTCTGTTTCTGGTAAACCATTTCTATGTAGATTTGGCTACATGTTAAGGGGCAGAAGCCACCATATTTTAATTTTAAAATGTCCTGGTATTTCAAAGTATTCATGATGCCATGTACCCTAACATGGTTCCCAGAGCCTCTGGAAGAGAAACAAGCCCACAGCATCACTGATCCTTCCCCAGGCTTCACAGTGGGCATGAGGTGCTTTTCTGCATTCTCATCTTTTGTGTTCCACCAGACACACCAAGAGTTTGTTGTCAAAAAGCTCTATCTTGGTCTCATCTGTCCAAGGCACATGGTCCTGGTTGAAGTCCCAAAACAGAACTACAGACGTTTGTGTTTATGATTGTGAGTGAGAAGTTTTTTTTCCTTGTATGCCTCCAAATCAGCTTCATAGCATTTCAATGGAGCCTAATGGTTGTTTGAGACTTTGTGATCCCGAGATGCTCCCATTTGTTGCAATTCATTAATAGTGAGCTTCAATGAACTTTATTTCTCTTAGACTCCTGCTCACTGTGCGTGGTGGTAAAATAACCTCACGTCCTTGTCCATGGTAATTTTAAACTTCTTAATGATTCCTCTGACAGTAGATCTGAGCAGGTGCAGGCGAGGGGCAATTTTCTTGTAGCCGTTGCCTGACTTGTGAAGGTCGACACACATCTGCCTTACTTTAATGTTGTGTTCCTTTATCTTTCCCATGTTGAAGAGTGGATAAGAGAAATGGCCCCTGTGTCACGCCATATTTACACCCAGCGAAACAGGAAGTGAATTACTATGCTCCTAGATACTCTGATCAACTGTAGAAATGACAAAAATATTTCCATGACATTTTTTATGAGCAGTTATTTTCCAATAATTGTGGAACAGTTGATTTTATGAAAAATAATTATTTCTTCGTCGGGGATTTTTTTTTTCCCCTCCCTTGAAATTCACTTGGGTAGAAGGTAAATTTTTTTTTTTTAGTACAGTTTTCAGTGTGAGAGTCGCTTCTGCAATAAAATTGTAATTTATTTCCAGGCTTTTACACATTTTAACTGAGGTGCCAGTAATTATGGAGGTGTGTGTGTGTATGTGTATATATCCTTGCTACTTCGTGCTTTAATTCATGTGGCTTCAGTGCATTGCGTTTTTTTTTTTTTTTTTTTTTTTTTTTAAATAAGGAAATTAAGTAAGAATAGGGGAAAAAGTTAAGGAAGGACCTAAAAAAGTCAAGGAAGGACGTACGCGCACGCAGGTGCCCGTGCATGGACAGATGCAACAATACAAGTAGTTTTGATGGGAAATTTTGGGTTTTTTGTTTTGTTTGTTTGTTTTTTTGCATAAATGGCCTGCCGCATGAATTGAAGCGTGAAGTAGCGAGGGATCCCTGTACATACATACATGCATGTATACAGTGAACCCTCACTTTTCGTGGTTATACGTACAGACGCTCCCCGACTTGTGTTCATCCGTTTTACATTTTTTTTTCGATTTTACTCCCCCCCCCCCAAAAAAAAAAAACCCCTCAAATTTTGAGTTTAGACGTACCTACGTAGTACGCTGACAGAATGATGCAATTACGCAACGATGCTGCGTCCATTGTTTAAAAACGATAGACTGAATGTGCCCCTCCTTCCCAGTTCAGTTATATATATATATATATATATATATATATTATATAGCATGTGATCCTTGTGTTAAGACGTCGTCTCTGTGATCTTTGTGTTTACACTTTTGCGGACTTTTGTAACCCTAAGCAAATATGGTTGGTCAGAAGTGTAAGCCTACGAGCATGGGTGCAAGTCTCATGCACAGAGATGAATTAACTATCTGCTCGGATCGGCGCAATCTACCATGCGTACTCATTTAATCAAAGAGAGTTGTAAAATGAATGAAAACCCAAAACCAGAAAAGAAAGAGAACTCTCCTCTCTGCTGGTGATTCACATCAATGCATGCTAAAAACTAAACGGGTTCATCGGCGCCCTTGCTCACTTGAAAGACCACAAGTCCGTATAACCAGCGTTTTGTCTCAAGCACAGCAAGTACACTACTTTTTTGGTTTTGAGTGCCTCACATATTAATGTGACTTGGCTCAGCTTCATGTAAATTGACCATCCATCGACCATCGGAACCATTTACAAGCAGAAAGATCGCATCATAGAGAATGTTAAAGGTTATATTTGATGAGTGACTTTGATTAAAATTTATCAGTTTGAAATTATTCTGCTTGAATTTAATTTATTTGAAATTAATGTTGATATTATTTGATATATTTGATATTATATTACAATGTTTTGTTTATAATAATTGATTTAGGGGTGTTTTATGGGATACGGTAATGGTATTTATGTATAGTGCAGTATGAGCGTCATACAATTGAAAACGTAAGTCGGGGAGCGTCTATATATATATATATATATATATATATATGTGTGTGTGTGTGTGGGTGTATATATGTGTGTGTGTGTGTGTGTATATATATATATATGTGTGTGTGTGTGTGTATATATGTATAGATATATATATATATATATATATATATATATATATATGGGTGTCAGCCTCCCTATGACCTTAATTAGGATTAAGCGGTTCAGAAAATGAATGAATGGATGTAATAATAAAAATGTATCAATAATAATATATTATTATTACTATTATTAAGTATGCAATGTTTTGAAATGGACATTTACAATAAGCATAACAATTTTAAGGAATTGTAACAACTTCTCACTCGGTCATCTGCCAAACTGCTTCATCCTATGAGGGTGGTGAGTAGTTTGAAGCCTATTTCAGCCGCCACTGGAAAAAAATTGGGGCATGCTCTGAACCGCTCGCCAGACGATTGCAGGGTCAATTCCTTACAGCCAATTAGTGTAGTTTGCATGTCTTTGGCATGTGGGAGGAAACCGGAGTACTCTGAGGAAACCCACACATGCATTGAGCAGATCATAAAATTCCACACAGAACCAAGCCCAGGACTTTCTTACTGTGAGGCGGACATGTGAATCACTACGTCACCATGCTTGTATATTCCATTTATATATAATGCCACGTCTCTATATCGTATTTATGTGTATAATACATTGTTACGAAGAAATTTTGGATGGACCCAACCGAAGCTTACGATTGAAGTCATGCAGCTTAGTTCCATTGAGACTTCTCACAATTCAAAATATATTATTTGAAAAAGAAAGTCCCAAGACTGGATGTAATTTATCTTTAAGTGTATTGTGGTATTATTGATGTCGATCTTCTGTCATCACGTAACCCAGCCCTCCACCGGACGATCGTTCAGAAGGACTAAGTGCTGTAGATGTGACTCAGAATTATATTTAGCCTTTACTGAAAGTGCGATGAGGTCGGGAGGATTTCCGGGTCTCGACTCAGTTTCTGAGCTGTGAGCATGACTAACGCTCGATCCCGCATGTTCTTTATATACCTGATGCTTTTTGACACGTCTTCTTGAATAGGAAGCTTCGGTGCGGTTAATCGGCGATGAAAGCAGGGGCTACGGATGGAAAGAAACGGAGTGTCAAAGGAGAATTAAAGTGAGGTTGGGCTGTGTGTAATTTGCTGAGCGTGGGTTTTGGAGAGCGTACTAAAAGTGGAGCGAGTGCTCTCTGATGCGTGCAGCTGTGAAAGGTTGAGTAAATTGGTTTCGGCCCTGCTGCGGGGAGGGCACACGTGTCGTGTGTTGGCTTTACGTGTTCAGTCCAGATGGAGCCGGGCTTTCCAAATGAAAATTGAATTCACTGCAGTAGAATCACTTGTGTTTCCGACCCCCCCCCCAGTGTAAAACCATGGAGATTTTGCGTACAATACATATCTGCACACAGTGCAGCGGCGAGTTTGAGTAGATAAGCATCGTTTGCATTCCTGTTCACGTAGCGACTCGAGAGCTGCTTGGTTTCTTGATGTGTAATTTTGGGAAGGGATTTTAAACGGTAGAAAAAGGCATTGAATGTAATTTCTACTGTGTTCCAGCACACAGGAACTGGATTGACTCGAGTCAAAGGGAACACATCATATTGTATAAGAATGCAAAAATCTGAATGAAAAATCTATTTTTGGAGGTTGATGACGGGATGAAGGAAATCCTGATTCGCCGGAATCTTGGTACAGGATTTAATTGAAACAAACTGCTTGAGTGAGATTGGACTAATGAGATCAGCTGAACGAGGAGGAACAGCATTTTTAGCATGTGTTTTATTTCTGGTTCTTTTGATACTATTCCATGTGTTTCAAAATTTTTTTGTATTATTTTTAGATACTACTTTTTCTTTTCAATTTTTTTTTTTTTTTTTTTGGAAAGTTTTGACTTGCTGCAGACATAAACCGGGATTTTGTTTTTCTCTTCAATGATATCTTAATTCCCATTTGTTCTTGGAGAAGAATCAGAATACTTTATTTATCCTGGAGGAAATTGTGTGCACGCAGTTGTTCCATAGAAAGTAAGAATCAGATCAAGATATAAAACTTAATGACACACACACACACACACACACACAAATGTACATACAGTGTGTGTATGTATGTGTAATATAATTGTGTGTGTGTGTCTATGTATGTATGTATATACATATACAGTGATACCGTTGCAAATGAATTTAATCCTTTCTGAATGAGAGCTCGTAAGCCGAAAAATTCGTTACATGAAACTATTATTCTCATCAGAAATAACAGAAAACCAGTTGATCTGTTTCAACCTCCTCCCAAACTTGTATAACCTGATACAAACATGTACATTTCACCTAATATATTAAAGATAAACATGTAAAAACAATACATATTTAATAATACATGTACAGTAACATTAATAATAGTTAATAATTAAACAAGAATAAATATAAAAAATAAGTCAACTAACACTTCCGATCATCGACTGCGGAAAAGTTGTCACGTGGACAGGTATGAGGTGGTGCGTAACAGAGGAAGAGGAGGACGAGAATTTTTTGAGTGTGCACGCTACGACTGCCAGCGAGGAAAGGTTCGTGGGGAGTTCCCACAAGGCCAGTGCTTCTCAAATAGTGGGGTGGACTCCCCTTAGTGTGATACTGGGGGGGGGGGCATGTATGACCCTGGGGAATCTACTTTTTTGCCATACTGTACTCGAATTAAGTGTAATTGCACATCAACCACAGTAGGTGGCAGTGGTGCTCTCATTGTCGTACTGTGGTGTCAGCTAATTAACCGACAGTGCATGTTTTTGGACTGTGGGAGGAAACCAGAGAACCTGGAAGGAACCCACACAAGCATGGGGAAAAAATATAAACTCCACACAGAAATGTCCGAGCTGGGAATCGAACCCTGGACCTTCTTACTGTGAGGCAGATATGCAAACCACTACGCCACCGTGCCACCATTTGAATAAGATGTTAACTACAAGTCTTCCAGCTGTAGAGGAGTAAATGAGTTTGTACCACGAGTCCAGTTATGGTTCCATTGGGATGTTTTTCTAAAAACCTTTTAATATTCACAATCTAAAATAATACTAACTTGGTTCTTTAATAGTTTGTATTCTTAAAGGTTTTTTTTTTAAATATATAAAGCTTCCAATTTCCAAGTTAGCTACGGATACTAATGCTAACATTAATGAATTTCGTTTTGATCATTTGCATAATTGGTTAGCATTTATTTTATTTATGCCAACATTAATGCTGAGTCAGAATTATTCACAGTGGTACCTTGTCTAACGAATTTAATCCGTCAAAGGGCGAGCTAGTAAGCCGAAAAGTTCGTTAGGTGAAACAATTGTTCCCATCAGAAATGACGGAAAACCAATTAATTCGTTCCAACCCCTTCCTAAACTCGTATAACCCTTCCGAACATCGACTGTGGCAAAGATGTCACGTGGGCAGAATTTTGTGCGTGTGCACACTACGAATGCCAGCAAGCAAAGGCTCGTGGTGAGCTCCCACAAGGCCAATGCTTCTCAAATAGTGGGGCGCACTCCCCTTAGTGTGATGCCGGGGGGATGACCCTGGGGAAACACGCCTTTTTGCCACTCTGTACTAGAGTTAAATGTATTTGCGCATCTACTACAGTAGTTGGCAGTGACGCTCTCATTGTCGTGCTATGGTGTAGGGGAGAAAGCATCGAGCAAACGATATCAAGTGCAGTCAACACTACAGGCTGCCCTCGATTTACGTGGTTTCCTGACTTATGACGTTTCGACTTTACGACGCCACTAAATATATGTACGCCGCTCTGTTTGTAAGCTCCTACGACGCGTGCTAGGTGTTGAAGTGGAGTGCATATGAATACACAGCTACGCGGTGCTACGTGGTCATCAGCATTGTCCATTTTGTCTCGAGGTGTGCCATAGTCAATTTAGGTGATTCTTAAGATTTTATCAAAATGCACATCTTTTATTCAACGAGCTTTTCAGTTACATATAAAATTACAGGATGATAAAGTGGGTGGAACTTAAAGCCTCGTTCAAAGTGGAAGATAATGCAATGTAAATTTTTCTTTGGAGTTAAATTAGAATAAAAAACCCCTGCTGTGGGTCCTGTAAATATGAATAGATTTGTGTGCTTGATAAAAGTCTCATGGGATAATGTGTGATGTGACACACCTCCTAAAGAGCAGAACACGATAACAGAGGGTGAGCAGCTTGACGCGTGTGTATGTAATTTGGCTGTAATGTATGACGTGCATTAGCTTTGCCCATTTTCCTCCTCTCAGGCCTCCTTGAGCTCCATGGAAAGTCTACATGATCGGCTGTCCGTCTGGATCCCTTAATCATGCCCCAGATGACTCGGGCCTGTTTCCATGCGCAGCGTTTTGGCTTGGTCATTCAACAGAATTCAGATCCAGTAGCAATTTCAAACCATGAAAATAATATTTTAATATATAGCTTGTTTTTTGCACCGAATGAGGAATGGTGGTCAGTGAGCTGCCTCACACCTAGAAGGTCCTGAGTTTGAGTTCCGGGCTCAGCGAGGGCATTTCTATGTGGAGTTTGCATTTTCACCACCATGTTAGCTTGAGTTTCCTCGGGGTACTCTGGTCCCTTCCCGACAGCCGAAAGACATGCACCTTGTTCAAATTGGTTGTTCTAAGTTTTTCCCAAAGCGTGAGTGTGAAATGTGTTTTTTGTTTTGTTTCGCGAGCTGTTCAGGGTGTACCCAGCCTTTGCTCGTTGTTGGTGGTGATGGATTCCAGCCTCAGCACGATCCTATTAGAATTCTACTTTTGATTTCTTGTCTTTTTTTCCCTTCTTTATTGTTTCTATTTTTCTTTATTTCTTCTTTTTTTTTTTTTTTTTTTTTTACATACAGTGATGCCTCTGCTCACGAACATAATTGGTTCCCAGAAAGTGTGTGTAAGGCGAAAAGTTCGTCTTCCGAACATTTATTTCCCATAAGAAACCATTAAAATGAGAATAATCCGTTCCCAGGTCCCCATAAAACATAATTTTCTACTAAATAAGCCAAAATATACCTTATTTTATGTATAATAAATGTGCTATTGTATTGTAATTAAAGAAATAAACTGTACTGTATAATAAAGTGGTTTTATTTACCTTTGTGATGGTAGTTGATGGCTTGATGGAATGGAGTGGGAGGAGGAGGGAGGGAGGGACTTACTGTTTGGAAGGAGTGTTTGGAAACACCTACTGTTTGGAAACACCCTTAGCCACACACGCACCCTTAATAGCTTCCTTGTTCTTAAGGATGGGAGCAATGGTAGACTTAGCGTACTGGTACTGGGACGCTGAGTCACACAAACGCACACCTCGTTCGTGTTTTTCAATGATCTCCGCCTGTGGTGGGGTCTTTTTCGGTCCCATAATAGCAAAAGTACACTCAATATGGTCCAAAATGTCTATCAAACACAAACCACTTCCGCACTCAAAGAAAGGGGGTGACCAACTGTGACGCCATGAGCGTGCGTCAGCTTCTCGTGGCCGCCACCGTGGCGCTGTTCGACCGCGTGGTTTGATTCGTCCGCCGAAAACTAGTTCGTCAGCAGAGACTATATGCTCGCAAATTTAATGTTCGTGAGGCGAAAAGTTCGTGAGCTTAACCGTTCGTCAGCGGAGGTTTTACTGTACTTCTGTTCTACTTTGTTTTTTTCCATTTATTTATTTATATGTTTATATATTATGTATTTGATGATTATTTTAGTAGTATGTTGTAATTTAGGGTGCATAATGTACAGTGGCATCTCACCTTACGAAAGACTCAACAAACGAAAAATCCAAGTTACGAAACGCATTTACCTAACATTTCCTTCCCTTGATACGAAAAAAATTCATGTTACGAAACACGACATCTCAAAAATTCAAACAACACACGCTCGGCTTTTGTTTTGAAATTGGCGCGATAGAGTTGCTCTCCCATTGGCTATCTCCCAATACCTGCTCTGCTGGCCTCCCATTGGCTAGGAGGGAGCTGCATCTCGATGATACCCATGATGCTTTTTGTGTGCCTTCGACCCATTATCACGGAGTTCTAACACGCGTAAAGGACCGAGTTATTGTTGTTTCGTGAATTTTTCGAGTGTTCTCGTTGCAACATTGTTTTTCATCATGGGCCCTAAGAAGGTGATTCCCGGTGTGAGTGAAAAGAAGAAGCAGGCTCGTGGCATGCGGTTGAGTGATATCGCAAAGGAATATGGCTGAAACCCGGCTACCATTGGTACAATATTGAAGCAGAAGGAGGCCTTAAATGGCCAAGATGGCACTTCCTAGAGGGCGATGTCGCGGAGTTCTCGGAGTCAAATTGCTTCTTTGTTTGTTTTAAATGTTGTTTTTGTTCGTTTGCTTTTTTGCGCTATGCTCGTCTATGACCGTGCGACCCGACTACAGCTATGAGAGCACAGTCCTTTTGGACATTTAGAACTGAGCACGCTCATCTCCTATCCTGAGCTAATATGGTAACTCAATGCTAGCCGCACCCCGGATAAAAATAAACCCAGGCGGAGACGCGGCAGGCGAGGAGGGGCTGAACGACTCCGGCGCTTGGTTAGCAGTGGACGGTTAACACTTCCGTCATAGTGCATGAAAAAGGTATACTTTTATAATTTTTAAAGGGTTCAGGGGGTAGTATTGGGGGCCTTGGAACAAATAAGGCCTTTTACATGGAAAATGCCACTCAACTTACAAAAAAATCAGGTTACAAAACCACTTCTTGAACTGATTAATTTCGTAAGGTGAGGTACCACTGTATTTCGTATTCAGTGGTTGAGATGGATGTATTTGTTAAATGTGAGGTGGAGTCGAAAGCATAAAATGATGGATGGATCACAGTTTGAATTCTGCCCCCACAGGATATGAAAGGAACTGCAGATCATTACCTGAGCTTATGATTGCTTGTAGTTGAATTGTGTGCGTGTGTGTGTGATTGGACATGGTTCTGGATGTTGGAGTTAATCGTGGGGCTTTCGCAAACACAGGATGTTGCGCGGAAAAAAAAATAACAAGCTGTGCTTTTGTTCTCGTTTTTGTTCTTGCATTCCAGTTACCATTGTTCACAACCGTCCATTTTCTCTCACTGATGGAGTGAGACTGTGTGTGTGTGTGTGTGTGTGTGTGTGTGTGTGTGGGCATGATGTAGAGAGTCAGGATTTGATCCTGCGTCACCTCGTCTCTGATTAGCTGGACCCTTTTCTGTGATGCGTTTCTCCTGGTTTTAGAGATGCAGATACGAACTGGTGGAAGCTTCCGAGTGACTGAAAGACGGAGAGGGACAGAGAGAGAGAGAGACACACAGAGAGAGAGAGAGAGAGGGGGCTTCTGTTTTTCTTTTTTCTTTTTTTATTACAACCACAGAAGAGGTGCTCTTGAAAGGCCCTGTGTTGGCAGATCCAGTGAGCAAGTCAAGCGGGACTTTGAAGTGCAGAGAGAGAGAGATAGAGCGAGAGAGAGATGCAGGTTATTACTTTTTTCTCGGTCTGTCACCTCTCACTCATTTTCCTGCAGTATTTTCTTTTCCGACTCTTAATTTTTACTCTTTAAAAAAAAAAAAATACTGAATACTTTTGAGTTTGATCTCGTTTCCGATTAATCTTTTTTTTTCTTTTTGCTTTTCGTGTTTTCTCCTTTATTTTCAGTTCTCTTCACTCGATTCTTTCATTCTTTAATTTATTTCTTCTCTTTTCCTCGTTGCGCTCCTTTTAATCATTCATCACTTGTTTTGTTTACTTTCTTGAATTAATTTTTAAATGTTTTGTTCTTGCCTCCAGTGAGCGGAAGCGGAGTAGGAGGGAAAGCGCTTCATCCGTCTGTTCTTCCCTCTGTTCCGTTCCCGCAGTAACTTTTCAAGGAAATCACATCAAATCAAATTTGGTGTAAATTGGGTGGATTGCAGATGGGTCACCAGGACGTTGCTTCAGGGTCACAAGGTCACATTTTATCAACCCGACCGAAATGGTCCTGCTGGCCCTGCTTTTGCATCGTCTGGTCACCCCCCATTCATTACTGATCTTTACAGCTCGGACTCTGGAGCTATTCCAGCATATCTGTTTGCACCTGCTTCTCTTTCTCCCTTCTTTCTTTCTTTCTTAAATCTATTTTTCTGTTCTTTTTTTATTTGGTGTCTGCTCCTTGAACTCATAAAAGCTCGGAGTGCTTTCAGCCTCTCCTCAGTATTCTTCGAGATTTAATCACGGAGAACCAGGAATGGTGGGAAACCATTTTGACAACATGCCATGTGTGTGTGTGTGTGTGTGTGTGTGTGCGCGCGTGCGAGCGCATGTCTCTCTCTCTCTGTGTGTGTGTGTGTGTGTGTATATGTGGTGGCACTAGTGGTTGCACCGTGAACACAATCTCTGTGTCTGAGGATGAAGCTCTTTGCATAAATTTCTGGAGGACATCTTTCCTTTCTTCCATCAATCCATCCATCAATCCTTCTTTCCCTCATCCTGTCTTCCTTTCTTCCTCCTTTCATCTGTCCTTGCAGATTTGTCCGCGTCCTGCACAGAGAGGTTTGATATTGATAGTGTTGAAAAACTCTGATCTGTCTCATCTGTCCCCAGACAGCAGGAATTCTCCACTCGCTATTCTGTCCTTTTTGTTCCCTCTTTTCTCATTTTCTCTCTTTTTTCACTTTTTAATCCACTTCTCTCGCTTCCTTTTTGTTTTTTTGAGGGTTTTTCTGTCTTCACTTTTTGCCGACACTTTTTCTCACCTCTCTCTTTCCTTTCTGCTGCTTTTCTCATGCATCTATTCTTTTTCTCTGTTTTCATTCTTTTTCTGCAGTCATTCTGTTTCTCTTTATCATGTTTACGGTAATGTAATTAAAAGAACCCATTTAGTCTCTCACTCCGTGTGTGTGCATGCGTGCTTGGGTCTGTATCGCCTTCGGGGGGTGTGTGCATGCGTGTGTGTTTGTTTGTGTCTATACTCTTCGGGGTGCGTGTGTGTCTGTGTGTGTTTGGGTCTGTGTACCCTTTGGGGTACATGTCTGTGTGTGTGTTTGGGTCTGTGTACTCTTCAGGGTATGTGTGTGTGTTTGAGCCTGTATACCCTTTGAGGTGCGTGTGTGTGTGTGTGTGTGTTTGGGTCTGTATACCCTTCTCTGTGTGTGTGTGTGTGTGTGTGTGTGTGTGTTTGGCTCTGTATATATCCTTCTGTGTGTGTGTGTGTGTGTGTGTGTGTGTGTGTGTGTGTGTTTGGCTCTGTATATATCCTTCTGTGTGTGTGTGTGTGTTTGGGTCTGTATACCCTGCTGTGTGTGTGTGTGTGTGTTTCGGCGTGTATAACCTTCGAGGTGCGTGTGTGTGTGTTTGGGTCCGTATACCCTGCTGTGTGTGTGTTTGGCTCTGTATATATCATTGTGTGTGTGTGTGTGTGTGTTGGGGTCTGTATACCCTTTGGGGTTTGTGTGTTTTGGCCTGTATACCCTTCGAGGTGCGTGTGTGTGTTTGGGTCTGTATACCCTGCTGTGTGTGTGTGTTTGGCTCTGTATACATCATTCTGTGTGTGTGTGTGTGTGTGTGTGTGTGTGTGTGTGTATATACACCCTTCTGGGTGACTGTGTGTTCTATCAGTGTCAGTGACCTCATGCCTTATAACAATTATAATGTTTAATGACTTTTACTGAAGTTTAAGATAAATGTTAAGTCAACATATTTTTGTGAATATTTTCACGAGTAATGATGTTGATTTTTGTCCCCAGTGATCAGGTTTATCCGGTCCCTGCGGGTTTATCCGGTCCCTGCGGGTTTATCCGGTACTTTTGGTGCCTGGCTCTCAGATTGTCTGCATTTCACTGTCACAGTGGAGGCAGAGCTCCCTGTGCTCCCATGGTGCTTTGCAGCTGCTGTCGTGCTCCGTGTGAGTCGGATAACGTGATTAATCAGCTCCTCACAATCAGGCTGAAGTGTGGGTCGAGTTAAAGCGTTTGCACTGCGCCATGTGAGACAAGCGAGGTGATTTTATTTATATATTTCTGGAGCGGTGTGGAAGCTCCGCCCAGCGCTGTTTCCTGAATGTGTGCTGTGATTAGTCGCGAGTGCACACTGAGAAGAATCACTCGAGCTTCCACACCTCCCTCTCCCAGGAGTCCTGATGTCTCCCGTCTTCTACCAGTCTCTTTCCTTTGATCTGTCTGATTCCCTCGATCTGTCTCCATCATCCGAGTACTGATGTTTTCCTCCTTTTACCCGTCTTCCTCATTCGAAATCTCTTCTTCTCTCTGGCTGTTTACCTGTCCCTGCCTTCTGACCTCTGTCTGTCTCGATTTCCTGTCTTCTACCTTTTACCTGTCTCTGTCCTTGAACCTCTGTCCCTGTCCTTTTCCCTCTGAAATCTCTGTCCACCTACCTTTCTCTCTCTCTCTCTCTCTCTTTCTCTGTCTACCTCTCTCTCTCACTGTCTACCTACCTTGCTCTGTCCACCTATATCTCTCTTTCTCTGCCTACCTCATTCTCTCTCTCTCTCGCTCTCTCTGATATTTATGTATCTGATATTTTCAGGATTTATAAAATCAGAGTTTTGTTATTTCCCAAACTGCTGTTTATTCCCCTTTTCTTTTTTTCCCTCAACTTTCTCATTTTCTTTCTTAAATTTTGTTTATTTTAACCAGTTTAGTCAAACCACTTTTATTTTTTGTACCAGTTTTTAATCTTTTTTTGTTGTTTCTTTTTTTTAATATTTTTTTTTTGTTTCTTTTCTTTGCCTTTGTCTTGTTACAGATTCTCTCTGACTTTTGTTTTTTATTTCAGATTCTATCACTTCCCTGATAGTTTTTTTTTGTTGCTGGTGTTTTTCCTCTCAGAATAATTCACTCATTTCATTTAATTTTTCTTTTTTTCTTTTGATCTCTGTTGTGCGTAGAAGTGATGCACGATCTCAGTGGGTATGTAAAGTGAAGGGTGAGCCGTCTTCAGACTCCCGTAAAGAGAAGCATATCTCTAACCTCCTCACGTGGCGCTGCGGTTCAGTGTTTTTGGGGAACAGAACCGAATTTGGATGCAGTAACCATATCTCGCACTATGCTGCTTATTTTAACAATGGCATTTGAATATGTCTAGTCTTCTGTCTGGTTTGTTTGCCACCTATTCAAAGTAGAAATGAGGAATCCGCCTTGAGCCAAGCCAGCGCTGTTTGTGTTCTTTTCAGAAGAGCCAGCTGTGGCCTCTGCCTACACCCACACCGGGGTTACGCACGTTTAACGTCCTGCTGAGCTCCTACAGTTAAACAGACAACTTCACATCGTTTTCCTTAAGCCTAAAGCAGACCATGCATGACTGATTCTCATCTTAAAAAAAAAAAAAAAAAAATATATATATATATATATATATATATATATATATATATATATATAAAATATATAAAAATAATTTAGTCTTTCAGAACTGATGGATTAAAATCACCTTTTACAAACAAAAAGTTTGTTTAGTCAGTGACATTTTGAATACAGTCTGACTGCTCGCGGAATTCTATCCCAAATAAGCCAGACTTGCTTCATAACCGCTCCGCTACTTGGCTTGCTCCAGCGCATAGAGGTAGTACATTAGCAATAAAGGAGATTTGGTGAAACAGGTCTTCATATGATTTGGTTTTTTTGGTGGCGCTTCTGAACAGATGGAACACACCTAAACTCATCGTTCTGTATCCGTTACCTGACAGGAAATATTATAAGGCTGCCACATCAATCACATAAATAAAACGGATTTTAAAAAAATAGTATGTAACAGAAACCCCAAAAAGAGAACCTCATGGACTCGCACAGAATAAAAACCGGACAATCTAACTCAGGTAGGTCACCAGGCAGACGTTCACTAAGCAAAACAGCACCAAACGTGAACAGCTGCACGGAACATGAACTCATTGAATGGATAATTACACTAAGAAGGCAGGTGATACAAATGAGGGTGAAAGGTGGTGAAAAGAAAACAAATCTTTCGTACTTTTGCTCCAAACTGTATTCAGGAAATGCAGGGAAATTTAAGAAATTTTATCATACAGGTATACCTCGGCTTGCGTCGTTAATTGGTTCCAGGAGAGACGACGTAAGTTGAAAACAACTTAAATCGAATTAGCTCGTCTCTGGGCTAGCCTAGGCTAGGCCACGCCAAATTTACTTGTATAATATTATATATACTAAACATATACTAAATATATGCAATATACAGAAAGCCCCCTTTATTCGTGGGGGTTGCGTTCCTCCCCCATCCACGGATCCCTGAAATCCGCGAATTATTGACGCGGTTTTAAAACCCTATATATGATATTATATATGCTAAAATCTGCTTTTCAAACACATTCTATAGCCAGTCTTACTCATTAATACTGTCCAGTGAAAATGCAGTAACATGCAGTAAAATGCAGTTAATCGAGAATGACTTGATTCGAAACGACTTCAGTCGAGGTATACCTGTATTTATTTCCTATATTTATTTCGTGCTGATAACAGCAGCATTGTACACCTGCTCATGAAGATACTTGGGAGCTCCACCTTTACATAGTTTCTAAGTCTATGTACTTTTTTTAACATGCCGACAATTTTTTTCATGCCAAGGAGTAGATTTTCCACAGTGAGTGACACCCCAAACCGCCCAGTGCCCATTTAAAAGTCTCGGATCTAGTATAGAGAATATAATTGGTCTCGGAAAGCAGCTCGAAAAATGAGATGAGTGAGTTCAGAACATCAGTACGGGTTGTTCTCTTGCTACGTTAAGAAGAAGCACCTGCATGTTTGTTGGGTTTGAGCCATAGCTTGCACCGGCTCATAATCTCATGTCATAAAGCATAATCTGAGTAACCATCGTTCATCATGTAGAGATGATTAAATCGTTAGCCGTAGCGTGCTGGTGGCGCCTCTGTGAACGCCTGCCACCTCATTTGCACATCAGAAGGTGTGAGTGCGACAGGCTCGTCTTTCCAGTTGTATGCTGGCTCTCGGCTGTGAGATCTCACCGAGTGATTGGAACCCGAGGACCAGGGGATCTGAGTCAGTGTTTGCTTCACACACTCATCAGTTCCGCGCCTGTGTACATCTGCTCCCACATCACACACAGCTTCCCACGACTCTCTGTGGAGGATTTCAGGTGGGCGTGTAATAAGTGAGTGGACATGTGAAAGCTGTACCTTGAAAATATGACGTCTTATTACTCATAAACTACCAGGTTACATCATTTAACAAAATGAAAGGAGGTGTCTCTGAAGTGAGCATGTTCTTTCTGCTTGAGGATGTAAGGTACAAGCGGTTGAAATGAGCTTCCTTCACAGGTTGGCAGGGCTCTCCCTTGGAGATCGGGTGAGAAGCCCTGCCATCTGGGAGGAGCTCGGAGTGGAATTGACAGTTGAGGGGGCTCAGGAATATTAGTAGGATGCTTCCCGAAGGCCTCCCTGGGGATGTTTTTAGGCATGTCCAACCAGGAGCAGACCTCGGTGTCAACCCAGAACACATAAAGGGACAATGTCTCTCGGTTGATCTGGAAACGTTTGTAAGGGCTGGAGGAAGTTCCTGGGGAGAGCGACTTGTATACCTGCTGCTCCTCACAACCTGACTCCGGCTCAAGTGGAGGATGAGGATGACTTTAGATGGTTCCGTCTTCATGCAGTTACCACACATACATCATCGGTCATTGCAACACTCAGTCAGTTGTGTGCAATGAGTGTTCTCATGTATTAAAAGTCATAAATACAAAGCCCAGAATGAGTGAATTTTTTTGACTTTTTTTTTTTTAAACTCCTGACCAATGTGACGAACTTGATGATAAATGGCCAAATCAGTGTCTATTGGACCTAGTGGAAGTCTAGATGGTCGCTGCTGTGGTTCGTCCCTGAAACAACTGTACAGTGGTACCTTGACTTACGAGTGACTTTTGTAATGAATTTTCCATGACACGAGCTTCGATCCCACCAAAAATCCGCCGCATCCAACGAGCAAATTGTCGACTTAAGCGCTCTGCTGAGGAAATGGCTTTTCCGGACCGATTAGCCTCGTATTCGTCCGCGTGTATTCCTCTGCGCTCCGAGAATTCCTTGTGCAGTGCTTCTCAATTATTGTCTGTAATGCCCCCTGTAGGAAGAAAAAAAAACATTTCACGCCACCCCCAGCACCCCACGCACAACTATAAAAAGTGCCTACTGCACTTCATATCATTTGCTCGGTGCTTTTTCCCGACACCATAGGGAACACAGTGAGAGTGCCACTGCCACCTAGTGTAATTGTGCATCCTCTGAGTCAGTTGACTTGTTGTTTATTCTTATTTTATTATTATTAATTATTATAAATGTTAATGTACATGTATTATTATGAGATATTTATTGTTTTTACATGTTTATCTTTAATATATTAGGTCAAATATACGTGTTTGTGGTGGTTATATGAGTTTGGGAGGGGGTTGGAACGGATTAATTGGTTTTCTGTTATTTCTGATGGAATTTTTGTTTTATCTAACAAACATTTTGACTTACAAGCTCGCCTTCGGAACGGATTAATTTTGTAAGTCAAGGTGTACCACTGCATTTCGATTCCGTCTATATTATTGCTGCTATAAGCAGTTGTTTATCTCTTTATGAGCAACACTTATGGGTACCAAACTTGGTGTGTTCAACGCCTGAGAATAACAGAGAGACACATACCTCTTTCTCCTGCTTTTGGCCCAGGTGTCTGTAAGCTCTCAAATCCCACCCCCATAATCCTTCTATGGTTGCGGGGAGGCTGCAAACTTTCTCAGCCAACTATGGGAGGGTACAGCCTGCAAGTCCATTGCAGTGGCAACACGAGTCCACAGCGGCTGACATTTTCGCCTCGGAACAGTCAATAAGCTGAATGTGCACATCTTTGGACTGTGGGGAAGACGGTGCAGCTGTTTTGAGGCTCTGGTCTTCTAAAATAATTTCTGTTACTACAGGTAATTGGCTGTCTGCTGATGTAACAGAACTGTGACACGTAACAAATTAAATTGTTCCCAGTGTAATTGAGAAAGTGTGGAAGGCAGAAGATAGCGGTAGTGAGATGTATCTCTGTGTCCCTCAGCACCGAATTGTGAGATTAATCGGAAGCTGGTGCTCAATAGTGGAGCTGAGAGAGAGAGAGAGAGAGAGAGAGAGAAGTGACTGGCTGCCGTTACTGGAAGTGTCTCGAGCCAGAGCGCTCCCGAGACACTCGGCGCTATCTGTCTATCGTCTTGAGCGTTTATCTTGGCCTTCAGAAGTGGCAAACTGAGCACGCAGTTGGAAGGGTTTCTTCCTCTTCGAGCTTGAAATTTCTCAAATTAGTATCTTGACACATGTTTCAAATACACAGTTCCAGTTTACAGTTTTGTTCCTTATGACTGGAAGCTTTTTTATGATTTGAAGTAATTGAAACCTTTTATCTCTTCTTCTTTAAACACATTTAATCTTTCTATTGCCTTTTTCAAACATAAATAATGTATTGGGGTCTTCAACATATGAGAACAATGAGGATTTCATGGAGGTCAGGGCAGCCTTAAAAAATACTTTGTTGGCAATAACATGATGATAAAAGATTCACCCAGGAGGGAGGAAATTTATTATTATTATTTTTTTTTTTTGCCTGTGCAGGCCACTCGGGATTTGCGGGGAAATTTTTTTTCATACATCATGCTATATTATGTGTGGGATGTTGTAAACACAGTAGAATTAAATAAATATCTTATATTTGAAATCAACATATTGAATATCAAAGTTTATTCTTTTAATATTGTAATCAACGGAGTATCAAGGTTTCTTCAACATATCAACTTTTAATATCACAGTCAACAACTAACAAATACCGTCGTCACGTTCCGCGCTGTTACTGGCGGTTTATAATTAACTTGTATTTGTTCAAAAATGTCAGCCAACGTGTTGCTCAATTTCAAACGCATTAATTTATTTATTATTCTCACGTTGGGACCTTTTAATAGTGATGGAGAACAGTTTTTTTTGCCTCATCATTGTCCCCTTCCATCCCATCATGCTTTCCACCATTGTTGTTAAGACCGTACCGGCCAATGAGAATCGCTGTTTCACCGAAGTGTTGAAATTGACCAATCACAAGGTGCGGTTGATACTGATTTCGCTTTTTTCACTTTTTAGTACAGTGTATGATAAGGGACACGTGTTTTTTTTTTTGTTTTTTTTTTTAACATAACCGGCCGGTTTATTTTTTTGTGTCTGTGAATGCTCAGGTGGGGTTTTTATCTACAATTTCGGCCCAACCGGCCGTGTTACTGTCAATATCGATATTTTTAAGGCTGGCCTTACACTGCAAAGGTTGGCAACCTTTATTAGACCACTTACCACAAAAAGAAAAAAAAATTCCTTCTGAATTAATTTTTTCCCCACTTCGATACTTCGATCAGAAAATAAAGTGGCAGTGTTGGTGTGGCTGTGTGTTGTTGTTGTGTGGTATTGCAGCTGTTGTGTGTGTGTGTGTGTGTGTTGGTGTGGTGTTAATGAAGCTGTGTTGCAGTGCCCATGTGTTGGCATGCTTGTGTGTTAGTTTTACCATGGACTGGGTGTGGTTGTGTATCAGCGCTGCCATGTGTTATGTGGTTGAGTGTTTGCTTGGTGCAGTGGCCAGCATGTGACTGTTCTTGAGACCAATCAGAAGGGAATCACCAAACATGAGAGTACAGGATGGAGTCCGGAGCTGTTATCTGTGTGTAGCACCTTCCTTATTACTGATATCACCACTCCAACACACCATCCTCCCTCACACACACACACACACTTTGGTGAAGAATTATCTGTAACTGCAGTAAACGGATATTTTAATACCCCCATTTCTCTGGCGCGCGGAATGCAAGGATCACGGCGGAAGGCCGCGGAACGCACTCTACAGAGGAGCTTCGGCATTTTTACATGGAAAATGGGTCACAAACCTATGGAAAATTGCACCTTTGGAACATCTTCGGAACGATCACGGAGTGTTCGGAAAGGACACGGAAAGACCGCGATACAATGTTGGAATACATACGTAAAAGTGCTCGGATCACCTTCGGAACCAGTGTGGACAGCAAAGGAAGACCTTGGGATAATTCATGGACCGTTCGGGGAAAGGATGGAACGTTTGCGGAACGACCATGGTACTACTCCTTTTTAGAAGGTAGACCCACGGAATGATCTCGGGACAGGCGGAATGAAGGTGGAACGTTCAACACGGAATGACTGAGGAATACCCGGCATAACCACGTTTCAATGAGTAAAAATCGGCAAAGATCAAAGGATTTGCTCCTGATTCCGCCTATAAATACACAGAATGACCAAGGAAGCTCATTCTCTCATTCATACTATGTTTATAATTTATGTTTATAATGTACAATAAATTTAAATTTTAACATATGTTTGTAATTTACCATGTTTCTTATGTGCAATATGTTTATAATTTGCAATTAATTTAAAATTTAACATATGTTCACAAGTTTAATATCAATAATGTCAATACGTTACTTTTCTTTGCACCTCAATAAATCATTCCAGACTAAAAACCATGCACACAAGTCCAAACTAAAACTTTGACATGAACAGGAAAACAGAAAAAAAATGAACTTTAGTAATTTAATATTTATAGTGGAAGTGACTTCCTTGAGTGTTCCGCAAGTCTTCAGTGTTATCCGCAACTATTCCGCAAACGTTCCGCATGTATTCCGAAAAACCTTCCATGAGTATTCCGTGGGGATTCTGTGGCCGCTTTTGACCACCCTGAAGAAGGAGGAATGTTCGCGGAACGTTCACAAAAGACTTGCGCAATAAAAGGAACAATCACGGAATGTTTGCAGAAAGGACGGAACGTTTGCAGAACGACTGTTGGAAAATTTTTCCGTGAACGTGCTTTTGAACATGTTCAAAAGCATGTTAGCGGAAAATTTTGGCCTGACGGAAGAGGAGGAATCCCTTTGGAATCGTATGGAAGGACACTGTAGATGACGGAATGACTGAGGAATGTTGTAGAATGACTACGGTTTTGCTTACGCAAGTCGCTGCGCTCCAGTGAAATGGGGGTATAAGACGGTCAACGCAAATGAACATTGAAATCAGCAAGTGAAAAGCAGTGAACAGAAGATGCCGCATGAATCTGGGAACCACAGGGGAGTTTATTTATTAATTTCCCTCTGAAAGGAGCTGCGCTACTCTTCTCACACCCAGTTCGGACACTTATCGATTGAAATGTCTTTCGGAAGCTCTGCCTTTAGACAGTGCCTACATGTTTATATTAGTATTCATGGCTGCTTCTGATGTCTGAGGTTCGGCTTAAACTTGCCAGCATGAGTATCTCTCCAACAAAATCCCTGGGTGGGGGGGCTTTTTTTTTAAATTTATTTTTATTTTTTTAATTTTTGAAAAATGTATCTTATTTTTTGGAACTCTCATCCCGCCGAAGTTGTTTGTACATGAATGTGCCATCGACTGCAGCACGTCTTTGATTTGACTTTTTTGTAAATGTCTGCGACTGTCACCTAGTGTGTGCAAGAAGAGTTTGAGCTCAAAATATAAACTAAACAGAAATATGTTGGCTCTCACAGCTGGAGATTGACTTCATGTGTGGTAGATACGTTTTTGAGTCAGAATTGTTACACTCACACATTGATGGTTGACAAAATACTTGTTCTTCAATTGATATAAATTATGAACTTGGAATTATTCAAGTGTTGCTAGCGAATACTTAAACTGTACTTTTAACTTTACAAATGCATTTTTAAAAATTAATTTATGTGGCCGTGAATGAGATTGTTCACACGGGCCCTCGCTGGCAATCTGGGTCTGTTAGGGCATAGCCCAGCTCCATTACTTCTATCACAGGATGCCCAAAGGACACTTGTTCATTCATTCATTTTCTGTAACTGTTTAATCCTAATTAGGTAAATAAGGGTCACTGGGAGGCTAGTGCCCACCCCAGCCGAATCTTGGCAGGGTACACCCTGGACGGCTCGCTGGGCCATTGCAGGGCAGAAATATGCCGACGGCTATGTAGCTCCTCTTGTGGAAAGTCAACGATGGTTCTTTTACATGAACCTCACACCATAGACAGTGAGAGACACGGCTGGTCTTTGATAACCCAGGTAGCTGCACTGTGGGACAGTGACAACCTGTGGAGAGTGGGACTTGAACCCCCAACCTTTTGGATCAGTGATCCAGCACCTTTACCACCAGGCCACCACTGCTACTAGGACACTTGTGGCTAAGTCAGTCTTTGTTCGATTGCTTTT
>CM045747.1:5640581-5660581 GCA_024760905.1 Plotosus lineatus | reverse complement strand
CAGGGTGTACTCTGCCCTGGCTGAGATGGGCACCAGTCTCCCTGCGATGCTAATAAGTATTAACTGGTTTCGAAAATGAGTGAATGTCAGTTGGCTTTTTACACTCTAGGATAGTGGGCTCATCAGGCCGGTGCTGATTCCCGATTTCCATAGCGTGAAGCTACCAGAAGTTCAACTCCTCCTGGATGGGACGCTAGTCCATCACAGGTTACCTTCCCAGTGTATTTTTACTGGTACCCATTTATACTGCTGGGTGAACAGAGGCACACTTGTGGTTAAGACCTTGCTCAGGGGTCTTAGCACAGTGGGGGTCTAACTGGAATCTGAACACACAACCTCCTGATCATGAGCCCAGCACCCTAACCACCACTTCATCGGCCCCACAGTGAATGAATGTATTAAGTATTAAATTATCACGCAATCTTACATTCATTTGCTTAACTGCTTCATCCTGCAAGGGTCATGGGGAAGCTGGAGCCTATCATAGCTGACTGTAGTTGAAGGTGTGTTACACCCTGAAAAACTAGCAGTACATCGTAGCACCAACACTCGGACCACCATCCTCACTCACATCTTGGAATCGCTAACTAGCCTGTCTCAGACGAATACATGTGTTATGGACTGTGGGAGGAAACTGGAGTCCCAGGAAAACACTCACACAAGCAGGAGAACTGCATGCAAACTCGACACGCCCTCATGGAATATAAAACTCAGCCCAGGACCTTGTTGCTGTGAGGTGGACCTGCGAACTGCCACCCCACCGTGTCGCCCAATCTTTACTTCGTAAATTTTTCTTTTGATAGCTGATAAAATGTAATGTTTATAATTGGTTCTTTTTGATTGTTTAACTCGATGGACTATTTTATTCTAGCAATTTTTTATGCAGATCACAATTCACAAGTTGTATGTTTTCTGCTCAAAGTAATTAAACAGAAATCCTGCTCTAATGTGGAGCTACTTCTCATATTCCGTTTACAAAAGAAAGTTTAATTAGCACAGCGGGTTTATGTAGAATTTTTCTGGTATTTTCTGAAGAAATTTGCATGAACAAAGCAAGTGCCTTAATGTGAGCAATATCCGCATTTGTTCTGGGTTTGAAAATGCGCATCTATTCTTGGCCTTTTCTTATTAAACCAACTTTTTTTTTTTTTTGAAACAAAGGGCTTCCTGTAGACATAAAAAAAAACCTATTTTTATGAGCAACACCACAAGCCACAGGCTTTTGTATGTGTCGAAGTAGAACAGTGGAAAGAAGACAATACCCGATGATAAGCTAATGGTCTATTATCCTGGATTCTCTTCACTCGCTCATTATTTGAGCAAGCACCTCTTATTGCAGTAATATTTACAGCTCTGTTATTCTCCCTCATCGCCAAGCGCATTGTTTCCCTGCGATGAAGCAGCACGATAAGTGAATTGGAGTGGATCGTTGTGTGGGTGTCACGGGTTAACTACCGGTAACCTGTTCACTCTTTATATAACCAGGTGAAGGGTAGCAAAAATCAAGGCAACAATAATATCTCACCAAGTGCCTGGCTGTTCTCATCCCAGCTGTAGGTTACTTTTTTTTGTTGTCTGTTTCTTTGTTTTTGTTCGAAATACATGACCAAATATCTTTCAATTTTTGTCTGAGTAGCCATCAACTGATCCAAATACGTCTACTTCTGTCCTATTAGTACATGAGAGGTAGAGTCTGAAGATTCAGAAGGCAGTTAGTGAATAGTAAATGTGTAGTACAGTGGTATCTTGCCTTATGAGTGCGTTTTATAATGACTTTTCCACGATACGAGCTTTGGTCCCACCAAAAATCTGCCCCATCCAACCAGCAAAATTTTGATTTACGAGCTCTACTGGGGAAATGGCTTTTCTGAGCCGATTAGCCTCGTATTCTTCCGCGTGTATTCCTCCGTGCTCCGAGAACACCTTGTGCAGTCCTTCTCAATTTTTTTCTGTGATGCTCCCTACAGTAGGGGAACACACCCCCCCCCAAAAGCGCCCCGCACGTGATGATAGTGTTTACTGCACTTCATATCATTTGCTTGGTGGTTTTTTCCTACACCATCAGGAACACAGTGAGAGTGCCACTGCCAACTACTGTAGAGGATGTGCAAATACACTTAATTCTAGTAAAGTATGGCAAAAAAGCTTGTTCCCCAGGGTCAGACCCCCTTCCCCCGGATCACACTGTGCCCCTCAAGGAGGGCACGGCCCATTATTTTAGAAACACTGGCCTTGTTGGGAGCTCACCATGAGCCTTTCCTCGCTGCCATTCGGAGTGCGCACATGCACAAAATTCTCCTCCTCCTTCTCTGTTACACACGACCTCATGCCTGCCCACATGACCTCTTCGCGCCCACGTACCATCTTTGCCGCAGTCAATGATCAGAAGGGTTAGTTGACTTATTGTTTATTATTATTTATTGTTAATGTACATGTATTATTATTATGAAATATTTGTTTTTACATGTTTATCTTTAGTATATTAGGTGAAATGTACGTGTTTGTGTCAGGTTATGAGTTTGGGAGGGGGTTGGAACGGATTAATTGGTTTTCTCTTATTTCCGATGGGAATTTTTGTTTTGTCGAACGAACATTTTGACTTATGAGCTCGCCGTCAGAACGTATTAATTTCCCAAGTCAAGGTACCACTAATTGATAAACAAATGCTGATCTTTGCTGCATGCTTTGTTTGATGTGATATTTTGCAGCCCTTTCGTATCTCGGGTTATTTTAAGGTTTATGACTGGGCCAGACTCTGACCGCTCACCTCCGTGTAATACTCTGTCCTTCTAATCTGCTTTATAGATAGATTAAATCCCAGAATGTGAGTCACGGAGGCAAAATCTTTGGCAGTGATTTTCCATTTGTAATATTGCCACGTGACTCCAGTCTGTTGGATTTAGCACATAACACCCCCCCATGCGCGCACACACACTTATTGAATATATAGCACTGAGGGCATGTTCGCATAAACCGTAACACGTTTCATTTTCCATATAACTAGGTCAATGACCCAAATCTGTAGTCACCTTGTAAATGATTGGTGGAAGCCTTCAGTCTGTGAAAGTCTTGAACACAGCTGAGGATTGTGGGACAAATCAGCTCGCTTCCTTTGTCTGCTCATTTCACATCAGGGATCAAATGTGTTTCATACCTTCACTTACAGACCGCATAATAGCAGCAGAAATAATGACTTAAATCATCTGTTCGATTTAAAAATGGCAACATAACTAATCTCTGATATGTTATCATATGTGTACTCAACGGGTTCTGTCATAAACAGTAAGGATCATGATGTAAATGTGACCTGTGAGCTTATATAAGACTTATATGTTTGTGATAACGTTAAAACCGAATGAATAGGCACGTAATGATTTCACAGTTCAAGTTTATCGCAAATACGTGTAGAGTACAGAGGGAAAAAAAAAGTTTTATCACGTATAAATGCAACACTATCCCGTTCTCTCATTCGCTGAAATATCTTTTGGGTTCCCATTACACACTTGTAAGGTCTTTCCGTGTAGTGGCTGAGATGGACTGTTGGGACTATTCAACCCAGTAAAACCCTCTGAGCCTGAGGTAGATATGTTGTAGCATGTACTACACGGCATCATTAGCATTTACATGCACACTAACGAGATTTTTATGGGTGAACTCGTTCAGGAAAAATATAAACGCACACAAAAACATTTTTGAAAATTGATATATATATATATATATATATATATATATATATATGTATATGTGTGTGTGTGTGTGTATTATTATATATATAATTAATTAATCCGTTCCAAAATGGTTTCGTAACCTGATTTTTTTTCCTAAGTTGAGCAGCATTTTACACGTAAAAGGCCTGATTCGTTCCAAGGCCCCCAATACTACCCCCTAAACCCTTTAAAAATGATAAAAGTACTCCTTTTAAGGCCTCCTTCTGTTTCAATATCATAACGATGGTAGACTGGTTTCGGCCATATTCCTTTGCGATATCACTCAACCGCATGCCATGAGCCCGCTTCTTTTCATTCGCACCGGGAATCACACACGTGTGCAAGCGTGTGTGTGCGTGCGTGCATGTGTGCGTGCGTGCGCGTGTGTTGACCATGTCTTCTAAGCGGAGTTATAATCTTACAAATGTTTATGCAAGGTTAAAAGCCTGAGCCAAAAAATAAAGTTGCAATGAGCACACTCGAAAAACTCACGAAACAACAGTAACTCTGTGCTTTACGTGTGTTAGTACTCCGTGACGAACAATGGGTCGAAGGCACATGAAAAGCATCATGGGTATTATGGAGATGCAGCTCCATAATAGCGAATGGATGGGAACTGCATCTCCGTGATGAACAATGGGCCAAAGGCACACGAAAAACATCATGGGTATTATGGAGATACAGCTATATAATAGCCAACGGGAGGGGGCTGCATCTCCGTGACAAACAATGGGTCGAAGGCACACGAAAAGCATCATGGGTGGCCAGCGGGACGGGGTGTTGGAAGATGGCCAATGGGAGAGCAACTGTTTGAATTTTTGAGAGAATTTTTGAGAGAAATTGTTTGAATTTTTTTAGATGACGCGTTTCGTAACATGAATATTTTTCGTATCCAGAGACTGAAATTTTAGGTAAATGCGTTTCCCAACTTGGATTTTTCGTTTGTTGGGTCTTTCGTAAGGTGAGGTACCACTGTACAGGGATCCCTCACTTTCCGCAGTTAATGGGGGCCGAGATTCCCCCGTGACCATCGAAATCCGCGAAGTAGGATCACCCCCCACATCTCCACCCCTCGACTGACGCATACGTACATGTATATGTGTACATAATATCAATAAATACATATTCAATGCTATTAATACTTATTAATAAGTATAAATACACACATACAGGCGCGTGCATGCACACACTCAGACACAATGTATCCAGTTTTGATGGGAGATTTTGGGTTGTTTTTTGCTTTGTGTTGGTTTAAGGTTTTTTTTTTGCATAACTTTGTGGCATTTTCCTTAACGGTTTCCCCTATTCTTCATTCTTTTTTCATTTTTTTTTATTTGCTGGCACTATTGTAAGGTGAAGTACCACTGGAAATAAGCTATTTATTAATAATTTTTTTAGTTGTGGCTGGTTGTAAAGTCAAAGAGTCGTAAGTCGCAAGTGGGTGTGTGAGGGTGTGTATATATGTATGTTTATATACATAAATGTTTACATAGTTAAAAAAATTACTCGATTAAAATCAACAGCAAAAGTCTCTTCTTTATATCCATTTCCACGCTTTAGTGAAGGCTGTTGTGCAGCCTGAATATAAAACAACTAGATCATTGACAATAATATTTATAATTAATATTTCTTTACATGGACATGGGCTTTGTATGAGCACAAATAATGCTGATGCTCCTAGCTGGATGCGTTCATTAGAAGTATCAGTAATCGTTTCTATACAAACTTTTTTTTTAATTGTCTCTGTAAACATTCAGTGAAAGCTTTTGTGTACAATAAGAATGGAAACTAATTTCAAGTTGGAGCTAAAATTGTTTGTGGCGAAATGAAGAAGCTTCATTTGAGCCCATTGTTGGGATTTGTTGATTTATTGTGTCGTATTTAATTTACATGGAGCTGTGTGGTGCTCACACTTCACTGTAGAAATAAAATCGTAGCCTTGCGTATCAAACATGCGGAAAATAAATTGTTGCTTTGCTGTTTTGCTATTTGTTATCCTCTGCACTCGGTTGTTGTCAGGTGATGGGATTTTTTTTTTTTAATCCTTCCATTTTCTGTTGAAATCCACTGAAATTACCAAAGATGCTTGAAAACCAACTCTTCAATGCATCATTGTGGGTAAAATTGTGAATCAGATTTCTTTCAGACGTTTTATGCAGGGGTTGAAGGTTGCAGTTTTGATCATGTTGATCTATCTGTATGAGGAGCAGAGGCGTCTCACACTGGCTCCTTGTTCAAAGCGTGAAGAAAGTGTGTCAGGCGAGACGTGAGGGGACTCCAGATCTTTGCCCAAGACGCACTGCCTTTTAGATTCATTATGCAGGCGCATGCTAATCGGTGCCTCGCTAATCCAAACATGTTCGTAATCCCGAGGATGGTTTGAATGCAAATGGAAGGTTTAACAGGGCCAATGTTACCTGTTTTGCTGCTCTCCATGGTGGTGAACTGATCAGTGGTTCACCGTCGTGCTCAAGCTGACCAGGTCTGAGCTTGTATTTCGACCAGGCTCAGATGTGGAGGAGGGATGGAAGCAGGGCCGGGTCTGGGTTAATTAGAAGGAATCAAAGTGAATGGGAAAGAGGAGCGAGAGACAGTGCAGCCACTGTGTTCTCCCGTGATTCTCTATCAAAGACCCGGATTCTCTGTAATTCTCTTTATGTTCAACCCTGTGATGGCTGAAGCACAGCACATACCAGGCATCATTAGATTTTACCCTTCGTACCAAGGACTGTCCTGTGTGAGCTGTGGTACCTGTTTAATATCTGTGCACTTAAAAAAACAAAAAAAAAAAACATGCTTAACTAATGACCTCCTGGACTCACTCGGCTGTCACAGGATCACCGTTTGATGTTTGATTTTCTGCCGGTGATGGACTCGATCAGAAACCTGGATCTGAACAGGTGCATGTGTCATTTTTTATCTTTTCATTTTCTGTCACCACTTCATCCTAATTAGGGTCGTATGGAGGCTGGCTCCCATCCCGGCAGAGTACACCCTGGGCAGCTCGACAGGCCATTGCAGGGCAGAATTTATACAGCGATTCTTGACGAAAGTCAGCAATGGTTCTTTTACATGAGCCTCACACCATAGGCAGTGAGAGACATGGCCGGCCTCTGAGAACCCAGTTTGCTGCACTCGGGGGGGTACAGTGACAACCTGTTGAGAGTGGGGCTCGACCCCCCAACCTTAGGATCAGTGATCCAGCACCTTCACCACCAGGCCATCACTGTTCTGGATTTATCATCTTTGAGGATTTGTAGAAAGACTTTATTTGGGAAAACTTGGTATAAATTGTTTGTATTTCAATCCCATGCGGGTTAATAAGAACCAAGGAGGTTGAGAGAGTGCAAACCTCCACCAAGTCCAACAGTCTGCCATATGAGCGAAAATTTCAAGAATCTCAAAATTTTCAATATTTAAGCATCCTGAAAAAAAAAAAAATCTGCATCCAGCATGGGTATCGGCTCTTCACCGAACTCGAATAAATTTTAATTTGTACAAAATTCATGTGATTTGTGCAAAAAGCATGTGATATTTTCATGAATTTTCCACCAAAGTGTTCTATAACTCTGCTAACAAGCCAACAAATACACAAACAAAACTACGGTAAAACATCAGCTTCTTGCTGGCCAGTAATTCAGCTGTCAAAAAAAAAAAAAAAAAAATAGAAATCCATAAATGTAGCCAGGTTCCTTCGAGGTACATTTAATACGCTGTTTTAACAAGACTCGCCTTTTAAAGGTTCAGCTGAAGTTGACCTTGACTCGAATCTCTTTCCCTCGATTCCAGCCGCCCTCCTGACTTTTCAAAACCAAGCAGCCAGTCTGTTGGAAGCAAAACCAGCGAGTCCGTTTCTTCTCTTCATTACAAAGAAAATCATCTCATGTTCACATGTGATAAAAATTACTGCGCTGCTGGGACTTAAATAAAATAAATCAAGACGGTTTTCTAAAAATAAATAAATAAATAACATTCTGAAAGTCAACAAGTTTCCCAATCACTGGGTGCTGTTTCCGTGGTAACTGCGAAACCCTCACCATCATGAATGACGGCGGCCTGGTGTGCGCAGTCACCGAGCAGCCATTAAGCTCGACACGGGTTAATGTGGCATAATTACATACAGTTAAAAAGTCCAGCTTGTGTATCTCAGACATGAGGGACGGCGCTTCAGCTCACGCGTATGTCGATCACACCTGCATGCGTGCACCTCCAGCTCAGAGTGGTGCTCGATCAATAGATATGACGGTGAAGTGACCTTCCTTCATTCCTGATATGTTTGAAAATCACTTCCTAAAGATTCTAAAAATAGCGGCGTCAAGGATCCAGGCAGGCTTTTGTCTCTTGATATTAGAACTAGACGGTGAAATATTAACGACAGGAGCGAAAACTTGATTGTTCAGCTCGCCGTAAAGCCTGGAGCGAGGCTCTTGGTCGTAAGACAGGCTCGAAATCCCAAGAATGAAGCGACTAAGCTCACGTCGGCCTCGTTCACGCTTCGGTACGTCGTTCTGAGCGGAATTTGTTTGGTATTGATTGGCGCGAGTCTGGACAATCTGTCTGTGATGTAGGTTACAGATTTAGCCATGAACAATCGAAGTGCTTGGAGGCACTGGAGAAGAGGCTATCTCCTCCGAGCCGCATGACAGGAGAACCTGAGGATTTTCGCTCGCACGCCCGTTTGCACATGATCATCCTTCACTTGGAGCTTCCTGAGCTTTGGCTGAGCCTGGGAAAGAAAAAAAAAAAAGTTTTCTCTTCTCTTCCCCTCAGTGAGGTGTGAGTCAGCGTGTGCTGCAAGCCAGTGGCATAAAAAGCAGAGCCAAGACACCTCCAACACTCCTGCTTTCTTTAGCACCAGCTCCAGCAGCAGCCTTCAACCACTTTTGTGTCTCATCATGCTGAGGAGTTCGCACCACGGGTGGAGAAAAACATGTTGGCTTTACAGCTTGATGTACAAGTTTCCTGCAATGTTTAATACACACACTCCGATGGAATCTAACAGCTATTAGCTAAGAGCGCATCACACCTTGGTGGATGGCGTAGACCGACGTCAGACGGATAGTCATTACGCGAAAGAAAATTATCCGGTGGTGACAGACGTCTCTGTTTGTTGTTCAAGCCTCTCACGGTGTCCCTGTCTGCTTTGTCCTGGTGAAGACCCATTTACATCCTGAATCCTCATCTTGTTGTTGGGTTTGTCATGTGGACCCCCGTTTCACCATCAGCCAGCAGTTTCCTCGCGATACTTGTCAGTAATGATCCGCTGAGCATGTGGTGTATGTCCGACTTCGCTGATTGGATGTCAGGTTGTAGTCCATCCGCACCTCAGGATGTGAACTGGTAAGTACAGGGTGAGGAACGCACAAGTTACGAACAAAACTCGTGCGCAATTGAGAACAACTAATGGACACCTTTGCCTATTCGAAGGGTTTATTTATTTATTTATTTACCGTGGTACCTCACCTTATGAAATGAATCCGTTCCAGAGCCCTTTTCTTCACCTGGATTTTTTGTAAATTGAACCGCATTTTACATGTAAAACGTGTCATTCGTTCCAAAGCCCCCAATACTGCCCCCTAAACCCTTTAAACATTATAAAAGGATACCTTTTAAGTATACCTCCTTCTGACTCAATATCGTACCGATGGTAGATGGGTTTGGCCATATTCCTTTGTGATATCACTCAACCGCATGCCACGAGCCCGCTTCTTCTTCTCATTCGCACTGGAAATCACACACGTGTGTGTGTGTGTGTGTGTGTGTGCGTGTGTTGACCATGTCTTCTTAGCAGAGTTATAATCTTACAAATGTTTATTTTTTGACTCAGGCTTATAACTTTCCATAAAGCAAGAAACTCATGAAACAACAGTAACTCTGTCCTTTACACGAAAAGCATTATGGGAGATGCAGCTCCATAATAGCTAATGGGAGAGAGCTGTGTCATCCCTCCTAGCCAATGGGAGGCCAGTGGGGCGGGATGTTGGGAAATAGCCAATGGGAATTAGCGGAGTCATCCCACCTAACCAATGGGAGGCCAGCGGGGGCGGGATGTTTGAATGGCACATTTGAATGTTTGAATGGCTCGTTTGGCACGTTTCATAAGGAGAACTTGTTTCGTATACAGAGACAAAAAATTTTGGAAAATGTTTTTCGTAATCGAGATTTTTCATTTGCTGGGACTATTGTAAGGTGAGGTAGCACTATATTTATTTATTTGCATCCATGTAATAAACTTTCTATCGGATTAAATAGACTTCGCCTGACGGGAAATGCATTTTCTGAATAAGAAATGAACAAGCAACGCATGCTGACGCAAGCGAACGTATTTGAAATTGGACTCTGCTGGACATCCGTTCATGCTGCGATGCAAAGTGTGATGAGTTTGGACCTGCAGTTGCAAACCAGTCAATACAGCATCATTCTGATAAACACATTTATTACACTGTGTACAATCAATAAAAATAGCGAGTATTAAATCCTTGATGATGGTTATCAAGTCTGCAAGTTTCGGCGTTGGGGACGCAGCTCTCGGTGCGTCCCACACCCTTGGCTTTAGTGTTGGTAAGAGGCTGTGAACAGCACAGAATACACACACACAAGTGTTTTTGCCTTCACTGAGATGCAGCCAGTCTTTGTTTTTAAAGGAGTTAAAGCACTTTTTTTTTTATTTTTTATTTTTATTTAAACAGTAACCAGATGCTCCAGCTTTAATCCAGCGCCATCCTCCTTTACACTGGCGAAGGGATACACTAAGGATTTTCCTGCTGCGATCTGCTTAATTTCTGTCTGTCTCCTCCCCCTGCGCATGTCATGTAATCCAGCTCATCTTTGTTCACGTGTGTGTGTGTGTGTGTGTGTGTGTGTGTGTGTGTGCTGGTGACACATTCCGAGACTTTCAGGGTTGATCATTTATGAAGCCAATTATCTTTTTGCCAGCAGATTCAATAAACATCTCAGGAGCACGTTCTTATGAATCAGTGATGACCAGACCTGTTCTTTCACTTAATTTTTTGAACATTGACACATTTTTATCTCCTGCAAATCGGCAATTATAGGACTGGGTTATATCTGCCTGTCGCACTTTTAGTTTGTGTACATTTATTTCCTGCACATAGGAGTGTGTACTTTGCGTGTGAATGACCTTGATCTACTTTTCAAGGTCACAGAGATAAAACTGTGTATTAGGTTTCTGGACATTTCCCTGCTGCGTACTGAAGCTGGGGCTTATAAACTTGCTGTGCTTATTCGATGTTGGTATTTAATGAAATGGTCCTTTCGGTGGGAGCGTCTGCACCCCTGTGGTCTGTTTTTAGATCTGTATTTTGGCAACAGTTCTTATACGAGTGTTTCGACAGTTTTAATTCTTGTTTTTAGGCAGGAAGTGGAATAAAAGCTGCTCGAGTCACTGCACGTTTTGTGAATGAACACCAGACACCACAGCAGGACAATTTATTCACTGTTTGTTAACACGTTCGGAAAAAATGGATTGTGACAAAGATTTTTAATAAATGCCAAAAATGTGCTGGCTTTTGTTTTCAATAATTTTTAATAATGTTTTCTGCAAAAGTTGTATAAATATATTCATGTATACATTTCTCTTGTTCAGCAATGGTTGTCATGCAGAAATGCCTTTGACCTTCAGAAGCTTTTTGTCAAGAGCGTAAAGTAGCTTAATCCAGTACCTGGATTCTTAGCTCTGAACGAGCAGACTGCTCCATTAGCCGGATTAGATTCCGGCTGGATTAGAGCTGGACTCTGTTGGAACAGAGATCTTTCAGAACAGGAATTGCCATCAAATCCAACTATAATGACTCCACTTTGTTGCACTTTTAGAAAGTACCGTCACGCAGCAAAGTCCTCCGCTGTTCCGTGTAGCACTCCTATTTTGTCTTCAAAAAACAGACAGCGAGAATTTATGAATGAGGACTTTGGTCGGGTTTTGTAATGATATGCTTGTGTGTGTGTGTGTGTGTGTGTGTGTGTGTGTGTGTGTGTACACACGCACGCACACACACATACAGTGGTACCTTGACTTACAAATTTAATCCGTTCCAAGGGTAAGCTCGTAAGATGAAAAGTTTGTTCGATAAATTATTCCCATAAGAAATAACAAAAAACCAATTACAGACACTCCCCGACTTACGTTTATCCATTTTACGTGTTTTCAATTTTACGTTTTTTTTTTTTTTTTTCAAAAAAAAAATTGTCAAATTTTGAGTGAGACGTACCTACGTAGTACGATGACGCAATGACGTAATGACGCTGCGTCCATTGTTTACAAACAACAGACTGAACGTGCCCTGGTGGTTCCCAGTTCACTGCGTGTTACCCTTGTGTTAAGATGTCGTCTGTGATCTTTGTTTCCACTGTTTTGCAGACTTTTGTAACCCGAAGTAAATATGGTTGGTCAGAAGTGTAAGCCTACTAGCATAGGTGCAAGTTTTCTGGCATATGCTGGAATTTGCAGTTTTCCACAGACTGAATTCACTATCTGCTTGGATCAGCAAAATCTACCATGCATACTCAGTTAAGCAAAGAGTGTTGTAAAATGAATGAAAACACGAATCCAGAAAAGAAATAGAACTCTCCGCTCTGCAGGTAATTCACATTAGTGCAGGCTGAGTACTAAACGAGTATTCAATGGCGCTCTTGCTCACTTGAAAGACCGGAAGTCCGTATAACCCGCGCTTTGTCTCAAGCACAAGCAAGTGAACTACTTTTGGTGGAGCGCCTCAAATATTGTAAGCGTTGATTGGCTGTTTTAAGCTTCATGTGAAGTGACTCGGCTTGGCTTCATGTAAAGTGACCATCCGTCGACCATCAGAACCATTTACAAGCAGAAAGATCGCATCATAGAGAATTTTAAAGGTTATATTTGATGAGTGAATTTTATTAAAATTTATCTATTTTAAATTATTTTGCTTGAATTTAATTTATTTGAAATTAATGTTGATATTATTTGATTTATAGGGTGACCCAAAAAAAGGAACTTTTTTAACAGTACTATAAAACCAAGAGTGATGTAAGCAACCTTAAAACATGCCATTTAAGAATAAATTACTAACCTTTCATGGCGAAGTATTTACTTGTTCAAGGTCACTGTCTCGCAGTATTGCCACTTGCTCATGTCTAGCAATACGCGATTCAAAAATTCTCGTTTTTTTGGGTCACCCTGTATTTGATATTATTTTACAATGTTATGTTTATAATAATTGATTTAGGGGTGTTTTATGAGATATGGTAATGGTATTTATGGTTATATAGTACAGTATGAACGTCATATGTCACTGGAACATACAGTAACAACTTGCGTTCAGCAGTCCGTAACCAAACAAAAACGTAAGTTTGGGAGCGTCTGTTATTCGTTCCAACCCCCTCCCAAACTCGTATAACCTGCCACAAACATGTATATTTGACCTAATACTGTATTCGACGTAATAAGCACCCTGCTCCAACATGCCCCCCCCCCCCCCCAATGTTTTTGATCTTGTGTCCAATAACCGCCCATGTGGACTGCGACCAAAATGGTAGATCAAGCTTACCAATTTTATTGGATCAGTCTCTGTAACGGTAACGCCTCATTTTACCTTTACAGAGACTGATCCAATAAAATTGGTAAGTTTGATCTTGTGTCCAATAACCGCCCATGTGGACTGGGGGCAAAATGGTTGATCAAACTTACCAATTTTATTGAATCAGTCTCTGTAACGGTAAAATGAGGCATTCTCTGCCTGTAAAAGTGAGTTTACATGGTAATTCAAGACCCTCGTCAGTGGGGAATGTCTATAATGTTCATCAGTAACAACACATTTGATTGTTCCGCCGTGCTTTAAAAAACAGAAAAATATTTTGCTGTGTTCTCGTGGGAAATGTCCAACAACCGATGAACCATTAGAACCTGCTACAGCAAAACTATGGGATGCTTTGAATGAATGGAGCGATGAGCCAGATATGGACCTATCAGGTGCTGGCCATGTTGATTGGTTCAACGTGCCATGTGCTAAAGTTGACATTCGTGTTGATTGGCTTGATTTTACTTCCGGAAAGTGTTTAAAGGAACAGCACCGGGAGGGAAAAGTAAGGGGTCTTGTTTTTTTTTTTTTTTTTTTTTTTTTTTTTAATTTATGCTGTTTTGTGTTTATTTTCAGCTTTCATGTAAGTAATTTAGTTGATTCCACAAAATGAATAACACAAATACCAGTAAAACTCTTATTGTTCTGCTATTATTCATGTTTTCCACCTCAATGCACTTGTTCCACTCGATGGTAACATTTTAATAAGCGCCCACCCACTCCAATTTATAAAGCGCCCTTATCATGTCAAATACGGTATATAAAAAGCAAGAAACAGTTATACATTCCGAAAGGTTGATGCATTGCACGAAGATTAGATTTCAGTCGAACAGCTCTTGCCACCTACATGTCCAATGTTGGATAAACTCTGAGACATTGGGGTGTGTGTGGTTTCTTGTCTTTGACTCACTGCAGATGCTTCGATGGAGTTCAGTGATGACGGGACTTCGGATTTCAGCTTTTAGTGTGAGACCGGTTGAAATGGCTCGGTGAGGGTGGGGTTGGCGTGGACGTGCACAAGGAGGTTTCGAAGAGCTGCGTGGAGAGTTTATATAAATATAAAAGAAACAGTCAGAAAACCAAACTAGAACAATATTAAAAAAAATTTTTTTTATACATTTTAGCTGTTATATAGGCAGGTCAGGCATCTGTTTGGTCAACACATTCATATATTAATCGCCTCACAGCAAGGAAATCCTGTTTTGCATGTTCTCCTCGCACTCCTGTGGGTTTTCTTTGGGAACTCCGATCGCCTCACACAATTCAAAGACATGCATTACACTGATTGGCTGTTCTAAATTGCGCATACATGTGACTCAGTGTGTGTGTGTGTGTGTGTGTGTGTGTGTGTGTTTGCCCTGCAATAGACTTGGGGTTTATACAGCGTGTACCCCACTTTCACCCAGTGTCATCTGAAAATGGCTCCGGCCTCCCCTCGACCTTAATAGAATAAAGCAGTTCAGAATCTGAAAAAAAAAAGTAAGACTCTGCTATATTTAGCCCCCCCCCCGTTTGTTTTATGACTTTTTGTCGTCAGTATAACTGTTGTCTGTGCAGCCTGGATTCTGGTTTCCTCATCAGCGTTCTCAGTCTCATGCTCTCCTGTGTACCGCTGTTGAATATCAGACAGCCGATGTTGTCAGAGGTGCTGTTAGCGTGGTGCTGGTGCAGCATTGTTGGCTGTATGGCATCATCACGGTAGACTTCACTGCTCACCGCTACTCCCAGCTGGAGTTTCAGATTAACTGCAGGAAGGAACCTGAGGATTGTTTGTTGTTTGCGATGTTCCAAATAATTCCTGTGATGAGGTGCGTTGGGACATGTTCCAAATATTAACCTTGTGTGGGTGTACGGCGGATTATAATGGCGTTTTCATGGTTCTGAGAGTGGCACCCGTTGGGATTCATTTTGTCCATATGCTAAACCATATGCTGAAAGTTATTAAAAGTGTTAAGTTAATGGAAAGTAATGAGCCTTTATGACGTGAAGTGGGCGGAGCAAGTTAAACAGAGTTAGATTTTATCCCAAAATGAAGCCTGTAATATATAGCAAGGTACTTTTTATTTAAATAGCAACCAGCCGCTTGGAAACCACGGTAACGAGCATCAAACTTGAGCAGAAGCATTATAACGATTTTGTGCTATGGTTACAAAATGTGCTCGGACCCCACTGATTGCTGCCTGCACACAATTAACACAATAAATAAAAATCCTGCGCTCAGAATTGGACCCGAGCCTCTGAAGCACGAAAAGAATGTCATTTGTGCTGACCTTTTCATTCCCTGTCTGAGATGGTAGTGGAGCAGAGATGATGGATCTGGTTTTTAAGGTTTTGAAGCAGTGTGTTGGGTGGTTGGCGCTCCGATGGATCAGACGCTCTGATCAGGAAATGAGACGATCAGACACGGGTGAAAGGAACCGTAAAGGCCGTCTGGATTCCTCTGTTGAAGAACTGTAAATGTCTTCTTTCGATTTCTGACCGTCCTCTGTTCTTTCCTTCTCTCACTCAGGTCTGTGACTGACCCCCGGGATGGTAAACGTGTGGCCCTCAAAAAGATGCCCAGCGTCTTCCAGAACCTCGTCTCCTGTAAGAGGGTCTTCCGCGAGCTGAAAATGCTCTGCTTCTTCAAACACGACAACGTGAGTCCCCTCAGAGCACCACATCAGAGGCCGAGCATGACCGACCACTAACAACTGTGTGCCTTTCTTTCTCTTCATTTTTCTTTTTTTCTTTTTTGTTTTTGGTTTTCTTTTCTTCTTTTGCCTTTCACGTTGTCTTTTGCTTTGTCCTTCTCTCTTTGATTTTTCTCTTTTTTCCTTTGTCCTATTTTTTCTTTCTTGTTGTCGTCCGTTCTTTCTTTGTTTTGTTTTTTTTTTTCGCTTGCCTGCATTTCTTTTTGTTTCACTTTATTTCTCAGTATATTTTTGATTTTCTTTTTATTCTTCACCTTTCTTGCTTTTGTTTACATCTCTTTTTTTGCATTTTTTTTTTTTGCCTTTTTTGTTAATTGTTAATTTCCTTCTTTCCTTTTTTTTTGCTTCTTTTGTTCGCTTGCATTTATTTATATATATTTTTTTCTTTGTCTTTTTCTTCTTCGTATTTCTTTCATTCTGTCTGGAATGTTTTTCTCTAGCTTTATTTATTTATTTGGTGGCTTTTTGCTTGCCCACTTTTGTCTTGTGCGTTGTTTTGCCTTTTTTGGATTGTTTTTCTTTCCTTCTTGCTTGTACACATTTTCTTTGATGTATATTGTTGGCCTCCCCTCAGGGGCAAATATGGAGTGACAATATATCAGGCAACTTGACCTTGTTTCAAGGTCACAAGGTGACTATTTAATATCACAGACTTGTTCATTTCTGTGAGTGTTATAACTTAGAAAAGGACTTGACGCACTTAGCAAATCTGGTGAATGGGTTCCTTGTAGGAAAATTCCTTTTTTGAAATTGTATACGAGGTGACTGTGACCTTGTTTCAAGGTCATTGCTGTCAGGTTAGTGAATGATTCTATGGCTTGGAAAGGCTTTTGTGTACACTAAGTTTAATTGGGAATGACACAAAATCACCAAATTTATTGGCCTCAGGGAGGACTTGAAAATGATGGGATTGCAGAGGGGGTGCCGTTGTCAGACCGAATATGGACCCGGGGGTCCATATTCCCTATGGAAAATGGACCCCCCCCCTCCAAATTTAGGGAATGTCTATTTTTTTTATTTTATATATATATATATATATATATATATATATATATATATATATATACACACACACACACACACAAAAAAAAAAAGTTCAGGATATTTGTTAAGAAAAACTGAAATTAAGGCCAATTCACAAAACCAAAAAAAATATCAAGAAAATTTCCAATTATCCTTTACTTTTTTGTACTATATATTCACTTCACACACACACACACACATACATATATATATATATATATATATATATATATATATATATATATATACATATATATATATATATATATATATATATATATATATATATATATATATATATATATATATATATATATATATACATATATATATATATATATATATATATATATATATACATATATATATATATATATATATATATATATATATATATATATATATATATATATATATATATATATATATATATATATATATATATATATATACATATACATATATATATACATATATATATATATATATATATATATGTCTTCCTTTCGGCTTTTTCCCTTTTACTCGGGAGTCGCCACAGTGAATCATCTGATTCGCACGTTTGATTTGGCAGAGGTTTTTACGTCGGATGCCCTTCCTGTCACAACCCTTTTAGCAAGGGACAGAAACACGCTGACGACTTTGCAGCGACTCTTTACGAAAGTCAGCAATGGTTCTTTTACATGCCTCTCACCATAGACAGTGACAGACATGGCCCGCCTTTGATAACCCAGTTAGCTGCACTGGGGGGGACAGTGACAACCCTGTGGAGAGTGGGACTCGAACCTCCAACCTTTGGATCAGCGATCCAGCGCCCTATACCACTAGACCACCACTGCCTAATTATATATAAATACACACACATATACTATACATTATATATTGCATGAGAAGCAGACGACACACATACATACGTGCGCAGATGCGGCTGCACAAACAGATGCAACAATATAAGTAGTTTTGATGGGAGATTTTGGTTTGTTTTTTGTATTGTTTGTTTAGGGGTGGGTTTTTTTTTTTTTTTGCATAATTGGCATTGTTTTTGTGGAATTTTCCTTAACCTTTTGCCCTATTCTTCCTGAATTCCCTTATTTTTTTAATTCAATGAATATTGATGGATTGATTTATTTTAAACAAACGCGATGCACTGAAGCCGCATTCATTGAAGCGTGAAGTAGCTTTAGGTTTAGAAAAAATAGAGGAAACAAAATATTTCAGCTGGTGGTCAGGGGGCAACGACCCCTGAAGCTGAAGACAATTTACCATTTCAAGGTGCTTAGGAAGAAACTTCTAATAGAAAATTTCTGTAAAAAATATTGTTTTGTAACATGCAGAAAGACTAAATAAAACTGCTTAAATAATGTAAAAAATACTAAAAGGTTATCTCAGTCTAGATAAACACACATAATTCAAGTAGCATAGCCCTATTGCTTGTCATTCATGTGTAACATAATTATGAAATCATTATCAGCTAATTTGTAGAATGATCACATAACACAAGACGTGTTATCACAACAAACATTTGTGTTCAACTAGTGAGCATACCTGCTACAAGTTAGTATGTTAATAGTATAACACTATAATTCAAAATGTCACGAGATATACTCTGCACTAGTAAACAGTCTTACACGGTACTTATTGGATAAATTTATAAAAATGACTCACCAGGCAGTTTGTAGTTTTGTTTTCTCAATTTTTTTTCTTTTCGGCACGTTTACTCCCCTCACAATGCTGTTTCAATGCCAACCAACCTTTACCTCCATAACTGATCACTTTCTCGTTGCACAGACCGCAATGTGCTTTCCCTGTATTTTTATGTTCGTCAATGGTTCCGATAGCGGGCATCCATCTATAACTTTCTCCATCCACAACCAGTTCCATGAATTTTTGATCCCAGCATCGAACCCCGATTCCATTCTGCTATCTCTTATGGAGAATGTCTCTCTTCCACAACATGTTGAAATCAAGAATTTGTAAAGTGGGGGATATACATGTAACACACACACATATCTTCTTCTTCTTCTTCTTTTACTTTCGGCTGCTCCCTTCAGGGGTCGCCACAGCAAATCATCCGCCTCCATCTCGCCCTGTCCTCTGCATCTTCTTTTCTGACTCCAACGACCTTCATGTCCTCCTTCAACACATCCATAAATCTCTTCTTTGGTCTTCCTCGAGGCCTTCTGCCTAGTAATTCCAACCTCAGCATCCTACTGCCAATATACTCACTATCCCTCCTCTGTACATGTCCAAACCATCTCAATCTAGCCTCTCTGACTTTGTCTTCAAAACATCTTACATGGGCTGTCCCTCTGATATACTCATTTCCATCCTCGTTACTCCCAGAGAGAACCTCAACATTTTCATCTCTGATACCTCCAGCTCTGCCTCCTGCCTTTTCCTCAGCGTCACTGTTTCTAAGCCATACAACATCGCTGGCCTCATCACCGTCTTGAACACTTTTCCCTTCATTCTTGCTGACACTCTCCTATCGCACATCACACCAGACACTTTTCTCCAACCATTCCAGCCTGCCTGCACACGCTTCTTCACCTCTTTTCCACACTCTCCATTGCTCTGGATTGTTGAGCCGAAGTACTTAAAATCCTCCACCTTCGTTATCTCTGCTCCCTGTAACATCACCGTTCCTCCTGGGTCCTTCTCATTCACACACATGTATTCTGATTTTCTGAGGCTAACCTTCATTCCTCTCCTTTCCAGGGCATACCTCCACCTCTCTAGATTTTCCTCCACTTGTTCTCTGCTCTCACTACAGATCACAATGTCATCTGCAAACATCACACGTTATTTCAAAATCAACAATATACAAAATCTACAACAAATCTACGCTATTCATATATACACATAAAACAAATTGACTAAAAGGTGAAACTGGGACAGCACCAGACATGTTTTGTACAGCGAAACTCATACATGCGTAGAAATTTGGCAAGGAAGCCGCCATATATGTTTTCTCATTATTCTGTGTACATTTTCGCGGTACTTTA
>CM045747.1:5633081-5635581 GCA_024760905.1 Plotosus lineatus | reverse complement strand
CACCGTGTACCCTGCTCTCGACCAGTGTCGGCTGAGATGGGGTCCAGCCTTTCCGCCATCCTCATTACGATTAAATGACGTATGAAATGAATGAATGATGAAAAGGGGTGGATCCATGGTAGATTGTTTCTGTATTAGGACGAATTGTCTTGAATGTCACGACAATCTGTCAGTAATGACACGTTTTCTTTCGCCGTGTTTGTGTTCCTGATGTCCATTCGTGAGCAGCGCAGGTTTTGGTGATGTGTTTGAATCAGAGTGTTTTGTACGAACACCTGTCAGCCTATTGTTTATTGTTTCATTACAATAATAGTGTTCTATATTTAGTGTCTCTTCATGTCATGATTTTTTCTTTGTCTGGCTTTGAAGACGTTTTGCTTTGGCGTGCGCTGTCACTCGCTGTGTTCCTGGTTCTCCTCCAGCCTGCCCGAAGCTGTTCAGGTGGTGTCAGGTTGCATTCTTTGCCGGAATGTTCCAAATGAAAAGATCCCAGTTTTTTATAATTGCTCTGTGCAGGGTTGTGAAGATGATGGGTTTATCTGTGGCGTGGCGTCACCGGAGAAACCAGCTTCATCATTCATCGCGGCTGAGCCAAAATACAGATGATAGCGTAGCACACACACACACACACACACACACACACACACACACACACACAAACACATCTATCCTGGGACACACCGCTGCCTGTAAATTCCTCTCTCCCTCGTGTGTGTGGGGCTTTTAGAGCAGCATGTTGTGGTGAGATGATCCAATTCTGGAGAACTTTTGGATCGTGTTCTCGGTGTGATGGATTTTGGCTCCTGGGCTGCTTTAGGTTTAAGGTTGACGTGGTGGTGAGTGTATACTCCTGTAAGCCTGAGAGGAGGCCGTGTGTGTGTGTGTGTGTGTGTGTGTGTGTGTGTGAGAGAGAGAGAGATATCAAACCTCTATCCTGGAGCCCACACAGATCCGATGCTCCTCCTCTTCCGCCTCCTGCGGGTTGGGAGTGAAGGTCTGGGTTGGTGTTTCTCCTGATCTTCCACGGTGTACAGGATCGATAGCAACCTGCGGCAGGTCATCATGTTCTGCTCCGTCCTTCTTTCTTTCTCTATTTCTTTCCTTCTCTTTATTTCCTTCTCTATTTTCTTCCTTCCTTCCTTCCTTCCTTCTCTCTTCCTTAGTGTCTTTATTATGTACATTATAATCTTTTTCTTGCTTGTTCTGTTTCTTTTTGTTTCACTCTCGTTCTTTCTCTTCTTCACATCCTCTACTTTCTTTATCATTTTATCGTTCTTTTTCACAAGACCATCTTTCTCTCATTCTGACTTTTCTATGGCGCAACTATCGGCATGCAATTTCTTCCAGGATCAATAAAGAATTCTGATTCTGCACACAACCCTTTTTTCCTTTCATTTTTCTTTTTTTCTTTCTTTTGATTATGCGCATTATTTCGTTCTTTTTCTCCGCTCTCTTGTGTTTTTTCTTAGCCTACTTTCATGTCGTTCTTTTTTCTTTCATGGTTATGTCCAGTTTTTTCCCCTTACTGTTATTCGTTTCTTTTTTTCCATCCTCCTTTTTCCTTTCTTTGTTTTTTGTTCAACCCGATTGACTATTCAGAAGTTTAATTAGGAAATTACTGACTTGACTCTCAAAACCTTTGAGCTAAGATCTCTGAGACATCAAACTGGCTTTTCTACCGTTCCAGGTTTTTTTTTTTTTTTTTGCATGAATTAAGGAGAATTATAGCTCTGCAGAATGAGGAACAAAAAGCTTCGGCATTAATGAGCACACTGCATTTTTCTCTGCTCTGTATTTTTAGCTCGAGCTCATGCAGTGTGACCAGATCAGTTGCTTATGGCCTGGAAAGATTCACTACCTATAGATCTGTGTACAGTTCACAAATGTTGTGCAGTCACGCAGAGTTACACCATGAAGTGTGTATGTGTATATATATGTGTGTGTGTGTGTTTTATAGAGATTGGTCTCATATGTGGTTGTTAATGGAAATGCTCATCGAATTCCTTTCTTATGACTTTCACTGAAAAAATTGGTTTCATAAGCAAGTTGTAATTAAATTTTGACCTCACTATAATTATTATATTGAACTTTTGTGTTTTCCTTAATCAGAGAGTTCCGTTTAGGTTGGTATGTGGATGTAAGTTATTTCGGTCTGTACCTTGATTTTAATTCATCAAGCACTAAATCGATATAATTTATTCCACAATATTACATCCCTCATGGTTTTCTCGGTGGAATTAAGAACATGAACATCTAATCAAGATTTTCAAATGCGTGTGTATGTACGAACATAAGTAACAGAACAATAGGTACAATAAGTATAACTTGGATATTCATTCGTTAATAATGAAAATAAATTGTTAAAACAGGAATATTACTGGGCGGTGCTCTGGCGCAGTGATTAGCACAACCACCTTCCAGCAAGAAAGTCTCGTGTTTCAGGGATGGATTGGAATTGAACGTGTGAATGGTGCATAAATGGAAAGGAACATGGATGGAT
>CM045747.1:5625581-5628081 GCA_024760905.1 Plotosus lineatus | reverse complement strand
GGACGGTAGAGAACTCCAGTTAAATCGGTGTTGTACATGACACACATTCAGGTGAGGGCCAGAAACGGGGCTCAGGCAGCAAAGGCTCGGCGAGTGAATTAAAATCGTAAAAAATATAATAATTATAATTAGGTAAATGCAGGTCAGTGAAAATTTAAATTCCAAAAAAAGAGAGTACGAAGTAAAAAATTTGGGCTCAAGTTTGGTTGGAAAAATTTTCAGAAGACAAAAAGTATATCCTGCAAACTTGAAGTGCAATAAATTCAGTTTGGGAGGGAAAAAATCTGATTTAACAAATTCGGGTAAAAATTCAAATTCAGTAAAATTCAAGCTTCAACAAAAGTGTGGGGAGAATATTTTAGTTTAAATATCAGTTTGAATAAACTTGGGCCAGGCTGAAAAAAATTCTTTGTTGGCAATAACATGATAATAAAAGATTCACCCGGGAGGGAGGAAATTTATTATTATTATTATTTTTGATTGTGCAGGCCACCCGGGATTCGCGGGGAAATTTATTTTCATACATCATGCTATATTATGTATGTGATGTTGTAAACAAAGTAGAATGAAATAAATATCCTATATTTGAAATCAACATCCTGAATATCAAAGTTTATTCTTTTAATATTGTAGGGGCAGTGATGGTCTTGTGTACAGGGCGCAGGATTGCTGATCCTAAGGTTGGGGGTTCGAGTCCCCACAGGGTGGTCACTGTCCTCCCCAGTGCAGCTAACTGGGTTATCAAAGGCGGGCCATGTCTGTCACTGTCTACGGTGAGAGGCATGAAAAAGAACCATTGCTGACTGTTGTAAAGAGGAGCTGCAAAGCCGTCAGCGTGTTTCTGTCCCTTGCTAAAAAGGGTTGTGACAGGAAGGGCATCCGACGTAAAAACCTCTGCCAAATCAAACGTGCGAATCAGATGATTCACTGTGGCGACTCTCGAGAACGGGAAAAATCTGAAAAGAAGATTCTTTTAGTATTGTAATCAAGAGTATCAAGGTTTCTTCTACATATCAACTTTTAATATCGCAGTCAACAACTAACAAATACCTTCGTCATGCTCCGTGCTGTTGCTGGCGGTTTATAATTAACTTGTATTTGTTCGAATATGTCAGCAAACGTGTTGCTCAATTTGAAACGCTTTAATTTATGTCGTATTTTCACGTTGGGACCTTTAATAGGACAGAGAACAGGTTTTTTTTTTTTTTTTTTTTTTTTTTTTTTGCCTCATCATTGTCCCCTTCCATCATGCTTTCCACCATTGTTGTTAAGACAGTACCGGCCAATTGCCCAATCACAAGGGTGGTTCGCTTCGTTCACATTTTAGTAAGGTGTATGATGGGGACACGCAAATTTTTTCAACACAACCGGCCGAAATATTTTTATTTTTTGTGTCTGTGAATGCTCAGGTGGGGTTTTTATCTACAATTTCGGCCCAACCGGCCGTGTTACCTCCAACAAAGATATTTTTAAGCCTCGTGATGAATAAAAACAGATTCAGTAAATTAAAGAAGAAAATTCAAATTTGAAGAGGTTTATGTTGAAAATAAAAATGTTCAATTCAGGCAACAATGATTTTATCTTCAATAAATTTGTTACAGAGAAAATTTACAGTCAAACAAATTTCAGATTGTAAATTGCATAGATTTGGAAATTAATATGTAATAATTTAAGTAGTGGCAGTGGTGGCCTGGTGGTAAAGGTGCTGGCTCACCGATCCTAAGGTTGGGGGTTCAAACCCCACTCTCCACAAGGTGGTCACTGTTTCCCCAGTGCACTAACTGGGTTATCAAAGGCCGGCCGTGTCTCTCACCGTCTGTGGTGTGAGGTTCATGTGAAAGACTTATTGCTGACTTGCGTAGCCGTCAGCATCTTTCTGCCCTGCGATGGCCTGGAGCTGTCCAGGGTGTACTCTGCCCTCAGCCTCCCCCCGTGAGTCTGATTAGGATTCAGTGGTTCAGAAATTGAATGAATAATTTCGGTAGTAATCAATTAAACTTCAGTAAATTCACATCAGAAGTTTTAAACATTTTAAAACTAGTTTTTTTTGTTTTTTTTAAGTGAATATTCAGATTTTCAATTGGCGAAAAATTTATGTCCGATACATGCACATGGCCACATAGGTGTCATTGACTTTTGAGTGGGTTTGTTCACTGAAATTCCTTTTGATTTTCTTGTTCTTTTTTCTCTTTTTTCTTTTCTTTTTTTCAGGATTAGCTCATGCGTTTGCTTTAATAAAATCAAGCTCAGGAAACGTGAATTTCAATAAATTCCACCAACGAATATTACGTCAGAAAAAATATTCGTCACTTTATATTCACGTGGTTGTAAAAAGGCAGGCAGTAGAAATTTCGGCTGTTGATACGCCCGTCACCCACAATATGTATGTACTGTCGAAGATTCTTGAAATTCCGAGAAAACATATGCCACGCCCATCGAGGGCAAAATAACCTTGGATAGATTCAGTCAGACCTGTCGTCTTTTCACTCGGTTGGTTGAC
>CM045747.1:5558081-5623081 GCA_024760905.1 Plotosus lineatus | reverse complement strand
GTGTGTGTGTGTGTGTGTGTGTGTGTGTGTGTGTGTGTGTATATGCATGCATGCATTTATTTTTGTGTGTGTGTTTTATATGTGTGAGTATGTAGAGATATGAACAGACAAAAAAAAAAAAGCCAACCACTTTGAAGAATGTAGATTGACACGATTGGAACATTGTGGCCAATTATTTTTTTATTTTTATTTTTGCTGAAACTTAGTACACCGAATGTCTTGTTTTCAGACGATGCCGAGCTGTTGTTGATGCGACCCAGTGCTTGTGCAATTTAACAGCAAATGGTGCGTCACTGCACAATAAGTTCAGTGTAGCAAAAGTTCATTTCAAGCCAGTGATTTAATGAGCGTCTAAACCTGACCTGTATATCTTCTCATAAAATAAATACATTGCTCCAGCTATGATGCATCTCCCACCAGAAAATCTGATGGTGTCAAACAACACGCAAAAATGACCTCATAGGCCAAATACATGTGAAGTGTACATCGAATTCAATTCATACATCCATGCTTCCTGCTGAGGTTCTCAATGCTCTTCGTATTTTCTCGAAGATGATGAACTGATCTTGAACAATTTACAAATTATAACAAGTTACCAGTTATTTTGAAGACAATTATCTGCAGGGGAACTAAAAAAAATAAAACACACAAATGAGATTTTTAAAATTTATTTTTACTCACTGACCGGAAGATCTGTGGAATGTTGTCCAATCACCTGCTCACAGGTCACAGAAGTTGGTCGACTCCGTGCAACACAGATGTGCGGCAGGTCTCACAAACGGTGTTTATACAAATAAATATTAGTTCAGAGATTCAAAGGAAAACAGATTCTGATATTTTTAACAGTCTAATAGTCACATTTCAATTTCTTTAAAGGAATAACAAAATTTAGAAATATTTCTTTTTGATTTGGAATCGAAAGTGTCGCATTCCCAGTGCATTTGTGTGGCTGGAAATTGAAGCGACGATAAGCATTTTAAGCTTTACTCACTTCTTTAAACACACTGGTATTATTTTGAATATGACTGTAGCTCTGTGGACAGAAAAGAAAAAAAAAATCCATCATTTGTTGAAGGAAACGTACAGTACCTGGATAAAAACATGAGCTTGCCATCCAAGTGCTCACGACAAGATGTCGGACGCTTTAATTAAGATTTCGGGGAAATTACTTTGAGAAGATTAAAAGGACACACAGTGCTGGATATCGTCCAACCTGTGTACTTTAAATTCAGTGCCCCCCCCTCCATCTCCTGAACGCTCCCCCACCCCTCCCCCCCACCCCCCACGGTTATTTTTTTCACATGGTTCTGATTGCATTGTTGACTTTGTGCCACCGCATATGACAATGTCATAAACATCAAACACTAGAAGATAATGAGTTTCTCCCTGGGCTGCGGGAAGAGGTCAGGCTTTGGTGCTCGTGTGGAAATTGAACACGGCTGAAGTGTTTCTTTAGGTGCCGTCTATTGAAGTGGCGGCGCCATGCATTTCCGTGGGTGGGTGTGGGCCAGGCCTGTATCGCCACTCTCTTTTTTTTTTCCTGGAATCGTATGCTAAATCTGTATCAGAATCTACACCTTGCATGCAGATGGCTGTTGCATGTGAACAGAGTGAGGCGTGTCGCAGTTTATGGCACAAACTCCCAGCAGTGGTATTATTCAGGAAGCCATGTGGAGGAACTTTAATCATAAATTCTTGAGCTTGTGAATCAGGCCTGAATAAAGTGACTGTTGGATTGGAGCTATTAACTCCTCTTGGATGGATAAAATAATCATCATTAAGTTTAAAAGTTGGTTAATTTCTGTGACATTTTATTTGCACTTTTAGGTCGAACTTTTGAAATACAGTAAGCCCATCCAAGGTTCACTGTTCGCGGCCCCATATACTCACGGATTTTGCTCTCAAAGGCTTTTTTTCATAATGTTTTTAAATTAGCACAGTGCTTCTCAATTATTTTTTTGTGATGTGTCCTCTTGAAAGATAGGAAAAAAAAAATTCGTGCCCCACGTGCGACTATAAACAGTATTATTTGTCTATAAAATTATGAAAACTCCTCTGCATAACATTGTATCTTTATGAGCATTCAAAATAAAAAAGCGTTAAAAAAAAAAAATAAAACACTTAGTTCTAGTACAGTGTGGCACAAAAGCATGTTCCCCAGGATCATACGTGCTCCCCCTGGCATTACACCCCCCCCCCCCCCCCCCAAAAGGGGTGCACCTCACTATTTGAGAAGCACTGAATTCGTGGCAGACCCGGCAAATTATACATATGCATCATCACGACATTACTGGCACGTGATTCAAATTTAGCCAATGGTTGAGAGGTTTTGTTTCTCCCTCCTGCTGATTGGCTGCAGATGATGTGATAAACGTGATTGCTTGAATTGTGAATTCACGTTTTTTTTTTTGTGTGTGTTTTTAATGATTATTTAAACGTGCACAAAATCTCAAGAACAGCACATAAATCCGTATTTCGCATCAAGGAAGGAAGCGGCAATAATAACAGTATACGGATATTAAACTAATTAATTGGATATAAATTAGAGAATTGCTAGATACAACCAGACAGAAATAGAAATCATATATGCTTCCATTCACATGTATTAAACAATCGGGTCGTACACATGAAAGAAAAGAATTCCATATGCAAACGAGTTCTGTAAAGCTGATTAAAACATCGGGGGAGGATCATGTAACTTTTCAGAACTCTTTGTGTTACAGGGTCGTGTGTGTGTGTGTGTGAGAACGAGAGAGACAGTGAAGCCTCACTTTTTGCACTTTTTTTGTTAATATGGGAACCGAGACCCTTCGCAAACGCTGAATTTCCACGAAGTTGGATCGACCCCCCCCCCCCGACTGACATATGTGTATATCATATCAATAAATACATATTCAATGCTCTAAATGCTTATAATAACAAACATTCAAAAGTAATCCATAAGCTGCAAATAAAATATAAATACACACACATGCGCATGTGCGTGCACACACACACTAACGCGCATCCAGGTGCGCACACACTCGGATACACCCCTCACATAAAAATTGAAATAGTTTTGTTGTTTTTTTTTTGTTTGTTTTTGTTTTTTTGCAAAATTGGCCTTGTTTTGTGGAATTTTTCTTCACTTTCCCCTTATTTTGACTTAATTTCCTTATTTTTTATTTTTCGATGAATATTTTTGAAAAACCCCACGATGCACTGAAGCCGCAGGAATTGAAGCGTGATGTAGCGAGGGATCACTGTAATCTGTTGGACCGCCTTTAGCTTTGATTACAGCGTATAAGCCTCTCAAATAAGCTTAAAACCAGGACTCTGAGCCTCCAATTTATTTTTATATTCTACTTTATTACTTGATATCCATTCCATCAGGGGAGATCTGGTCATTCAGCATATTCAGGTCTTCAACTGACTGCTGATGTGTAATGTTGCTGAGCTTTGTCCTGTCTAACAGACGCAACTTCTTCCATCATTGTTGCAGCAAGTGGATCTTCTTGGTGTTCAAGCTCTCATCTTGAAGGTGAGAGAGATGATTCTGCACTTATTTGTCTCTCTGGGGAGAAAAATATTAGGGTGCACTTTTTTCCCCCTCGGCTGGGCAGTGTGTATAGTCAGAAGAACATTTGGATAAAACTGAAAACTATGTGGTGGAAAAAGTTGCATCCGGAAATTCAAAAACGACAACTTTGCAGTAGGCTGTACTTTAGCTTACATTTCAGAAAATTTCGAAAGCAAACATTGGGATACGTGTTGCGTAGATATTCATCACTACTGGTGAAACGTCTCGAAGCAAGTCACAAACCACATGTGTATTATTTTATGTTGTTAATTCACTTGTTTTTTAATGTGCATAATTGTAATTAGAAATTATGGCTGGCGCACATCCCATCCGACTCTGGGCGAGGGCGGGATACACCCTGGATAGATCGCCAGGCCCATCGCAGGTCCAGCAGTCTCACAACCATTCACAGTCGCTCTCGAGACCTGGGGGCAATCTAAAACCGCTAATAAACCGACTGCACATGTTTTTGGACTGTGGAAGGAAACCGCCGGAGTATTCGGAGTAAACCCACACAAGCACAGGGAGAACATGCAGACTCCACACAGAATCACCCGAGTTGGGAATCGAACCTAGGACCCTCTTGCTGCTCACCTTGACGCCACCATTTTACAATGTTCAAGGATTATTGTTTTCATGTTGAACTTGGCAGTAGGAAAATCTTCAAGAGGTTTTGTATAAGCAGCACAAATGCATCAGGTGTCCTGGAGCGTCACACCGGGCAAAAAATTCCTCTATTGTAGCTGTAACAGATCATCTCTAATGGCCTAAAATTACATGTTCAGCCACTTTAGAGTACAATGTATTACTGCCCCCGAAACTCATTTATAAGAATCCTATATGGCTTTGGTTTTGTAAAAATTGCTGAACAGGCATCGTGAATTTTGCATCAAGCCTAATTTTCCATTCAGCAGAATATATTTAGTTTCTGGCACATTAAAAAAAAAAAAAAAAAAAATGGAACAGTCAGGGCAGCAGAGCTGAGTTTTGATCCATTAACACCAAGAGACTGCACAGCTGGAGTGCAAATTCAGAGAAGGTCTGTGTTAACAATGCTGCGTACTCGTCTCATACTGGGGTCTCTGTGGCCGATGAGCGCCTGAATGTGCCGGGTTTAATTAACGAAAAACACAGAAGCAGCAGTCCCCCCCCCCCCAACACACACACCCCACAGCGTAATTAGCAGCCGGTCAGCAGGTTTGTACAGCTGGAATTGTATTATAGTTCGGGATTATAAAAATGCCGGTTAGTACTTTGAGCTGTGTGTCTGTGTGTCTGTGTGTGTGTGTGTGTGTGTGTGTGTGTGTGTGTGTGTGTGTTTGCATGTGCTACAGCACTAACAGAGATTGAGTCTCCTCAGTGGAATGACATGACTGCAGGCTGTAATGTAAAGTAAAAGAGGTCTCGCTCGATTACAGTGAAAATGCAGAGCTTCATCACTGAGCTCCTTTTATAACCAAGATGTTAGTGTTGATTTTTTTTTTTTTTAAATCTGGTGTTTAACTTCTTGGAAAAAGAATATTGGGAAAAATATGTTGTGCCAGATAAATAATTATCAAAGTCATTTCAAAATGGTTCTTTACTGGGGATGGACATGCATGTTGAGTGGGAGGTTGTTTATGTTGTTTGTTGGCTGGATGGTTGGTGGGCGGGTTGGTTGTTTCATGGGTGGGGTCTCTGGAGTGTGGGTGGGATGGTTGAGGTTTGTTTTTTGGGGGTTTTTTTGGTTGCTTGTTGGGTTGTCGTGTGTAAGTTGGTTGGTTGTTATATTTTATTTTATTATTATTTTTTTTTTTTTAGTGGATGGGTTGATTGGATGCATTTGTTTGTTTTTTGGTGGGTTGGTTTTCTTGATTCGTGCGTGGTTGAATTCTTTATCCCGAAGTTACGGATCTGACTTGCCGACTTCCCTTACCTACATTGTTCCAAAATGCCAGAGGCTGTTCACCCCTGGAGACCTGCTGCGGATATGGGTATGGCCCGGAGCGAGATTTACACCCTCCCCCCCGGATTTTATATATATATATATATATATATATATATATATATATATATATATATATATAGTCGGCCCCCAACTTGCGAAATTAATCAGTTCCAGAGCCGATTTCGTAAGTAGGGGTTACATCTTGCATGTTAAACGCCTAATTCATTCCAAGGCTCAAGTCTTTGGACTGGATAAACCCTTTAAAAATGTATGAAATATGTGTTAAAAGAAAATTATTTATTCAACAATTTAAACCATTTTATTAACATATTTATTAATTAAACCATTATTAAACATTTTTTATTAACACACACACACACCCACACCTGTCTCTCGCTCTCTCTCTCTCTCTCTCTCTCTCTCTCTCTCTCTCTCTCTCTCTCTCGCTCTGAATAAGCTTCAGAAGACGTGGAATTCAAAGCGCATTCCCTGCTTGACAAACTCAACTTTAATTTGATTCCTTGAGGGATTGGAATTCCAGATAAGCTCAAATGCGCCCACATTTATTAAACATTTACTGAATTAAAACAACTTAAAAAAAATAAAAACTAAAGAGTGAAGCTTCCTTCTGTCTTTATCTGGGAGGCCAGATATTGCGTGTCGTGTGAAATTTTGATTGGCGCGTTTGAATCTTGAATTTCTTTTCGGAAGAGGGGGATGTTTCATATTTCGGGGATGGAGACTCAAGAAAATGTTTTTCGTAACCCGGGGATTTCGTACACAGGGGTCTTCGTAAATTGGGGTAGACTATATAACGCAGTTTGTGTTAGGAAAGCCGGGATGAACACACATTTTAAGTGAGGAATTTTAAAAAGCTTCATACACTGTATAGGCCGATCAGAGGTTATTTGTTTGATTGCTGGGTTGTTTTAGTTTTTTGGTTTGGTTGTTTATTGATTAGTTGAGTTGGGTGCTCTTTTGGGTGGGTCATTCTGTTGGTGAGCGAAGTGTTCAGGTGGTGGTTGGGTGAGTTGTTTTATATTTACTTGCTGTTTGTTTAGTGGGTGGAATGTGTTCCCCAACGAAACAACCAGCCAACCAGCCACAAACACCCACTGTACAACCAAAGAGAAGGAAAAAAATTAGATGATCAACACACACACTGGTGACCCATCAAGATAATTATTTATTTATTTGTTTGTTTGTTTGTTCCATGCCTTACCTACTACTGTGTCCATTAATCACAGACAACCCAGTTTGTGGCAGAAAGCCCGCGATGAATGTGTGCATTTGAAACAAGGGATGATTTTTTCTTAATACCTGGGACGGATTACCATGGGAAGCTCTGATTTTGGATAATGTCTCTGTTAATATATTTGAGATTTTTATGGATGGCCTGGTGGTAGGGTGCTGGATTACTGATTTCAAGGTCTCTCACTGTTTGTGATGGAGGTTCATGTAAAAGAACCATTCCTGACTTTCATCAAGAGGAGCTGCATAGCTGTCAGTGTGTTCTGGCCCTACGATGGCATGGGGAGCTGTCCAGGGTGTACTCTACCCTCTACCCTCAGTGACATGGGCACCAGTCTCCCCACGACCCTAATTCAGGATGAAAAAGTCTGTTGGGTTTTTTTTTTTTTTTTTTTTTTGGCTGTTTTTGTTTTTTTTAACACACCCGAGCCGAGTGGCTCATCAGGCCGGTGCTGATCCCCGGTTTCTGTAGCGTGCAGCTACCAAGAGTTCAACTCCTCCTGGATGGGACACTAGTTCATGGCAGGTTACCTTCCCAGTATATTTTACTGGTACCCATTTATACTGCTGGGTGAACAGAGGCACACTTGTGGTTGAGACCTTGCCCAGGGGTCTAACTGGGATTCGAACACACAACCTCCTGATCATGAGCGCAGCACCATAACCACTACACCACCGGCCTCTTAATTAGGGATTAGTGGTTTAGAAAATGAATTAATGAATAATCAAGTCCGTGCTGTTTTTAAACAGCTGGCTCAGGCAAAGTTAATAAATGAATAAAAAAGTTTATTACAGAGGAGACATGTGACTTGTAAAGTTTCTCTCCCGGTTTATTAGTAGAACAACAGATAACAGAAGATCGAGCTAAAGATAACACTGGCAGTGCAGAATTATCAACAGGGTCATGTTGGATTACATCCAGATCTTTATTGAATTTGGTGAATTAATTGAACTGCAGGAGTTCACAATGCATGATAGGATTACTTATACACACACACACACACACACACACACAGGTACTCTCAAGAGTCAAGTCCTTTATTTATTTTTTTGTTACATCCCAGTAATGGGATATAAAACAATTTATACATTTGGCTGAATGTTTTAACTAGCATTTTGTTTTCCGTGGTTTTTTTTTTTTTTTTTTTTTTTTTTTGTGATTTGCTGTTTACTTGCAACCTGATTTAAAAAAAAAAAAAAAAGTCGTGCTTGGTGAATTTTTTTGACGAGATGATTTTTACAAATGTAAAGTGTAACTAAATCATAGACCTCAAGTTTAATAATAGTTTTTCCTGAGTTTATACATTAACGTGTGCGTGTGTGGGTGTGTGTGTGTGTGATTAGACTACATGAGCGATGGTCAATATTCTTTTGCCCCACACTGCCACTGTACGAAATCAATTGTGGGAACTTCTCTTTCTCCCGCTCTCATCGGTCAGTTAGTCCTTCCTTAGAGGGGGTGGGGTTTATGGAGCTCCACCTTGGCCTACATTCAACCATGTATTAGTTGGCATGGTGACTGCTATGATAAGGGGTGTGTGTGTGTGTGTGTGTGTGTGTGTGTGTGGGGCACTAATTTAGGGTAGAAGCTGTAGCCTGTGATCTGCTTCAGTGCCTGTAGTTCCAAGCCTCTGTGTGTGTGTGTGTGTGTGTGTGTGTGTGTGTGTGTTTTAATGCCCTCGCCCAGTGAAGCATATGCCTCTGAGGACATGTAGTTTGCATTTCAGCAAACTACTCAAGCTTGGCTGTCATTTGCATGAGGCTAATTGTGTTAGATACGTGACAAAAGCTCTCTTGTGTGGCTCCTGTTCAGCATCACGTGCAGCGGCGCTCGCCTTGTGAACTAATCTCTGTAAGCTCTGTTACACACAAACACATGTATGTACACACGCGCACACACACACACACACACACACACACACACACACATCAAACTTGAAGGCCAGGCTATTGGGCAATATTGTACAGATTTGAGATGATCATCAGGTGTGTTTATGGAGGTTGCACTGGGCTTGGGGCAGCTGTGAATATTGTGTAGTCTGGGGAGAAATAATTTGGAGACAAAGAGGAACGAAGCAATCCAACACTTTGTCCACTTTCATGGTTGAAGTGTCCTTCAGCAAGGGACCTCACCCCCATCTGCTCTCCAGGCGCCATCGTGGGGAAACAAACTGTGTGTGTGTGTGTGTGTGTGTGTGTGTGTGTGTGTGTGTGTGTGTGTGTGTGTGTGTGTGTGCGCGCGCTCATCTTGAATGGGATAGATTCAGAGCTAAATTTTCCTTTCAGGACAATAAAATAAATTAACAAAAATTTACCCTGTGAAGCTTTTGTGTTGATTTTACCATTTGTTTTCTGTCTGTCCTCTGACTTGATTTTTTTTTTTTTTTCCAGATTTATTAGATTTTACTGAATCTGAGCAGAAAGTATCGCTCTGTTCATGTCAGAATTCAGTCGGCTTCTTCTATCGGCTCTCACATGATCAGTAAATACCACTGACGCAGTTCCACTGGCGGCCATTTCCATGCCAACCATTTGCAGCTAGTGTGATTTACTCTATTTTACATTTACAGCATTCGGCAGATGCTCTGATCCCTTTTTTTATACAACCGAGCAATTAAGGGTGAAGGGCCTTGCTCAAGGGCCCGACAGTGGGGATTGAACTGCTGACCTTCTGATCAGACTTTATAACACGAGCTCTTCCTTTCCTTTTCCGTACTTGATTCTTGTAATCATTGTGATACCGCATTTGGTTTGACTTGTATTAACCCTGGCTTTACACCGGCGCACAAGGTCTGCGATCTCCGCGGCTCAAATCTTGTGGATCTTCATGATTTATGAGCACAATTGGAGTATGAAAAGGTAACAGGGTGCATCCAAGAAATTAAACTTGTTCGTATTGTGTTCATCAGAAAAGGTTGTGACGATCTCATATGATGGCGCGTCGAGGTATGTTAGCTCTGATCAGCCCTACTGCGCTCGAGTACAATTCCCATGTTCTGTCAAGACCGAAGTCACATCGTAATTTGTTTTAATCATCGCAGCGTCATCTCTGGCAGTCCCAACATTTTTGCCAAGATCACCACGATTCCACCAAGTTCTCTAAAGAGCACCACGATTCCACCAAATTTCCCCTCAAGATCGCCATGACTCCACCAAGTTTGCCCTTGAGATCACCTCGGTTCCTCAAAGTTTCCCCTCAAGATCGCCACGGTTCTGCCAAGTTCTCTCAAGATTGTCACGATTCTACCAAGGTTCCCCTTGACGTCGCCATGGCTCCGCCAAGTTTCCCCTCCAGATCGCCACGGTTCCGCCAAGTTTCCCCTCCAGATCGCCACGGTTCCGCCAAGTTTCCGCTCCAGATCGCCATGGTTCCGCCAAGTTTCTCCTCCAGATCGCCACGGTTCTGCCAAATTTCCCCTTCAAATCGCCACAGTTCCGCCAGGTTTCCCCTCCAGATCGCCACGGTTCTGCCAAGTTCTCTCAAGATTGTCACGATTCTACCAAGGTTCCCCTTGACGTTGCCATGGCTCCGCCAAGTTTCCCCTCCAGATCGCCACGGTTCCCCTCCAGATCGCCACGGTTCCGCCAAGTTTCCGCTCCAGATCGCCACGGTTTCGCCAAGTTTTCCTTCCAGATCGCCATGGTTCCGCCAAGTTTCTCCTCCAGATCGCCATGGTTCCACCAAGTTTCTCCTCCAGGTCGCCATGGTTCCACCAAGTTTCTCCTCCAGATCGCCACGGTTCCGCCAGGTTTTCCCTCCAGATCGCCACGGTTCCGCCAAAATTCCCCTCCAGATCGCCACGGTTCCGCCAAATTTCCCCTCCAGATCGCCACGGTTCCGCCAAGTTTCCGCTCCAGATTGCCATGGTTTCGCCAAGTTTTCCTTCCAGATCACCATGGTTCCGCCAAGTTTCTCCTCCAGATCGCCACGGTTCTGCCAAATTTCCCCTCCAAATCGCCACAGTTCCGCCAGGTTTCCCCTCCAGATCGCCACAGCTCCATTGAGTTTCTCCTCAAGATCGCCACGGTTCCGCCAGGTTTCCCCTCCAGATCGCCATGGTTTCGCCAAGTTTTCCTTCCAGATCGCCATGGTTCCGCCAAGTTTCTCCTCCAGATCGCCATGGTTCCACCAAGTTTCTCCTCCAGGTCGCCATGGTTCCACCAAGTTTCTCCTCCAGATCGCCACGGTTCCGCCAGGTTTTCCCTCCAGATCGCCACGGTTCCGCCAAAGTTCCCCTCCAGATCGCCACGGTTCCACCAAATTTCCCCTCCAGATCGCCACGGTTCCGCCAAGTTTCCGCTCCAGATTGCCATGGTTCCGCCAAGTTTCTCCTCCAGATCGCCACGGTTCTGCCAAATTTCCCCTCCAAATCGCCACAGTTCCGCCAGGTTTCCCCTCCAGATCGCCACAGCTCCATTGAGTTTCTCCTCAAGATCGCCACGGTTCCGCCAGGTTTCCCCTCCAGATCACCACGGCTCCATTGAGTCCCCCCCCTCCAGATCGCCACGGTTCCGCTGAGTCCCCCCCTCCAGATCAGCACGGTTCCGCCAAGTCCCCCCCTCCAGATCGCCACGGTTCCGCCGAGACCCCCCTCCAGATCGCCACGGTTCCGCCAAGTCCCCCCTCCAGATCGCCACAATTCTGCCAAGTCCCCCCTCCAGACCACCATGATTTGAGCCCACGAGCCCCTACACTCATCACAACTCTCTGAAATCATGGAGATCTCAGATGAAGTTCCTCAGTGTAAACCCAGAACTGGACATGGTTTCTCCCACAGTTCAGTCACGACCTGTCTCTCCTCGAGTGTTCGCAGTGTTTTCCATCTCGAGATAAACTCTGCGTAACCCACCTTCAGTTGTGTCGGCGTCTCTTTTGGCTCGGACATCGAGACATTCTTTTCCATAAACAGCGACCAAATGCAAACTCAAGTCTTGAAATCAACTCCAGATATATTATCTGGTTAATTTGTTTTAAATGTTGATGGGAAAAGGCTACAACCAACTTCAAAATCTATCTTTGAATCTGTTAAAAAAAACAAACAAAAAAACAAATCAGGAGTGATAAAGTAACTGGCTGTGATTCTTGAACACTTCATGAAATATTCTCAAAACTGAAAGGCTACACTTCGGTCCCATCTCGCTGGCTTCATTGTAAATTTATTGTGGTGGTGAACGGAGGCCAGACTTCTGCGTCAGGACTGAAGGAGCCGACTGGATGAGTGACGTTCAGACATTTGTATCCAGGACTTTATTTGTGGACTTGGCCTCCTCAGTCCTCCGCACTCCAGCCACTAAAGCAGTGTTTTGTGTTTTTTTTTTTTTTTTTCCATCCTTATAAAAGCTGCAGAGTGAAGGGAAATCTAAAGCAGCCTTCAGGGGGCCGTCACCCAACACCTGTCACCCGACACTCTGAGGTGTCAGCACTGGATTACACTCTCACATGCCCCAATGCACATTATTATACAGCAGCCAGCATCGCTTTACTCCAGTCTGGAGCATATTGTACAGAACATTTTCAGCACAGCTTACTGGGTTTTGCATTAATAATCATGACTGTTGCACGCTCACATGCGGTGGATCCGTGATGGGAAGACACGTCTTGATGGTGAGGCCTGTGAACCATCACACAGCAGTGCTGACAAAATAGATCATGATTCATCCACGTCAGTGATTTCGCTGCTTTACTTTAATGATATGGCTGCATGTCATGTTAAGTTAAAATATAAATCAATACGGTGGCTGCTCATGCCTGGTTCTCAGGAAAATAACCGGACAGGATACAGTTTAGTCAAGCGACTGCGGTTCGAGGATTATTTCACCCCCTCAAATCACTTGATTGACATATCTAACTGAAGTGACGCCACCAAAAATACTCCCATGTCTACGTGGGATATGTTACCCACCTGCTGTATTCGCAGAGTAAATTTCAGGACCGTTTCACCAGACGTGGTGCTGTTCACTCACTTTGTGTGATGTCTCATGTCGATCACTTAATGCTGCTCACAGCGCCCGTACTCTGTACTCATCTCGATCTCTCGCCGTCATGATGTCCACTTAAGTTGTATTTTCAACTGCGCAGTGGTGGCCTGGTGGTAAAGGTGCTGGATCACTGATCCTAAGGTTGAGGGTTCAAGCCCCACTCTCAATGGGTTGTCACTGTCCCCCCCAGTGCCGCTAACTTGGTTATCAAAGGCCAGCCATGTCTCTCACTGTCTATGGTGAGAAGTTTATGTAAAAGAACCATTGCTAACTTTCGACGAGAGTAGCTGCAAAGCTGTTAGCGTGTTTCTGCCCTGCGATGGCCTGACGAGTTGTCCAGGGTATACTCTGCCTTTACTCGGAGACGGCTGAGATGGGCGCCAGCCTTCCCGCGACCCTAATTTACGATTAGGTGGTGACAGAAAATGAATGAATGAATGAGTTTTATCTTCACAACCAACCACTTTTGTCTGAGACGTGATGGTTCACATTTGTATCAAAGATCTTTGGACAGGCTTTGAGACAAAAGGAATTTGGTTGCTATGGTAAACATTCGTTTTTTTTTTAATGTCTTCATATCCACAAAAAGTAAAAATTTCTATCACAAGGAGTTGTACAGACATTGAAAAAATGTTGAGTGGCTCTGGTTGCTAAGGTAAACAATGGTTGCTAGGGCAGCACTAGTTTTGGATAATTCTCCAACTGCCTATGATGGAGACTTGATGTTGGGCTCATGGCCGAGTTTGAACGTCGGCTGGAGTGATGTCGCCTGATACAAATCATAAAAGGGATTACAGGGATCCCTCACTTTCCGAAGTTAATTGGGACCGAGACCGACCCCCCCCCCCCCCCTTTGAATTTCGCAAAGTATAATGACCCCACCCAGCTGACGTATACATACATGTACTGTATATGTGTATGAGATTAGACAGAGAGATTTTCTCTCGGCCATTTCCCTTTCTCAGGGGTCGCCACAGCGAATGATTCGCACATTTGATTTGGCGTCGGTTTTACGTCAATGCCCTTCCTGTCACAACCCTTTAGCGAGGGACAGAAACACGCTGACGGCTTTGCAGCTCCTCTTTACGAAAGTCAGCTATGGTTCTTTTACATGAATCTCTCACAATAGACAGTGAGAGACACGGCCCGCCTTTGATAACCCAGTTAGCTGCACTGGGGGCGGACAGTGACAACCTTGTGGAGACTCGAAGCCCCAACCTTAGGATCAGCGATCCAGCGCCCTGTACCACCAGGCCACCACTGCCACATATGTGTATAGAATATCAATAAATACATATTCAGTGCTATAATAATCACAATTAAACATCAAAAAATGATGCATAAGATGTAAATAAAATATATATATACACACACGTACAGACGCACGCGTGCAGATGCACACCTCACAAAAATGTAACTGGTTTTGATGGGAGGTTTTGGGTTGTTTTTTTGTTTTGTTTGTTTAGGGTTTTTTTGCATAATTGGCCTTGTTTTTGCGCCATTTTCCTTAACATTTTCCCCTATTCTTCCTTAATTTCCTTATTTTTTAATTCGATGAATATTAAAAAAATAAAATAAAGCCATGATGCACTGAAGACGCATGAATTGAAGCACGAATTCGCGAGGGATCCCTGTATCTTGCAGCAACGGTTCTTCAACTTATTCAAACTGTTAATCATTTTTAATTTCATGCCATAAACATAATGTCTAAAGAATGAATAGAAAAGCATGTGGAATTCAGCAGGAGTGAGTGTTTCCTGTGGCAGCTTGGGGTGAAGGTGGAGGTTGTTTATACGGAGCAAAATATTGACCACCAGAAGACATTACAGAAACAATGAAGTTTACATGATATATAAACATTGTGTGGAAGGAATTCTGTCTGGTGTGTTTGTGTGCGTCATAAAAAAAAAAAAAAAAAGTTTCTCCAAGTACATTGAAATTCAATTAATTTATAAATGAATTAATTTGACTTGATCTTTTTAGGGTCGCCGGAAGGCTGTGGTTTGAAGGGCACCCTGAACAATCCCGCCAGCCTATCACAGCTTCAACACATGTGCACACACACGCACAGCACTGTTCATACTCGCACCTCAGGGGCAATTCGGAACCTCACATAAGCCTGAAGGCAGTGTCTTTATGCTGTCGGAGGAAACCGGAGTGTGAGGATGAAACCCATCTGGAGAACACAGGGGAAGCACGTGTCGGTTTTTCTTGATGGAGTTTGATTCTAACACTTGGAGCAGACACGGAAAGGTCCATGAGAAACGTTTTACACCATCGGTGTGTTTTGTGTTTCCTGGCAGAACCTTGAACTCTCGCCGCGGTCTGCAATGTATAAAAACGTTTGCGGGGAGAGAGAGAGAGAGAGAGAGAGATGCTGTGGAGCCACTTTATGACGTTCTTTACGATCTTTGCGGCATTTTGTACCCCAATCAGCTTTAGTGTAGTGCGCTTGATGTTGCGTTTATTGTTGCTCTTCCTGTATTTTGTGGAAAGATTGGCCGAGCGGCGATACTGTCCATTAGCACAACGCGGGGCAGGAAATGAGCTTCTCCTCCATCTTTCCCTCTATCGACTTCCCTGAGGGCTCTCTGCTAACCACACTGCTCTTCGCTAATCTCTCTCACACAAACACTACTCGCCCTCTGTGTGTGTGTGTGTGTGTGTGTGTGTGTGTGTGTGTGTGTGTGTGTGTCCTGGTGTTATTTTTATGTATGTTTGTGTAATTATGTGTCCTTCCTTAATTAAGCTCCTAATGTAGCTATGTGGTTACGGAGCTGATGCAGAGTGACCTCCATAAGATCATAGTGTCTCCGCAACCCCTCAGCTCTGACCATGTCAAAGTCTTTCTCTACCAGATCCTTCGAGGTAAGAAACCTACACACACGTACACACCTCATGCATCTGTCCAGGTCAAAGCCACACCCTTCTGGAACTTTCCAAATTGAGATGTTCTCTTCCAGTTCCTCTGAGGCCAGGAGATCTCATAAATAATTCATGTGTAGAGAAAGATTTCACAGATTAAAGCTGCATGATGTACTGTTGGGGAATTTGATGGTCTGGTCGGAAATTGCTATTGCAATCTGCTCGGGTCAGGACTTTTGATAAGATGGGTTGGGCTGTAGAGTGATGTCTACGCAGATACATCAACTTCTTTACAGGAGTCACTTGAAGAACTCTGCAGGTCAGACTTCATTTTTTTTCCCGTTATATTTGTGATTCAAGGCTGACCAGCAGCAGCACAAGTTCACTAAATTCATCGTTTTGGTTAGTTGCGCTTCAGTTTGGCGAGAACATGCTAACTCTGACGTGTGTAAGTGTACACTTCAGGCTTGTGAGGTAGTGAAAAACAAGCAGGGATGACTCGAATCTCTTTGGTGAAAATAAATAAGTAAATAAAGGACAAGCTTTGAAGTGGCGAATCAGTCGCCCCCGGCAGCCGTTGTTATTTTCTTACTGTTGTATTGCACATAGCTAGAAATGAGCGAATAAACAGAAATCACACTGAACCTGGAACTGATATCAATCGCGGGAGTAGAAGTGCACTCAGAGGGCGGAGCTCCACCAAGATCGTGCAACTTCTTCCTTTTGTGGGTTACAATGGCGGTCAATGTCAAATTACTTTGCACCCTTGCGACCTTTTCCAAAAATTTTATTTAAACATTTAACTTTTTTTTTTTTTCTTGCCACATTCTGGGAGACTTTTGCTTTCGTGTACATTGTTTTAAAAATTATTTAAAAACTTCCTGGATTTGGATCACACCCAAAATTTAATTAGTGCTCTGTTCGCCTAAGATCCTCTTTTCTGAAATTTTTGTGAAAATTCTATTACTATTATTTTTTTTCTTTAAAAAAAAAAAAAAAAAAAAAGGCCTAATTACTTATAACTTTTAAAATATTTAATGCATATATTGAAGTGATCACTATGAAGAAAAATATTAAGTGTTAAATGAAAATTTATTCGAGTTCGGTGAAGAGCCGATACCAATTCTGGATGCAGGATTTTCTTTTTTTTCAGGATTCTTAAATATTGACACTTTTAAGATTCTTGACATTTTAGCTCATATGGCAGACTGTTGGACTTGGTGGAGGTTTGCACTCTGTGAACTGCGTTGCTTCTTAACACCACATGGGATTGAAATACAAACAATTATACCAAGTTTTCCCAAATAAAGTCTTTCTACAAATCCTCAAAAATTACAAATCCAGAACAGCGGTAGGCCGGTGGTGAGGTGCTGAATTACCTTTCCTAAGGTTGGGGGGTTCAATCCCGCCACTCACCGGGTTATTAACTGGGTTATCAAAGGCCGGCCATGTCTCTCATGTCTGCGGTGAGAGGTTCATGTAAAAGAACCATCGCTGACTTTAGTCAAGAAGAGCTGTATAGCCGTCAGCGTGTTTCTTCCCCGCGGTGGCCTCGCGAGCTGTCCAAGGTGTAGTCTTCCTTCTCCCAGAGTCGGCTGAGATGGGCGCCAGCCTCCCCGTGACCCTAATTCGGATTAAGTGCTTCAGTAAATGAATGAATGGATGAATAAGAACAGTAATAAAAAAATCTATGATAGTTACATAAACTAATTCTCAAACTTTTATTACGAGGATTGGAACGTTAAAAGTCTCCTGTAAGAAATCCATTAAAATTCGGTTCTTGTTCTCGGATTTCATTTCGACCAGAAAGCACTCTGCGGGGCGAGATTACGAGCTGTCCGTGAGCCTCTTTGAGGCAAATCATCATGAGCTATCTGGGCGGAAGACGGTTAAATGGAAAGCGCTTCCTGCGGTGTGTGTTAACCCGATAAGGGCCGCACTGCTTTCGTGCTGATGTAGGACGCTCCAGAGCTGGACGTTTCCCAACACTCGGATCAGATGATCTCATTTTTGTATGATTTTTACTCTCATCAAAGATTTCAATGATCCGATGTGGGTGGGGTCATCTCAGAAGAGGCCACACCCGTTCTTTCACTGTTAGCATCATTGATGCCTTAGTCTCATAGAATTAGTGGAAGTGAGTCACGCTCATAGAATAAGTAAACGTCCCAGTAGTGGAACCAAGCTGCCGAGTTTTTCTTTGATTTCCCTCCATCCGGATCATCCCTTCATCTGGCTGGTTGATTTTCTTACCATGATTTTTGTCGTCACATCCTCAGGTTTGAAGTATCTGCACTCAGCCGGCATCCTGCACAGAGACATCAAACCTGGCAACCTTCTCGTCAACAGCAACTGTGTGCTCAAGGTTAGTATCTCGTGTCTGTATTCAGTGTCGCAGTCGTACACCCGCGTGTCTTCCTCCAAGGACAACGATATTTATAGAAGCATCTTTTTTACCATTGTTTTCTTTTTTTCAGTTATTATTGTGAAATAACCCATACAGGAGGTTCAGTGGTAGGTAAAAGGTGCTGGATCACTGAATCCTAAGGTTGTGGGTTTAAACCCCACTCTCCACGGGTTCTCACCGCTGTCGCCCCAGTGGTGCTAACTGGGTTATCAAAGGCCGTCCGTGTCTCTCACTGTCTGTGGTGTGAAGTTCATGTAAAAGAACCATTGCTAACTTTCGACAAGAGCAGCCGCATAGCAGACGGCGTGTTTCTAGCCTGCGATGGCCTGGCGAGCCGTCCAGGGTGTACTCTGCGCTTGCTCAGAGTCAGCTGGGATGGGCACCAGCCTCCCCTGACCCTAATTAGGATGACACGGTTCATAAAATGAAAGAATGAATGAATTACCCATACAGGGTGTTTCAGAAGTTAATGGGTCTCAAATCGGTGTAAAATGGAGCCGTAGTGGTTTGGCTCACAGCAAAGAGGTCCTGGGTTCAAGTCCCAAGCTCGATGAGGGTTTTTTTTTTGTGTGTTTGTGTGTGGATGAGTTTGCATGTTCTTCACGTGCTTGCATGGGTTTCATTAGGGTACTGAAGATGGGGGGAGTCTGGAGTGTGAAGTACTGAACGGTTCCACGAGTGTTGAGAATGCAATGGCCTGGCGAGCTGTTCAGGATGTACCTCGCCTTTGCCTCGAGTTGGCTGATATGGTGACCCTCCCCACAACCCGAGTGTGTTTTTTGGAAAAAACTTCAATTTCAGTCACCCAAAATTGTCTGGATGGGTTTTTTTTTTTTTTTTTTTTAATTATCTGTATATTTGCAGCCTGTGTCCATCCCCAGCTGAATCTTCACCTCTGTTTACTGTAAATGGGGTGTAAACGTTGCCCCCGGGGCGCCGTCAGTGCTACCCTCCCTTTTTTCTCTCTTAAAATAACCCACCATATGTCGAGATCTTTAAAGTAAATGCACAATGGTGCTGCTGGTGGATGTGTATGAGTGTTGTATTGGAGGTGACAGTAATTCAGGTCCTATTTTATTTTTTAGATCAAACACAAACACACACACAGTTTGGCTACACGAGGTCACGGCTGCTTTAGGATTGATTTATGTGCTTAAGTTGCAGCATAAATCTTTATTCTTGAGCCCAAAGGCAGAGCACTGCTAAAACTTTGTGTGTGAGGGAGGGAGGGAGAGGCAGAGGGGGGGTAGAGAGAGAGAGAGAGAGAGAGAGAGAGAGAGAGAGATGGAAGGAGAGGCAGAGAGGGGGTGGGAAGGGGGAAAGAGAAGGAGAGGGAGGAGAGAGAGGGGAGAGATGGAGGGGAGGGAGGGAGGGAGACAGACACGGGGGCACACGGGAGAGAGGGAGAGACACACGGGGGAGAGAGAGAGACACGGGGGGGGCACGGAGAGAGAGAGAGTAGGTCACGTTGCTAGAGAAATGTCCTCCAGGCGGAATATGGGATAGATGAAGCTCTCCGGCTGCAGATCGCGAATTATTTAGCATGAATTAGCTCATTAATCCTTTAAGCTCCATTTCCGGAGAGAGAAAACATTTTTCCTCCTTTTCGCCCCGTGCTCGCTGATCTTCTCAGAAGTCCTCGGCCGTGTTTGATTGGCTGTCCGCAGGTTACCCCGAACCCTTCCCTGGTTGCCGTTATGTTTTTCTCTCTTTCCGGTTTACACTCTGATTAACATCTCGCTCCTGAAGTCTCCGGCTCTGTGCTCTGCCTGGGCCAGGCCTTGAAGCGACGGAAAGCTGTTGTTCCTGATTAATTGGGAGCATTTCACTTCGCTCTAGATCTCTAATCTCGCTCGTTCTTCTGCTTCACTTCCTGTCCTTCTGTCCGCCCATTTATTTTAAGCCAAAGCGAAAAAGCAGTGAGAAGTAAAACATGGATTTTAATCTTTTGTTAAACGGTTTCGTCGGATTTTTTTTTCCTCCCCGAATACGACTTGGTGTGAAGGTGAGTATAAGATAAATACCAGATGGTGGGTGGATGAAATGTTTTCTCATTCTGTCCCCGTCTCTACTAGCTCCCGCCCCCTGTTTTTGATGTCACCTCTGCCTTGCACGTCCCCGACCTGTGCGCACTGGTATGCTATAAACACTTTCTCACCGCAGATCTGTGACTTCGGTCTTGCTCGGGTGGAAGAGCCGGACGAGTCACGTCACATGACCCAGGAAGTGGTGACACAGTACTACCGCGCACCAGAGATCCTCATGGGAAGCCGCCATTACACCAACGCCATCGACATCTGGTCCGTGGGCTGCATCTTCGCCGAGCTTCTGGGCCGACGCATCCTCTTCCAAGCTCAAAGCCCCATCCAACAGGTACGCACGCCAGCGTCTTCTCCATTCATACAGGTTGACTTTCAGTACTTTTTTAAACTTATGGCTCACTTGTTCAATAATTAACATTCTGTACTTTTGGAGGCGAGGTGGATGTTGCTGAATAATTCTTCAGGCGGAGCATCGAGGGAACTGTTCAAATCGGCGACACCCACTGAGCCTGAGCCAAATCACTGTTTTATTATCTATATCATGGGAACATAAAAACAAATTAAATCTGATATTTTATTCAGTCATTTGCGGAGCCACTTAAATCCTATTAGGGTTGGAGCCCATCCCAGCCGACTCGACGTGAAGGGAGGTGACGCCACTCGTTCGCCAGTCCAGGCCACACACAGCTATTCACACTCGCACCTCAGGGCAATTTGGAACTGCCAGTTAGCCTAATGTGCATGTCTTTGGACTGTGGAAGGAAACCAGAGGACCCGGGAGGAAACCCACGCAAGCACAGGGAGAGCATTAAAACCTCTGCAGAGACGCACCTGAGCCCGGGACACAAACCCAGGACCTGCTTGCTGTGAGGTGGAGGTGTTAATGACTGCGCCACTCTTCCGCCCTCGATATGACTTCTCGATCATACGCCCAGTACCCGAACCACCACATCACCAGCCCTACAGCGGAAATAGCAGATACAGTAACCCCCTGTTATTCGCGGGGGTTGCATTCCGCCCCTTCCCGTGGATCCTGAAAATCCGCGAGTTATTGATGCAGTTTTCAAACCCTGTGTATGATATTCCATGCGTTAAAGCTTGTTAAACCCAGTCTCTCGCCAGTCTTCCTCATTAATACAGTAATAATGCAGTAACATGTCTCAATGATGAATAAAAACTTTTTCATTTTGTACTGTGATAATATTTATGAATAAATAAAGCGCTGAGGCTCCTTACCAGAAGCTAGAGAAGATGCAGGGCGTTTGAGTGACATTTTGAACACACGAAAAAAAACGTGAATTCACAATTCAAGCAATCACGTTGATGACATGTACACGAAGGAGAAACAAAGAGGTGTACACATCATCTGCAACCAATCAGCAAGAGGGAGAAACAAAACATCTCAGCCATTGGATAAATTTGAATCACGTGCCAGTGACTTCCGAGTATGCAGAGTCGCGACCGGTGAACCGCGAATGTTATTTAATTAACATAATTAATAAACACAGGTGTTTTTTTTTTTTTTTGGATGTGAGATTTCTTTTCGCTTTTTTCTTTTTCACGGGTCACCGCAGTGAATGATTCGCACGTTTGATTTGGCATAGGTTTTTACAGAATACATGTGTGTGAACGAGAAGGACCCAAGAGGAACGGTGAGGTTACAGGGAGCAGAGATAACGAAGGTGGAGGATTTTCAGTAGTTCGGCTCAACAATCCAGAGCAATGGAGAGTGTGGAAAAGAGGTGAAGAAGCGTGTGCAGGCAGGTTGGAATGGTTGGAGAAAAGTGTCCGGTGTGATGTGTGATAGGAGGGTATCGGAAGAATGAAAGGAAAAGTGTACAAGACGGTGTTGAGGCCAGCGATGTTGTATGGTTTAGAAACAGTGGCGCTGGGGAAAAGACAGGAGGCAGAGCTGGAGGTAGCAGAGATGAAAATGTTGAGGTTCTCTTTGGGAGTAACGAGGATGGATAGGATCAGGAATGAGTACATCAGAGGGACAGCACATGTTAGATGTTGTGGAGACAAAGTCAGAGAGGCTAGATTGAGATGGTTTGGACATGTACAGAGGAGGGATAGTGAGTATATTGGTAGTAGGATGCTGAGGTTGGAACTACCAGGCAGAAGGCCTCGAGGAAGACCAAAGAGACGATTCATGGATGTGGTGAAGAAGGACATGAAGGTAGTTGGCGTAAGAGAAGAAGATGCAGAGGATGGGGTGAGATGGAGGCAGGTGATTCGCTGTGGCGACCCCTGAAGGGAACAGCCGAAAGGAAAAGAAGAAGATTTGGTTCATAGGTTTTTATGTCGGATGTCCTTCCTGACATAACCCTTTAGCGAGGGACAGAAACACGCTGACGGCTTTGCAGCTCCTCTTTACGGAAGTCAGCAAGGGTTCTTTTACATCAACCTCTCACCATAGACAGTGACAGACATGGCCCGCCTTTAGATAATCCAGTTAGCTGCACTGGGGTGACAGTGACAACATTGTGGAGAGTGGGACTTGAACCCCCAACCTTAGGATCAGCGATCCAGCGCCCTATGCCACCAGGCCACCACATCTGTGTGTGTGTGTGTGTGTGTGTGTGTGTGTGTGTGTGTGTGTGTGTTTTAAATGGTGCTAACCGCAGGGGCAGTGGTGACCTGGTGGTAAGGTGCTGGATCACTAATCCTAAAGTTGGGGGTTGAAGCCCCACTTTGAAAAGGTTGTCACTGCCCCCCCCCCAAATCCCAGTGCAGCTAACTGGGTTATCAAGGGCCGGCCATGTCTCTCACTGTCTATGATGGAGGTTCATGTAAAAGAACCATTGCTGATTTTCAACAAGAGGAGCTGCATAGCTGTCAGCGTGTTTATGGCGTGGCGAGCCGTCCAGAGTATATTCTGCCCTTGCCTGGAGTCGGCTGAGATGGGCACCAGCCTCCCCGTGACCCTAATTAGGACTCCGCGGTTCAGAAAATGAATCTGTGCTAATCTGTGCTAATCGGTTTGCATACTGTTTGGTCATCTATTGTCTTAGTTTATACATTTTTGTTTATATAGTCTTACCTACTACACTTGAACATAGCCAGACAGACTTGTGTGAAAATTTCCTCAGGGATTCCTGTGAGAGACTCATGCTGGACATCCTGATCATAAATTTCACCTTTTTAAACTTTTTTTTTTTTTTTTTTTTTTGCAATTAGTTGTAAAGTGGCAGTCAGAAAGGGGTCAAACTGTGTCCTCCTGTTGTGCTTTTTGGCACATTATACACAAACATGCTAAAAAAAAAACCCCCAGTGAGAAATGAAGAGGGTGAGAGTCTGAACACAGCAGGGCTGAGCTCAAGGCTGTGTGTTCCTAACGACCGTGAAGTGTGATTTATGGGATGGAGACCAGGATCTCTGCTGAACAAGCACTAAAGTCGCACAGCAATGCTTCAGACTTTACAGTCTACTTAATGGAATGTGCAAGAATAGAATAAAAACAACATCCATGAGACTATCATGAGGTTTTGTTTTATTTTTATTTACTTATTTATTTATTTTTAGCGGTCACGAGTAATACACTCCGTTAGGATTTCCGTTTGAACCGTATCGCTTATGGAATAGTCGTAGGTCAGGAAAAAAAGAATTACAGTCACACCCTGACTCGCTGCAATCACATACACGCTGTAATCAATGTTATTACAGGAAACGAATAGGCGCCACAGCGGTCAGCATGTCCGCCTCACTGCAGGGAGGTCCCGGGTTCGATTTCTGGGCTCAGGTGTTTCTCTGTGGAGCTTGCACGTTCTCCCCATGCTTGCACAGGTTGCTTCTGGATACTCCGGTATCCTCTGACGGGAAAATTATGAGGTGGTTCTTTTATTCTAAAGAGGAATAAAACACAGTGGAATGAACTGTTCCTGGAGAATAATTGTTCTTGTGGTGATAACAGCGGCTCCTTTTCATGACGCCATCCAGCATGTGATGATTTTCTGATAACAGCATGAGACAAAGTGTTTCAATCCTCATTTAATACCGCCTCTGGGAGTTGGGTTCTGTTTGTGCCTTCTATCAAGGCTTGTGGTGTTGGATACATCAATCAATGCAGTATATTTGTTGCTCGATTCTGATTGGTTAGAACAAGCAGCAGTTCCTGAAGTAAAGAAAATGGCTTTTGTTATATTGATTGGCTGCAGAAGAAGAGGTGTGTGTGTGTGTGTGTCCTTTTATACCTCAACTCCAGCTGTGTGTGTGTGTGTGTGTGTGTGTGTGTGTGTTGATGGAGGAGTGTGTACAGCTGGACGTCAACCCACACTGGAATGTGCACTCACAGCACATATAACTAACCCTCCTCCTCGCCCCCTTTAAATCTTATACAACTCTTGACGGAGTGGAATTTTGTTTACTTGACTATACAGTGCGAATAAATGGGTGCATAAATCAAAGAGCATTAATTCTGAATATTTAAAACCAGATTAATAATGGTATCAAAAGTCATTACTCTGTAACATGTGCACCGTTTCTAAGCAACATTTAAAAAATATTATTCTTCTTGTTGTTGGTGTTGTTGTTGATATTTATGAATACAGATATACCTCGGCTTAAGTCGTTTCGAGTTCAGTTGTTCTCGATTAGTTTTGATGGGGGGCTTTGGGTTGTTTTTGTTTTTTTTTTGCATAATTGTCCGTGTTTTTCGGAATTTTCCTTCACTTTTTCCCTATTCTTCCTTAATTTCTTTATTTTTTAATTCAATTAATATTTTGAAAAAATGCAATTGCACTGAACCCTCATGAATTGAAGCACAAAGTAGCGAGGGATCCCTGTGTGTGTGTGTGTGTGTGTGTGTGTGTGTGTGTATATATATATATATATATATATATATATATATATATATAAATAATATATGGCACGGTGGTGTAGTGGTTAGCACGTCCGCCTCACAGCAAGACGGCCCGGGTTCGATTCCCGGCCTGGGCGTTTCTGTGTGGAGTTTGCATGTTTTCTCCGTGCTTGTGCGGGTTTCCTCCGGGTGCTCCGGTTTCCTCCCGCAATCCAAAGACGTGCACTGTAGGTTAATTGGCCGTTCTAAATTGACCGTAGATTCTCTCCTGCAGCGGCACTGGAACCCAGTCGTATCGGCATTTTCCTTTCCATTGGATCCTTCCGGTGGCGCCGAGACGGGGGGGACTTGCTACTTGGGTAACAGCCTGTCCATCATTACTCCCTACCCAGGCTCTGTGCACTGGGGGGTATCACCAGCCGGGATACCGGCCAGAGCGCAGCCATAGTCCTTTGGGACTGACGGAGGCCTACCATATATATCTATATCTATATATATATATATATATATATATATATATATATATATATATAATTTGTTTATTTATTAGATAATATTACACAAGTACATTTGACCAAGCCTTGCCTATAGACAAGCTAATTCAATTTAAGTCGTTTTTCGACTTGCATCATCTTTCCTGGAACCAATTAACCTCAGCCGAGATATACCTGGAATTCTATTCAGAAAGGTTTAGAGTATTGCATAATAAAGGCATTTTGGAACCGGGTCAGTAGGAGATCCAGTACTCGGAGCCTGCTTGGACCCCTATGATCGCTGCTCACTTGCCGTGTTTGTAGTGTCTTGTTTGAGTCTGAAAAAATAATTTCTGAAATTATTTTTTAATAATCATTCAGACTGTTTATTCCAGAAACAGTTTGTGCTGATGGAGAGCTGCACTTGATGTCTTTTTATTTATTTATTTATTATTTATTTTATTGAATAAATAATTACAGTACATTAATTCATATTATTTAGTTGTTATTTTTTTTTGTCATTCAGAATTTCTCTCACTTTTTCTCCCTATTAGTTGGATTTGATCACTGACCTATTGGGGACGCCGTCTCTGGAGGCCATGAGGACAGCATGTGAGGGAGCTCGGGCTCATATACTGAGAGGACCACATAAACAGGTACATCTAGTTAGTGATGGATTTCATGAATGGAGTCGACGCTACATGAGCTTGGCCCGGTTTCCCAAGTCACTGATACTTTTTTTGCCTTGGACGACGACTTTCAACCTCCGTTTGCTGCTCAACAATCCTCAGGATACATGTACTGCTCAGTAATTCTATTTCTAAGTCTGTACACAGGCTTATCCGGGGTTAGCACCGCAGCACGCTGTCTGCAATTTCCGCAAAAAAAAAAAAAAGCATGGAGAGCCACGATTTATGATCACGATTGGGGTATAAAAAGGAAGCAGGGTGTATCCAAGAGATGAAATCTAAATGAATCACATTTCCAAATTCATCAACATCTCTTAGAAAGGCACATTGAGGTCTATTAAGCTGTGTTGTGCTACACTACGATTTCCACATTCTGTCAAAATAGGTGTCGATCGTAATGTGTCGTAGTGTTCACAGCAAACATTTTGAAACAACCAGGTTCCACCAATCCATCAGCAATCCACCAAGGGCCTTCAAGATCATCACAATTCCACTCCCCCTCTCCCCCTCCCCTCACACACACACACACACACACACACACACCTCACGACTCTCCCAGATCGCAGAGAATTGCTTTGCCACGGAGTGTCTGGTTGCCTAGGTAACCTTCTCAGATGTGTCCAAGCAACACTCTGGGCTATATCTAACTAGTTCATGAATGGCTTATATTATTATAACACAGGGCAGTGGTGGCCCGGGGGTAAGGTGCTGGATAACCGATCCTAAGGTTGGTGTTTTAAGCCCCACTGTCTACGGGTTGTCACTGCTGTCCCACCAGTGCACCTAACTGGGCTATCAAGGACCGGTCTTGTCTCTCACTGTCGATGGTGTGAGGTTCATGTAAAAGAACTATTGCTGACTTTTGTCAAGAAGCGCTGCATAGCCGTCAGCATGTTTCCGAGCTGCGATGGCCCGGTGAGCTGTCCAGGGTGTACTCTGCCCTCGCCCCCAGTCGGCTGAGATTGGCATCAGCCTCCCCGCGACCCTAATCGGGATTAAGCAGTTCAGTAAATGAATGATTATTATTAAACACCGCTTAATATTATCAGTGTTGCCATGCGGCAAGTATAGGGTGGAGGCTCTCGTACACCATAAACCAGTAAGAGTTACGCGTATATAAATATTTACTCATGGGAAATGCGAGCAGTGTTGGAAATGTAGATCCCAAGCATCATACAGTATTTCAGGTTAACATCCTTGTAAAATTTCTGTGTGCAGTTGTAAATATCAGGATATTTCCACACAGTGCTGGGCATTGCTGTGTTTGCGTGGGTTTCTCCCACAGTTCAAAGACGTGCACATTACGCTTATTGGCTGTTCCAAATCCCATAGGTGGGAGTGTCAATGTGTGAGTGTGTGTGTGTGTGTGTGTGTGTGTGTGTGTGTGTGTGTGTGTGTGTGTGCTTTGGTGACCCTAAGAAGATAAAGCGCCTCTGCGAATGAATAATTGAAGGATTTGAGTGATGAGCTGCCTCTCTGTGTTGATTTTGTTGGAATAATTAAACTCGTGCTCAAAACGAAAAGTGTTTTCAGCTCTCAGTGTTTGGAGGCATCTGTTAATGAACGGTACCTTGAAGCTCTTTGCATAAATCATGAAAGTTCAGTGCAGTCTCCTGCCGTCCCCAGCCTCTATGCTTTGCTTGCAAAGATTTCACAGCTCATTGACCTTACACGGACCCTTGTTGCTCCTCCTAAGCGTTCGCTGAGGCAGCGATATTTTGTTTTTAATAGGTTTGATGTTTTTCGTGGACGAATCGCGTATATATATATATATATATATATATATATATACAGTAAAACCTCCGCTGACGAACGCTTAAGCTCACGAACTTTTCACCTGAAGAACATTAAATTTGCGAGCATATAGTCTCTGCTGACGAACTAGTTTTCGGCGGACGAATCCAACCACGCGGTCGAACAGCGCCACGGTGGCGGCCACGAGAAGCGGACGCACGCTCACGGTGTCACAGTTCGTCACCCCTTTCTTTGAATGGTGAAGTGGTTTGTGTTTGCTAGACATTTTGGACCATATTGAGTGTACTTTTGCTATTATGGGACCGAAAAAGACCCCACCACAGGCGGAGATCATTGAAAAACACGAACGAGGTGTGCGTTTGTGTGACTCAGCGTCCCAGTACCAGTACGCTAAGTCTACCATTGCTCCCATCCTTAAGAACAAGGAAGCTATTAAAGGTGCGTGTGTGGCTAAGGGTGTTTCCAAACAGTAGGCGTTTCCAAACACGCCTTCCAAACAGTAAGTCCCTCCCTCCCTCCCTCCCTCCTCCTCCCTCCCTCCTCCTCCCACTCCATTCCATCAAGCCGTCAACTACCATCACAAAGGTAAATAAACCCACTTTATTATACAGTACAGTTTATTTCTTTAATTACAATACAATAGCACATTTATTATACATAAAATAAGGTATATTTTTGTGTAGTTTTAAGGCTTATTTAGTAGAAAATTGTTTTATGGGGACCTGGGAACGGATTATTCTCATTTTAATGGTTTCTTATGGGAAATAAATGTTCGGAAGACAAACTTTTCGCCTTACACACACTTTCTGGGAACCAATTATGTTCGTGAGCAGAGGTATCACTGAATATATATATATATATATATATATATATATATAATAACACAATAATATAATAGTATAATATAATAATAGCACAATAATATTGCTTTTGTTCGAATGTGGTTCACGTGTCATACCTGATAGGTTGATAAATAAACAATTGTAAACATCACTTGATTCCTGTCAGTGTACAGCATAAAAAAGGTGGCATTTTCAGTACACCATGTTCATGGCTTCTTGTTTCATATTTACGCATCATTTTCTTTTATTTGTCTCTGGGTTTGATTATAAAAATAAATAAACCAAGCAAACAGGATTTGGGGATTTCTGCTGGTGAAAAGAAACGGTGCCGTTGTAGCACAGCACTGTTCGACCGACTCACCGTCGTTGAGCTGTAGTTTGAGCACGGCAGCCGCTCAGAGGTTTTATTTATTTATTTTTTTTCGTGTCATGCATGCTGCACCTGTTGAAAGAAAGTTTTTCAAGCATGTGGGATGATGTGCTGGCTTTTTAAACAGGGCAAGTGTAAGCAAGGCAAAGTTATTTACATTCCAAAAATATTCTCGAAAATATTTGTTCTCTATCGTTTGGATGTTCTTTTGCAAAATTGCCATGTTTTACACTGGACTTTTTGAATTGTTTGTACTGGACTGCCAATTTTCTCCGTGTAACCCTGTACAATATTCTACTTTTTACTTTGTCTACCTTAAATTATTATTCATCCACAATCAGATACCCAATTATATACCCACGATTCTATTACTTTTTCATGGGCTATCATAGCGTCTTTATTTGTTTATTGAGTTTTATTTTTACAATATTTGTCCCTACCTTAAGTTTGTTACTTAAAGCAGAAGTTTGTTTGTTTACTGTAACTACTCCTGGAAACTGTATATAGTGCTACCTTGACTTATGAACGTCTTTTACAACAAATTTTCCATGATACGAGCTTCAATCCACCAAAAATGTTCCCCATCCAACCAGCAACATTTTGATTTCTGAGCTCTGCTGGGGAAATGGCTTTTCCGGGCTGATCAGCCTCGTATTCTTCTGCGTGTATTCCTCCGCGCTCAAAGAGCACCTTGTACAGTGCGTCTCAATTATTTTCTGTGATGCCCCTATTGGAAGAAACCCCCCCCCCCCCCCCCCCATAACCCACTATTTTAGAAGCACTGGCCTTGTGGGAGCTCACCACAAGCCTTTCCTCGCTGGCATTCATAGCATGCACATGCACAAAATTCTCTTCCTCCTCTGTTACGCACCACTTTATGCCTGCCCACATGACATATTCGCGTCCACGTGGCATCTTTGCCGCAGTCGATGATCGGAAGGGTTATGGTTTACTTATTGTTTATTCTTGTTTTATTATTATTTGCTATTAATTATTCTGAATGTTAATGTGCGTTATTATTATTATTATTATTAAATATTTCTTGTTTTTACATGTTTATCCTTAATATATTATGTGAAATACACGTGTTTGTGTCAGGTTATGAGTTTGGGAGGGGGTTGGGACAGATTAATTGGTTTTAAATTATTTCCAATGATGATTTTTGTTTTATCGAACAAATATTTTGACTTACAAGCTTGCCTTCGGAACGGATTAATTTCGTAAGTCAAGGTACCACTGTACTTCCATGTGGGGTTCATAAAGTATCCATCCATCTGTCCATCTATAAAAACACAACTTTAAAGTTGTCTTAGTTTACATTTCCAGATGTTAGCCCTTGCCAAGTTTCTGCTGAAAAGCCAACAGCCAATTAGCATCGTGATGCGTAACGACCCATCACCATTGAAATGCATAACGGCCAATCAGCCTTGCCATACATAAAAGTCGATTAGCACCGCAGTACTTAACAGCCAGTCAGCCTTGCTATTGCACAAAGCCATTCAGAGTTGAAGTGCATTACAGCCAATCAGCATTATGATACAAAAAAGTTGATTAGCACTGCAGTACATAACGGCCAATCAGCCTTGCAATTGCTAAAAAACATTTAGAGTTAAAGTGTGTTACAGCGAATCAGCATTGTAATGCAGAACATGCAATTATCATTATCATGCATAGCAGCTGATCAGCCCTGATGATGCAAAAAAGCCAATCAGCATCGGGATGTATGACTGCCGCATAACTGCTGGTTAGCATTCTGATGATTAAAAGCTAATTAGCGTCGCAATGCTTTCTGGCTTATCAGCACTGCGATGCATATTGGCCTTGATGTCTAACAGCCAATGAGCATCATGATGTATGACAGCCAATCAGCACCATGATGCATGACATCCGATCAGTATTGTGATGCTCAACAGCAAAATAGCACCGCAATGTATATTGGCTGATCACCACTCCGATGCATAACAGCCAATCAGCATTGCGGCGGCAGCAAGGAGTAATACTGCGGCTAGTTACCGGTCCAGCCTCATTCGTCCACCCCAGGTGAGTTAATTTCTAATTGCTCTTGCTTATCATCCACTCTGCTCTTCATACACACTCCTGAGCTGGATTTATTTCTTCATGGCCCTGGGCTTCTTGGGGTTCCCTGCTGGTAATGTTGAGGATGTGGAGGCAGTTGAGACCCTGGGCGGACTGGAAGAGGTGTTTCTGTGAATAGTGGGGACTGGGAGACGTGGGTATCGAGGCTTCTTGGGACGCTGCTGCTTTTTCAGGTGAAGGTGTGGGTGGTAGAGATGGAGCCTCGCATGTTTGCCCTGAGGACGGCTGCTTCTTCCTGGACTTGAAAGGCCTCTTTGGAACTTGCACAATACAACAGCGAGAAACATTTCTGAGTCTACAAATGTACGTGATCAGTCTAAATTCGGGGATCATGCAGGGACGATGCGCACATAGCTCGTTATTCATTTGATGATATTCGTCCAGTGTTTGCTCTTTTTTTTTTAAGTGATAATTTGTTGAACTACTCAGATTTCATTTCATTTGTTGTCACGTCATATTCTTCAGCACTCAGCAATCAATTTGTCGGGCATTATTTGCTTTCGTATTTGTTCGTATTTGGACTTTTGTAATTCGTTCATGTTCATTTCTTTAGTACATTATAGTGTGACGGTCGCTTCACGGCCAGTCAGCGTCATGATGCATAACACAGTGTAGTGACACTCAACAGTTAATCAGCTCCTTTAAATTAACATCCATATGCCTAACAGCCAATCAGAACGGAGACTATAGCAGCCAATCATCACTGTGATGCACAGGGACGCCAGCTGGAGAGCCATTCAACCAGAATCCCGCTGATAGGCGTGTCATTTGCGTGGGTGTTTAGTCCTCTGGTATGGATCATGAGGTGTGACGGCGTGATGAAACTGAACAGCGGTATTTTGAAAACCATCTTTTATATGACTGGACAAATTCTAATCAGCAAATGGAAACAATTTCCAGATGTTACTGTGTAATATAAACGTCACTGCCTCTGGGTTTGTTCGAGACTGTTTGTGTAGTTATTTCTGTCAAGAGATACAAACTAAAACTTCCACATGTTTCCAAACACTGTCACAGCGGTCGTGTGCCATCTCGGACAACACGGCTGTTTTTACAATGATCAGCGAGCAGCTTTTATCCGAGTCACTGTTCGCATTCTCCATTAAATCTTAAATCTCCAATATAATCAAGAGCCAGAAAAATAATCCCAGTCCGGGGTGTTTTATTTGGGGGAGCTCGGGTTTTATGTGCCTTTGTGTTGGTGAGTCACACTTCCTGTTCTGTCCAGAGCTCTCTCTCTCTCTCTCTCTATCTCTCTATCTGTCAATCTGTCTCTATCTCTTTGTCTCTGTCTCACTCTTCCTGTCTCTGTCTCTCTCTCTCTCTCTCTCTATCTCTCTCTATCTCTCTATCTGTCAATCTGTCTCTATCTCTTTGTCTCTGTCTCACTCTTCCTGTCTCTCTCTCTCTCTCTCTCTCTCTCTCTCTCTCTCTCTCTCTCTCGCTTCCTTCCTGTCTCTGTCTCTCTGTTTATCTGTCTGTCTCTCTCTCATACTCTTCCTGTCTCTGCCTGTCTGTCTGTCCTCTCTCTCATACTCTTTCTGTCTGTCAATCTATCTTTGTCTCTCTCTCTCTCTCTGCCTGTCTGTCTGTCTGTCTCTCTCTCACACTCTTCCTGTCTCTGTCTATCTCTGTCTGTTTCTCTCTCACACATCTTCCTGTCTCTCTTTGTAAATCTATCTCTGTGTATCTCTGCCTGTCTCTCTCTCATACTCTTCCTGTCTCTGTCAATCTATCTCTGTCTCTCTCTATCTCTGCCTGTCTGTCTGTCTCTCTCTTTCACACTCTCTCTCTCACTCTTCCTGTCTCTGTCTATCTCTGTCTGTCTCTCTCTCTCACACATCTTCCTGTCTCTCTTTGTAAATCTATCTCTGTGTATCTCTGTCTGTCTCTCTCTCTCATACTCTTCCCATCTCTGTCAATCTATCTCTGCCTGTCTGTCTGTCTCTTTCTTTCACACTCTCTTTCTCTCTCTCTCTCACACACACTTTCTGTCTCTGTCTATCTCTCTGTCTGTCTCTCTCTCACACATCTTCCTGTCTCTCTTTGTAAATCTATCTCTCTGTCTCTCACGCTTCCTGTCACCCTCTCTCTGTCCCTCTCTGTCTGTCTGTCTCTGTATCTCTCTCTCTCTCTCTGTCTCACTCTTCCTGTCTCTCTCTCTCTCTCTCTCACTCTTCCTGTCTCTGTCAATCTATCTCTGTCTCTCTCTGCCTGTCTGTCTGTCTCTCTCTTTCACACTCTCTCTCTCACTCTTCCTGTCTCTGTCTATCTCTGTCTCTCTTTGTAAATCTATCTCTCTCTGTCTCTCACGCTTCCTGTCACCCTCTATCTGTCCCTCTCTGTCTGTCTGTCTCTGTATCTCTCTCTTTCTCTCTCTCTCTCTCTCACACACACACACACACACACACACACACTCGCCCTGTCTCGCTCTCTCTCTCTCTCTCTCTCTCTCCCCCTCAATATTCATGCAGCAGACTTTCCAGGTCTTGCTCTTCTGAGCTGTGCCTGTAGAGTGTGGGTGGATCGCAGCAGCTGGATGTTTTCTTCCTGTGTGTTCTTCCCTACACTGTGCTGCGGGCTACTCTCGCTCTGGTGGTGGTCCTGAGCTCCGCTGTGTTCTGTACCCGTTCCTGACCTCTCCGTTTGGTCCGGGACTGTTGGGGAGCAGGGGGATTGTATGTGGCTTGGCAGACATTGTTGCAAATGAAAGTGAGCAGACATGAGAAGAGCCGCGGCTTTCAGAGGACTCGACCGGCCGTTTCAGGTTATTTTCAGACCTGTTGCTGCAATAGGTTTTTTTTTTTTTTTTTTTTTCACGTCTTCATTTTCTTTTTGTATTATTTTTATTTTATAATTTTCAAGTTTATATTTTTAAATCCTTTATCATCGTCTTCTCATCACTCATTCATTTACCAAACCGCTTCCTTCTATTAGGGTTCTGGGCCTATTAGGGACATGAGGCAAAAGTAGGGGAACACCCTGAACATCTTACCTGAGCATGCCAGGGCCAACACACACATATTCACACCCCACTTCCACACCTGGGGCAATTTGTAACGGCCAAGGACCTTCTTGTTGTAATGTGGATGTGATGACCACGACACCACCCTGCTGCTCTCTCTCCTCCTCCTCTTCTTCTTCATTGTTTTTTTTCTTCTCATTTCCTTTCGTTACATTTCCGTCCTCTTTTTTCTGGTTTTCACTCTCTTCTCTCCTTCTTCATGTTCTTCCTGCTCCTCAGTCCATTCTTCATCTCATTCTTCATTGTTTCATCTCTCTCTCGCGCGCGCTCTCTCTCTCTCTCGGTTTCATTTTATTTAATTTTATTTGTTATTAATTATGCTGTCGGTCTTCGTTCTCTTCGTCGCCTTCATGTTCATCTCATGTTTTCTTCAACTTTTCGTTCCTTTTTCTTCTCGTTCTTCTAATTTTCATTTTTTTATTCTGTCCTGCCTGGTTTTTCTTTTCTTTTTTTGTCTTCGTTTTCATGAGGTGCTTCGTCTCATTTCATGTAATCAGGCTTTTTGTTTCTCTTCTTGTCGTTCACTTCTGTCTTCATCCCCTTTTCTGTCTTGTTTTTTGTTCTTTTTTCCTCCTAATTCTCTTTGATGTTATTTACTGCTTCATCAGCTCCATTTTCTTCCTTTTCTTTTTTTTTTTTTCATTTGTGATTCTTTTTGTCGTCTTGTTGTTGTTTTTATCGGGTCCTTTCGACTTGTTCTTTTGTCTTCCTTTTTTTCACCGTTTTCATCTCTTTTTTTTTTTTTTTTACTGTTTTCATCTTAAATCATGTGATTAGTGTTTGTGCGTTTTTTTTTCTTTTCTTTCCTCTTCTTTTTCTTTTCTTCTCCTTCACATAAGTGTTCACCTTTTTGTCATCTTTTTATTTCTCTTTATCTCTTCCCCATCCATGGTCCTCTTTTTTATTCTTTAACTTTTCCTCATGTCCCCTGCTCAGTGCTTTTTCTTTGTCCCATTTGTGTTCATGTCTTCGCTTCTTCTTCCCGTCCTTTGCCTGCATCAGCATTTTCTTCTTTTTTTATTCTTCTTTTTTAACCTTGTTGTTCATTGTCCTGATTTTTTTCTTCTTTTTGTCTTTCGATTTTTTTTGTCGCCTTAGTTACTACTTCTTGAATAATAGTAAATATTCATCAGAACGTACTGCTGTGAACTTTGATCTAAATTCGAAGTGATGCTGTTTTACATTGGAATGACATCATCAGGCAGGACTGATTGGTCTGAATCCACGAATAGAAGTTGATAATTTGTTTGAAAACAGTGTAGTAGGTCGACTGGACTCTGGTTGAATTAGGTCAGAGGTGGTGCAGTCATTGCACCGTGAAGCTGAATTTCTTCTGCTTGGACCCCGGCTGTCACTGCTGGCTCCAGTGTTATTTGTAGGAGTTGAAGTTTCTCTGCTGTCGGAACGTTCTCAAGTTCTGACATTTTGATCTGGAAGCGTTTGGTTCGATGTTTGACGGATGTCATGCTGATTTGTATAACGAGACATATTTACTCACGTTCATAAATCTAAACTTTCCTTGGTAAAGTTTGATGGCTGATTTTGGGCGTGTGCCGTGGTGCCCTTAAGATTTTTATATATTGCTGCATAAATATGACAAAACATTAAATTTTCACACAGGTCCGAAAAGTAGACAAAGAGAACACAGTAAAATAAATGAGAAGGACTGTTTTACTTGGTCGTGTATTTATTTAAATCTGACGATGTTTCAGGTAATATTTATACAGAAATGTATAAAATTCTTCAGGGTTCACAACATTGAAATCACAGCTGTTACACCACCATGTTTGGTTTCTGCTTTACTTTTTAACTGCAGTGTAATCGTCTACATGTTTACTATTGAAAAGCTGCGCTCTCTCTCTCTCTCTCTCTCTCTCTCTGTGTGTGTGCGTGCTCACTCGCCCTGGTGAAAGATTTATACTTAGGAAGGAATAAAAGCACCAATTTGTTTCTATGATTGTGAGAATATTTCTGATTTTAAAATTTTAGGAAGAAACGACAGTAATTGTGATCATTTAAGTCATTAATACTGCAGCACTGGGGTTGTCTCTTGATTTTATGGAATGTGTGAGGGTGTGTGTGTGTGTGTGTGCGTACGTGTGAGCATGTATCAGGTGTGTGTGTGTGTGTGTGTGTGCGCGTACGTACGTGTGAGCATGTATCGTGTGTGTGTGTGTGTGTGTGTGTGTGTGTGTGTGCGTGCGCTGGGTGTTGGCTCTGCAGTCTTCGGCAACCCGCAAAGAGAAAGCGATACAGAAGAACAGGAACTGCAGAGCAAGCACTACGAGTCTCCACTTCCTGTCTTGCATCGACCCATGGACGCTGGTCCAGAAGCACACGTTTCTAGCGCCCCCCTCACACACACACACACACACACACACACACACACACACATCTGTGCATTGTCTTACATAACTGTGATTGTTATTGGAAAGTCTTGGCCCTCTTTACCCCATCATTTTTCCCTCATACAAGCGCGTGCGCACACACACACACACACACACACACACACACACACACACACTCTAACATTTGGCTGACCTTGTCGTTTGACGCTCTTTCTCACTCTGGCGTGTATGAGCTTGGCAGGCCGCACTACAGAATGGTTTAATCACACCTCTTGCCTGCTGCTCTGTTTGCAGGCTTTTTTTTTTTTTCCATAGAGTGGGGTGATTGTATGTGTGTGGGGTGAGGAGACAGACAGTTAACTCCACCCACATATGTGGAATGATGATTATTGGACGTCAGTGTGGTCATAAACTGATGACATTGTAATGCTTGTTGCTCATTAGTTATGAGGTGTGAACGACATATTTATAAACTCGACTCTCAGACCTGAATAGTGAGGTCAGATGGACAGAGTGATTTTCTGTGATGCGGCAATACGTGACCATATAACGTAACAGTGACACACAGGTGAAATAATTGAAAGTGATGAAAATTTAGGTATGTATCGAGTTAAATTTCTCTCAGCTGAACATAGTTGAAGAGTAAAATGAAAAAAGATGGTGCTAACGCAGTGATTTAGTTGATTTACTGTGCGATGCAGGTGCTGCTGCTGCTGCTTGCCAATCAGTGGACTGACGATGCTTGTACATGCACTTGATGTAAATCTGGAGGATTCCACCAGGTGGCAGTATGGTCACCGTATGAACGCAGTGTACAGTTTGCTTTTGTTGTGACGGGAGTTGAAGAGATAAAATAGCTTTTTTTCTGATATTATTTTTTTCCCCAAAGCCACATTATGATGGAGAGTATGCAATATGTGTATTGTCCATTTTTCCTCTTGTTGTTGTTTGTCCAACTAAACCAATATTACCTAGCAAAACCTGAAAGTGACGACACCACAGTGTTTGCCAGGATGGTCATTCTTGGTCGTTTCTGATGCCGTGCTCAAAGGACACATCAAAAATAACTAGAATGTTGTGGCAACCGGAACTGCCATGGGTGTGAAGTATATTCCGTCCCTCAGGGGACAACATCCACCACTGTGATTCCGACATCAAAATGCAAGAGCAGTTAATCAATGTAGACTTCAACAGCCCTGAAACCTGTGTATGTATATATATATATATATATATATATATATATATATATATATATATATATATATAAATAAAATGTGTGTGTGTGTCTGTGTACACACATATATGTGTATAATATACAGTAGGCCCTTGACTATTCGCGGTTTTGCACTCACGGTTCGGATTTTCGTGGACTGCTGAGCAGCTGACACGTCACTCAAATTCAACCAGTGGCTGTCCTCCTTCCTGCTGATTGGTTGAGATGATGTAATGCCCCTTTTTCCTCATTCGCGCACAAGTTTTCAATGAGCCTCTTTTTTTCCCCGTGTGTTTTAATTACCAGTGAGGCCCTGTGATGACACTCAAATGCTCTGCGTCTTCTCCGGCTAAGCGCTAGAAAAGGTAATGACGTTGGATGTCTCTTCTGAAGAAATAACACTTTCTCCTGAAGAAACGACAGTGTCCTCTGAAGTGCCTGAAGAGAAATAAACACCTGAAAGCACTCTAGTATTAAATTCTTTTTCAATCATTATTCCAGTACAGTACCTAAGTTAATTTTTCGAATGTTTGTGTGTGTGATTTTATGTACTGTGGTGTAGCATGTTTATCGTTTTGTTTTGTTTATCCAATTTATTACATTTCATGTTCTTTTGGGGGGACTTTCAGTTTGACGGAATGATAATTGAAAAAGACTTTAATACTACAGCTTTACAAAAGTTCAGCTGATTATCTTCAGGCACTTCAGAGGAAACTGTCGTTATATTATATAATACATTATACATACATAATGAAAACATACATACTGTATTTATGTGTGTGTATATCTCTCTCTCTCTCTCTCTCTATATATATATATATATATATATATATATATATATACAGTGATACCTCTGCTCACGAACATAATTGGTTCCTAGAACGTGTGTGTGAGGTGAAAAGTTCGTCTTCCGAACATTTATTTCCCATAAGAAACCATTAAAATGAGAATAATCCGTTCCCAGGTCCCCATAAAACATAATTTTCTACTAAATAAGCCTTAAAACTACACAAAAATATACCTTATTTTATGTATAATAAATGTGCTATTGTATTGTAATTAAAGAAATAAACTGCACTGTATAATAAAGTCGTTTTATTTACCTTTGTGATGGTAGTTGACGGCTTGATGGAATGGAGTGGGAGGAGGAGGGAGGGAGGGACTTACTGTTTGGAAGGAGTGTTTGGAAACGCCTACTGTTTGGAAACACGCATAGCCACACACGCACCCTTAATAGCTTCCTTGTTTTTAAGGATGGTGATAGACTTAGCGTACTGGTACTGGGACGCTGAGTCACACAAACGCACACCTCGTTCGTGTTTTTCAATGATCTCCGCCTGTGGTGGGGTCTTTTTCGGTCCCATAATAGCAAAAGTACACTCGATATGGTCCAAAATGTCTATCAAACACAAACCACTTCCGCACTCAAAGAAAGGGGGTGACGAACTGTGACGCCGTGAGCGCGCGTCAGCTTCTCGTGGCCGCCACCGTGGCACTGTTCGACCGCGTGGTTTGGTTCGTCCGCCGAAAAGTAGTTCGTCAGCCAAGACTATATTTTCGCGAATTTAAAGTTCTTGAGGCGAAAAGTTCGTGAGCTTAAGCGTTCGTCAGCCGAGGTTTGACTGTATATATATATATATATATATATATATATATATATATACATACATACATACAGTGATAACTCAGCTCACGAACATAATTGGTTCCCAGAAAGTGTGTGTGAGGCGAAAAGTTCGTCTTCCGAACATTTATTTCCCATAAGAAACCATTAAAATGAGAATAATTCGTTCCCAGGTCCCCATAAAACACAATTTTCTACTAAATAAGCCTTAAAACTACACAAAAATATACCTTATTTTATGTATAATAAATGTGCTATTGTATTGTAATTAAAGAAATAAACTGTACTGTATAATAAAGTTGTTTTATTTACCTTTGTGATGGTAGTTGATGGCTTGATGGAATGGAGTGGGAGGAGGAGGAGGAGGGAGGGAGTTACTGTTTGGAAGTAACTGCTCGATCGTAATTTTCTTTATTGTCTTCATAGGCTTAACACTAGCCTGTGGTGGGGTCTTTTTCGGTCCCATAATAGCAAAAGTACACTCAATATGGTCCAAAATGTCTATCAAACACAAACCACGTCCGCACTCAAAGAAAGGGGGTGACGAACTGGGATGCCGTGAGCGTGCGTCAGCTTCTCGTGGCCGCCACCGTGGCGCTGTTCGACCGCGTGGTTTGGTTCGTCCGCCGAAAACTAGTTCGTCAGCAGAGACTATATGCTCGCAAATTTAATGTTTTTGAGGCGAAAAGTTCGTGAGCTTAAGCGTTCGTCAGCGGAGGTTTTACTGTGTATATATATATATATATATATATATATATATATATATATATATATATATATATATATATATATATATAGATAGATATAAAGTATGCTGTATAATGTTTATATATTTTATTAATAAATATCACAGTACAAAATTAAAAAAGTTTTTCTTAATCATTACTATATTTTACTACATTAATACTGTATTAATGAGTAAGACTGTCTATAGAATGTGTTTAAGAAGCATATTTTAGCGCATGCAATAGATACATAGTATTTTGCTTCCGGTTGCTCATTCGCGAATGTGACGTGATACATGGGGTTTGACTTCCGGGTACAGAACTCGCGGATTATCTTCATTCGCGGGAGGGGTCGGAACCGAGCCCCCAGGAATATCAAGGGCTTACTGTATGGGTTTTTATATATATATATATATATATATATATATATATATATATAGATAGATAGATAGATAGATAAAGAAACTCTTTCTAGCAGCAAGATGAGCTAATATTTCAGCCAGTCGTTGAATGTATTTTATTTTAAAGGTTTATCCAATGATCGATATATTCAGAGACGTATGGCTAGTCAGAGTGTTTTCCGTAGTCAACAAGGTAGACAGTGAATTTTTTTATGGTCCTTTTGGAAATAATCAGCTACTACTTATTTCACTGAAAAGGTTTCGGGATTGGAAGTAAACAAGAGGGTTACCTAGGCTGCAAGATCCTGGAGCATTCACTTTCAGCGATTCACTTTGTGTGGGCTGCGCTATCAGCAGTTGCATAACCCAGGTTTAAATGCCCAGGAGTTTCTCTTTATGAATACTGACATAACTGTAGAACTCAAAATCCGACCCCTTGTGTCTCAGTTGTATCAGTTATCATAACATTTCATGATATTAAGCTCACAGAGTCACTATATTGGAAGAAGCATCTATAAATATTTATGAAGGATTATCCTTGCGGTCTAGTTAAATCGGAGTCTGAACTGGACACTTTAGTGAATAATTACCTCATTAAATCCAGGAGCAAACTTTTTTATTTGGAGTTTTAGTGAAAATCCTGACCGTACCTGTGCAAGGATTTTCACCCAACTTGATAAGGACACTATCCGACTTGAGTTCCAGACATTATTTGACTTTGATATGGGCATCTGATTAGAATGCCTCCTGAATGACTCCCTGGTGTTGTGTTTCGGGTATGTCCAACCAAGAAGAAACCCTGGGGTTGACCCAGAACATGCTGGTGGGACTGTGTCTCTCGGCTGGTCTGGGAACGACTCGGTGTTACCCTGGAAGGGTTGGCGGAAGTAGCTGGAGAGGGAGATGTCTGAACCTCACTGCTTGGGCTGCTGCCTCGTGACTCGATCCTGTATCAATAGATGATGACGATGATATGAGGGTCAAAGCAAGGTCACTAAGTTTTGGCGATAGAGCATTTAGAACTACTAAATAAGTGCCAGTAGGGGGCAGTGGTGGTCTAGTGGTATAGGGCGCTGGATCGCTGATCCAAAGGTTGGGGGTTCGAGTCCCACTCTCCACAAGGTTGTCACCGTCCCCCCAGTGCAGCTAACTGGGTTATCAAAGGCGGGCCGTGTCTGTCACTGTCTATGGTGAGGTTCATGTAAAAGAACCATTGCTGACTTTCGTAAAGAGGAACTGCAAAGCCGTCAGCGTGTTTCTGTCCCTTGCTAAAAAGGGTTGTGACAGGAAGGGCATCCGACGTAAAAACCTCCTGCCATATCAAAACGTGCGAATCGAATGATTCGCTGTGGCGACTCCCGAGTAAAAGGGAAAAAGCTGAAAGGAAGACAGTAACTGCACACCTACTGGCACTTATTTGTCTAAGAAACACTAATAAAAAATATTGGTTTTCAAAGAAGACAACCACATTTGACCTTGAGTGACCTTGGAAAGTCAAACCCCAGCCATCCAAAGTCATATTTAAAAGAGTGAGTTTTTTTTTTTTTTTTTTTTTCTTAGCTTATTTTGACAAATTTCATACCATACAACACATCGTACGATCAGCACATGGATAATTAAAGCTCATACCGATATGTCGTGCTGCATGGCAGGAGTACCTGACACTGAGTGCTTGTCTAGTTCTTATTTTATGAAGCCCCTGATATACCAAAATAGGAAGACTGTCTCTTCTGAAGTGTGTCCGTTTATAGGAAATCGATTAAGCTGACAGGTTTCAGGGAGCGGTGTATTTTATTTTGTGATTTACGTTGACATTCTTGGCGATTTGACAGAATGGAGAAAAACACGCCAATGTTCAGTCTGTCTTGAGCTGGAACCTTATTGATCATGAAGAATGGCTGCTCCTTTTATTTATTTATTTATTTTTTGGGTGAGATGTTCATCAATAAGCTTGGTGAAAGAAAAAAATCATTGAGGTGAACCTGGGATGTGGAGGAGCATCTGTTGTTTCAGCCTTGTACGCCATGGTCATGTCACCGGAGAATGGGCATGAGTGGGTGTAGGAGTCGGAATAGTGGCTAGAGATTCTGTTTGGAGTCTGGATCCACTCGAGGAATCCTGCTTTCGTTGTCTCGGGGAGACTGAAGTTGCCTCTGGCTTGTTTGTTCAGGATCTAGATCTAGATCTAGATTTGTTTTAAAGCTGCTTTGCGATGACCGCTATAGTAGTGTCATACAAATAAAACGGAATTAAATGTAGAGGAGGAGTCAAAGAGAAAGCATGAGGAAGTGGGGACTGGTACATCTCATCTTGTTCCGCCAGGGACGTTGTTGAAAGCTATTCATTTTGCAGTACTCAAGATCAGATGGGAGTGTACATGGGGGGGCTTTGAGGTTAAAAGGCTCTCGTAAACTGCGGCATTGAGAGGAGAGACAGAGAGAAAGCAAGGCTGAACTGTGGCTTGTGAACTCCCTGATCTGCCGTATCTGCTGCAGTACCTGGTTTCTGTGTTGAAAAGCTGGGTAAGTTGTCCTGAAACAGATGTACACCAGAGGCCTTGTTGTTGTCTCCCTCACCACACCCACCCCTTCTCTCTGAAAGGCGGCGGTGTGATCAGATTTCCACCTCCACCCACACTCGCACAGCATCCCTCGTTCTGCAGCCGCAAAGGGTGGGCTGATGGTCAGAGGGTGGACTGTCCGACTCCGGTGGGTATGGAAAGCGAGGGAGTGTTGGGTATCAGTGTGCAGAACGGGGGCCAGATGTGGCCTCCCAGGTGGATCCGGTGTGTGTGGCCTTGTCATTTCATGTTTTTCACAGCGATACTACGCAGATGGCTACCTGACCTTTTCCTCAACCCCCAGCAGTGCTTCAGTGTAACTAGTCACGTTAGCACAGTGCAATATGGTAAGGCTAGGCTTTCAGGATGTGTGGGAGGTTTCCCGCTGTAATAGAAATGAATCAGTCAGCAGAAAACAAAACAACCACTTATTCCTGTGTTGGTTGTTTGGTTGGTTACACATATGCAGATGGCCTGGATGCTTATTATAAGTGCTTATTGTAAGGGGCGGGGCAACACAAGCTCTGCTTTATTATTTGTATGTCAAATGACCAGAACATTGAGGTGGTGATTACAATAAGGTGTGCTGGAAAAGTGACCGATGTGATGTGTAATTTTGGTCGCCTGGTTTGTAAACATGAATGTCGCCTGTTTAGTCTTAAATTTTTTCAATTGATTTTTATTTATTTATTTTTTTTTTAATTCATGTTAAGCTGTTATGCGAGTCCACATCCAAGTGAATGTTTTGCAGCTTAAATACATATTTTGCACGTAAGTTGCAAGAAGATCGTGTGAAAATTTTGTGACTGATTTGAGGATGTTTGACAATGTTTCAGTTTTTTCTCAAACCGTCTGTTTTTTATTTACGAATTATTAGCGAATAAAATTGCGCATAAAATGCAAAGAATTTAGTGAATGTAAGCAAGTCTCAAACTTTCCACGTCGACGTCTACTACATGCCGCTTTGACAACTTTTGCTGCCTTCCCGCGACATGTCCCGATTCTTTGAGAAGAGTTTGAGGCTACTCTGCATGAAGGGTCATTGTGCGATATTCGTGGTAATTTCTCGAGACGAGTTTACGAACGAAGCTACCAAAATGCCATGCTGTGTGACAAATTTACGAACATTTTTGGGAGGGAAAGCGACAGCCACGAATTGATATTCGCATCAGTCGCTTTTCTGACACCGCTCTGTTATCAGCCTGTTATGAAAAAATTCTTTGAAAAAAAAAATTTGATAAAATGTTGATCTTCTTTAGCCTTGATAACAGTGTGTAATGTTGCTGAGCGGCGGCACGGTGGCATAGTGGTTTGCACATCTGCCTCACAACAAGAAGGTCCTGGGTTTGATACCCAGCCTGGGCGTTTCTTTGTGAAGTTGTAATGTTATGTTCTCCCCGTGCTTGTGCGGGTTTCCTCCGGGTTCTCCGGTTTCCTCTCACAGTCCAAAAACATGCACAGTAGGTTAATTGACTGTTCCAAATCAACCCTCGGTGTGAATGTGAGAATGAATGATTGTGTGAGTGTTGGGCCTGCAATGGCATGGTGAGCTGTCCAGGGTGTTCCTCATCGGAGTCGTCTGAGATAGACGCCAGCCTCCCTGTGACCCTAATTAGGATTAAGCGGTTCAGGAAGAGAATGAATGAATGTTGCTGAGCCGTGACCTGACCAATTGAAGAAGCTAAAGTTGGTCCAGCAAAAGATTATAGTGCACAACTTTATTTTTTTTTTGTACACCTTTACTATGAATTCATTAGGACACCTATTATTTAAGAACATATCTGTCTATGATTTGTTTTTCTGCATTTTTAAACTCCGGGCCTGGTTTCAGCCAGAGATAAATCAGCTGTAGATGAAGAAATGGAGCGAGAGCTTCCTGGTGTGTGTTGATATCGGCATGAAAACCTCTTTTCCCACAGGATATTATAAACTGTTTACCAACATGCCAGTTCACTCAGGATGAAGTGTAGATTTATACTTTGGGTTATTTTTATTCACACAATCCTACTAGAATCTCTATTGTCGAATCTCAACCGACACCGGGCGAAGGTGGGGTTACACCCTGTACAGCTGGTCAGACCCTTGCAAGGGTCAACGCATACAACCATTCAGCCTCACACTTGGGGCCAATTTGTGAACATTTTTTGGACCATTGGAGGAACCCAGAGCACCCTGAGGCAAGTATATGCAAGTATGGCGAGAACATGGAAACTCCACACAAACACCCAGACCTGGAACTCAAACCCATGACCCTCGGGCTGTGAGACCTACTAACTACTACCGTGTGTCACTATGCTGTCGTCCTTTATTCTGCCTGTTTATTTTATAAAAGATAAAATGCAGACTAATTTTCCCAAATATGTCCAAGAAGTCTGTTTCAGAAAAAAGAAACCAAAACTGACTGAGATCCATCTTCTGGTGGTGGCTTTGGTCCAGATTATTGGCATGGGTAACTGTTGAGTTCTGCCTTTGGCTTTGAGTGAGGAATGGACCAAAGTTTGTCCTCTTCCAGAGCCATCTGTTCTGAAACTTTCCTCTCCAAGACTTGTCAACTCTACCCTTGGGTTTTCATGTCTGCCTTAAGGTCCCTCCTCCAGGAGCTTCATGGTCTTCTATGTCCACTGTTACCGTGAGACTTCCACCTGAACAATTCTCTTGGGATGATCTGTTACAGTCTTCTTATAGTCTTGCCCAACTTTCACTATTTCCTTCACCTGCATTTTTGGTCCAGGTTGTTCTGACTTGTTTCTCCAAAGGGATTGTGCTACTTGCAATAAGCTGTACGTGCTGTCCATCCATTCATCCATCCATCTATCCATCCATCCATCCATCATCTTGACCACAAAAAAACATTAGGGTCCGAGCAAAGCGGAAGCCAGAGCTGGAGTACACCCTGAACTGACCACCACTCCATTTAGAGGAGCCAGGTGACCAAATATTTGTCTTTGTGGGGGGAAATTGAAGTACCTGAAGAAAACCCACATGAATACATGGTGAACATGCAAAACTCGACCACTAAGTGCAGACATCTGTGCCATCATGCCAGCAACGTTTATTTCCATCGAATGCAAAACGAGATGATGTTTTGAATAAATATCTCCATGAAGATGCACCAGAAGAGACTCCCAAGCATAGCAGAGTGTTGTTACTGAAGTCCACTCTGTCTGTTCTGTGGTATTAATCAGACGTCTGCTGATGATTCGGATGCACTTCGATAGTTAATGTTGTGAGCAATTAAAGGGAAAATGTAACTGAAACTCATGAGGAAGTGTCGAGAGACGCTCTGAGTGGCTCCGTCAATCAATCACTGCTGACACCCACAGCTAACACAACCATCTCAACTGAAACGGGAAGCTCAACTGCTTTTGATCTCTCCATCTTCCTCTCTTTTTCTCTGCCTGACTCTCTCTCTCTCTCTCTCGCTCTCTCTCTCTATCTCGGTGTGTGTATGTGAAGCCCTGCTGCTGCTCAATCTCAGCATGACACTAGCCTACGGAAAGTAAATAAATAAATAAATCAGAATAGTTTATTGATCCTGAAGAAAATTGTAGGAAGGAAAAGACACCTGTATACCAATCTCTTTATCTCCGCCTCTCAGCCGCGATTTCCGTTACACCACTACACACACACACACACACACACGAGTACAGAGAGCAGCCTGTTTACTCACTCACTTCACACACTCACCTCACTGTGTGTGTGTGTGTATGTGTGTGCGCGCACGCACGTGAGTGTGCGCACACCCCCCCCCCCCCATCCTTGCTGGATGTGGACAGTGGGCTTAAAATGCTACTCAGTGCTTCTCATGTCCCCTGAGTGGGGCGTATCTATGAACGTTATTTGGTGTAACGCCAGTACATTATTTGGAATGAATGTAAAATGTGTTACGAACAGATACTTGGAGACCCGCAGGTCTGAAAATGAGCAGGATTTTATTTTCACGTTGGCTTGGACAAGTGCTCAGAAGAGAAGCTTTCAGGATGAAGAAGGATCAGGTTTATTAACGAACTTGATAGAAATGCAGATATCCATTTATTCATCCATTTATTCATCGTGAGATTAAATTAGTTTGTTTTTGTGTTTCCTGGAGAATTTCTCATTGATGGGTTTTTCCTTCCACTTCTGATGCAGAGAAAGAAAAATTCCTGAATGAATGAGACCACGCTTACTTGAGGTTTACATACAGATCTGAATATTTGAGGTGTGAAACTGAGACACACATACACACACCATGTCAGTGTTACACCTGGAGAGGTCTGGGATCTGTATGCACCTCTATTGCAAACACACCTCCATCAGCTGCAGAGGAACTTTGCCTCTTCCTCACCTGGAGCTCAAATACTCGAGTTGGCTCATTTTTTTTATAGCATTTGATAGATGCCCTTATTTAGAGATGCCATTTTCATCAGCTGAGCGATTGATGGTAAATGGCCGAACACTGGTGGTGCTGGGGCTTGAACCCCCACCTTCGGATCTTTCACTCAAAGCCCCAACTACTGCTGCCACTGCCCTAATGTGTGTGTGTGTGTGTGTTTGTGAAAGCGAGAGTGCTTGTTTGAAAGCATGTGTGTGTGTGTGTGTGTGTGTGTGTGTGTGTGAGAGAGAGAGAGAGAGAGAGAGAGAGAGAGTATGTACTTTGAGAGCATGCATGTGTGGGGGTGAGAGTACAGTGTGTGTGTGTGTGTGTGTGTGTGTGTGTGTGCGCGTCTGTGTTGACCCAGCTGCTGGTGGAAATCTACAGCCTGCGCCCGTCACTGAAGCCTGCTGGGGTTCCACAGGTCAGGTGGCGGTCACATGGGCGTTCCTACACACAAAATTGAGGAGCAGTTCTTTTCTCCAAGTCTCGATTGTCTGGAACATTTGATTACTGATAAGGAAAACGTTTCATGGGCGGTAAAAGTAAAATGGTTCAAAATGAAGGGAATTTTTGTTGAATGATTTTTTTCACCATAAAAGGGGAAAATGTGAAATTATTATTACTTTATTCGACATCATAAGCGCCCTGCTCCAATAAGCCTCCCCCAATACTTTTGATCTTATGTGTAATCACCGTCCATGAGTACTGGGAGCAAAATGGTCGATCAAACTTACCAATTTTATTGGATCAGTCTCTGTAATGGTAAAATGAGGCGTTCACTGCCTGTAAAAGTGAGTTTACACGGTATTTCAAGACCCCCTGCCACTGGGGAATGTCTATGATGTTCATCAGTAACATGTTTGATCGTTCCGCCATGCTTTAAAAAAAACAGGAAAATAATTTGCTGTGTTCTCTTGGTACTGTAAATGTCCAACAAGATGAACCATTAGAAACTGCTACAGCAACACTATGGGATGCTCTGAATGGATGGAGCGGTGAGCCAGATATGGACGTATCAGAAAGTGATGAGGAAAAATTTTCACCCAATCCTCCTGCTCACTAACTTCATAAATTTAAAGATGTTCCTGGCCATGTGCTTTTGTTTATGTTCGTGTTGATTGATTCAATGTGCCATGTGCTAAAGTTGACATTTGTGTTGATTGGCTCGATTTTACTTCCGGGAAAATGTTTAAAGTAACAGCACCGGAAGGGAAAAGTAAGGGGTCTTTTTTTAATTTATTTTTTTTAATTTATGCTGTTTTCTATTTATTTTCAGCTTTCATCTAAGTAGTTTGGTTGATACCACAAAATGAATAACACAAATACCAGCCCAACTCTTTTCTTGTTCTGTTATTAGTCATGTTTTCCACTTCGATGCTAATAAGCACTTACTGTTCCACTCCGCTGATAACATTTTAATAAGCGCCCACCCACTCAAATTTTTTGCCGCGCCCTGGGCGCTTATCACATCGAATACAGTATTACTGTATTATTTTTAAATATAGTTCATAAAAATTACCATAAGGTTTATCCTCCTGCATATTTTTATTTGGATATTGTCCCGGATGTTGTAGTGCCTGGTGGTAAAGCTACTGGATCACTGATCCTAAGGTTGGGGGTTCAAACCCCACCCTCAACAGGTTGTCACTGTTTCTCCAGTGCAGTAACTGGGTTATCAAAAGCCGGCCATGTCTCTCACTGTCTGTGGTGAGAGCTTCATGTAAAAGACCTATTGCTGACTTTAGATAAGATTGCTACATAGCCGTCAGCGTATATCTGCCCTGCGATGGCCTGGCGAGCTGTCCAGGGTGTACTCTAGCAAATGAATGAATGAACGTATTGTCCTGGATATGTGTATTACAGTTTTATAACACTCAAGTGCAGTTGATTTCTGGATTCTGATTGTTTGGAGGGTGTTGATTAACTTTCTAACAGCAGTTCTGAGAGTTCTGCGCTCGGTCTTGAACACCTCATGTCCACCAAGGTTAATATAATAACCATGTTAAAACAGAAATGTGTTGTTCAGCAAAGGAAAAGCATTAATTATTAAAATAGTGAGCTTGAGCATTAATGGAATGAGTCTTCGGTGCCTGTGCTGTGTAGTGTAGTGTCGCTGATCCAAAGGTTGGGGGTTCGAGTCCCACTCTCCACAAGGTTGTCGCTGTCCCCCCCAGTGCAGCTAACTGGGTTATCAAAGGCAGGCCATGTCTCACTGTCTATGGTGAGAGGTTCATATAAAAGAACCATTGCTGACTTTCGTAAAGAGGAGCTGCACAGCCGTCAGCGTGTTTCTGTCCCTTGCTAAAGAGTTGTGTCAGGAAGGGTATCCGACGTAAAAGCCTATGCCAAATCAAACGTGCGAATCATTCGCTGTGGCGACCCCTGATAAAGGGGAAAGCCAAAAGGAAATCCCTAATTGTGCCTATAAATATATGATCATAAATAAAAATAGATTATATAGATTGGGGTACTTAATTTTATTGTTTACATAAAATATGTAATTAATATTAAGTGTACCTGTGGTGAATTAGTGTAACTTCTGATTTAAAACAATCATGTATGACATCAGCGGTTACTTAATGTAACGTCAGTCCATATCCCGAGTGATATGACTCTTGGTGTACTGAGAGACATGTCTACCGGATTTTCAGGACTATAAGTTGCACTTTTTTCATACTTTGGCTGAAGGTGCGACTTATACTCCAGAGCAACATATATGTGAAATTATTACATGTAATTCTGTTCGTCATAATAATAACAAACATAATTTCACATGTTTGTTATTTTTACACTAACAACCACAAGAGGGCACTCTCGGCTTGGGTACCAGTCCCTGCTCATCCTATACCACTGAAGAAATGTCCCCAAAAAAGAAAATCATATTCTGTAGATTACAAGCTGCAAGTAGTGAAATATGCAGCAGAAAATGGTAATTAAACAGCAGAAAGAAAGTTTGGAGTGAACGAGAAACTTGTGAGGGACTGGAGAAAAGCGGAGATTATTATTACTGCAGTGAAGAAAACAAAAAAAAAAGCTAATCGCAGGCTAAAAGCTCGATGGCCACAGCTAGAGGTACGAGCTCGCACACAGGGGCTTGAACAACATGCTGCAGGGAGGGGCTTTTCAACAGTGCGGTTGCGTCTCCACGTCCAGGTAGTGAAATTATTACATATAATTCTGTTCATGATGATAACGAACATAATTTCACATGTTTATTTTTACATTCACAACTGCAACAAGAGGGCAGAAAAGCAGAGATTATTATTACTGCAATGAAGAAAACAACAACAAAAAAAAGCTAATCGCGAGCTAAAACCTAATTGCGTACTAAAAGCTAGATGGTCACAGCTAGAGGAACGATCTCACACATGGGGGTTCGAAGAGTGTGCTGTAAGGAGAGGCTTGTCAACAGTGCAGTTGTCTCCACGTCCAGGTAGTTGGCAAGGAGATGAGTAGAAATAACTTTGCGTGAGGACTTTCTTGGTGTTACCGTGTCATGCAACCCAACCACCTCTCGATCAGACCGTGGACCACAACATCACGAAAGTTTCCATGAGTTTGTGACCTATAGTCCAGTGTGACTTATAATCAAATTTTGATTTGTGTGTAATCTTGTCTGGACTGGACATTTAGTTTTGTACGAAAATTGGTCAAGACCTGACAAATAATTAAATGTTTCATTCCTTTTACATATGAACAAACTGATGATGATGATGCCTGCTGTGATGAAGATGTTGACGTTGATAAAGAAGAGGCATCTGTTAATAAAAGTGTGCATGAGTTGGTGGTGAGGATATAGATTAAGATGATAAATATTGAGGGCAGAGTTGATGAAGCCAGCTGTTGAGCAGAGTTGATGATGCCAGCTGTGTTGATGATGTTGATTAAGAGGCATCTGTTAATAAAAGTGTGATGAGTCAGTTTTGTTGTGTTTGGGATGAGATGTGATCCTTTCTGCTGAGCAGGATATAGATTAAGATGATAATACTGAGGGCAGAGTTTGAAGCTTACCTGTATAAAGAGATCAGAGAGTTTTGTTATATAGTTTTCTTAATTTCAGTGTGATTGTTTGAACCTGACAATGTCTTTTTTTCAATCAGTATCATTTGAAGGCATTTGAACCTTTATATAATGGTCAAAAAGATACATTCTGATCTTATTGGAATAAACAGGAATGAAAAAACAAATAGTCGGTTTTTTTGTTCATTTTTTGAGGGTTACCAAGGTGACTGATGGGATAAAAAAAAAAAGGGATGTCAGATTAAAACGAAGGTGATTTCTCTTATCATCTCTTCATAAAACTTTTCCTCGACATGTTTTCTAAAAGTTTATATGGCTGAAGTGCCCAAAAATGTGCTCGTTTTTCTCCAAAACGTCTTTTGAAATTTTTAGTTGAATGCTGACACAAGAAATGGCATAGCTCAGTCAGTTTTCAAGGTATTGACAAACTTTTTGCTGCATTTTGCAGCTTTGGGCCTCCTCTATCTGACTGTGTAAAAAGCTCTTATTCATTTTTGGACACGAGTCTACTTTCAGTGGAGTGGCTCACATCTGTTTTCTCTTCTTTATTATGCATATTTTGGCCAATGCGACTTGGCCGGAGCGACGTATAGTCCGAAAAATATGGTAAATTTATGGCATTTGTCAGATGGTCTTATCCCGACTAACTTACATTTATTATTTTATACAACTTTTAGCAATTGAGTGTTAAGGGCCTTGTTCAAGGGCCTGGCAATAGTGACTTAGGGGTGCTAGAGCTTGAACCCCTGATCGTCACATCACTAAGTCACCACTGCCCTGAGCTCTGTAGCTCCTAAACTACGGAATAAAAACAACTAAACAACACGTTGCTTTTCTAATTGGCTGTTCCACGAACACGTTGGATTGGCTGGGCTACAGCCAATGATCTAGTGCTGAACTGCACAAAAAACAAGTGCGGAAAAAGACTGGTGACACGAAAGCTGAGCTTGAACTTTAGTTGCATAATCCATTTTGGATTTACCGCCATGCTCATCTCCAGCAGTTTTCTCGTCCTCAGAGTCACTAGAATGTGATGTCGCACTGTCCACACAAGAGACTCCTCCCTGTCTGATTCAAATAGGTCACCATTTATACCTGTTTCCTCCAAACTGCTTCTTTAGTTACTTCTTGACCACTTTTTTCTAATCACCTGTTTCAATAAAACTGTTTGTTTACTTGCGCTGGAAAACCCCGCCCTACATATTCACAATATTTCCAGGGGGGAAAACGACTGCTCGCCATTGGTTCGACCCCCGCTGGTAATCCACGGGGTAAAATTAGCCAGTTGTGTACTTGTATACACACAACTTATGCTGTAAAGATGAGCAATACCGGAACCTACCCACAGTTATCAAATATTTGCTAAAAGAAAACAAAATGCGGAGAAATGTTTTGATCGAATAGAAAATAACTTTTTTTGAAAGTTCTCATGGTAACAATAAGGTGGGAAACGCATTGCAGAATTGAGTCATTGGATGGAGGATCATAACACACACAAACCATAATACCACCATAACTCAAAGTTCTGTCTCATTCCTGTCTCAGAAAACTGAACACCAGTAATAGCTGAGTGTCTTCAGTATTCTCAAATAAAATTGTGTGTGTGTGTGTGATATTATAAAGAAGAGAAAAAGAATGAGAAAATTTGAGTTTGGTCCCATGCGACTCTGCGTTTACAAAAAAATTCACATCAAGATCAAGTTTTAATTGTTCTGAGGAAATCACTTTCATTAATCTTGAATGAGCACTGAACACGATCAGGTCTTACTTGATCACAGCATGCACTCACCAGAGTGAAGGACCCATACAGACTTCCTTGGTCCCACAGAAATAGTATGTATGTGGGGCCCCAGGTGACACACCTGAGGGTCTACTGATTTTTCCTTATAAGGAAATACTCATTTAGCTAATTAAAAATGAATATATATAATATGGGCACAACTGTCGCCCATTTAGAGAAACGGCTTTTGGGACAGAAAGGTTGCTGGTTCGGTTCTCGAACCAGCAGGAAAAATGTGTAGTGGTTGGGGAGTGAGCCGCACCTTCTTTTCCTTCACATTAGTGGCAGAAGTGCCCTCTTTGAGAAAACCACCCAATCCCCAACTGTCTTAAAGGTTTTCTTTTGATTCAGTTTCTCATCAAATTGACAATATTCTGAATTTCATGACCAAATTCCTTTACTCCCTGACTGTTGTATTTTTGTTGTCATTTCAGATATCTATAAGAACTGCATCATTTTGATTGGTCAAAATAGCTGAGATGTTTCAACTCACTCACTCACTCGCTCATTTGTCAAACCACTCAATCCTACTATTAAGTTAGGTTGTGGCTGTGGGGCAGGCCAGAGCTCATTCCAGCCGACGGTGGGGCACAGCCTAAGGAGCACAACATGCACACAACCACCCACATCCAGGGGCAAGTTCGAACTGCCAATTAACCTAACGTGCACATCTTTTGGACTATGGGAAGTAACCTTGAGTACTGTGAGGAAACCCATGCAAGCACGAAGAGAACACGCAAACTCAAACATAAAACTGTTTCAAGTTCAGCTTGAAGCGAGATTTGGTTGTGTTGTCACTAGTGTAATGCTGACATTGTTTTTCTGCTAAATCATAACTGTCAAAAGAAATTCACATTCTTTCAGAGTGACCCTGGTTAAATCCGTGTCCCCACTCTATGGCTGATTGTTGGTATATAAACAGCATGTTATAAATAGACAGTGGTACCTTGACTGGCAAAATTAATCTGTTCTGAGGGCGAGCTCGTAAGCCAAAATGTTCGTTAGATAGAACAAGAATTCCCATAGAAAATAATAGAAAATCAATTTAATCCATTCTAACCCCCTCCCAAACTCATATAACCTGCAACAAATATGTTGATTTGACCTAATATATTAAAGATAAACATGTAAAAACAATAAATATTTAATCGTAATGACAGATGTACATTAACATTAATAATTATTAATAATAAACAATAATAAAACAAGAATAAACAATAAGTCAACTAACCCTTCTGATCATTGATTGCAGCAAAGATGTCGCGTGGGTGCTAAGATGTCACGTGGGCAGGCATGAGGTGGTGCATAACAGAGAAGGAGGGGGAGGAGTAGAATTTTGTGCATGTGCTTGCTACAAATGCCAGTGAGGAAAGGCTTGTGGTGAGCTCCCACAAGGCCAGTGCTTCTCTGTGTATAAATAACTGGTGGCGCGCGCTCCCCTTGGGTTGCCAGAGGTTGCGCATATGGCCCTGGAGAACAGGCTTTTTCGCCATACTGTACTAGAATTAAGTGTAATTGCGCATCCTCTACAGTAGGTGGCAATGGTGCTCTCACTCTCTTCCCTATGGTGTAGGGAGGGGGGATGGGGGGACAGAGTAAATGATATGAAGTGCAGTAAACACCATTTATAGTGGCGCACTGGGATAGGGGGGTGGGGTGGGTGAATTTTTTGTTTGTTTGTTTGTTTTGTTTTGTTGTTGTTGTTTTTTTTTGGGGGTCACAGAAAATAATTGAGAAGTACTGCGCAAGGTGTTCTCGAAGCGCGGAGGTATACACGTGGAAGAATACGAGGCTAATCTGCCCTGAAAAGCCATTTCCCCAGGAGAGCTCATAAATCAAACTTTTGCAAGTTGGATGGGTCAGATTTTTGGTGGGATCAAAGATTGTATCATGGAAAATTCGTTATAAGACACTCGCATGTCAAGGTACCACTGTATAAACCTTAAGCTACGTTGTAATAAACAGCCAATCAGATCATTTGAATCACGTGCTTAATTTCACAAAGCAGCATTTGAAGCGTGGCAGTTAGCAATACTGCATTCAGGACCACTTTGTTGTAGTGTGTGTGTGTGTGTGTGTGTATTGGATAATGAGATTGGTTTGTTATGTTGGATGACTCCCTCTGTCAGTAATGTGAGGGTGGAATGTGTCGGAGTGGAGCTGAAAGCCCGTACTGTTGATGCGATGCGTCGGCTTTCCTGACTCATCATTACTTTAATTGAGCTTTTCGATCACGAGGTGCGGAGAGCCCCTCAGCCTCCTCTTCATCTGTCTAAAGCCACGTCTCGGGTTAATCCTGATCTAATGCGAGCCAATGCTCATGCACGCCATCGCGCCACAGCACGCAATCATCCGCACACACGTCAGCCCGCGCCTGTTGCCCTGCCACGCAGCCCTGATCGCTATTTTAATACATTCTATTATATCTCAGTCCCGAAGGTGTCGTCTCGGTGTTGAACACTCGTTCCATCACCTTCTCTTTGCTTCATCTTTGCACTTTTCTCTCGAGGCTCCCCACTTCGCCAGACTTCTCCCGATGAGCATGAATCACCAGCCAGCGCTTGTCGCTGTTCTGACTACACAAACAACAACGACAAAGAGAGCGAGAGAGATAGAAAGAGAGATGGGGGGGGGGGGTCCAGTCAGGGAAAACAAACGATTATCACTGGGCTTTTTCAATCAGTGCTGCTGGCGAGCAATCGCTGGGCTCGTCGGTTGGGTGGAGGAGATAATTAGACGCGGGTTAAAAATAACCCTGCTCATTGTTTGTCCTGTCCCACATCCTCCACAGCTATCAGCGAACGCGCATCGCTGACTGTCCGGAACCATAGAAGCGAAGCAGACAGTCAGGTGCCTGAGCTCCATTCACAGCTGTGTTCCAGTGGAAGAACTTCCTCACTGTGTTCGCTGTTTTGTTGGGAATCATTTCTGCACTGATGGCTGAAGGAGCTTCTTTATTCCTGATAATGGGAGGCCGGTAATTGGTCGCAGTAATGGTGGCCTTAATTTGCAGAACGTTGCACAATAAAGTGCCTCGTAATTATCGGAGAACCTGCATTTTTGTGCTTATTAGGTTTAGGAGAATACAACATTCACGGCTTGTGATGGCTCCAAAAAAAAAAAAAAGCGGTTTACTCTTATTAACCTCAGATTAACCCTTTCAGCACTGTGTTATCGTTGTATATTGTGATGTCCAGCTTGGACATTAAAAACAAAATAAAGTAATTAGCATTTGGTCTTATTTTTCTGTCTCCACAGCCCTCACTTCCTGTCCTTTACACCCTGTCCAGTCAGGCGACCCATGAGGCGGTTCACTTGCTCTGCCGGATGTTGGTCTTTGACCCGGTGAGTGCTTCTAATTCAGCGTTTTAATGTTTCTGCTTTGATTCCAACTTTTATTTTGACACATAAACACATAATTTAATTACGTATGCTCTGTATTTAATTACCTTTTTATTTCTGTATGAAGAGAGAGGCTATTCCTTAACCCAGGGAATACAGTTTTTTTTTCTTCTTTCGGCTTTTTCCCTTTTTTTTTTTTCTTCTCCCAGGGGTCGTCACAGCGAATCATCTGATTCGCACATTTGATTTGGCATAGGTTTTTACGTTGGATGCCCTTCCTGACACGGCAAGGTACAGAAACACGCTGACGGCTTTCCAGCTACTCTTTACGAAAGTCAGCAATGGTTCTTTTACATGAATCTCTCACCATAGACAGTGAGACACATGACCGGCCTTTGATAACACAGGTTGCTGCACTGGGGGACAGTGACAACCTTGTGGAGAGTGGGACTCGAACCCCCAACCCCGACCATCAGCGATCCAGCGCCCTATACCATTAGGCCATCACTGCCCAATCCAGGGAATACAGTGACAGGATATATTACTTGTAATATTTTCAGGTCAACATTGAGTATAAATAAAACAATAGATGGAGCACTTGGAGAGCGCAAACCTCCACAAAGCAATACAAAAAAAAAAAAAAAAAAAAAGTGTCACGCCCTGCAGGATCTGCAATTGGTAACAACCCCTACTGGGTGCTAAATTTAAATTAACACAAAATGAGCAATCTGCTACGAATCTGCATGAAATTTGGTCTGACGTCAAAGAATCTGGTTCTGAATATTTAGAGTAAATTTCATTTAAACTGAAGATATTTTGACTGATGCATGATTGTTTTAATCTATTATCAGAGATTTTCAAACACAGTGGTACCTCGATGACAAGAGCTTCGATCCCACCAAACATATGCCCTATCCAACCAGCAAAAATTCACTTTACGAGCCCTCCTCGAAATGGCTTTTCCGGGACCATTAGCCACGTATTCTTCCGCATGTATTCATCTGCGCTCCGAGAACGCCTTGTGCAGTGCTTCTTAATTATTTTCTGTGATACCCCCGATAGGAAGAATAAAAAAAAAAACATTTCACACCCCCCTCAGTGCCCCGCGCGCGACTATAAATAATGTTCACTACACTTCATATTGTTTGCTCGGTGCTTTTTCCCTACACCATAGGGAACATGGTGAGAGAACCACTGTCACCTACGATAGTGGATGTGCAATTACAATTAATTCTAGTACTGTATGGCAAACAAGCATGTTCCCCAGGGTCATTTACCCCCCCCCGCCCATTCCCCCGTCATCACACCACGCCCCCATCTATTTGAGAAGCACTGGCCTTGTGGGAGCTCACCACGAGCCTTTCCTCGCTGGCGTTCGTAGCGTGCAGACGCACAAAATTCTCCTCCTCCTCCTCTGTTACGCACCACCTTATGCCTGCCCACGTGACGTCTTCGCCACAGTTGATGATCGGAAGGGTTAATTGACTTATTGTTTACTCTTGTTTTATTATTATTTATTATTAATTAATATTAATGTTAATGTACATGCATTATTATTATTATGAAATCTAGCTTGTACATGTTTATCTTTAATATATTAAGTGAAATGTACGTGTTTGTGGAAGGTTATGAGTTTGAGAGGGGGTTGGAACGGATTAATTGGTTTTCTGTTCTTTTTTATGGGAATAATTATTTCATCTAACAAACTTCGGTTTATGAGCTCGGCCTCGGAACGGATTAAATTTGTAAGTCAAGGTACCACTGTAATTTTTTTTTCTTCCTATCAGTGTGTTAATTGTTCCCAATATTAAATGTAAGCATCCGCAGATGATTGCCGACTCCCCATAATAATTAAAAAAAATCAGACCAATCAGTTGAAAACTGTAGAAAGGACATCTCTGGCAAACAGGCTGACAGATAATCATCATCATCATCATCATCTTCTTCTTCCGTTTAGTCCAGGGTCGGGTCACGGGGGCACTGACAGATAAACGAACAAATAAACCCATGTTGACGTGTACCTGGAGACGTAAATCAGCACCCTGAGAGACATGATAATATCCTTTTGATCACGTACAGGAATGAATACAGGTCGTGCTCTGGATGTGGAAACGAAATTTAAGAGGGGGAAAAAAAAAAGATACGTGATTTCTGAAGGAAAATGAAATAAATTAATTAAATACTGAAAAGAAAAGGCTTGTTGTTGGTGGTTGTTGTTGTTGTTGTTAAACAAGTCCAACATTTCTATTGAGGAATATCGTGGAAGTGAATCAAATATTTTCCACCCCAGGGGATTTCTTGCATGTCGGCATTGTTTAATTCGATGATGAAAGAATTTGTTGGTCAGATTCAGTTTCATTTCATTTTCTGAACCTTTTAATCCTAATTAGGGTCGCTGGGAGGCTGGAGCCCATCTCAGCCGAATGGGGGTGAGGGCAGAGTACACCCTGGACAGCTCACCAGGCCGTTGCAGGGCAGACACATGCTGACAGCTATGCAGCTCCTCTTGTTGAAAGTCAGCAATGTTTTTTTTAACATGAACCTCCCACCACAGACAGTGAGAGACGCGGTCGGCCTTTGATAACCCAGTTAGCTGCACCGGCGGGACAGCAGTGACAACCCAGTGATATTGGGGCTTGAACTCTCAACCTTAGGATCAGTGATCCAGTGCCTTTACCACCAGCCCACCACCGCCCAGATTCAGTGCAATATTGGTTTAATCATTGATGGATCCAGAGTTTTTTCTGTACAGTCCGTGGCTCCATCTAGGTTCCCCTCGTTTTCTCGTTCCTGCTCAGGAAAAACTTGTCTGAAACAGGACGCTCCCTGCATCGTGCTTCACGGGGGGTGGGGTTGATGATGAAGTGTTTGGTTTTCTTTCAAAGCTCGTTATCACTCGAACTGTTTTTCCTTCCAGTCGAAGAGGATCTCGGCGAAAGATGCGCTGGCTCATCCGTACCTGGATGAAGGGCGTCTGCGCTACCACACCTGCATGTGTAAATGCTGCTATACCACGTCGTCTGGCCGCGTTTACACCAGCGATTTCGAGCCTGTCACCAACCCCAAGTTCGACGATGGCTTCGAGAAAAATCTGACATCAGTGCGGCAGGTCAAAGGTACAGCAGTCTTTCTTTGTTTAACCCCTGATCCCTATCTTATTTTCTTTCTTTTAAAGCTCCAGCTTTTCTCTTTCTGTATTCTTTCAGTTCAGTTCATTTTCTGTAACCGCTTCATCCTAATTAGGGTCGCGGGGAGGCTGGTGCCCATCCCAGCCAACTCAGGGCGAGGGCAGAGTACACCCTGGACAGCTCGCCAGGCCATCGCAGGGCGGAAACACGCCGACGGCTTTGCAGCTACTCTTGTCGAAAGTCAGCAATGGTTCTTTTACATGCCTCACACCATAGACAGTGAGAGACATGGCCGGCCTTTGATAACCCAGTTAGCTGCACTGGGGGTCTGTATTCTTTAGGTTTTTTAAATTGATGGATTTGTTTTTGTATTTTGCGGTTGGGCAGGTGTTGGCTACTCAATGTTTCCGGGAAATAACTTAAACACGGATGCTCAGATTTTCTCCAGATCAAAATACAGTGGTACCTCACCTTAATCCGTGGTTTCATAACTTGATTTTTTTCGTAAGTTGAACCGTATTTTACATGTAAAACACGTAATTCGTTCCAAGGCCCCAAATACTACCCCCTAAACCCTTTAAAAATGATAAAAGTATACCTTTTAAGACCTCCTTCTGCTTCAATATCGTACCGATGGTAGACGGGTTTGTCCATATTCCGTTGCGATATCACTCAACTGCATGCCACGAGCCACTTCTTCTTTTCACTCGCACCTGGAATCACCTTCACTGGGAATCACACGCATGCGCGTGTCTGTGTGTGTGTGCGTGCACGCGCGTGGGTGTATTGACCATGTCTTCTTAGCAGAGTTATAATTTTACAAATGTTTATGCAAGGTTAAAAGCCTGAGCCAAAAAATAAAGCTGCAATGAGCACACTCGAAAAACTCATGAAACAAAAGTAACTCTGTCCTTTCCATGTGTTAGAAGTCCGTGAAAGAACAATGGCTTGAAAAGCATCATGGGTATTATGGAGATACAGCTCCATAATACCCAATGGGAGTGATCTGCATCATGGGTCTTATGGAGATGCCGCTCCCTCCTAGCCAATGGGAGGCCAGCAGGGCGGGATGTTGGGAGATAGCCAATAGGAGAGCAACTTGCGCATTGTTTGAATTTTTGAGATGGCGCGTTTCGTATTGTAAATTTGTTTCGTATTCAGAGACGGAAATTTTAGGTAAATGCGTTTCGTAACCTGGATTTTTTGTTTGTTGGGTCTTTCGTAAGGTGAGGTACCTCTGTACTTTGATATTTTCAATTTTGACATACTGTACTAATCTCGTAAGGGAAATTATATCGTCTGCGTTTAACCCATCCACAGTGAACACACACAAACAAATTAATACACACCATGCACACACACACACACACACACGGGTGCGCGCACACCACACAGCACACATACCACACATATATACACACGTACACAAATACACACACACATACACTCACACACCACATGTAACCACACACACACACACACACGCACACACACACACACACACACACGCACGCACACAAACACATTCACACACCGCACTGAGCTGCTACACGTTGGGGCTGCTCCCCTAAAAGATTTCCTGTAGATTTTGACATGCGGCGATTGTTGAATTGTGTAATACACGACCTTATTTAAAATGAGGTCAAAAGGTCAACGTCGTCATGACCTTTTATTTATTTGTTTTGTATGTTTGTTTTCCGCTCAGTATTCCAGTGCTGTTTATGTAATCGGTGCTTATTGCTCCCTCTGGGGCGTTTTTTTTTGTTTGTTTGTTTTTTCTTTTCCTTTTGGCTTTTTCCCTTTCTCAGGGGTCGCCACAGGGAATCATTGATTCGCACGTCTGATTTGGTTCATAGGTTTTTACGTCGGCTACCTTTCTTCACACAACCCTTTAGCGAGGGACATAAACACACTGACGGCTTTTCAGCTCCTCTTTACGAAAGTCAGCAATGGTTCTCTTACATGAAGCTCTCACTACAGACCGTAAGAGACATGGCCGGCCTTTGATAACCCAGTTAGTGCACTGGGGGGGGACAGTGACAACCTTGTGGAGAGTGCGACTCGAACCCACAACCTTAGGATCAGCGATCCAGCGCCCTATACCACCAGGCCACCACTGCCCCTCGGTTGTTTTTTTTCTTTGTTTATCCTAATTTCTGATTTGTTGTTTCTGGTGGGTTTTTTCTTAATTTGCTTTTTTTTTTTTTTTTTTTTTAATCGTTCTCGTTTTAGTCTCTCGTCCCCTTATCGTTTCTAACTTGATCTTTTTTTAATGAACAATCTTTTGACTTTTTTTATATTAGTTTCTGCCCTTGTTCCTGTCCTTTTTCTTTCTTTCTTTTCATCGTTTGTTGTTTTGTTAATTTCTGTAGGATAGGATTGGATCAGGGCTGAAAGAATGTACCCATCATGCCGTTGTGTGGTAATCGTAGCTCATGCTGTGCTGCTTGCTCTTCCACTGCTGATATTTAGTTTGTTTTTTCCTCTCAACCCCCCGCATGCTCCGCCCCGCCCCGCCCTTTCCTCTCTTCGAAGTCCCTCCATCAGTGGTGGCCTTACACTCTGAGCTGCTTTCAAGACGGCCTACAGGCTTAAAAGCAGGTTCACCCTGCGATCAGCCCAAAATCGCCCTGCCCTTCCTCCTGCACCACCTCCTCCTCCTCCTCCTCCTCACGTCCAGCGTGCACTGTGTTACTGTTGGACCATAAGAGAGGCTGAACATCAGTCGCCTGGAGACTGAGAACACATTAGTAGTCATGTTCGTGGAGGAGCGGTTCAGATCCATAATCTGTAAACTAGGTGTGTTTACATCCCCAAGTACTGAAGGCGATAAAATTTATATGTTCTGTTCTGGTCTTAAACTGGGAAAGAGACTCTGGGGAAAAAAAACAGGATGTGAATTTTTTGGTTTTTTTACATATCAATCCATTCTGTTTTGAAGAGACGTGCATGAAGAATAAAAACTGCTTGTATTTACATATTTACATAATAATAATAATAATAATAGTAATGATAATAATAAATTTCCCTTTCTGAAAACCCTTTTTTTTTTTTTTTTTTTTTTTTTTTTAACCTTTTTTTTATTTCTGGGACTCTCAAACATATGTTTTGGGTTTTTTTTTTTTGTTTGTTTGTTTTATTGAAAGAATGTTATTTTATAAAGTTCTGCAAATAATAATTATTGGACACATTTACACAGCTTTTCTTGCTATCTTTTTTTTCTTTCTTTCATTTAATTGGATGTGTTTGTGTATTTGTTTGCTGAACATTGTTGTGTATGTTTCCTGTCCCCATAGAAATCATTCATCAGTTCATCCTGGAGCAGCAGAAGGGGAACCGGGTACCTTTATGTATAAATCCCCAGTCGGCTGCTTTCAAAAGCTTCATCAGGTGAGACTGTGACCGACAGGCTTATTTTCTTACCAGCAGAGGTCGCCATTGTCTCTCAGTTGAAAAGTAGATTTCCACATGCAGTGAGAGAATGAATGAATTGTGTTGATAAAATAAAAAACATATGCCGTAATATACAAAATAATATTTTATTCTTAATAATCATATTTTATTAATATTGTCATAATATATATGAAGTTTGAGAATTTTTTTTTTTTTCAAAAATGCTCTGTTCCCTAAAAATCCAAGCATAAAAATACAAATACTGTATTTAGATGATGTTGTTGTTGTTATTATTAATAATAATAATAATAATAATTTTATTCAGACTAAATGTTTTGGTTGAATATAGGCCGCTGTCCACTTTTAATAGGAACAGCTGCACGTTGAAGCACTGATCTAATAACCCAGTCATGTGACTTTATTCAAAGCAAAAACAAGTAAGCAAAGATTTTATGTTTTCATGTTTTAAACCACTTTGTTGATAAAAGTCTGCAATGGCCTGGCGAGTTGTCGGGGTGTACCATGTCCCCGCCCTGAGATGGCTGAGATGGCCGCCAGCCCTAATCAGGATTAACCGGCTTAAAAATTAATTACAAAAGTCAAACAGAAAGTTGTCCTTTATTTTGACAATTATATTAAACTTTCTGATTTTATATTGAATTCAGAATAAAACGGAACAAGAATAGATTATGGTATTGAAAGAGAAGTCAGCACACCAATCTAAACTCGATATTAAAATCTGTCTGTGAGCAGAATCGTGAAGTCACAGCTGTTATTGTAACAATAGACCAAATTCGCATTACGACTGCGCATGTGCAGGGAACGTGACCCAACATCTGAGCCGAGGGTCACTGCGACCAAACTTTCTTGTAGCCACTTGCTTTTGCGTTTTGCATGTAAACACATCCAAACAACTGCCGCTTAAAGTCTGCCTTAAGCCTTAAATTATCGACAATTTTATTTATATATATATATATATATATATATATATATATATATATATATAATTTTTTTTTTTTCTTTTTTTTCATGAATAATGCAATAAAATATCCAATAAATGACCACACAGTGTTGTGATGGAGGTGGTGGTGTTTATTTTCAGAAGGATTTGCTTACAAGGGTTGGTTTGGACTTGGCTGGTTTCTGGAAGCAGAAAATCCTGAAATAATTAAAGTTCATAAATATTTTTGAAATAAAGTGCAGTGATGAACTGTTGACGTCTGTCAAGCCTGGTTCAGACAGTCAACAGAGAAGTGATGTCTGTCTCTCTCTCTCTCTCTCTCTCTCTCTCTCTCCCCCCCTCCCTCTCTCACTCTCTCTGTCTATCTCTCTATCTCTGTGCGTCTCTCTCTTTCACTCCGTCTGTCTCTCTCTTGCTCTCTCTGTCTGTCTGTCTCACTTTCTTGCTCTCTCTGTGTCGCTCTTTCATTCTCCCTGTTTCTCTCTCTCTCTCTCTCTCTTACTGCCTCTCTCTCTCTGTCTGTCTGTCTCTCGCTCTGTCTCTGTGTGTCTCTTGCTTTCTGTCTGTATGTGTGTGTGTCTGTGTCTCTCGCTTTTTCTCTCCCCCCCCCCCTCTCTCCCTCTGTTCCTCTTCCAGCTCAACAGTAGCTCAGCCCTCCGAGATGCCTCCGTCTCCTCTGGTGTGGGAGTAGCTAATGAATAAATGACGAACATAACGATGATGACCATGATGAAGACATGAAGGCAGTGGCGGTGGCAGTCCACCCCACACACACACGTGAACACGAACACAAACCTCCGGACTACTGATGCCCCTCAAAAAGAAAGAAATGAAAAAAAAAAAACCCTGCGTAGCACTTCACTGGAGTTAGCACTTAGCCGAGCGGCTGACGTGTGTGTACTGTAATACTAACTTAACCTAAATGAAGTTGTAGAGAAGCAACCACTGCGGATCGGGTGGAGAAAGTCTTGTGAATAAATAGAGAGCGATTAGTGAGGTGGGGGTGGGGCTGGGGGGGGTGGGGTTGAAGGGCATGTACCGGACAGTAGAAGTATTTCCACTACTC
>CM045747.1:5480581-5553081 GCA_024760905.1 Plotosus lineatus | reverse complement strand
CTTTTTCCCTTTTACTCGGGAGTCGCTACAGTGAATCATCTTGATTCGCACGTTTGATTTGGCAGAGATTTTTACGTCGGATGCCCTTCCTGTCACAACCCTTTTTAGCAAGGGACAGAAACACGCTGACGGCTTTGCAGCTCCTCTTTACGAAAGTCAGCAATGGTTCTTCTACATGCCTCTCACCATAGACAGTGACAGACATGGCCCGCCTTTGATAACCCAGTTAGCTGCACTGGGGGGGGGGGGGGGGCAGTGACAACGTTGTGGAGAGTGGGACTCGAACCCCCAACCTTTGGATCAGCGATCCAGCACCCTATACCACTAGACCACCACTGCCCCTTTTTTCATCTTTCATTTATACAACATAAAACATTGAGCCATGGTTGACCTATTTCTCAGTTCTGTGTATATATTATATTGCAAATACAGATATGTTTACAAATAATTATATTCCAAGTAGTCTATGCTAGATGATATGTTGACCAACTGTAGATAGCAAACAGGCTCCGCCCTGGACCCAGGCTAGCTACTAGGCTTTTCAGGTTTCAAAAGTTGGCAGGTATGCATATATTATATGATATACAGTTACTATATATTTAGTATATTTAGTTATATACAGTATAATATTATAGAAGTAAATTTGGCGTAGCCTAGCCCAGGCTAGCCTAGAGACAAGCTAATCCAATTTAAATCATTTTCTACTTAAGTCGTCTTTCCTGGAACCACTTAATTATGTAAGCCAGGGTATACCTGTATTCATTAGATTTGTGTTTGAAACCAAATACAGGGCTCCTTTTGGATATAAACTCGGAAGGTGTCAAAGACAGGTGTCAACTAGGAAGTATTTGAATTATTTCAGAAACCGTGTTCAAATTTTGTACATATTTTGATAGGATATGGGCAGTGGTGGCCTGGTGGTATAGGGCGCTGGATCGCTGATCCTAAGGTTCAGGGTTTGAATCCCACTCTCCACAAGGTTATCACTGTCCCCCCCCCCCCCCCCAGTGCAGCTCACTGGGTTATCAAAGGCCGACCATGTCTTTGTCTGTCTATGATGAGAGGTTCATGTAAAAGAACCATTGTTAACTTTCTTAAAGAGACAAAGCCGTCAGTGTGTTTCTGTCCCTTACTAAAGGGTTGTGTCAGAAAGGGCATCCGACGTAAAATCCTATGCCAAATCAAACATGCGAACAATTCACTGTGGCGACCCCTGATAAAAGGAAAAGACGAAAGGAAATCTCTATCTCCCAGGCATGTACTAAAGATTTTTGATGCATTCATGTACAAGTCAATATGGACATGAAAATATTTATTCAGATTTGAAGTTGTGTAGTTGGAGAATGCACTAGTGTCGTGATAATACACACACATACACGCACCACACACACACACACACGTGCGCGCACGCAACCAACAGTTTGTTTCTATCTTTATATAATTGTGTCATATCTGCGAAATGCTGTTATGTAATAGTAAATAATTTCTAAAAAGTAAGCCAAGGATCCCAGAGAAGAATTACACAGATGGGAAACATATATATATATATATATATATATATATATATATATATATATATATATGTATATATATATATATATATGTATATATATATATATATGTATATATATATATATATATATATATGTATATGTATATATATATATGTATATGTATATATATATATGTATATGTATATATATGTATATATATGTATGTGTATATATATATATATATATATATATATATATATATATATATATATATATATATATATATATATATATATATATATATATATATGTATATATATATATATATATATATATATATATATATATATATATTGTGTGTGTGTGTGTTTGTATGTGTTTTTTGTTTAAACTGGTCAAATTATGATAGTAAACCATGGATACGATAGGACAAAATACGTCCACATCTGGAGAATATGAATGCTTGTAAATTAAGTATTTTGGAGCAAAGCCATCTTAACTTTTAAATAGGTTTTATTAAAATAAACTTGTTGAGTCGTAATGAAAGATTTATGGGCATTTAAAATATTTTTCATAGGTGGATGCCAGCACATTGAATGTTGTTCTGAAAATGGCAGCTGCCAGATTTGCTTCATTTCATAGCGGTGACATGAGCTGTTGTTCTTACAACTTTATGATTTACAAAGCACTCCACCCCCCACCCCCCATTTATCTGAATTTATATTAACATGGTGGGGCAGTGGTGGTCTAGTGGTTAGGGCACAGGATTGTTTGTCTCTATGTACAACTGTCAGTCATATTTGTGAAATGCTGTTATGTAATGTGAAATAATTTCTAAAAATGCAGCCTTCAATAGAAGAGGGCATTTATTTTAATTTATTTATTTAGGATTTCTCCCCAATTCACGCCAATCGAGTATTGCCATGACAACACATGCCCACCACCAACCAGGAAGGGGCGAAAGCATGCAGTTTTTGAACTTCAGTGCATGCGTATTTCGGGGCGGTCTAACATACTCGGAGAGAAAGCGCTATCTGCCCCCTCATATGTATGAGCTCACAGGTGTTCATGATTGACTGGTGCTCACTGTGAGTGACAGGGAAGTGAGCATACGTCTTACCTACCTCCCTTGAGAACTCGTTGACTTGGCTTCCATAGACTCCTGGTCACAGATGCCTCTGGCATTAAACCGAATTCGAACTTGCGATCTCTGGGTTAATAGTCACGCAGCTTGTTGATGCACTCCTCGGGAGCCAGAAAAGGGTTTTTAACCAAAGTCCAGGAGAGTAAAAATGCTTCATTTTTTTGGTTCATTTTCTGAACCACTTTTTCATAATCCAGGTCACAGGGAGGCCTGCGCACATCTTGGCTAACTCTGGGTGATGGTGGAGTACACCTTGGATGCCTCGCCATAACATCACAGGTATTTTGAAGCCAACAACAAAAATCGTACCTCGCACCAAAAACACATCAACGGCATCATGCTACCACTTGCATTCTTCAGAGTCAGGACAGGATTCTTGAGATGATGGGAGGTGTTGGCAGAAGTGTTTACCTTCATGACCAAAAAAAGTCTTCATTAGTGGTGTTGCAGACTCGCAGGCCTTTCAGAATAGGTGTATTTGTACTGTGATCAGTTCTTCTTCTTCTTCTTTTACTTTCGGCTGCTCCCTTCAGGAGTCGCCACAGCAAATCATCCGCCTCCACCTCACCCTGTCCTCCGCATCTTCTTTTCTGACTCCAACGACCTTCATGTCTTCCTTCACCACATCCATAAATCTCTTCTTCGGTCTTCCTCGAGGCCTTCTGCCTGGTAGTTCCAACCTCAGCATCCTACTGCCAATATACTCACTATCCCTCCTCTGTACATGTCCAAACCATCTCAATCTAGCCTCTCTGACTTTGTCTCCAAAACATCTTACGTGGGCTGTCCCTCTGATATACTCATTTCTGATCCTATCCATCCTCGTTACTCCCAGGGAGAACCTCAACATTTTCATCTCCGCTACCTCCAGCTCTGCCTCCTGCCTTTTCCTCAGCGCCACTGTTTCTAAGCCATACAACATTGCTGGCCTCACCACCATCTTGTACACTTTTCCCTTCATTCTTGCTGACACTCTCCTATCGCACATCACACCAGATACTTTTCTCCAACCATTCCAGCCTGCCTGCACACGCTTCTTAACCTCTTTTCCACACTCTCCATTGCTCTGGATTGTTGAGCCTAAGTACTTAAAATCCTCCACCTTCGTTATCTCTGCTCCCTGTAACATCACCGTTCCTCCTGGGTCCTTCTCATTCACACACATGTATTCTGATTTTCTGAGGCTAACCTTCATTCCTCTCCTTTCCAGGGCATACCTCCACCTCTCTAGATTTTCCTGCACTTGTTCTCTGCTCTCACTACAGATCACGATGTCATCTGCAAACATCATAGTCCATGGAGATTCTTGTCTCACCTCGTCTGTCAGCCTGTCCATCACCATAGCAAACAAGAAGGGGCTCAGAGCTGACCCTTGATGCAGTCCCACCTCCACCTTGAATTGCCGGTCACACCGACAGCACACCTCACTACTGTCTTACATCTCTCATACATGTCCTGCACCACTCTAACATACTTCTCTGCCACTCCAGACTTCCTCATGCAATACCACAGTTCTTCTCTTGGCACCCTGTCATATGCTTTTTCCAGATCCACAAAGGCACAATGTAGCTCCCTCTGACCTTCTCTGTACTTCTCTATTAACATCCTCAAAGCAAACATTGCATCTGTGGTGCTCTTTCTTGGCATGAAACCAAACTGTTGTTCACAAATGCTGACCTCTGCCCTTAGTCTAGCTTCCACTATTCTTTCCCATAACTTCATCGTATGGCTCATCAACTTTATCCCTCTGTAGTTGCTGCAACTCTGCACGTCTCCCTTGTTCTTAAAAATGGGCACCAGCACACTTCTCCTCCACTCCTCCGGCATCTGCTCACTCTCTAGTACCGTGTTGAATGTTCTTGTCAGAAAATCTACTGCTACCTCTCCTAGACACTTCCATACCTCCACAGGTATATCATCAGGTCCAACTGCCTTTCCATTCTTCATCCTCTTCAATGCCCTTCTCACTTCACTCTTACTGATCTTTGCTACATCCTGCTCCTCAATGGTTACCTCTTCTACTCTTTTTTCTCTCACATTTTCCTCATTCATCAGCTCTTCAAAGTACTCTTTCCATCTTCCCAGCACACTTCTGTCATTAGTCAATAGAGTTCCCTCTCTGTCCTTTATCAATCTAACTTGCTGCACGTCCTTCCCATCTCTATTTCTCTGCTGTGCCAACCTGTATAGATCATTTTCTCCCTCTTTACTATCCAACCTATCATACAAGTCATCATATGCCCTCTGTTTGGCCTTAGCCACTGCTACTTTCACCTTACGCTGTGTCTCCCTGTACTCCTGTTTACTCTCTTCGGTCCTCTCAATGTCCCACTTCTTCTTGGCTAACCTCTTCCTTTGTACACACTCCTGCACTTCCTCATTCCACCACCAAGTCTCCTTATCTACTTTCCTTCCAGAGGACACACCAAGTACTCTCCTACCTGTGTCCCTGATCACATTTGCTGTGGTTGTCCAGTCATTTCGAAGCACTTCCTGGCCACACACAGGTGGATACCTAATTATTTACTACCTAATTAGTCACTCGTGTGACATCAAGCGTTGTAATACTGTATACCCGTAAGTAAGGTGAACTTGGAGTTAGCAACCGTGAAGGCAGTGCAAACCCAGTAATCTTTTAATCAAATCCAGCAAGAAATGCTTGTATTAGTGCAGTGACCTGACGGTAAAGAAGGAACAGTACAATATATTCTTGCCATTTTATTATTATTTTAATCAGGCACTGTTTTATTCATCAGCAACTTTCAGATAGCAAAGACTGAAATTCACAGCTTCCACAAGATGAATTCTTGTCAATGAAGTATTGTGGAACAAAGCCATTTTTACTTTTCATTGATACGTTTAAAATAAACTCATTCAGTCCTAATGAAAGATTATATGCATGTAAAATATTTTTAATGGGTGGGTGACAGCACACTGAATGTTTCTCGGAAAATGTCACATATGTCTCAATCCATTCCGGTGACATGAGCTGTTGTTCTACCAACTTTAGTATTTGCAAAGCACTCGACCACACACGCATATATTGCCCCCGACTCCCCACCATCCCCTATTTATATGAATTTATATTAATACGAAAAGGACATGCGGTCATTAATACATAGTCAGTGATTTCAGAACAGAGCCTAGGGTACCTACATTATTTTTGTCTACTGAAATCAGGTAAGCAGTAAAAAGGTGTTTTTTTGTTTGGTTGTTCCTTATAAAGACAGTGAAACAAGACGGTAATGTTCCTGTATGCGATCTCCCAAGAGGAGGACGGGTAGAAAAGTACATCCAGCTTCTCAGCTTGGCTGTAATTCGTGGCCTCCTTGCAAGAGTTATGTGCATAGACTAGATTAATTTCTTTCATTTTATCTTTATTCTGTGTACAATCTTATGAGTAATTTCTTGAATAAATGCCGTCCATTGTATAAAACGCCTCCTTGAATCAACACCTTATCAGGGTGGAGGGATTTGCATGATCTAATAGGATGTATCTAATATGATCTATAATAATAATAATATGATCTAATAGGATATGTTCTAGGAGCTATGTTGCCGGGGGCATTATGCCTCTGGTAGGGCAAACAGGTCCTAGGTGAAGGTCCAGGCGAAGAGTTCAAAAGGTCCAGATGACATGAAGATTCAACGATTTTATTTTGCACCTGGAACTCTAAATCAAAGGAATAATAAATCAATGGAACTGGGCGAGCACGAAGCAAGATACCAGGGGTCAGAGCGAAAGCAGAGGAACGGAATCACTCGGAAGACAATCTTCTGACATCGGAGGGAAGCGCGCCGCTCCCATTCATAGCTGGATGTTTGCTGATTGCAGAGTAAGACAAAGTGTGCTCTTCTGGAACTCACCTACCGGCAACAGCCACGCCCCTCGCCAGCGCATGCAATGACCGAAGAAAGAATTAATGCCGCCAGCCAGCACACCCAATAACAGAATCGTGTATTAAGAAAATTAAAAATTGGATATGAGCTGTATTTGATTATATTTTTAAAAATCCTACTCAATTTATATATATATATTCAAAAAGATTAACGTACTTTTTATGAACACCGCTCCATACAAGGCCTTGATCTTTACAATATTTAATCTGACCTGTTTGAAAGCGAAGCTGGAGTCATCTCTCTTTACATGAAAATGTGCAGTATGTAGTTTGTTTATTATGATGTGTAATTATGCAATTAGGCAAAAAATGTAAAATATGCATTGTTATTTTTCTAGTTTCTTCCAACTGCTTCCGTTATTAAACATTACACACTCTTCAGACATCTATTGTAAGGCGCAGCACCATAAAGACTGCAGCTCCATCGAATTTCCCAAGATGATACAGCATCGAATGTCACATGATAAACCAAGGAGAACTATTAGGTCACTGTAGATCACTATAGATCAAAGGTCGACCCTCATCTGTCAGTCTTTGATGGAATTTTTGATGGTGAATCTACAGAAAAAATTAACAGTCAAAAAAAGTGTAAACTAAGAAGTATTTGAATTACCGAGATCCCTCACTTTCCACGGATAATTGGGACTGTGTATATGTACTTGTATATGTGTGTGTGTATAATATCAATAAATACATATTCAACACTATTAATGCTTAAAATAACAGTGAGACATTCAAAAATAATGCAGAAGACATGAATAAAATATAAATACACACACACACACACACACACACACACGCTCACAGACATAGATGCGCACCTCACATAAAAACGTAAGTAGTTTTATGGGTTGTTTTTGTTTGTATGGGGTTTTTTATAATTGGCCTTGTTTTGTGGCATTTTGCTTAACCTTTTCCCTATTTTTCCTTAATTTCCTTATTTTTTTTATTCTTCGATGAAAAATGTTGAAAAACCTGCGATGCACTGAAGCCGCAAAAACTGAAGCACGAAGTAGTGATGGATCACTGTATTTCAAAAACTGTGTTCATCTGCTGTACATATTTTGATCAGATATTATCTCCCAGCCATGTACTAAAGATTTTTGATGCATTTATTTATTTCCAAGCAAACATTGACATGGAAATATTTATTCATATTTGAGGTTGTGTCGTTGGAAAATGTACCAGTGTCGTGATTTCACACACAAAACACACACACACACACACACACACACGCGAGCAAGAATTTGTTTCTCTCTGTGTATAATTGTATGTCTCACGTCATAAACTTGTTCAGTCCTAATGAAAGATTTATGTGCATGTAAAATGTGTTTCATGTCTGGATGCCAGCACAGTGAATGTTTTCTGGGAAATATCAGATTTGCCTCATTTCATACCGGTGACACAAGCTGTTGTTCTCGCACCTTTATCATTCACAAAGCACTCCACTACACACATATATAACCCCCCACCCACACCCCCACCCTCACCCCACCCCACCACCCCGTTTATATGAATTTCTATTAACACAAAAAGGACATGCAGTCATTAATACATGCTCAATGACTTCACAACAGAGCCCAGGGTCCCGACATTATTTTTGGTTTGTTGGAATCAGGTAAACAGTAAAGCTGTTTGGATTTTGTTTGTTTGTTTTTGAACAAGTTCCTCATAAAGACGATGAAAGAAGATGGTAATGTTCTTTAATCCGATTTCGCGAGAGGAAGACGAGTGGAAAAGTACATACAACTTTTCACCTTGACTTTATTTCGTGGCCTCTGCGACTGGATTAATTGCTTTCGTTTTATGTTTATTCTGTAAACAATCTAATGAATAATTAGTTGTATAAATGCCATCTATGTGGGTTCCGCCTTGTCTTAAGCACTTGGGCTGCCAATTATTCGTTATGGTTCGTTATGATGGGAGCCAGAAAGGAAGACGACACATAATTGAAATGTGTATAAGTGGAAGCATGCAATAACATACTTTATCCTAAATGAAAGATTAATGATGACCGGCGTTTTAACTTGTCCGTTTCGGAACCTGTTACTCTGCCATGCCATGGGTGACAGAAGGTTATTTGATTAAGTGCCACACTGATCATGCCTGATTATTATTCTCTCTGTGTGTGTGTGTGTGTGTGTGTGTGTGTGTGTTCAGTCATTTACAGAGGTTCTATCGCACATGTGGACATTCATGTAGTTGTGCTTCTATAAACATGGCCATGATAGTTCCAGACTCCCAGCTGCAAGTCGGGAAGAATAATTATCATAACCCGGAAACAATCAGACACTTTCAGGATGCTCAAATGACAAATAATACAAATTTGTAAGTGCTGCTAAAAATTATTGAGGCACAAGACACTTGTAATCCATTTTTTAATACACAAGGAAGCTATTTTCTAGGACATCTCATTCACCAAATGTTCAGAAAACAGTTTGTTATTGACCTGGTAGTGAGAAATTCGAGCCCCCTGTAGGTTTGAAGCAGAACGGGAAGCAGTAACCTGTTGATATTCGCGTGTGGTGATGTTGCCGCCCATCTGACACAACTTTGTGATCCCTGCGTACTAGAGGTGGTCTTAAACCACAATATTTCACTTTGATCCCTGATCGGCTCCTCGGGGAATTCTGGGTCCAGGAATTTTCTTGATGGTCAGATTTCCACATTGGTGGAATAGCGAGATTATAGGAAATTAATAATTCATCTCAAATATAATTGTTTTCTGCACAGATCAGTTTCCACATGTTCGGAGCCTGGTGAGCACATCATGGTGTTCTCGCTGTGTCCGCTATAGAACCTGCATAGTGATCATTGTAAGAAATCAGACATCGATAGCTATGAGTCCTAATGGAGCTTTTAAGAGAGCCGTCAGGGGACTTGAACTACGACTTTTGTGTCGCGAGTTGTTTTGTGTATAGATTTTCTTGGATGACTGAGTTTACCATTGGGTACAGGGGGTGGTGTCGGAAATTTCTTACGACAGATTGTAAATTGTTTATTGCAGGTTTATGCAAAAAAAAATTAATTAAGCTTCTTGATGGCCACCGAGTCATTTCACTTTGGTTATAAATTGTCTGAAATGGATTTAATACCTGTAGTTCATTTATCTTTAGTTAACCGAGCACTTTTTGTTATTGTTTACGAATATCACGAATTACATTTTACGACCTTATTTTCACGGCCATAAGGCACATGTAAAAGCCTTCAATCCTCATGAAAGCTGACAGCGCGCCTTATAAATCAGTGCGCCTTGTGTGTGGGTGCGGCCTCGGCTCCATCTCACTGACACAGTCAAAACCCAAGTGAAGCAAACTAATTCAGAGCTTATCATCATTCTGGTGGATTAACCAAAGAACTTCAACCGCTAAATATTGGTGCCCAGGTCGTAAGTGAGAGGGATCCGGGCTTTATGGGATAAAGCACTGCTACAGGTCTCCTCCTGAGACCTCGGATTAACTTTCTTGAATTTAAAGTTACGCTTATTCAGCTCCATAAGAGTAATGACCTCCGTTCTGTAATGAACACAATCTTAATGCGCTGTCTTTTTAAGGGGGCGTGGCTGAGAGAAGGTCACGACCCAGGAAGACTTCTCATCTCCGTCTCCATTGATCTGACTCCACGTGTGATGGAATCATAGATAATAAAATATAATAATAAAAATAATAGAGTGATCCGGCTTCATGTCCGACTCACGCAACTGTTAAACTCAGACACTCAGGATGAAGTATTTGATGTATTTGTGGAAGAGGAATGAACTGAAAAAGTGAGACCATTGTTCAGCTGTCACAATATTGAGATCAATGTTGAGAGTTATTGTGAAGTATATTATTTTATATTTTGTGTGTTACAGCTGAACAATGTTGAGAGTTATTGTGAATTAGTTAAATAAAGTTTGACTTATCTGACTTTTGTTTTGCTTGGTGCGCCTTATAACCCAGTGCGCCTTATAACCCAGTGCGCCTTGTATATGGTCAGTGCCTGTTCCTTGATATTGCACCTTATAATCCGATGCACTTTGTGGTCATGAAAATACAGTAATTACTTTGATCCATATTTTGATGTGACATGATTTCAGCAATTCTTTTGTCCAGCCTAGAATATATATACATATATATATATATATATATATATATATATATTCTTCTATAATTACCTGAAGAGAGAGGATGGTTTCACCACTCCTCGAAACAGATCTGTAGTGATAAATGGAGTTTCAATAGAAAGTCTTTGTCCTGTCCTTTTATTTTTATTATTTATATATATATATCTTTATTAACTGTAAAATGTCAGAAGAAATTTACAATTTCTTGTTGCCTGCAGAAAACAATCGGTATGCTTGTAGGATTATTGTAAGGCAGAGGTGATGAAAATTGATTAATCAGAAGTTAAGTCATCAGCTCATTTCAGTATCAGGCTCACATGTGACAAACCCTTTGTTAATGTGTGTGTGTGTGTGTGTGTGTGTGTGTGTGTGCAGACATACACACACACACACACACATGTCTCGACATACATCTACTGACTTTTTTACTATTCAGAAATCTATTGTAATGCCTCAGGCAAAATGCACAGCACTTAAAGACTGCAGCTTTATTGAATGTCCAGAGATGATACATCGTTGTACGTCACATGATAAACAAAGTTTTATATAGAAGAACTATTAGATCACTATAGATCACTGTTGTAGATCAAAGATTGACCCTCATTTGTAAATCTTTGATGGGCTTTTTGATGGTGAATCTACAGAAAGTAGAAGATTCCTGCTGAAATAGCTTTTAGTTTCACCAAAGTACACAAATCCACATTAAGGTCTTGAAGAAGAATAAATGTTTCTGCCCAGCCCATGGAAAAGTGGATCACCAGGACTCTTGTATTTTTTTTCAAGGGGCCATGGAACCCTGTAATATAAGATTTTGTAATATAGATAAGAAAACGATCGTCTTCTCATCAAATCCAGCAGGAAATGTTTGTTTTCGTGCAGTAAGCTGGTGTAAAAGGAAAATTGGAACCATATATTCATGAGATTTGTATTTTAAACCAAACATAGAGCTTCTTTTCAAGTATAAAGACTATTACAAGACCACAATAAGGTGTAAACTAGGAAGGATTTGAATTATTTGAAAAACTGTGTTCAACTTCTGTACATATTTTGATGTGATATGATGCCCCAGGCATGTACTAAAGATTTTTGATGCATTCATGTACAAGTAAACATGGACAGGTTTGAAGTTGTGTAGTTGGAGAATGTACCAGTGTCATGATCTCACACACACACACACACACACACACACACACAAACACAAAAGACCAACAGTTTTTTCTCTCTATGTAGAATTGATATATTTGTGAAAGGCTGTTATGTAATGTTCAATAATTTCTAAAAATGCAGCCTTCAAGAGAAGAGGGCTTTTATTTTAATTAACTTATTTAGGATTTACCCCCATTTTCTGCCCAATTGAGTATTGCCTTGCCAACACACAACCACCACCAACCATGGAGAGCTGAAAGCATGCAGTTTTTGAACTGCAACGCATGCGTATTTGGGGGTGGTCAAACATACTCGGAGGGATCGTGCTATCTGCCCCGTCGTATGCATGAGCTCACAGATGCTCATGATTGACTGGTGACCACTGTGAATGACAGGGAAGTGGGCGTAGATCGTACCTCCCTCACGTGAGAACTAGGCAACTTGGCTCCCATGGACTCCTGGTCACAGATTGCTGGAGCATTAAACCGGATTCGAACTTGCGATCTCTTGAGTTAATCGTCACGCACCTTGTTGATGCACTACTTGGGAGCCAGAAAATGATTTTTCACCAAAGTCCTCTACAGTAAAAATGTTAAATATTTGGTATTTTGAAGCCATTTATTCAATTATTATTTTTCCTAATTCGGATCGCATGGAGGCTCGCGCACATGTTGACTGACTCTGATGGCAGAGTACACGCCAGAGATGTTTAAATAATTTCAATAAAGGTAATTGGTTGGATCAGATCTTCATAACTACAAAAACATCACTCGTGTGATATTAAGCTTCATAATATGCCAGGAAGTAATGTGAGCTTGGAGTTAGCGATCCTGAAGGCAGTGCGAACCCAGTAATCTTTTAATCAAATCCAGCATGAAATGCTTGTATTAGTGCAGTGACCTGATGGTGAATATATTCTTGACATTTTATTATTTTTTAATCAGGCACTGTATCATTCATCAGCTACTTTTAGATTGCAAAGATTGAAGTTCACACCTTTCTCAATATGACTGCTTGTAAATGAAGTATTTTGGAGCGAAGCTATTATTAAAATGAACTTGTTTAGTCCTCATGAAAGATTTATGGACAGGTAAAATATTTTTAATGGGTGGATGCCAGCACAGTCAATGTTTTTTATGAAAATGGCAGATGCCAGATGTGCCTCATGTGACATGTGACATGAGCTGTTGTTCTTACAACTTTATTATTTACAAAGCACTCTACACCCCATCCCCCCCCCCCCCCCGCTACCCCGTTTATATTAATTTATATTAAAACAAAAAGGACACGCAGTCATTAATACATGCTTAACACCTTAAGAACGGAGCCCAGGGTACATTATTTTTGGTCCGTTGGAATCAGGTAAACAGTAAAGCTGTTTGGATTTTTTTTGTTTGTTTGTTTGTTTTTAAGCGAGTTCCTCATAAAGACAGTGAGACAATATGGTAATATTCTTTAATACGATTTCGCGAGCGGACGAGTGGAAAAAGTACACACGGCTTCTCACCTTGACTTTATTTTGTGGCCTCCATGACTGGATTAATTGCTTTCATTTTGTTTATTCAGTAAACAATCTTATGAATAATTATTTGTATAAATGCCGGTTCTGCCCTTGTCTTCAGTACTTGGGCTGCCAATTACTTGTTATGGTAATGCTGGGAGCCAGCAAGGAAGAAAACATGAAAGTGAATGAAATATTAATGATGACGTCCGTTTTAATTTGCATGTTTCAGAACCTGTTACTGCGCCACGCCATTGATTACAGAAGGTGATTTGATTGAGTGAAACACCGATTATGCATGAATTATTAGTGTGTGTGTGTGTGTGTGTGTGTGTGTGTGTGTGTGTGTGTGTGTGTGCGTGTGTGTGTGTGTGTGTGTGTACAGTCATTGGGTTCTGTTGCACATGTGGGCATTCATGTATAAAAGCCCAAATCTCACCAAACGATAGTCTGATGGTACTGAATATGATGTGCCTGCAGCAATAATGGGGAAGAAACTTCCAATCTTTCCAGCTTTTTAAATATAAACATTCCCTTTTGTGTGGAAGTCTTTTTTGCAAAGATTTAATGTCATTTTCAAGACGATATTTATTACAGAGAAATAATCAAACGGACGTGTTTTATCATTAAATGAAGAATATCATCATAAATATGACATCATTGTGAAAAAATAAAGGGGTCACTCGAAATCAGTTGCGCCTCTGCAAACATGGCTATGATGGTACCAGTCTCCCAGGTGCTCATCAGGAAGGATAATTATCATATTACTCGGACACTGTCTCTGTTTCTAAGACGAGACTGAAAACTGAGTTGTTTCTATTATACCACACTCTCTCGCTCTCTCTCTCTCTCTCTCTCTCTCTGTGTGTGTTGAGGTACACATGCTTCTTCTGGGATGCCAGTGATCCTGATCCTTCTGCTTCCTGAGTCCTGTGGTCTGCCCTGGTGTGCTGATGCTGACTGGAAGCCCCTCCTTTCTGTGGATGAAGACCTAGATGGACCCAGATGTGCACCAACAGACTGTGACCATGACTTTTCACTGCTGGTGAATTGGCTCTTTCCCCTAATTATTGAGAACTTACAATTGTTACATAACCAACCAGACTACATTTTGGACTGTAATGAAGTTCTCATATGTATGTTTGTATTTTATGGTTTCAACCAAATGAAGATGGCTTTCCCTTTTGGGCGTGATTCCTCTCAATGTTTCTTCCTTGCCTTTACTGAGGTAGGTTTTCCTTGCCACCGTCGCCATAGGCAACGCTCATTAGGGATGTTTAGGAGTGTAAATTGTTTTCTCCCCTGCAAGCCCCGACTTTCACCGTTTCACTGTGTAAAGCTGCTCTGCGACAATGCCAATTGTAAAAGGTGCTTTACAGATAAAACTGAATTGAATCGAATATTCCAACAATCAAACACCTTCAGCATGCTCAAAGGAAAAAAATTAAAAAAAAAAGTAAGTGCTGCGAAAGATTGTTGAGGTCCAAGACACGTGTAATCTTTTTTTTTTTTAATACACAAGGAAGCCATTTTATAGGACATCTCATTCAACAAATGTTCGGAAAACAGTCAGTTATTGACCTGGTGGTGAGAAATCCGAGCGCCCTGTAGGTTCCAAACACAACGGGAAGCAATAACCTGTTGAAATTTGCATGTGGTGATGTTCACACCGATCTTACACAGCTTTGTGATCCCTGCGGACTGGAGGTGGTCCTAAACCACAATGTTTCACTTTGATCCCTGATTGGCTCTTCGGTGAACTGTGGGTTTGGCAATTTTCTCGATGGCTGTAAGAACATTGGTGGAATAGTGAGATGATATTCATAATTCAGCTCAAGGGCAGTGGTGGCCTGGTGGTAAGGTGCTGGATCACTGATCTGAAGGTTGGGGGTTCACTGCCAAAGTGCAGCTAACTGGGTTATCAAAGGCTGGCCGTGTCTCTCACTGTCTATGGTGGGAGGTTCATGTAAAAGAACCATTGCTGACTTTCGACAAGAGGAGCTGCATAGCCATCAGCATGTTTCTGCCCTGTGATGGCCTGGTGAGCTGTCCAGGGTGTACTCTGCCCTTGCCTGAAGTTGGCTGGGATGGGCGCTAGCCTCCCCGTGACTCTGATTAGGATTAAGCTGTTTCAGAAAATGAATGAAAATGAATTCATCTCAAATATAGTTTATTATTTTCTGCACGTTTCTGCTCATGTCATATAAATAAATTTACAATTTCCTGTTTCATTCATAAAACAATCTGTATTTTCTTTCTTCCTTTCGGCTTTTTCCCTTTTACTCGGGAGTCGCCACAGCGAATCATTTGATTTGCACATTTGATTTGGCAGAGGTTTTTACGTGGGATGCCCTTCCTGTCACAACCCTTTTATAGCAAAGGACAGAAACACGCTGACGACTTTGCAGATTCTCTTTACGAAAGTCAGCAATGGTTCTTTTACATGAACCTCTCACCATAGACAGTGACAGACATGACCCGCCTTTGATAACCCAGTTAGCTGCACTGGTGGGACAGTGACAACCCTGTGGGGACTCAAACCTCCAAACTTAGGTTCGGCGATCCTGCGCCCTATCCGCGAGACCACCACTGCCCTATAAAACAAATAAATTTACAATTTCCTGTTGCGTTCATGAAACAATCTGTATATTTGTAGGATTAATGTAAGGCAGAGTTAATCAGAAGCGAAGCTATCTGTTGTTCTCAGTGTCAGGCTCACGTCTTACAGGTTATTTATATCATCACAAATAAGAAGCAACAGACTTGAGGTTGGGAGAAAAATTGAGTTTTTACTTGTCCCTTTCCACACAGAAACGTGAGGCAGTCGGAAAACGTTCCCTCAGACATTCAAATCCTAAAGTTTTTGATTATATGCGCTGTACCACAGAACAAACTTGGAATGAGCTTCAAACAGGAACATTGATGAATAAAGCAGATGAACTGGTGTTGCATGAAACTTGAAAAACAAACTGTGACGTACAGTCGGAAATGTAACATCATGTTTGGCTTGATCAAGTTATCTGCCTCCAACTTACCCTGATCTTCACAGGTTTCCTATTGGACATGAACATCAGATAACCATCAAAACGTCCGTCAAATAGCTATAACATTCAGAGATTGAATCAGAAGTTTTTTCAAAAAAAAATTTTTTTTTGTTAAAATTGGAAAATATGACCTTTGAGTACACAATCACCAAAAACAATCAAACTTACCCCCCCCCCCCCCCCCCACATATTCTTATATTTTCTGTTTCCAGTTTACAGGCATCATAGCATATGATTAGAGACCATAAACTGTGAGAATTGAGTCAATATTTCTTTTATTTATTACACCAAAATTCCCCAAAGGCAAAATTGAAACGAAACATGGAAGTCGAGTGTTTTTGCCAATTAGTGTTTTTTCAGAATTCCTGAGTAAGACATAACGTGGGCAAACCAAACATTTTAAGATTCATCCGACTGTCCTTTACACGAATCATACAAACTTGTCTTGAACATTTTCACTGCTCTGGATTTCGATGAGGACAATAAAGAATACCTTGAAAAAGTGAGGTGTGCGACCAACCCATGTGCTACAATGCCCGAGGCGAAACTGTATGTTCGGTTTGCAGACATTTCCTTGCAGTGCTCTGAATCTGAAACTTGCTCTGCTTGTTCTATTCTGCCATTTTATGAAATGGACCTTTCGGTGAGAGTGTCTGGAGCCCTGTGGGATATATATATATATATATATACAGCCCCCCCTGACTTATGTTTTTAATTGGTTCCGGACGGCCAAATGTAAGTTGAAAGTGAATGTAAGTTGTTACAGTGGCGTATGACATATGACGTGTGACGTATGACATTCATACTGTACTATACATCCATAAATACCATTACCGTATCTCATAAAACACCCCTAAATCAATTATTATAAACATAACATTGTAAAATAATATCAAATATATCAAATAATATCAACATTAATTTCAAATAAATTAAATTCAAGCAAAATAATTTCAAATAGATAAATTTTAATCAAATTCACTCATCAAATATCAAATACAGTATCAAATATTACCTTGAACATTCTCTATGATGCAATCTTTCTGCTTGTAAATGGTTCCGATGGTCGACAGATGGTCACATGACATGAAGCTGAGCCGACTCACTTTACATGAAGCTTAAAACAGCCAATCAACGCTTACAATATGTGAGGCGCTCAATACCGAAAGTAGTGCACTTGCTGAAAGTAGTTATAATAATAGTATATAAGCGGGTTATACGGATTTCCGGCCCTTTAAGTGCGCAAGGGTGCCGTTGAACTCGTTTAGTACTCAGCCTGCACTGATGTGAATCACTGATGTGAACAGAGCAGAGAGTTCTCTTTCTTGGGTTTTCATTCATTTTACAACTCTCTTTGCTTAACTGAGTATGCATGGTAGATTGTGCTGATCTGAGCAGATAGTTAATTCATCTCTGTATATATATATATATATATATATATATATATATATATATATATATATATATAATCACTGAACTAGGAAGAAGGATGGGCACGTTTGTAAACAATGGACACAGCGTCATTACGTCATTACGTCAGCGTACTACGTAGGTACATCTAAACTACAAATTTGACTTTTTTCTTTTGAAAAAAAAAGCGAAAAAACGTAAAACAGATCAACATAAGTCAGGGAGCGTCTGTATGTGTGTGTGTGTGTGTGTGTGTATATATATATATATATATATATATATATATATATATATATATATATATATATATATATATATATTACCTTCTGCTGCTGTTTACTGATCTCTTTTACCTTAGGGGATTTTTATTAATAAAATGTGTGGATTATACACTTGAAAGTTTAGCAGTGCCACATAGTACTCATGTTATTTTTTTATATACAGTGGTGCCTTGACTTTCAAATTTAATCTGTTCCGAGGGTGAGCTCGTAAGCCAAATGATTCATTAGATGAAACAATTAATCTGTTCCGACCCCCCTCCCAAACTCATATAACCTGCTGCAAACACATATATTTGCCCTAATATATTAAAGATAAACATATAAAAACAGTAAATATTTATTATATTATTATTATTATTATATAACAATAATAATAATAATGATAATAATAATACATGTACATTAATAATAATTATTAAGAAATGATAATGAAACAAGAATAAACAATAAGTCAACTAACCCTTCCAATCATCGACTGCGGTGAACATGTCACATGGGCAGGAGGAGGTGGTGCAGAGAGGAGGAGAAGGAGGAGAATTTTGAATGTGCCACGAAGGAGGAAAGACTTTTGATGAGCTCCCACAAGGCCAGTGCTTCTCAAATAATGGGGCACGCCCTCCTTAGAGGGGCACAGTGTGATGCCGGGGGGAAGGTGCGTATGACCTTGGGGAACATGCTTTTGTGCCATACTGTACTAGAATTAAGTGTAATTGCGCATCCACTACAGTAGTTGGCAGTGACACTCTTATTGTCACGCTAAGGTGTAGAGAAAAGGACTTAGCAAACGATATGAAATGCATTAAACACTATCATTGGGTGCAGGGCACTGAGGGAGTGTGAAATGCTTTTTTTTTTTCCCCTTTGTAGAATGGAAAACATCACAGAAAATAGAGAAGCACTGCACAAGGCATTCTCAGAGTGCAGAGGAGTACACACAGAAGAATACGAGGCTAATCAGCTCGGAAAAGCCATTTCACGGAGAGCTCGTAAATCAAAATTTTGCTTGTTGGATGGGGCAGATTTTTTGGCTGGATCGAAGCTCGTGTCATAGAAAATTCATCATTAAAGACACTCGTAAGTCAAGGTACTGCTGTATTTATTTATTTTTTAAGATTAGCAACATTCCGATATGTGACTCCACTCAATGCGTGTGGCTTGTTAATTTCCGCCCCAAATTGAAACATGTCCCAAGTTCCTGGCACAACCCCACACAGCAGGCTTCAGCAAGAGACTAGACTTTTGAAAGGAAGATCTCTGTGGTACAACATGGGGGGGGGGGGAAAGGTCTCCGACTGGGAGTGTGTTTAGTGTGGTGCTGATCACCACAGCAGACAAAACACTTTCTACCGTCATCTTTGTTTAGAATTTTGATGCACTGTATACATTCTTTGATTTATTGTAGTTTAGTAATGATTCAAATAGTTGTAGCTGTATGATTAAAATTCTGATAAAAATTGCACTCGGTTTACAAGAGACTGCTGGTCGAACACAATCCACACAGTGAACCATGACTCGTTTTAATGGGTTTCATCCACCGTGCTGATCACCAAAGGGTTAAACGGAATGTTAGTTTACATCCTTAGCTTGTTTTTCATCTGCTGCATCACATTTATTAAACTGAACCGTTACAAATTGAACACGTATTGAATAACACACTGCTGGACACAGTTCCAAAACAAGGTGATCATATCATATTTTAATCACCTGCTGAGAAACAGGCCACTACCGGGTAACGCGGGGAGTAAAACGAGTATAACGTGATCATAGGATGGTGAAAACAAACATTTTTATAACCACATTAAAGATCTAGTGGAATAGAAAGACATTTGCTTCGCAGTAGCTTGTTAAACATTCCAAGTTATCAGACTCCTGGTCTTCAGAGGAGACAAGATTCACAATGCTGAAGGTGAAGCCGTATTAGTCTCCAAATATGTCCTCGTGGTATCTCTTCTCAGCCTCAAAACACAAAACAGGTTCATTAGTACCATGGACTGGATAATTAGGTCATGAGAGAATAACAATATTCATTATATGATAGGCCAACAATCGTAGGCAAAATCTGATTGGTCAATGGCTGTTCAGTAGATTATGTATGGCCTGACGCGTGCTGTCCAGCGAATTAGCCGTTAGCTTGCTGCACTGTGTGCTATAATCGTAAAGAGAAAAGCTATACAGGATACGTCCAAATGGATAAGGACGCCTTGTTCAAAAGTGGGCAGCTTGGAGACGACAGCCCAGCTAAAAAAAAACAAACAAAAAAACCTAACCGTGCCCAAAGTTAATTCAAAAGACTAAAAGTTTTATTGTCATATATTTATCCATTCACTTTCTGAACAGCTTAATTCTAATCAGGGTCACGACAAGGCTGGTGCCCATCTCAGCAGACTCTGGGCGAGTGCAGGGTACAGCCTGAACAGCTCACCAGACTATTTGATTTTCCAAATCACCTGATGGTGATATCTTTTATTGTGTAAATCAGTGATAAACAAGACTGCGATTCTTGTACTGTGTTCCTGGCTCGAACGCAACTATTTCAACTTGTTAATTTGGCTGAATAGTTCAATCGGGTGTGTCACGGGTGTGCCTGTATTTTTAATTCAATGTAAAACACAAATACTTGTTTATTTAGTTGTAAAAATGTAATTGAGCCACATCACAGTGAAAGCTCCAGCTCATTTCAGGTGAGAGGCAACCACTGACGCTCACGGTCACCCCAGGGGCAGTTCAGAGGAGCCTAATGTGCATGAGTTTGGGTTATACAAGGAATCCAAAGCATCCTGAGGAGCCCCATAAACCAGTGAAATGCCCGCCGTACTTCCAACTCAATCATTTGCTGAACCACTTAACCCACAGGTGTCAAACTCGTGCCACAAAGGACCAGGTGGCTGCAGGTTTTTTGTTTCAGCCAAGCAGCAGCACACCTGACTGCTCATTTAAACAACTGATCTGAGTCTTCAGGCACTTGATTGGTCAATCTGTGTACTCTGTAAAGAGACTGACCTGTCAAGTGTCTGAAGACTCTGATCAGTTGTTTAAACCAGGGGTCACCGACATTTTTATCACCGCGGACCGGTCAACGCTTGACAATTTTACCATGGACCTTGGTGGGTGGGGGAGTGGGGAATTTGTCATAGATTGTTCATATTGCAAATATGATTTATTTATATAAATTATTATTATTATTATTATTAGTAGTAGTAGTAGTAGAAGTAGTAGTAGTATTGTTATTATTATTATTATTATTATTGTTATTATTATTGTTATTATCTGTATTGTTATTGCTATTGTTATTGCTATTATTATTATTATTATTAATAATAATAATAATAATAATAATAATAATAATAATAAGCACTCCATGAATGTTATTTTTCAACAGCTGAAATAAAGTTGGCTGAGAAGTAGAGCTTGGAGCTTCCAGCTGAAGAATGAATGGCTCTCACCCAAATCCCGCTATTGTTTGAAACATGTCCAACTTGCCCCTGTTCATGTGCTGTCTCCTTGTGGGTTACATTTTAGCCCTCAAATGACCGACATGTCATGACATGAGAGAACCCGGTCATTTTTCAAAATAAAAGATTTTTCAAAAATAAAGATTGTTCAGACTCAGATAATAAATAAAATGGAAATAATTAATTATTTCTTCTGTGGACCAGTACCAATTGAGCCACGGACCGGTGGTTGGGGACCCCTATGTTTAAATGAGCTGATTCAGGTGTGCTGCTGCTTGGTTGAAAAAAAAACCTGCAGCCACACGGCCCTTTGTGGCATGAGTTTGACACCCATGACTTAATCCTATTAGAGTCATAGGGAGCCCGTTTCAGCAACTCTTGGTGAAAGTGGGGTAGACCCTGAACAGCTCGGCGGACAATTGCGGGGCCAACACACTCACAACTGTTCACACTAACACCTTGGGCCAATTTGATACAGCCAATTAACCAACTGTGAAAATCAAAAGAAATTGTCGGTCGGTCGGTTGGTCGGTTGGTAGGTAGGTTGGTAGGTGGGCGGGTGGGGAGGCGAGCGGGCTTCTTTCTCATCCGGACTGAGTTAATTTTATGAGACTTGTGTATAATACTACTTCTTCTTTTCCTTTCGGCTTTTCCCTTCAGGGGTCGCCACAGCAAACCACCCGCCTCCATCTCGCCCTATCCTCTGCATCTTCTACTCTTACTCCAACTACCTTCATGTCCTCCTTCACCACATCCATAAATCTTCTCTTTGGTCTTCTTCTCAGCTTTCTGCCTGGTAGTGCCAACCTCAGCATCCTACTATCAATATACTCACTATCCCGCCTCTGTACATGTCCAAACCATCTCAATCTAGCCTCTCTGACTTTGTCTCCAAAACATCTAACATGTGCTGTCCCTCTGATGTGCTCATTCCTGATCCTATCCATCCTCGTTACTCCCAAAGAGAACCTCAACATTTTCATCTCTGCTACCTCCAGCTCTGCCTCCTGTCTTTTCCCCAGGGCCACTGTTTCTAAACCATACAACATCGCTGGCGTCGACACCGTCTTGTACACTTTTCCTTTCATTCTTGCCGATACCTTCCTATCACACATCACACCGGACACTTTTCTCCAACCATTCCAACCTGCCTGTACACGCTTCTTCACCTCTTTTCCACACTCTCCACTGCTCTGGATTGTTGAGCCTAAGTACTTAAAATCCTCCACCTTTGTTATTTCTGCTCCCTGTAACCTCACTGTTCCTCCTGGGTCCTTGTCGTTCACACACATGTATTCTGTCTTACAGAGGCTAACCTTCATTCCTCTCCTTTCCAGGGCATACCTCCACCTCTCTAGATTTTCCTGCACTTGTTCTCTGCTCTCACTACAGATCACAATGTCATCTGCAAACATCATAGTCCATGGAGATTCTTGTCTAACCTTGTCTGTCAGCCTGTCCATCACCATAGCAAACAAGAAGGGGCTCAGAGCTGGTCCTTGATGCAGTCCCACCTCCACGTTGAACTCTTCTGTCACACCAACAGCACACCTCACCACTGTCCTACATCTCTCATACATGTCCTGCACCACTCTAACATACTTCTCTGCCACTCCAGACTTCCTAATGCAATACCACAGTTCCTCTCTCGGCGCCCTGTCAAATGCTTTCTCCAGATCCACAAAGGCACAATTCAGCTCCTTCTGACCTTCTCTGTACTTCTCTGTTAACATCCTCAAAGCAAACACTGCATCTGTGGTGCACTTTCTTGGCATGAAACCAAACTGTTGTTCACAAATGCTGACCTCTGCCGTTAGTCTAGCTTCCACTATTCTTTCCCATAACTTTATCATATGGCTCATCAACTTTATCTCTCTGTAGTTGCCAGAACTCTGCACATCTCCCTTGTTCTTAAAAATGGACGCAAGCACACTTCTCCTCCATTCCTCCGGCATTCTCTCACTCTCTAAGACCTTGAATGTTCTTGTCAGAAAATCTCCTGCTACCTCTCCTAGACACTTCCATACCTCCACCGGTATGTCATCAGGATCAAATGCCGTGCCACTCTTCATCCTCTTCAATGTCCTCCTTACTTCTCCCTTACTAATCTTTGCTACTTCCTGGTCCTCAACTGTCACCTTTTCTACTCTTTTTTCTCTCTCATTATAATACGATATGGTCAAAAGTGTGGATTAAGATGCATATTAAAAAATGATTTATGGAAAATTAACTGGACACCTGACCTATTGACCTTTCTTCGATTTTTTTGTATATAACGCCGTTTTTTTAATGAGAATCAGGAAATGGGCTACTCATGGTAAACACCTCTAATGAGACTGGTTCCTGCCCATTAAAGGAAGTTTCTGACGAATAATTAAATAAGTGGCTCGGGAGACGGACGTCTGGACCTCATTGCTTAGGCTGCTGCCCTGCAACCAGACCCCGGATTAAGCGAAAGATAGATGATGATGATGATGATAAAGGCAAGGTGGATTTCTTTGAATAATCTGAGACTAAACATTGATGGGGTGGGGGATTACAAATTCCATGCCCATCACCAAGGCTGTTGCTCATCAATGTTTTAGTATACAACAGAGACTCAGCTTTTATAGTTTATATTCACATATTTTACCTGGTAAAGATGCAGACCATGCATAACTATTAGTGTTTTAAAATCCATTCAGAAATTTAATATCTACTAACCTGGAAAAGAATCCAAAATTAGATTTTAAGTTTATTTTACATATTTAAACCAAACACAGGCAGGTGAGGTGAGCTCTCGCTGACCCAACCTACCATTGTGGTGTTGAAAACCAACTCATTCAGAGCCATTCATTCTTTTTTTTAAGCCTTTTAATCCTAATTAAGGATGCGGGGAGGCTCGCACCCATCTCAGCTGACTCTGTGCAAGGGCAGAGTACACACCAGACAGATAGACAGGCCATCGCAGGGCCAACACACTCGCACCTGGAGTGATATCGATCAGCCAATCAGCGTTTTTGGTCTGTGGAAGGAAAAAGGAAAACCTGGAGGGAAACCCTGCAAGCACAGGGCAATGCAAACTCCACACAGAGATGCCCTGAGCCCAGGAATCGACCCCAGGACTTTCTTGCTCTGAGGCAGATGTGCTAACAGCTATGCCATCGTACTGAATGTTTATATATTTGTGTGTGTGTGTGTGTGTGTGTGTGTGTGTGTGTGTATGCACATTTCCACTTGTGCATGTGTGTGTAAGTGTGTGTACTCCTATCCGTATGCAAGTTTGTGTGTGCGTGTGCATTTCCACCTCTGCGAGTGTGTGTGTGTGTGTGTGTGTGTGTGTGTGTGTGTGAATTAAATAATATAAAAAATACTAAATAGCACTAAATAGCAGAGATCTGGGATCCCTGAAAGACGCATATAACCACCAGGTGATAGTTCATTTTAAGTGTGACAATGATGTGACCACCTGCTCCAAGTGTGGCAAAACATGAATGACCATTTTGATTCGACAATTATTCAGCTGGGATAATGTTTTTTACATAAATTATATAAACTGAGCAAAGCAGATTTCATCTTTGCTATAAATATCAAGAACTTGTTGTGATAAATTTGCACCTTTAATTGATCCAGGTAGTCCCCAGCTTGCGAGAAAGTTATACCCAGACGATTAACCAAGATCTCTTGCACAGTATGTGCGACATCTCGGGCCATGTTCATTTTCCCACACACATATAGGTGTCCAGGGCTCTGGTACAAGACCCGCCAAACCTCTTCACTAAGCTGCTTCCTCAGGACATCTTGAACATACAGCTATGGTCAAAGACAGTGAGAAATATGCTGAATGTTTGGAACATGTCTCAAATACAGAAAATGGCAGATAATTATGTTGAATTTGGTTATAAGTCAGCACTTGATGTTAAAAAGTGCAAGTCTGTACCTTGGGAAAACCAGCCTGGCCAGAGTACGCTGGAGTGATACTCTTCAAAGTGCCATTTTCTCTCATGGCTAAAGTCTCCGCTTTATAGAGATGATCCGTGTCTGCAGCACGACATCCAAACACCAGCATCATAGGACTGCCTTTCAGGCCTTTCAGACAAAATTTGCACCATGGGGAGCTATTAAACAATTTTCTTTTTTTCTTTCTTTCTTTGTTTTTTTTTTTGCAAATTGTTGGTCCAGGAATGAACCTGACGATACCTGTTGTTTTCATGTCATGGAAGCGCTGTTGCCAGAAACTCCTGAAAGGTGCAATACCACTTCCTGTTCCAATTAATATAGTAGGAGAACTGTGATCTGATGGAAGGTGGAACCCACTGGATCTGTTGAAGAGCAGTAAATAAACATGTCTGTCTCTTATTGCGACAGAAAATTAACACTATAATGAATCTATTGATATTAATAGGCAATGGAGCCTCTAATAGATGTCTCTGTTGATATTTTCCAAGGCTATTGTTTTAGGAGAAGTGCAGGCTCCTTTCATGGCTGAATAAATCTGGATGACATAAGTCTCCCCTGTGTTTCCTGATTACACTCAGGAGAAAAAGCAGGAAAAGTTAACACTTCATCACCCTTTCACTTGCTGATTTCAGTGTTCATTTGTATCACCTGTTTTATGAGTTAGTTATCCGGTGAACAAGTTCATGTTCTGTGTTCCCATAAATGTTTGGTGGTGTTTTGCTTTCAAACGTTTATCTGCTTCCCTGGGTTACATTGTGCATTTTGTTTTTTACTCCATGTAGTGCTTAGTGGTCATTTATAAGCCTTGGTTTCTTTTGTTATTAATAATAAATCAGTCGGATTTTTTTTTTCGAGTGGTGCAATAGCCTTATTGGGTTTCCTATGGTGTCCTATGGTGTGAATGGGAATGGTTGAGTGTTTGTTGCCTTGCGATGTTCTGGTGAGCTGTTCAGGGTATATCCCGCCTTTGGTTGGTGTTGGCTGTGATATGCACCAGGCTCCCTCAACCATGGATGAAGTCATTCAGAAATTGACAATGATGATGAAGCCAGGAAAAGTTCTGAAAATGATTTGAGTACCTGTGAATAAAGCATGGCACCTGTTGTCCTTCTTTGATGGTGTTGAGCCATGTACTGCAGACACCATGATGCAGAGGGCCCTTTCCATCTAGAATTTAAAACACAAAGCTATTACAATTCATAGCTTTTCAGGTTTGGGCTCTGAATTTTAGTCTTGCTGGGAGCTGGTGTGCTGAAAAAGAAACATAAGCTTGAATTTAAGAAATCGTGTTCTACTGATGCTATGAATAATTATTACTATATACCCTGCGTGTGATAGTTGACCACGGACACCGTGAGATGAATTTCATAAGGGTGGAGGTCTGGGGAGGAACTAACTGAATAGAGGCGAGGCTTCATCAGGGGTAGCTGGCTGAGGAGGAAGGCTGCAGAGAGCTCCAGGGAACGAAACTCCTCGAGAACCTGCAGGAAGTTGGGTCGACTGAATGCTTTCCATTCTGAATAACACTTGAAGTCCTGCAGAAAGGCACCATTATTTACAAAGTAAATGGCTTATGGGTTGAAAACTGTTTATATTTTATACAGGGCGCTAACATTTTTGAAATTAGGGTTGAAATATGGCCAAATGTTTTTGAGCAGGTTGTAGGAATCATGTCAGTGGATAGTATAATAGTATATAGATCATGCTTTTTTGGCATACTGTACTAGAATTAAATATAATTGTGCATCCTCTACAGTAAGTGGCAGAGGCGCTCTCACTGTGTTCCCTATGGTGTAGGGAAAAAAAGCACAGAGCAAACGATATGAAGTGCAGTAAACACTATTTATAGTCGAGTGCGGGGCACTGGGGGGGGGGGGGGGGGGCACTGGGGGGGGCATTTTTTTATTCTTCCGATAGGGGGCATCACAGAAAATAATTGAAAAGCACTGCACAAGGCTTTCTCGGAGCATAGAGGAATACACATGGAAGAATACGAGGCTAATCGGCTCGGAAAAGCCATTTCCCCAGCAGAGCTCGGAAATCAAAAATTTGCTGGTTGGATGGGGCATATTTTTGGTGGATGAAAGCTCGTATCATGGAAAATTCATTATAAAAGACACTTATAAGTCAAAGTAGCACTGTATATAATTATAGTTGTTAATATGCTCACAATAAACCAACACATAAATAATATATGCCCAAACGTTTGCTTATACATTTCCACTTTCCTCCAAACATTTTACAAAATACCGTTTTGATTGATTGGTGATTTTTTTCAGGATTTGGATTTGGATTTACCTTTGCAAGTGCTAATAGACGATGTTGGTCATCTTCCTGCTTAGCAATGTGCGAGAGCTGGTGCAAGAAGCTTTGAGAGGGTGGTGTGGTGATATCTAAGAGGTACGTAAGAGCCTTGGCCAGAGGGCATGCTGGGATACGTGAATCCGTTTTCCACTTTGCACTCCCTGTCGGATACAGTAGAACTAACTGCATGCAAGAATTTCCCAAGTGGTGATAATTTAGCCTTTTAATTTGAGTAAAAATAAATAATTACCATAGTAGGACTCAGGAAGGTATTCGAGTTGGACACTCTGATTGGTGGGAGGAGCGTTATGGAGGTGCTTCAAAATGCCCATCACCAGCTTGGGTGAATTTCCTGGGAAAACGCCAACATGGTCACCTGGTGCATAATTTAAGGTCTCTTTTTTGTCGCGGCTCACCTCCAGTTCAACCAGAATAGTACAACGACTAAACGAACATATCACAAGGCACGAGGGGAAAAAAAAAAAACACAAATACTGCTTTTAAATGGATGACTGTCTTTAAATGCACTCGGGTAAACTTGTGGCTCAGGTTCGAGACTCAACCTTGATCGTGAGCTCTGTAGATTTTTTCTTCTTTTTAGCTTCATGGGAAGCACAGTCTTGGAGTGGAGCGTTGAGAGCGCTGCAAGAAAAAGCAACATACGGCATGAGGGTGCTGCAGAACAGATATCTTCTACTTCATATCTGTTTACCTTTACATAGAATTACAGTGCTACTGAGAACTTATTTTATACTGAATACCAGTCATGCGTTCAAAGGAACTGCTGTTGGGCTGCACTCTGTGTCTCAGCGGGTCCCAGCTGCTTGTTAGACGCTCTGCCTGTAAGACATGGCTCTCAATGCCAAACTCCTCGCATGTGGCCTACAAATGTAAACGGTTTTTAGGAACCAGAAACAGCTGAGCATAAATGTGATTAATTGTTGATCAGGGGACCTTAAACACGGTGTACGACCAGATGGAGAAAGACTCTTCCTGTCCGTTGAGCTCATCTCCTTCACCTATTAAAGCCACTCGTTTGGCTCCCAATTCTGCAAGCTTGTCATCCACCGCATGAGCAAAAGCACAGAACTGCGGGTACATACGAGAACCAAGGCCAAACACACAGTACCTGTATAAAACCCAAAAATTAAACAAATATCCAAGTTGTTAAACATACTACTACTAATAATAATAATCATAATCATAATAATCATAATCATAATAATATTAATAATGATGATGATGATGATGATGAGGATAATTCCTTACGCAGGTGTCTAAAAATACTAACCTGACTTTGTTTTTGAGCCGTTTTAAGCTGAAAAGGTATTTCTTGAATATCTTCAAAAAATGGGAAGAAAACAAGTATTTCCTGATGAATTTTAAAAAATAAGATTGAAGACAACTAAAACAACAAGCTCAACATAATTACACTTTTTTAGATACCTTTTTGTTTGTACATACAGTTGTGTTGAAAATAATCTTAGTCAAACGTCACTAACCTGATCAGTCAGTGTTTTAGTAGAAATTTTATTTCTACATGGTACTAAATAATTGACTATCAGGGGTAGTAGAGTAATAGAATCCAACAGAACCAACAGTCCTGACCCGCATGCTGCTGATTCTGCGGAATTTAAACACTAACTGAAAGGATTGTGTTCAGAATAATATCAGTGTGGAGTTTAATGAGTGACGTCATTCATTCTTTATAAACAGGAGACAGTTATTGTCCTTATTGACGGAAGGAAGGTCGCGAATGTTGTACCTGCTGGTTATAAACATTTCTCTATGAAATTCTGAGGAAAATTGATCAGTCCGGACATTGTTCAGAAGAACAGCAGACCTGAATTTAAAAGTTGATTGGAGAGTTGAAACATAGAAAGAAGAGCAGAAAGTGAGAGGCTACTCGGATAAAACAATCCTAAATGTAATAAAATGGAAATTAAAACCTGAAGGAGGTGGAAGAAAGTGAAAAACTACCATTCGAATGGATGAAGAACCAAAAATGGCAAGAACTCGACCACCAATCAGCTCCAGAAAGATCAGAGAAGGTCTAAAGTGGCCTGTGAGTCCTGTTACAATTAGAAGACGTCTATGTGAAGCCGAGTTATCGCCAAGAAGCCCCGCAATGTCCCGCCATTGAAAAAAGCCCCATGCTGAAGAGGTTCCAATTCACCAAAGTGCACATTGACTCAAACAAAGGGGAACAGAGCAACATTCTATGGACTGATGAAAGTAAGATTGTCCGTTTTGGGTCTAGTGGCCCCTAGCCAACCCCAAACACTGAATTCAATCCACAATGCACTGTGAGGTCAGTGAAGCCTGGTGGGACAAGCATCATGATATAAGGATGTTTCGCATACTACGGTGTCAAGCCTATTTACCTCATTCCAAGGCTCATGGATCAGTTTGAATCCATCAGAACACTTGAAGGGGCCGTGCTGCCTTATGCTGAAGAAGAAATGCCCTTAAAATGGGTTCCAACAAGACAACGACCCCAAACACACCAATAAACGGGAAACATATCGGTTTCCGGAACGACAAGATTGAAGTTCTGGAGCGGCAGCCCCATCTCAGACCTTCATGCAATACAAAAACTTGTGGAATGACATAAAAAATGCACCTTCTGAGGCAAAACCCAGAAATCCAGAAGATCTGTGGAATGTAGTTCGATCAGCCTGGGCTGGAATACCTGCTTCGTGGCAAGTGTCGGGGCTCTCACTTGAGTATGTGGAAGCTTGGCCATCTGGGAGGATCGCAAAGCAAAGAGAAGTCAGTTGGGGTGTCTCAAGCATCGTGGAAGGATCCCTCCTAAACGCCTGCCTGTTGTAGTGTTTCCAAAATGTTCACATGGGAAGAGACCCCAGGACCGACCCAGAACATGCTGGAGGGACTATGTCTCTTGGCTGGTCTGGAAATGCCTCTGTCCAACCCCTACCCCCAGAAATGCTGGAGGACAGTGGGTGTTGTTGGCTCAGGTCTGCAATGTTAATCCAAAGGTTGATGGTTCAAGCCCCAGCCCCATCAACCTAACACTGTTGGGCCCTTGAGCAAGGCCCTTAACTCTCAATTGCTCAGTTGTGTAAAAAATGGTCAATATAAGTCATTCTGGTTAAGAGTTAAAGCTAAATGCTGTAAAAGTAAATGGAGAAAGTGGTTGGGGGGGGGACATTCTGTACACAACTGAGCCCATACCTGTCCATTTGCTGGCGGGTCTCCGTTGCCGAATGTGCTGGTCACTACCATAAGCAGACACTCCATCTCAAGCTCCAGGAAATCATAGTCCTCCATGCAGAAGAGCTGTATCCCAGACAAAAAGCAAATTAATGTTTAATCTAGAGTACACTGTGTTTCTAGATAATTTTCAAATCCAATCTTTGAAGGTAACAAGTGTTTACTCTGGGGTTAAAAGCACAGCTGAGTATTGACTTGAGCTTTTTGGCAAAGGCCTGTGATTTTCCCGTTTCAGTCGCGTAGAGAATGGTGCAGGGCACTCGCTTTCCCAAAACAGACTTCATGAGTATTTGAGAGAAGACCACACCCCTAGAGAAAACAGAGTTCAGTATAAAGAACATAATCAAAATCCAAACACTTCTAAAAGAAAATACTGTATTTTCCGGGCTATACATCACTCCAGAGTACAAATTGCATTGGCCAAAAATGCATAATAAAGAAGAAACAGAACAAAATAATATATATATATATATATATATATATATATATATATATATATATATATATATATATATATATATATATATATATATACACCAGTAAATATAAAGTCGCACTGGACTATACGTTGCAAATTCATGGAAACTGTCTACATTGGCTTGGAAATCTGCTGGCAGTTTTTGTGACATCGTGGTCCTTGCTCTGAAAGAGAGGCGGTTGGATTGCATGAAGCAGTAACACCAAGAAAGTTCTCACGCAAAGTAATTTCTATTCATGTCCTTGACAACTACCTGGACAGGGAGAGGCAATTGGACTGTTGACAAGCCTCTCCCTGCAGCACATTGCTCAAGTCCCCATGTGCAAACTCGTTCCTCCAGCTGTGGCCATCTAGCTTTTAGCCCGTGGTTATCGTTTTTTGTTTTCTTCATTCCAGTAGTAATAATCTCTGCTTTTCTACCCTCTTGTTGCCTTTTTGCGGTTGTGAGTGTAAAAAGAAACATGTGAAATTATGTTCATTATTATTATGACGGACAGAATTATATGTAATAATTTCACATATAAGTCGCTCTGGAGTATAAGTCGCACTTTCAGACAAAGTATGAAAATAAAAAGTGTGAGTTGTAGTCCAGAAAATATGGTAGTTTGTTTTTTTATTATGTTTTTGTTTGTTCTATTTCAGTTGTGGTTTTGCTGTTTTTTTTATTTCTTTGAAGTGGTGGTGTACGGTTGAAGTAAGACTCCACTAAATTTTCAAGATCACTTGAATCAAATTCTGGATCCATGGATTTTTTTTTTGGAAGTGTGATATAGCAGGCCCTGCAGGGGGTGCTGCATACTTTATTTGGTGGAGGTTTGCACTCTTCAGGTGTTCTTGTTAAAGGAGATTGGCCACCCTAACCTTGCCCAGGTACCAAACACATCAAACCAGACCCTAGTTATCCACAGCACATGCTTACTAGAAGTATCTTACTGTACTTATGCAGACCTCTCGAAGTCCTGCAGAAATTATGCATCACACCACCTACCGACCCAAGGTCAGACCTCCTTCCATATATGGTAAAGGGTTTTCTGTTTGTTTTGTTTTGGCAATGTGGATACGTTAAAGTTAGATATCCTTTTTCATTCATTTATTTGTTGAATTGCTCAACTTACTAGGATTGCAGGGAGACTGAAACCTATCGTAGATGACGGGGGAAAGGTGTGGTGTATCCTAAACAACTCCCCAGTCTATCACACCCAGCACACCACTCCCACATACACACAACTATTCACACTCACATTTACACCTAGGGGCAATCTCATAAAGCAAGTTAGCCTAATGTGCCCATCATTGTACTGTCAAAGAAAACTGGTAGAAACCAAACCCTACACAGAAATGCCGAGTCTGGGACTCAAACCCAGGACATTCTTACTACAAGCGAACATGCGAATGTACCACCCATCCTTTTGATTCTATTCATTAACTGAATCAGCATAAATTTCTTGAACATCACAACTACTTTCCTTTACATTCTTAATGATTTTAGAATAAAACCTGCGGTCTTGATTGGAGCAGAGAGAGAACCCACCTGGTCAGACCTTTAAAACTCATTTTTCTTTGCTTCTTCAGTCCTTTCGTTTCATCTTTCCATACATGAGTTGTCCAGGGATCAGGCTTCAAGTAAACATAATGTTTATCACAAGACCAGCAAAACAAATGTGCAGTCAATTATTCGTTTTTTTTTTTTTGGTTGATAAGATTTGATGCATGTGCACTTTGTGATAAAACCAAATGTTTATACTACATGGACATGTTGGTACCTGATAGTAAAAGAAGGGGGAGAGAATGTAATTAATCATCTCCTGGTGGAACACGGGGGTCAGAGAGCCTGACATTGGAGGCACCAGCCAGACCCAATCAGCAGGACAACCACCACGCAGGCGCACCTCAGTCTCCATGTGCTTCATGAATGACTCTGTGGCAGAGTGGTGGTCTGTGATGGTCACCTTATTTTTCTGCAGCACAAAACAGCAAGAAAAAAAAATGTTTCAAAGTCCATTCATTCATTTTCTGAGGCGCTTAATTCTAATTAGGGTTTCAGAGAAGCTGGCATCCATCTTAGGCGACTATGGGCAAGGACAGAGTACACCCTGGAGAGCTCACCAGGTCATCACAGGGCAGAAACACCCTGACAGCTATGCAACTCATCTCGTCAAGAGTCAGCAATGGTTCTTTTACATGAACCTCTCACCATAGACAGTGAGAGACACGGTGAGAGACACGGTGAGAGACACGGTGAGAGACACGGTGAGAGACACGGTGAAAGACACGGTGAAAGACACGGTGAAAGACTCGGTGAGAGACACGGTGAGAGACACGGCTGGACTTTAATAACCCAGTTGGCTGCACTGGGGGTACAGTGGCAACCCGTTGAGAGGGGGTTGAACCCCAACCTTGGAATCAGTGATTCCATGACCTTACCACCAGGCCACCACTGCCCTCTGTTTCAAAGTAAGCAATTAATTGAAATAGTTTTCATAATTTGAAATAATTCACACAAAACAATAGTAATAAATTATAATTGAATTTTTGATGATGAGTGTTTAAAGGCAATTTCTATTGCTGATTGGGATACAAATATTGTCGACCAAGTTTATGCTCACTATCCAATAATGTACCCATCAATATACTGTTTGGAGACTTGTTGGGAAAAACGGATTCTTTTGTGTACTTTTCACAAGGTTCATGATCATCATCCTGCAGATCGTGGGGTCTATCTGTGGCCGGCAGTCCATAAGAGCTAACCGGTTGTGCTCTGACAGGAAAAAGTCATCTGTCCACCTATCACTTTCAGTGATCACCAGACAATATTGGGCATCTTGGAGTTGTTTGTACAAATAGGGGGTGGATAACACTCAGAGTGTTTTAGGCTGGCCCGAATGTGCATGCACAGCAGTTCGTAAAGATGTGGGTGGTTGCATGATGTGTCACTAAAGGGGCACGTGGCTGCTAATCGGTGTTTCTGATGAGTGGAGGTTATGTGTGATAAGGAGGCAATATTTGAAAGGTGGAAATTTGCTATTACTAAATTGGGGAGGTTGGCGGGGTTAGTTCTCTAATAACATTATTTTGGATTAAAAAAAAAGTTATATAGTATACCTATACTTTTTTTTTTTTTTTTTTTTTTACCTGAAAACTGTGAATCACTGCGACATTAATGGCAACCAGAGCCTCATCCTTCCACAGTGATGACAGGTTATGTGTATCCAAGCCCATAGAATGCCCCACTTTCTGTTGAAGACATTAAAAAGAAAATCTTTATATTTTTCAAGTCATGGATTCTCTACTTATTGGACCGTCCTGCACTGAAGACAATAGACTTACCTCGAGGATGTTGTAGCGCTGAGTATCACAGAAGTCCCTCACACCAATCTCAGTGCCCATGTACCAGCCACTGAAGGGGCATGCTGTGAACTCAAGCCCACCAATCTCCAGCAACATGTTGGACACTGCAGGTACTGCATACCATTTCAGGTTCAGATCTTTGAACCACTTATAACTGATTAAAAAAAAAACATTACTCAGGTCTAATTACTAGTATATAAAATACACATTTTTAAGTCAAGATCATCTGTTGTCATGCACTTTGAATGGCTACACTGTGATTACAAAATATGAGTGAGAGACAGTTGAGGGCGAATCATGGATTCAAGGTACCGTCCATTAGGACCACAAGGATCATGAATATGCTGGATCTCTGGATCTCTGCTGACTCTATGTAAAGGTGGGGTACACCCAGAACTCGACACAAAAACATTATCATCAGCTGACCATGACTTTCTTGCAGTGAGGCGGACATGTTAGCCACTACACCACCATGCCGCCCCATCAACATGAGGTGAGAATACGCTGCATATGACACAGTTACTGAATTTTATAAATTCATTCGTGGAAAAGGGAGTGTATACCATTCCTCCCTCCAGTGAGAGCTCGGCCAATTAGCTCCCATGCTCCCGCATCCCAAAAGCGGACGGCCGTTGCATTAAACCAGATTCGATCTCCTGGTTAATAGTCAGGCGCCTTGCTGATGCCTCACTCGGGAGCCCGAATTGAAGTACTTTTGTATGATCTAGCTAAATTCAGAGTCACTGAAAAATACGAGAAGGTTACCTAGGCAGGTTATTCAAGTGATTCATTTGCTGCTCATCGTTTCCTTGTGTATGCCCCAGAAGAACGCGGGATAATAATGCAAAGTTTTGTAGAAGCCTCGGTTTTAGGACCGAACAAGAAGGATTTTGGTCATACTTTATTGTGTTTCTTAATATTTGACAGAGCTTATAGTTGAAGCTTGTGAGGTCCAGGAGTCAGTACTTCACTAAAATTCACATTGTGCACAAAAGAGCTAATATGTGATGGGGTAATAGGGTTATTTTGTTATGTTCTAATGAATGAACAGAGAAAATAAGTGGTTGAATTCCAAGAATCTGCCATTTCCACTCTACTTATCCCTGATCTTTCGGATTGAAGGAGTTGTCGGTTTAATTCTTTTACCGCAGACCCTTCACAAGCGCAACAATGACTGGGAACGTTTGAGTTCTCAGAGCCTGGGGATTTATTTTGAATTTTCATCCTCACAAAGCAACAGGCATTACAAAAGAGCTTAATCACTCCAGTATCGAGTCAGAGTGCTCTGCGTAAACATCACCGAAATAATAATAGTCAGTCAGTAAACATATTGATTTGTCACAAGAATCCGAAAGCAGCAAATTATAATTAATGACTTCATGGAGTTTCCACTTTGAAATCAAAGAATTGCACTGCATCGATGCCACATTTCCTATAAACGTTCCCAGCAGGAAATATTTTGTTTAAAAAGGAGTGGAGTGAGTTTACATTTCCGTCGCTGACATTTACTTATATGAATCACCTTGCCTTCTACTCACAGAGTAACTGAACAAATATTTTTGTTTCTGACACATGGAATATTTTATGCTTCATTTAAAGCCACACGACACATGGTTCTGTATAATTGTATTACAAACCATGACATGGTTATTCGCATCACGCCTGGCGAATAGTCGTGTACTTTTAAATAATCCTTGAAACTGGTTGAGCAAAATTCCTTTTGTTTATAAAGAGATTAGAGCTATTAAGAAAGTAATGATATGTTTATAAGGTGTTTAGTACTTACTGTGGGTGCTCGATTTCAACCTCCAGTATCAATTCTGCAGGAATTTCATACAGTTCAGGATCTTCTCCGTTGGCCTGTAAGATCAGTGGCAGCACATCAAAGGCCCCGTATTTTGGTGTCCATCCAAGTTGGACACAAATCTGTTTGAAGACAGTGATTTAAATTAAACAAGCAGGAATGAGCGCGGGCATGAGTAAGCCGAGTCAGTTGAACGCATTGCCATCAGTTAAATAACAACTGCGCCATGAGCCAGATATAAACGGTATTTAAAAAAAAAGTACTTTTTTCGCTTTATTCAAATTTTACAACCCCATACACAAGTTCATTTCCACTTTCTGCCTCATGCATCTCTCTGGCCATTAACGGTTTAACACGGCGTCCCGTCCATTTGCCATATTTCATCTACGTCTACCCTCACTGCTAATGACTGTCAGTGTCCCAATAACCGGCATCAGGCAACCCTGAAAACATGGAGGCCTTTTCCTCCCAGCAGGCTGATAAAGTCACATTTGACGAAAAATAAAAGTTTAATTCATTCATTATCTGAATCGCATCATCCTAATTAGGGTCACAGGAAGGCTGGGACCCATCTCAGCCAACTCTGGGCAAGGGCAGGGTACACCCTGAACAGCTCGCCAGGCCACTGCAGGGCAAACACTCACACAACCATTTGCACTCACACCTGGTGGTGATTTGGAACAGTCAATGAACCGGCTGTGCATGTTTTTGGACTGTGGGAGGAAACCGAAGTCCACAGAGGAAACCCACACAAGCACCGGGAGAACATGCAAACTCCACACAGAAACGCTCGAGCTGGGAATCAAACCCAGGACCTTCTTGCTGTGAGGCAGACACGTTGACCACTACACCACCATGCTGCCAAAATTCTAATTCTTGAAATAAAAATATATAAAAATATATATCTATGCATGTTCTAACAACAGGGTGGCATGGTGGTGTAGTGGTTCGCATGTATACCTCACAGCAAGAAGGTAATGAGTTCGAGTCTCAGGTTTGGCCAGGGAGTATCTGTGTAGTATTTGCATATTCTTCCTGTGCTTGCGTGGGTTTCCTCCGGTTCCTCCGGTTTCCTCCTACAGTCCAATGGCCTACACGTTAGGCTAACTGACTGTGCAGTCCTAATTTCCCCAGTTGTGAATATGAGTGTGAATGGTTGTGTAAGTGCTGGCTTTGCAATGAACCGGTGTGCTGTTTGGGGTGTACCCCACCTTCATCCAGATCTGGCTAAGATAGGCCCTAATAAGATGAAGCGGTTTAGAAAATGAATGTTAAATTAATGAATGATTTTATTGTCAAATATTTCAGTCCATATTTCATTGCGTTTCATGGAATATCTCTAGCATGAATCAAAGAGCCAGCTGAGCAGAGTTAGCTTTAGCCTAGCGCCATTTTAGCCTAGCTGCTAACTTTTTTCTATTCCATGGATAAAGTCATTAATTTGTTACATAATTTAAGGCTGGCATGGTAGCGCATTAGATAGCATGTCTACCTCACAGCAAGAAGGTCATAGGTTTGATTCCCGAGATCGGGCATTTCTGTGTGGAGTTTACATGCTCTCACTGTGCTTGCAAGGGCTTTCTCCGGGTACTCAGGTTTTCTCCCACAGTCCAAAAACATGCACATTAGCGTAAATGACTGTTCCAAATCATCCCTAGATGTTTTTACATTTACAGCATTTGGCAGATGCTCTTATCCGGGGCAGTGGTGGTCTAGTGGATAGGGCTCAGGATCGCCGATCCGAAGGTTGGGGGTTCGAGTCCCCACAGGGTTGTCACTGTCCCCCCCAGTGCGGCTAACTGGGTTATCAAAGGCGGGCCATGTCTCTCACTGTCTATGGTGAGAGGCATGTAAAAGAACCATTGCTGACTTTCGTAAAGAGTAGCTGCAAAGCCGTCAGCGTGTTTCTGTCCCTTGCTAAAAAGGGTTGTGACAGGAAGGGCATTCGACGTAAAAACCTCTGCCAAATCAAACGTGCAAATCAGATGATTCACTGTGGCGACTCCCGAGTAAAAGGGAAAAAGCCGAAAGGAAGAAAAGAAACACTTTTATCCGAAGAGACTTAAAATGATCCCTTTTTTTGGGGATCAGTAACCCGACGCCTTTACCATGAAGCCACCAAACCCCTTAGATGTTAGAATGAGTGTGCGTGGTTGTATGTGTGTTGGCCCTGCGATGTTCAAGGTGTGCCCCACCTTCACCCGGAGTCGGCTGAGATCGACGGCAGATTCCCCGAAACCCGAATTATCATTAAGCGACTTAGAAATGAATGATTTAATAATACCTCACTTCATTTGTAGATACCTTTGTAAATTGCACACTGGCTGGGTCCCCTATAGTTCGACCAGCTTCCAACTGATAGCCAGCGTATCGGATGAGCTGACTGTTCCAAACCCGGAAATCATGCTGGCTGTCGGTTCTTTTTGGAAACACGGTAATGGCTGACCTTTAAAGTAAAGTAATTATAAACACAGCACTGATTAATTCTAAAATCTGCAGGTCAAAATATGCCTGATGCTAAACAATTTATGTTAAAGTTATCAAAATTCGCATACCGCAGGTTTCCTCCATTTGAGGCAAACTGAAGATGAGCACAAAGAAACTGGAACATGTCCTCTGTGGTCCTGCATTTCCTCGCATCAAACACCTAAAGATGAGAAAGAATACGGTCAGGTCGTGCAATGACTATGAAAGCTCAAATTGAAATATGACCTTGAATGGCCTCAGACCTGTAAATTGGACCACTGAATTCTGCCAATGCACCTGGGCGCGTTCCTCCAAGCCTGTCTGGCTCCAAAGGCGAGCTCTTCAGTTGTGAGCTGATAAGATCCGGTGACATCAATCTCTTGAGCGACCTCATTTACTCGGGCCAAATGCTCATCTATTTTGGAGCTGTGTTAAATGATGAATACAAATGACTTGCTATTAGGGATGTCAGCCAAGTCATGCTTTCAAAGTATAACTAATCCCAACAGCAATTAAATTTTATTTACCCCCCCCCCCCCCCCATTTTTCTCAGTCTGGTGTGATTAAAAATAATCCAAGCAGGCTTTAAACTGCTATGCTTGGCAGGCCTGATTAACATTCCTACAAAGTAAGTACACAAATGGTTGAATAATCACTACCTTTTAAAGGATTTGTAGTATTCGTTAATAAAGTCAATGGCCTGTATGAGGAGCTCATTGGATGAAGGAGGGGAAATTGGAGGAGGGCGTGTCAGAGACTTCGGGGTCATCACCGAGCCTTCACATACTTTCATCTTGCAGCAAAGACTCTGGAATTTCAAAAACATTTTACCTTTGGGTTAATAAGAAACAAATAAGCGAGCGATGTATGAATGTTATAAATGTGTTATAAGTAGTAATATTTTATGGGCTCACATGTTAAGATTCAGGATGTGCCTTGAAAACGCATTCCTGGTAATTCGTTCATTCATTTGATAAGCTGATTATTCCTAATAGGGTTGCGGGGAGGCTTTGCCCATCTCAGTCGACGCTGAGCGGAGGCAGGGTACACCCTAATAACACCTTTGCAGGGCCAACACGCACCCGACCATTCACACTCACATCTACACCTAAGGGCAGTGTGGGGCAACCGATTAGCCAAGTGCGTATATAGTATCTTTGGGACGTGGGAGGCTCCCGGAGGAAGCCCATGCAAGTACAATAACATGCAAACTCCTCACAGAAATGCCCAAGTCCGGTATTCGAACCCATGCCTTCTTGCTGAGAGGCTGATGTGCGAACCACTGACCCAATACCATGCTGACCTTGCCTTATACTGTAACGATAAAGATCGAGTCATAAAAACCTATGGTTAGTTTAAGAATTCTATATAGACATTGATCACCCATAATATTAACACCACTACAGTGGGCTGTGACAGCAAGCTGAAAATGCACTGTGTTCTGACTTTTTTTTTTTTTTTTTATTTATCATGTCCAGCATTAACACTTTCAGCAGTTTTTGCAACTGGAGCTTTTCTGTGTGCTCAGCCCAGACGTACTGGTCTTCATTCCTCATACTGAACCTTGGGCACCAATGAAATTCTTCCGGGCTCACTGGTTGTTTTTCCGTGGACCACCTTTGGAAAGTTGTTACCACTGCAAACCAGGAACACACCACAAAACCTGTGGTTTTGGAGATGAATACAGTGGTACCTTGATTTACGAAATTAATCTATTCCGACGGTAAGCTCGTAAATGAAAAAGTTCGTTATATAAAACAAAAATTCCAATAGGAAAAATAGAAAACCAATCAATCTATACCAACCCCCTCCCAAACTCCTATAACCTGACACAAACACGTATATTTGATCTGATATATTAAACATAAACATGTAAAAACAATAAATATTTCATAATCAGAATAATACATGTACATTAACATTATTAATAATTAATAATAAATAATAATAAAATAAGAATAAACAATAAGTCAACTAACCCTTCCAATCATCGACTGCGGCGAAGACGTCACGTGGGCGCGAAGATGTCACGTGGGCAGGCATTAGGTGGTGCGTAACAGAGAAGAAGGAGGAGGAGAATTTCGTGCGTGTGCACGCTACGGATGCCAGCAAAGAAAGGCTCGTCGTGAGCTCCCACAAGGCCAGTGCTTTTCAAATAGTGGGGCACGCTCCCCTTAAGGGACGTGGTGTGATGCCAGGGGGTGTACGTATGACCTTGGGGAACATGCTTTTTCGTCATACTGTACTAGAATTAAGTGTAATTGCACATCCACTACAGCAGGTGGCAGAGGTGCTCTCATTGTGTTCTCTCTGGTGCAGGGAAAAAGCACGGAGCAAACGATATGAAGTACAGTAAACACTATTTATAGTCACGCGTGGGGCGCTGGGGGTGTGTGAAATGTTTTTTTCTTCTTCCTGTAGGTGGCATCACAGAAAATAATTGAGAAGCACTGCATAAGGCGTTCTCAGAGCGTGGAGGAATATGAGGCTAATTGGCCCGGAAAAGCCATTTCCCCAGCAGAGCTCATGAATCAAAATTTTGCTCGTTGTGGTGGGATCGAAGTTCAAATCATGGAAAATTCGTTATAAAAGACACTTGTAAATCAAGGTACCACTGTAGTCATTTAATCATCACAAAACAGACCCTGTCAAGGTCCCTCATCCTAACAGTTGTTCATTTTTCCTGCTTCCAACACATCAGCTTTAACAACTGACGACTCACTTTCTGCCTAATACAGCCCACGTTTTCTCGACTACCACTGGATCAAGACCAGTCAGTGATCAGCATGATTTTAATGTGATGGCTGATCGGTGTATGAACGGACAGTAGTGGCCTGGTGGTAGGGTGCTGGATAGTAATCCACAGAGTTGTCACTGCTGTCTCCCAAGTGCAGCTGATGGGTTATTAAAGGCCCACCATTGGGGGGGCAGCAGTAACAACCTTTGACAGTGGGGCTTGAACCACCAACTTTGGGATCACGAATTCAGCACCTTACCACTATATTACTCAATACTGAATAAAAAGATAATTTTTTTAACATATAACAAATAAGATCAATAGTTATGATTGCTTCAAAATCTAAATTGTACAATATGTTAAATATGATAAACTGGTGTATGTAGTTTCACTCAGTAATACAACAATAAACGATAGTAGAAAGTAGTAATTGTTGTAAAAAAAAAAAAAAAAAAAGTCAGTCAGTCATCGGTCTGATGCAGTTGTTTGGATTCAGACTTACCCTGCTCGCCCGGTGATAAAGGCTTTCTTGGTATCGTGAGCCATTTTCAAGATTGCGCACAAGAAGCTCTACAGGACACCGGCTACTTTTGATTGCTGTCTGCTAACAACCAATCAAAATAATTACATCCCATCATGAAAATTCTTCCATGATTGTTTAAATGATAATTCTTAATAAAACAAGCAAATACGTTCGGCTTCATGACCTTGTTCAGCTGATTGTGCCGCAGCTCCTTTTCTTTCCCTTCACAAACTTTCTTCCCCATAATTTCACCAGAAGGTTTCTTCTGTTATGAGAAACGTTCATTATTAAACACAACTTTACATTATAAAGGTAATAAATATATACTATAATTAAATAATAATAAATATCTCCTCCTCCTCCTCCTCCTCCTCCTCCTCCCTCTTCTTCTATTTAGTCACAAACTGTTATACAAAACCAAAGTTGACAAAAACATCCCGTGTTTACCTGATATTTTAGATGCCAGCTCACGATCGGTGTTCAGCAATGCTGAGGGTATTAAATATTTAGCTTCCTTTATACGCCGCACCTGCTTCGGATTGGGGCAGAAGGGACAGAAAGAGGTGCCAAGTTCTTGAGATGTCAGGCTTGTGGGGAGAGGGGGATGAGGGTTCTAAAGGATCATCTACGTGTTACATCACACTTGTATTTTTTGGGACAAAGTTCATAAAAATGATATTACTTTTACAAAGATCACAACAACAGCTTTATTTTCTATTATTTATTTATTTATAAATAATAATGAAGAAATTCAAGAGTCCAGAGAGTTCAAGAAACATGCAACAGAAATAATCCGTATAGAAATTCAGAATTCAGGTTTTCTTGGTCAGGGTCCAAGTACGTATTGTTGGTGCAGGCCGGATTTAAATGGAAGGTTTTCACGATGGACCAAATACCCAGCAAACAGCCAAACCCAAACAATAAGCACACGTATAACTAAACTCTGTGTTCTTTTTGTTCTTTTAAGTTGTTTGTGACCAAATAATAATAATAATAATAATAAATGTTTACATTTACTGAGAAACAGTTTTGATATGATTTCCTTTGGATGCAACACTTATTAAATTTAGAATCAAGAGTCTCTGCGGTCATTATGTTCACACATAACAAATAACAAATTTTTTTCTATGAGGCTCTCAGCTTTAAAAAGTTACAAAAAAATCAATAAACTGCAAATAACACCATCCAGTGCAGAATGTATACTCATAAACGCATTCATTTTCTGAACCGGTTAATACTAAGGTCACGGGGACACTGAGGCCCATCTTGGCCGACTCTGAGACAGTTAACTGGGCCATCGCAGGGCGGAAACACGCTGACGGCTTTGCAGCCTACTCTTGTTGAAAGTCAGCAATGGTTCATTTACATGAACCTCCCACCATAGATAGTGAGCGACATGGCCCGCCTTTGATATCCCAGTTGGCTGCACTGGGGGGGGGGGGTGTGTGTGTGACAACCTGTGGTGAGTAGGGCTTGAACCACCAACCTTAGGATCAGTGCTCCAGTGCCCTATACCACGAGGCTACCACTGCCCCTCAGTTTGTATTCATTCACTTCATTTTCCAAACCTTTCTATGGGTTGCAGGGAGTCTGGAGCCCATCCCGTCCAACTCCAGCCAAAAAAAAGCCAAATTAAATCCTGAACAGTCTGCCATTCTCACATTCATAACGGGGGAGGGGGGGGGGTATCGAGACTATCCAATTATCTTAGTGTGCATGTCCTTAGGACTGTAGGAAGAAACCGGGGTACCAGGAGGAAACAAATGTGGAAGCTCCCTACAGAAATATCCTCGCTGGCACGACACTTGAACCCAGGCTTTTTTTTTTTTTTTTTCGCTGTGAGAAGGACATGCTAATGACTAACCACAAGATCTTCTGTTTAATTGACACATGTCCCATTTTTTTCTTCTACATTTACCTTTTAAACGTGGGAGGTTTTATTATTTTGAGGTGAAAATGATATGAGGCGAGTTACCCTGCACATGTGCACACGACACACTTGTGTCTGCGAAGAGTTTAGTACCTGCTCGTTTAAATTTGTATTTATATGAGTTGGTAAGTGGCGGATTTAGTCAACACTGACAAATCAGAGCTGACAGAATTTATTCGACAGTCGTTAAATACATTGGTAATGAATACAGATGATACACATGATGCAGAACACGGTCCATAATCTAACAGCCTGGTTCAACTGAATCGTTGAGATGAAATGTTCACAGTCACACAGCTGATCATCAAGAACATCTTTCATGTCCAGTTGGATCATCATAAGATGTTACATAATTCTCAAGGAACCCAAGTCTGCAATAGTGATCGGTGATGTGCTCACTACAGCTTCATATCAATGTCAAAGCAGTCCAGCATCACCAGCAGCATCATCTCCGCTCAGTGGCGTTTCCTCCAGTTTCGTCCTGACCCGGAGTCTTTTTCATATACTGCAAAAACAAACAAAAAAAAACCCCAGGAAACATTATTTACTGAAACTCATCAGCACCATATGACCAATCAGAATTAGCTGCATATACAGTGGTACCTTGACTTACGAAATTAATCCGTTCCGACGGAGCGCTCGTAAGTCAAAATGTTTGTTAGATAAAACAAAAATTCCCATAAGGAATAACGGAAAACCAATTAATCCGTTCCAACCCCCTCCCAAACTCATATAACCTGACACTAAGACATATATTTCAGCAAATATATTAAAGATAAACATATAAAAACAATAAATATATCATAATACATGTACGATATATTAACATTAATAATAATTAATAATAATAAAACAAGAATAAACAATAAGTCAACTAACCCTTCCAGTCATCGACTGCGGAAAAGATGTCACGTGGGCAGGCAGGAGGTGGTGCGTAACAGAGAAGGAGGAGGAGGAGAATTTTGTGCATGTACACACTATAAATGCCAGTGAGGAAAGGCTCATGGTGAGCTCCCACAAGGCCAGTGTTTCTCAAATAGTGGGGCGCACCCCCCTCGGGTGTGATGCCAGGGGAGGCGCGTATGACCCTGGGAAACATGCTTTTTTGCCATTCGAATTAGGTGGAATTACGCATCTGCTACAGTAGGTGGCAGTAGCGCTCTCACTGTATAGCACCGAGCAAACGATATGAAGTGCAGTAAACACTATTTATAGTCAAATTATGTTTAAATAGTGGGGCATGCCCCCCTTGAGGGGCGTGATGTGATGCCAGGGGGTGCACGTATGACCTTGGGGAACATGCTTTTTTGCCACACTGTTCTAGAATTAAGTGTAATTGTTCATCCACGACAGTAGGTGGCAGTGGTGCTCTCACTTTGTTCTCTCTGGTGTAAGAAAAAAGCGCAGAGCAAATGATATGAAGTGCAGTAAACACGAATTATATTCACGTGTGGGGCGCTGGGGAGAGGGAGGGGGATGAAATGTTTTTTTTTTTTCTTCCAATAGGAGGCATTACAGAAAATAATTGAGAAGCACTGCACGAGGCGTTCTCGAAGAACGGAATACAAGCGAAAGAATAGGAGGCTAATCAGCCCGGAAAGGCCATTTCCCCACCAGAACTTGGAAATCAAAATTTTGCCGCTGTACTTTTCTGTTACCTCAGCGCTACCTTGATATTATTTACCTTGTTTAAGATCCAGTCGGCGTCAGAAATAGCTCGCTGAATGATCATACTGATTCGATCTGGGTCATCCTCATCTGCATGGCTATTAAAACTCTGTACAAGATACAGTTGTTTCCTGTTAAAATTATTGACATGATAAATGAAAGAACATGCAAATTAGTCTGTGATGCAGTGCAGCTAACTGGGTTATCAAAGGCCGGCCATGTCTCTCACTGTCTGTGGTGTGAGGTTCAGGTAAACGAACCATTGCTGACTTTTGACAAGAGGAGCTGCATAGCCGTCAGCGTGTTTTCACCCTGCGATGGCCTGGTGAGCTATCCAGGGTGTACTCTGCTCTCACCTGGAGTCAGGTGGGATGGGCGCCAGCCTCCCCATGACCCTAATTAGGATTAAGCGGTTCCAGAAAATGAACGATATAATGGCAGCATCATAATTGGTAGACAGTGGCCATAATTTCCTTAAAACGAGGGGATTGAGATAAATGAGGTATCAATTAGGTTCTCACTCCATTTCATCAGATTAATAAAAGACTGGGACATTTTGAAATGCCATGTTGTCGTTTCGAATCTTTTCTCCTGTGAACATTGTTTTTATGTACATTATTAATGATTTTAAACAAATATGCAAATTTGACATCACATTGACTTTCACTGACTATTTAAGGATAAGAAGAAAAAACAAGTTTGCATGAATTGCATTGGGACGCATTACACACAGATGAACAGATCTGTGTCAACACTGCTCGTGCACTTTGTTTTTCTCTCAGATCTGAGATGAAGTGTGTCTAAGTGTGTGTTTGGGGGGGGGGGGGGTGTCACGTGACTGTGGCAGTCTCCGTGTGAAGTGCTGGGTACCTGTCGGACTGTGTGCCGGTAGTGGTTCTGCATGGTCTCACTGGGCAGCAGTTTGCAGCAGCGCAGCAAGTAGCGATAGAGCTGCACTGGAGTCCGCACGAGCTCCGAACCCGGAAGTGGTACCATTCTAAAACAAAATACTGTGACTAAACAACAACATTTATGAACAAATACAGGAGCACAACGTGAGACTAGAACCACGTCGACATTGTTTGCGCCAGTATTTTCCGGCGTTCGTATGGCTTTGTAGTCATTTCAAAATAAAAGTCCCATTATTATTATTCATCAGTTCAGTTCATTTACTGTACGTTTAATCCTAACTTGGGTCGCGGGTAGGCTGGCGCCCATCCCAGCCAACTTCGGGCGAGGGCAGAGTACACCCTGAACAGCTCGCCAGGCCATCGCAGGGCGGAAACACGCTGACGGCTTTGCAGCCTACTGTTTACGAAAGTCAGCAATGGTTCTTTTACATGCCTCACACCATAGACAGTGAGAGACATGGCCCGCCTTTGATAACCCAGTTAGCTGCACTGGGGGGGACAGTGACAACCTTGTGTAGAGTGGGAACCGAACCCCCAACCTTTGGATCAGCGATCCAGCGCCCTATACCACTTGACCACCACTGCCCTTTTTATTATTATTATTATTATTATTATTATTATTATTATTATTATTATTATAATAACAACAATGTCTTCAATTAGTGAAGTGCTGAAGTGTCACATGTTCTTTCACCTCATGTCACTCATTTAGAGTTACCCTTACCGCTTGTTACTCGTCTCAGCCGAAATTGCGTGAGGAAGAGTACACCCTGCACAACTGGCCAGACCATGGCAGGGCAACATACGTGCAACGATTCACTCTCACACCTGAGGGCAATTTGAAACAGCCAGTTACCCTACAGTAAATAGCTTTGAACCAGGGATTCCCAATCCTCGTACCTGGTGGTGTACCTTCCTAAAGGTTTTATTTCGGTCGTCTTCATTTCCAAGCCTTATACAGGTCCTTCTCAAAAAATTAGCATATTGTGATAAAGTTTATTATTTTCTGTAATGTACTGATAAAAATTAAACTTTCATATATTTTAGATTCATTGCACACCAACTGAAATATTTCAGGTCTTTTATTGTTTGAAGACTGATGATTTTGGCATACAGCTCATGAAAACCCAAAATCCCTATCTCAAAAAATTAGCATATCATGTTCAGGTAGTCTAAACGAGCTATTAACCTAATCATCCGAATCAACCAATTAACTCTAAACACCTGCAAAAGATTCCTGAGAGGTGACCGGACCCTGAGGAAGATTGTGGAGAAGGGCCGATTCCAGACCTTGGGGGACCCGTGGAAGCAGTGGACTGGGCTACAGGTGCCGCATTCCCCAGGTCGAGCCACTTTTGAACCAGAAACAGTGGCAGAAGCGGCTGACCTGGGCTACAGAGAAGCAGCACTGGACTGTTGCTCAGTGGTCCAAAGTACTTTTTCGGATGAAAGCAAATGTTGCATGTCATTCGGAAATCGCGGTGCCAGAGTCTGGAGGAAGACTGGGGACAAGGAAATGCCAAAATGCCTGAAGTCCAGTGTCAAGTCCCCACAGTCAGTGATGGTCTGGGGTGCCATGTCAGCTGCTGGTGTTGGTCCACTGTGTTTTATCAAGGGCGGGGTCAATGCAGCTAGCTATCAGGAGATTTTGGAGCACTTCATGCTTCCATCTGCTGAAAAGATTTATGGAGATGAAGATTTCATTTTTCAGCAGCACGACCTGGCACCTGCTCACAGTGCCAAAACCACTGCTAAATGGTTTACTGACCATGGTATTACTGGGCTCAATTGGCCTGCCAACTCTCCTGACCTGAAGCCCATAGAGAATCTGTGGGATATTGTGAAGAGAAAGTTGAGAGACACCAGACCCAACACTGTGGATGAGCTTAAGGTCGCTATCGAAGCATCCTGGGCCTCCGTAACACCTCAGCAGTGCCACAGGCTGATTGGCTCCATGCCACGCTGCATTGAAGCAGTCATTTCTGCAAAAGGATTCCCGACCAAGTATTGAGTGCAGAACTGAACATAATTATTTGAAGGTTGACTTTTTTTTGTATTAAAAACACTTTTTTTTTTTATTGGTCGGGTGAAATATGCTCATTTTTCGAGATACGGATTTTTGGTTTTTCTTTTACTTTTTTGCCGAAATTATCAATATTAAAACAATAAAAGGTTTGAACTACTTCAGTTGTGTGTAATGAATCTAAAATATATGAAAGTATAATGTTTATCAGTACATTACAGAAAATATGCTAATTTTTTGAGAAGGACCTGTCGATGATTTGATGGTCACATTGGCATGTTTATGATTGAAGTGAACGTCTTCAGCAAGATAGATCACCAAGAACAGGTTTAGGCTGCCTTGCTTTAGAGTGTGGGGAAAAAACCGAGAACCCAGAGGAAACCCATTCAGGCATAAGGAGAATATGCAACTGAGCACAGGAATCGAACCTTCTTGCTGTCTGGCAAACACACTAACCACTATGCCGCCACCTCACATATTAATCAGTGAAATTTTAACACATGGATAGTTGTACATACATGTTGTATAGTGAAGATAAAAACATTAATCGGTGCACATGAGTAATTGACGTTATGCTCTTTCTTTTTTTTAAACTGTTCACTCATTAAAGGCTGCATACCTCATGAGTCTCATAGTAAGTTCAAACAGACCCAATAATTTTTTAGTTTAATAGCACTTATTGCAGCTCTTCATGTAAGTGGTGGACGACATTTTGTCCTGGCCTCAACGAAAAGTTGAAGCATTCGTTCCTTGAAAAGTTCACACTTTAGTGTGTTGTCCAGCTAGACACCCAGCAATGATTTTTTCACTGATTCAGTCATGAATTAATTAATAAAATACATTTCAATGTAAGATAAGTGACTTTATATACAATGGTACCTTGACTTACGAGTGTCTTTTATAACGAATTTTCAATGATACGAGCTTCGACCCCACCAAAAATCTGCCCCATCCAACCAGCAAAATTTTAAAATGGCTTTTCCGGTCCGATTGGCCTTGTATTCTTCCACATGTATTCCTCCGTGCTCCAAGAACACCTTGTGCAGTGCTTCTCAATTATTTCCTGTGACACCCCCTATAAGAAGAGAAAAGAAAAATATATATATATGTTTCACGCCCCCTCCCGCCATCGACCTATAAATACTGTTTACTGCACTTCATATTGTTTGCTCGGTGCTTTTTCCCTACACCATAGCACGACAATGAGAGCACCACTGCCAACTACTGTAGAGGATGTGCAATTACACTTAATTCTAGTACAGTATGGCAAAAAAAAAGCATATTTCCCAGGGTCATATGCACCTCCCCTGGCATCACACAGTGCCCCACTATTTGAGAAGCACTGGCCTTGTGGGAGCTCACCACGAGCCTTTCCTCGCTAGCATTTGTAGCGTGCACATGCACAAAATTCTCCTCCTCCTTTGTTATGCATGACGTACTGCTTGCGCACAGGACATCTTCGCCGCAGTCAATGATTTGAAAGGGTTAGTTAATTTATTGTTTATTCTTGTTTTATTATTAATTATTATTGATGTTAATGCACATATATTATTATTATTATGAAATATTTATTGTTTTTACATGTTTATCTTTAATATATTAGGTGAAAGGTACATGTTTGTGGCAGGTTATATGAGTTTGGGAGGGGGTCAGAAAGGATTAATTTGTTTTCTGTTATTTCTTATGAGAATAATTGTTTCATCAAACAAACTTTTTGGCTAACAAGCTCGCCCTTGGGATGGATTAAATTCGTAAGTCACTGTACCACTGTAGTCACATTTTTAAAATAACTAAGTCATAACATTTCATGATCTAACCTTTTAAATAACTACATTAGTTTGACTATGAATAAGCATTTATTTTGTATTCTTGGTATTCATATAAATACAGTGATTATTTTTTAAGATGCAGATTTTATAAACTTGAATCACACCAGGAAATCTCTGTGTTATAATTTGTGTTCCTTCCCTCAGGAGGACCCGAGGCTCCCTGTCGGACGTGGTGCACTCAAAGAGCACAGAAGCTATTATTATATTCTTTGTGTCATGTATGTAGGGAGTCCTTTGGAGAGAGTCCATGCAAACACATGCGGGGATGCTTCTGATCTCGTCCGTAAATTCACCCTCAGTGTTCGAATAGGTCAGTGGTCATTCCCAAGATTCCAATGCCAAGCATCTGACTGGATCTGTGGTACATAAATGTCCAGCTGGCAGAGTGAAAAACGCAATGTTAATGTCATCAGTGAATGCTCACATTGTTCAGGAGAAGGAAAACCCCAACGGCATCAAAGCCACTAGTCAGCATGGTGCTGACAGGGTGTCAGATGGTATACGTGACAGAAGAACTCAACACACCCACCTGGAAGGCTCCTGGCCTTTTATAAAATATTTAATATCACAGTCGCAACCTTTGGGTCTGGAAATATAACCAATGACTTACTTCATATTATTATTATTATTATTATTATTATTACAAGGCAGTATGGGCCCAGTGGAGGCCCGGTGGTAAGTTGCAGGATTACCGATCCCAAGGTCAGAGGTTCAAGCTTCACTGTCAACGGTTGTCACTGCTGTCCCCTCACTGCACTAACTGGGTTATCAAAGGCCGACCATGTCTCTCACTCTCTGTGCTGGAGGTTCATGTAAAAGAACCATTGCTGACTTTCGACAAGAGGAGCTGGATAGCCGTTAGCATGTTTCTGCCCTGCAATAGCCTGGTGAGCTGCCCAGGGTGTACTCTGTCCTCGCCCCAAGTCGGCTGACATGGGCACCAGCCTCCCAGCAACCTTAATTAGGATTAAGCGGTTCAGAAAATGTTTTTATTATTATTATTATTATTAGTAGTAGTAGTAGTAGTAGTAGTCGTCATATTTGTAGTAGTAGTAGTAGTAATAGTACTAGTATGTGAGTATGAGAGCCTTCGCAGACATTAACTCTCTTAGCGAAGGCAGAATCCCTCCTGGACAGCTCACTGGCCATCACAGGGCAGAAACATACTGACGGCTATGCAGCTACTCTCATTGACGGTCAGCAATGGTTCTTTTACATGAACCTCACACCACAGACAGTGAGAGACATGGCAGGCCTTTGATAACCCAGTTGGTGCACCGCATTCATTGGTGACCTCGGGGTTAACACGTCCTTCTCACATGAAAGAGGTCCTGGGATCAAGTCCCAGGCTTGATGAGGTCAGTAAATTGTTCACAGAAATATTCATTTTAAATATGAATAATATTTAATAAGTTTAATGATTAAAAGCCGGGAGGCCTGAAAGCTTCTGTCTCTTTTGTAGACTGAATAATTAACATTAAAAAAAATTGAGTTGAACATGAGCGTACAGGCTACACGTCTGTCTGTCTGTCTGTCTGTCTGTCTGTCTGTCTTCCTTTCGGCTTTTTCCCCTTTACTCGGGAGTCGCCACAGCGAATCACACGTATGGCATGGAAAAACATTGTGTTTTGTTTTTTATATCACTGTCGAATGGATTGTGATAAACAGAGCATAGCTATTATTTGTTTAAAATTTAAGTTATTTCTACTTTGTGCTCTACATAAAACATCCAAGCAAACTGACAGCAACTTGCTCTGGTCTTGTGTTCGTACCACGGGCGAGCAGTTTGACACTGAGAACTGAGTGTATCAGTCCTTTTTTGCTGATGCACAGTCTCTCGACCCGTGAAGCTGATAGTAGGATCTCCTTATGATGTCATTAGAACTTCATACCCTGTGGTTTCAGGTGTGAGTGTGGATGTGAATGGTTTTGTGAGTGCTTGCCCTGCGATGGCCTGGCGAACCGTCCAGTGTGTGTGCATTAGCTGAGATGGGTGCCAACCTCCCAACGATCCTGATTACGAGAAAGTGGCTTAGAAAATAGATGAATGAATGAAGGCAGTTGGAAATTGATCAACAAAGAGTCTCCAAGATGAGTAAAAACTAAAGAAACAAAATTTTTCAAAATTAAAAGCCCCGCCCCTTCCCAAGCTGTGTTTCCACAGTGTCATAGCTGTGTTTCCAGTATAAGGAAGAGGATCCACCTGTGGTAGATCAACAGTATAACATCATCATCATCATTATTCACAAACTCAGACAGCATGAGTCAAGTTTAAATTTTCCGGTGTTGTGCAAGGCCATGTCGGTAACTTTCCAGTGACTAAATTTCTCTGTCTGGTTTTTATGATTCAACTTAAACTTGATTTGCTGAACCTGTTTTACTTTTGTTGAGTTTCTCGACCTTTGTTGTTTTTTTAATTCCCCTGTCTTTACTCCTCTTTTTGCCCGTAGCAATGACACTGAGGGATATACAGTGGAGTAATTTTTCAGTAGTGCTGTGATGTTCTGAAGATCTTCCAGGTTTTCATTCCCAGTGAGCACGGCGGACAAATACTGAAGGGTAACACTAGCGTGGAATGAAGCACTTGGAAGCCAAGTGTTCTGGGGAAGTAATCAGCAGTCGGGACTGTGATGGACGTTCGACCATGTTATTACTGTCCGACAACGGCATACAACACATAAATGGACCATCATGAGACCTCACTTTCAAAAAAAAAAAAAAATAAATAAATAAATAAATATTACACAATTACAAAAGACTAATACTCTTAATATGTGGACGACAAATCCTAAAGTCACTCAGATGACATCACCGAAAGGTTGTACAGCCGGTCCTTCATGCTAGCTTTGACGGGAACTGACTAGTTTTCAGTTTAAACAGCCGCAGCGCTCACATGTCCAGAATCATCGTGATTTTCACCTTTTTAAGTGTTTTTTCTGTGCCGTGTTGACAGCGGTCGGTGTTGGTGATGTATTCCTTATAAGACGAGAGGACTTTGGTTACATTAATATTTCATAACGAGCAACAGTTATCTTGACTTCAACATAATTTGTCGTTCATTTCATTTCATTTTCTGTAAGCGCTTAATCCTAATTAGGATCGTGGGAATGCTGGCGCTCATCGCAGCCGACTCCGGGCGAGGGCAGAGTACATACACCCTGGATGGCTCAACAGGCCATCACAGGGCAGAAAACCGCTGACGGCTATGATGCTCCTTTTTATGAAAGTCAGCAATGGTTGTTTTCCCAAGAACCTCACACCACAGACAGTGAGAGTCACGGCCGGCCTTTGATAACCCAGTTGGGTGCACTGGGAGGGCATGATTTGTTAAATCGGCGAGCATCACATCTGTAAATAGAGTTGATTACTGCACATATGTTTTTGCGAAATAAGGTCTCCTAATGAGGACGTGGTAGGATAGAACTTCTGTGTGTTGAAAGGTTTCAGGCCTCCTATACCACAGCAACAGAAATGCAGAAGATTCGGTTTACAAACATTTCTCTACAATAATTGTAAATTCCTTTTATAATTAATTTCCAAGCAGAAAGAAACACTAATTGCTTCATTCTCATTTTTCATGTGTGTGTGTGTGTGTGTGTGTGTGTGTGAACCAGGAACCTTCATTATGTAACTATTATAATAGAACTTTCAGTATTAAACTGTATCAGCTATCATTATAGCACAAACAAAACAATGTGTAAAAACAACAACATACCTTCCATGGTTCTGCTATCGATTTCAATGAAAGATAATATCCTGCTGCCAAGAAAGCATATTTACACACACAGACACACCCCCACCTCCACCCCCCCCCCCACCCCACTCACCCCCCCCAACACACAAATTCTCTGACATGTTTTAAAAACTTCCTGACTGCTTTTGGATTCTGTGTCTTTGGTTTAATTTTTATTATAAATAAAGCTCTCACTATGGCTCTGTAGTGAAGCTTTTGAGATCGGGCCTTGCTGTCCGCTGGGACCTTTCTGTGTAAAGTTTGCCTGCTCTCTCTTTATTTGCATTGGTTTCCTCTGGATGTCCCTCCCAATCCAAAGACATCCACATGAGATCAACTGGTGACTTGAAATTTATAATTAGCAATACGAGTGTGAATAGTTTGCGTCTTAGTGATGTATTCAGGGTGTACAAGGCTCTCGCTCCCCTGTGGTCATGGTGCATAAGCAATGTAGACATTGAATGGATGAATAGATAGATAGATAGATGTTTCCATACTGACCAGACGATCATTGGGGCCTGTGTGACGGATGCTCCATGAATTGAACTCACTTTAAATTCACCTTCATGAATAGAAATGAGGGCAGTGGTGGCCTGGTGGTAAAGGTTGGGGGTTCAAGCCCAACACTCAACAGATTATCAGTGTGTCCCCCCCCCCCCCCCCCCAGTGGCACAAACTGGGTTATCAAAGACCAGCTATGTCTGTCACTGTCTATGGTGGGAGGTTCATGTCGAAGAACCATTGCTGACTTTCAACAAGAGTAGCTGCATAGCCGGCAGCGCGTTTCTGCCTTGTGATGGCCTGGTGAGCTGTCCAGGGTGTACTTTGCCCTCGACCGGAGTCGGCTGGGATGGTCGCCAGCCTCCCCGTGACCCAAATTAGGATTAAGCGAATACAGAAAATGAATGAGATCATTATATAATATCAATTATATGATTTAAAGGTTTGAATACATTGGAAAACAAATCCCTGCACAACATAACAACCGAAAACCATGGTGAAGCGATTTGATTTGATAGCATTTTAAATACATTACAAAATATAAAAATAGACCACAGGGGAGTCGACGCTTTTGCTGAAAGAACCATTTACTAATATTCCAATATAGAATAAGCACAGCAAGTTAAAAAGCCCCAGCTTCAGTTCACGGCCAATCAATGTCCGGGAACTAAAGTGTGACGGACAGATGGACGGAACCTGTTGCTATGGCTCTCGATGGGTGGGAACTAAAAATTAGTGACGCTGATCGATGGAAGAGTATATTAAAGGGAAAACAGAAAATAAACCAATTAATTTCTGCCTCATTACGAGTACAGTAGGAAGTAAATTATTCAAGAAACTACTTCAGGTTAATCAACAAACAAAAAAAAAACCCACACCCGCTTTTGTGCCATGACGTTCCATCAAGAGGAAGTGTATTGTTAATTTTATTGTTTCCTCTCAGCATGATGGCATATTTCACCCACCAAAGCCACTTCATAATTACGGACAAGTTCTCCATGTTCTAAGATTGCAGTGAATCGGAGCATATTCTTCAAACTCATTCGTGGCATTTCCTGCCTCTTATCATGACATTCTCATTCGACTATCCGCCGCCGTAGTTCACGTGCTGGTTTATTCATTACTGGTTTATGTAAGAAAGAAACAGGAATGTGCTAAAACAACTAAAACGAATTCAGATATCTCTGTTAGGATTGTAAAGCTTCAGGTAATTGTGCTTGTAGTGTGTAAGCTGTACATGTCGATTGCTTACAAGATCGTTCAGATTTTTCATTTATGGAACCGCCCGCCACCAACCCCATCACCACCCCCACCACCAACCCCATCACCACCCCCACCACCCCGCTTGAGCAAGTTTCCTCCAGGGGTGCTTTGGTTTACGAGGACAGTCCAATGACAAGCAAATTACACCAACAATTTTTATACATTTATAAAGTGTGTATGTTTACCCTGCATGTGCAATGGTCTGGTGAGCTGTTCAGGGTGAACTAAAACACACACACACACACACACACACACACACACACACACACACAGACAGTGTTGGTTGAGATCAATGCAGATCATCAGCAAAGACAGGAAAAGCGAACATTTTAAATAACTTTAAACTGTAATCTCTCTCTCTGTGTGTGTGTGTGTGTGTGTGTGTGTGTGTGTGTGTGTGTGTGTGGTGGGGTTAATAAAACATGCTCCTCTAATTTATCTCGTTCGATATCATATGTCTTCTTCAGTGTGTTAACACTCGATCTGGGAGTTTTTTGACTTTCTTGGAATTGGTGTTGCACTGTCAGGTTATCGTCCATGTGCAGGAATGTTGCTGTGGTTCCACGCTCTAGTTATGATTGTGATGGATAAGGAACCACAATAAGATGTAATATAGATGAATGAATTTCTACACTGGACTGGTTTTGCCGGAAAACTTTGTATTTTACCGTAATGAACCGATGATGGCAGATAAACTCGCTATCTGTTGACTCATGAATGGGAGCCGTAACATCGAAAATTACTGCATAAAACTCACAAGAGCAGCCAAAGAGAAATTACAATTACATTTATATTTTCATTTATATTTACAGCACGTGGCAGATGCTCTTATACACAGACTTGGAATGTCTGTCTTCCTTTCGACTTTTTCCCTTTTACTTGGGAGTCGCCACAGTGAATCATCTGATTCGCACGTTTGATACACAGACTTAGAATGCTCTCTTTTTATGCAACTTGAGCAACTGAGGGTTAAGGGCCTCACTCAAGGGCCCAACAATGGTGACAGTGGGGATTGAACCTCTGACCTTCGGATTAGTAACCCATTACCTATGGCTTATAAACCTCTGGCATGGGGGGGGGGTGTTAATGATTTGCATCTAATTCACACCTGGTTTTATAAAAACAACCAAATAAATTCAATTTGTTTCTGTTTACAAAAGACTTTTAATAAGAGAGAGAGAGAGAGAGAGATACAGATCAGAGAGGGACAGAGGGAGGGAGAGAGAGAGAGAGAGAGAGAGAGAGAGACTGGAAGAGAGACAGGAGAAGGAGAGAGAGAGACAAGGAGACAGAGAGAGAGAGAGAGAGAGAGAGAGAGAGAGACTGGAAGAGAGACAAAGAGAGGGAGAGAGACAAACAGATCAGAGAAGGAGAGAGAGAGAGAGAGAGAGAGAGAGAGAGAGAGAGACTGGGAGAGAGACAGGAGAAGGAGAGAGAGACAGGGAGAGAGAGACTGGAAGAGAGACAAAGAGAGGGAGAGAGACAAACAGATAAGAGAAAGAGAGAGAGAGAGAGAGAGAGAGAGAGAGAGACTGAGAGAGACTCAGAGAGAGACTGAAAGAGAGACAAAGAGATGGCGAGAGACAGACAGAGAGAGAGAGGGAGAGAGAGACAGAGAGCGAGAGCTCTTAAACCAAGACTTGAATATGATGAGCTCATTTTTTTCTTTTACTTTTTCAAAATTCTAAAACATTTTTTTTCTTTATTCTATGGATTAGATCAGAAAAACTCCCGTGTTGTACTGTGTCGTACTTTATTTGCATTTCACTCGACAAGTTTTACAGAATAGAATCACAACATTGAGAGGAAAAGCTTGAGATTCATTGTTCAAATATGATTGCGATTTCCTTTCAGCTTGTCCCCGTTCTCAGGGGTCGCCACCGCAAATGATTCGCACGTTTGATTTGGCGTAGGTTTTTACGTCGGATGCTCTTCCTGACACGACCCTTTAGCGAGGGACAGAAAGACACTGACGGCTTTGCAGCTCCTCTTTACGAAAGTCAGCAATGGTCCTTTCACATCAACCTCTCACCATAGACAGTGCGAGACACGGCCCGCCTTTGATAACCCAGTTAATGCACTGGGGGGGGCAGTGACAACCTTGTGGAGAGTGGGACTCGAACCCCCAACCTTAGGTGATCCAGCGCCCTATACCACGAGGCCACCACTGCCCACCACCAGGCCACCACTGCTCTTCATAGTTAAAATATCAACCATCTAAATATAGATGAATTTTCAGGAAATGCCTCGAGTCTAAATTCACTGTAAAGGGCTTCTGAGTCAAACCCTAGTCAAAGGCTTTTCAATGGAAATTTGATAGAAAAAGCTTAAAGACTCCTCCCATTTACTTATTTTCCATTCTTCATGCATACTCTGCTCATCAGAAGGTGCCAAGTGTGGCCAAAATAAATAAAAATAAAGTAAATAAGCAAACCTCATTACCCTCATTATTCGACATTCTAGGATCATCTAACACAGATATTTCACACCGACCGTCACAAAAAATATTAACAAACAATAAAAACTCATATTATCTCCCATTTATTGTATTTATTTTCTCTGCTTTTCAAGAAAATTCGGTGTACTCAGAATGTCAGTGTGGTGCATTAAATTGGCTGGAATTTGTCTATTAAGTAATGAATAAATACAAACATAAACTCTTTCAGAGATGAGATTAATTACAAATGTTTATTACAACCAAAGTGATGAAATACGGCTTCATTCTGTTGTGTCGAATCCTTTTATCGTTTGTTTTGATCTAATTATTGACTGAAAAATAATCATAATTAAAAAATAAGAATTATTCACTCATTCATTTTCGGAACTGCCTAATCCCCATGAGGGTCAAGTGGAGGCTGGCGTCTATCTGAGCCAACTCCGGGTGAGGGTGAGATACCCTCTGGATAGCTCGCCGGGCCATCGCAGGGCCGACATTCACACAAACTTTGAACTTTGATACTCACACTCACATCTAGGAATGATTTGGAACAGCCAGTTAACCTACAGTGCATGTTTTTGGACTGTGGGTGGAAACCGGAGTACCTGGAGGAAACCCACACAAGCACGGGGAGAGCATACAAACTCCACACAGAAACATCCGAGCTGGGATTCGAACCCAGGACCTTCTTGCTGTGAGGGAGCCATGCTAAACACTACGCCAGCATGCCACCGAATAATAATAATAATAATAATAATAATAATAATAATAATGATGTATGAATTTGTCATAAAATTTGCACAGTGAGTGAATTTTGTTGAGTATAATATGTATCAGACATCAAAGCAAAACATCCTGGTGATGTCATGTCGTGATGTTTCGCAATAACGAGTGAAATGACAGGAATCCATCAGACGCAGACGGAATGAATCTGGTTTGGTAATTAGTCAGCATCAAATACGTGTGTAACTGTAAAATTCTCCACATACAAAGGTGTGGGTGAAGTTAAAAAAAACATCTCAATGGCACTAATAGCATGTAAAGGAAATGAAAAGGATTTAAAGTTATAAACACGGTTGGGGCACAACAGTTTCTCGAATTCTTCAGAACATTATCAGATTTATATATGAAATGAAGGCCAGAACTTTGTCTTGGCCATTTTAAAAGACAACAATTCTTGCTTTAAACTTTCCTTGGGGGAACAAATTATGTTGTTCGGATTATTTTCTTGCTGTATGACCAGCTTTTTTTTTGCTTTCAGTTCATACAAAGATGTTGTGATGTTTTCGAAAGCATTTATTATATATTGTATCTATTATAATGGATTACAATTAATATATATTATCATTCTTTCATTCATTTTCTGAACTGATTAATCCTACTTAGGGTCGCAGGGAGGCTGGTGCTCATCTCAGGGCAGAGTACACCCTGGATGGCTCGCTAGGCCATCACACAGCAGAAACACGCTGAGGGCGATGCAGCTTCTCTTGATGAAAGTCAACAATGGTTCTTTTACATGAATCTCACACCATAGACAGTGAGAGACACAGACGGCCTTTGATAACCCAGTTAATGCACTGTGATAACCCATTGACAGTGGGGCTTGGACTCTGAACCTTGGGATCACTGATCTGGCAACTTATATATAAATAAATGTGTGTGTGTGTGTGTGTGTGTGTGTGTGTGTATATATATATATGTATGTATATACAGTATACAGGAATCCCTTACTACTTTGCGCTTCAATTCATGCAGCTTCAGTGCATCGCATTTTTTTTTTTTTTTTTTTTTTTTTTAATATTCATTGAATTAAAAAATAAAGAAATTAAGGAAGGAATAGGGTGAAACAAAACAAAACAAGGTCAATTATACAAAAAAAAAAAAATCCAAACAAACAAAAACAAAATAACAACCCAAGAGCCCCCAACAAAACTGCTTACATTGTTATGTGAGGTGCGCATCTGTCTGCTCGCACATCTGCATGTGTGTGTATTTATATTTTATTTACATCTTATGCATTAATTTTGTATGTTTAATTGTTATTTTAAGCAGTTATACTGCTGAATATGTATTTATTTATATTATGTACACATATACATGTACGTATACATCAGTGTGTGTGTGTGTGTGTGTGTGTGTGTGTGTGTGTGTGTGTGGGGGGGGGGGGGGGTGATCTTACTTTGCGGAACTCGGCATTCGCAGGGAGATCTCGGTCCCAATTAACCGTGGAAAGAGAGGGATCCCTGTATATAAAATCCATAATTCATTGTTCCATAAGTGAAAACAAAAGTGGCTCAGAGGCAGCAAAACAGGCCAAAACCTATGGACTACTACAGTACAACCATTTTCACAAATGGGATACGACTCTTATCAAGTAACTCAAGCATTTTTTTAGTTTATATAATAATATCTCATATAAATGTTGATTGGAAAGAACAGGAAAAAGCAACAAAACTAATTCATCATTTATTACGATGCCCTAATTGGTTCAAAAGTTACAGCGTTTTAAACATATTCATGATGAAATCGTTTTATTGTCTAATTTACAATAAAATGGCCAACATGCAAAAACTACTGTATGGATAATCATGGGAGCAGTTATGTACAGATACGAGCAGCGTAAAGGTGAGAATAAATTCGCATTAATTTACATATGAGCAATATACACAGTACACATGTTCTATGTTACTATACTGAAGAATAAAATGTGCAGATGTTGTGTTCAAATATACTGTATGTATATATTTTTGTCATGTGCAAATTCATTCAACCAAGGTGGTATGTTCTTGATGTTGGAGTCAGAGTCACAAAGTAGTAGTAGTCGTAGTAGTAGATTTATATTGCGCTTTATCCATGCTGAAATATTATGCTCAAAGCGCTCTGTCGCCACTGTGCAGCACCAGTTATTGCATTGTTCTATCCTTGACATACTGAATATCGGGATAATCCTTTTTTGTTTAATTCCTAATGACGGACCAATAAGATTGCACTGTTTCCATGTAGCGTGTACTAAAATAATACTGACAGTGTTTGCGAGATTTGCGTAGGCGTACAGTCAGTTTCACTTTTAAAATAATGGTTTTATATCAGTTTCATTTTTTATCATATGTCATTTTTATTGATTTTTATGGTGAAATATTATAAGACTTTCAGATAAGGTTAATAAAATATAATACAGTATATGTGGTGTTCAAATATACTGTATGTATATATTTTTGTAATATGCAAATTCATTCAACCAAGGTGGTATGTCCTGGATGTCTGAGTCAGAGTCACTCAGTCTTAGAACAACGATTACCTTCCTTATTCAAAACTTACTTAGATTAGCACTTTTAGCTTCTCTACTTCTGTTTCTGTATTCAAAAAAATAAATAAATAAACCCTTCCCCTGGATACTGAGCACTTATGTAAGTCACTCTGGGTTCATGATGTTTGCAAGATGCTGTAAACATAAATGTGAAGCAGACTGTAAATCACGCGTTAAGATATGGCTCCATGATTTTGATAACCTACAAACAAATCAGTATATCTTCACAGAAGATACTTTCATTGTCTTCACTGCCATATCATTGCTGACCGACTGAAGTATCAGCAAACTGATCATTCATGGTGTGATATCTTTGTCAGACTGCAGGGTTAATGACAGGTGTGGCCACTTTCTTTATTATTTCATGCTAGATTAAGGAGATAAAAGCTAAGTCAATGCCAAGTTTTCAATTAAAATTGCATTTCAAAAGAACAGTTTTGTATTTGAAATCGTGAAGGAGCTCAAGAGTTTATTATCATATACGTATATTATTATTATTATTATTACTTTCCGAAAAGTAATGACATCCGACAAGTACACACCTGTCTGTGTTTACCTTTCAATTCTTTACATTCACAGCATTTGGCAGATGCTCTTATCCAGCGTGACTAACAATTATCATTCATATATACACAACTTGAGCAACTGGCTCAAGGGTCCCAGCTCATGGGCCCAACAGCCACCACTGCCCTGCTTTATTCCTTTATCATTTTTTAGACATTAATAATTTATTTTCTTTAGTTTTACATTTTTTGAAATGTAACAAAGCATTTATTCGTACACTTTTAATGTTTTTGCAGTCTATGTAAGAAGTGTATCACCTTTATTTCCATCTAACAATAGCCTCGTTTACTTGTATACTCACCTGTGTGGGTCGTATACTTACTGTTCTCACAACAAAATGCCAAGTTGGAATTAATTACAGACGCTCCTCGACTTACGTTTTAGTTACGTTCCGAACGGCCAAACGTAAGGTGAAAAAAAACGTAAGTTGTTACTATCGGTTCCAGTGACGTATGACGTTCATACTGTACTTCTTCTTCTTCTCCTTTCGGCTTTTCCCTTCAGGGGTTGCCACAGCAAACCACCCGCCTCCATCTCACCCTATCCTCTGCATCTTCTACTCTTACTCCAACTACCTTCACGTCCTCCTTCACCACATCCATAAATCTTCTCTTTGGTCTTCCTCTCGGCCTTCTGCCTGGTAGTTCCAACCTCAGTATTCTACTACCAACTTTCATCCTACTACTTACTATCCCTCCTCTGTACATGTCCAAACCATCTCAATCTAGCCTCTCTGACTTTGTCTCCAAAACCTCGAACATGTGCTGTCCCTCTGATATACTTATTCCTGATCCTATGCATCCTCGTGACTCCCAAAGAGAACCTCAACATTTTCATCTCTGCTACCTCCAGCTCTGCCTCCTGTCTTTTCCCCAGGGCCACTGTTTCTAAACCATACAACATCGCTGGCCTCAACACCGTCTTGTACACTTTTCCTTTCATTCTTGCCGATACCTTCCTATCACACATCACACCGGACACTTTTCTCCAACCATTCCAACCTGCCTGCATACACTTCCTCATTTCTTTTCCACACTCTCCACTGCTCTGGATTGTTGAGCCAAAGTACTTAAAGTCCTCCACCTTCTTTATCTCTGCCCCCTGTAACCTCATTGTTCCTCTTGGTTCCTTGTCGTTCACACACATGTATTCTGTTTTACTGAGGCTAACCTTCATTCCTCTCCTTTCCAGGGCATACCTCCACCTCTCTATATTTTCCTGCACTTGTTCTCTGCTCTCAGATCACAATGTCATCTGCAAACAGTCCCTTGCTGCAGTCCCACCTCCACCTTGAACTCTTCTGTTACACTGACAGCACACCTCACCACTGTCTTACATCTCTCATACATGTCATGCACCACTTTAACACACTTCTCTGACACTCCAGACTTCCTCATGCAATACCAGAGTTCCTCTCTTGCCACCCTGTCAAATGCTTTCTCCAGATGCACAAAGGCACAATGCAGCTCCTTCTGACCTTCTCTGTACTTCTCTATAAACATCCACAAAGCAAATACTGCATCTGTGGTGCTCTTTCTTGGCATGAAACCAAACTGTTTTTCACAAATGCTGACCTCTGCCCTTAGTCTAGCTTCCACTATCCTTTCCCATAACTTCATCGTATGGCTCATCAACTTTATCCCTCTGTAGTTGCCACAACTCTGCATATCTCCCTTTTTCTTAAAAATGGGCACAAGCACACTTCTCCTCCATTCCCCTGGCATCCTCTCAAAGACCTTGTTGAATGTTATCAAAAAATCTATTGCTCCTTCTCGTAGACGCTTCCATACCTCCACCGGTATCTCATCAGGACCAACTGCCTTTCCATTCTTCATCCTCTTCAATGCCCTCCTCACTTCACTCTTACTAAGCTTTGCTACTTCCTGGTCCTCAACAGTCACCTCATCTACTCTTTTTTTCTCTCTCATTTTCCTCATTCATCAGCTCTTCAAAGTAATCTTTCCATCTTCCCAGCACACTTCTGTCATCAGTCAACACGTTTCCTACTCTGTCCTTAATCAATCTAACTTGCTGCACGTCCTTCCCATCTCGATTTCTCTGCTGTGCCAACCTGTATAAATCATTTTCTCCCTCCTTACTGTCCAACCTAACATACAAGTCATCATATGCCCTCTGTTTGGCCTTTGACACCACTACCTTTGCCTTACGCTGTGTCTCCCTGTACTCCTGTTTACTCTCTTCGGTCCTCTCTATGTTCCATTTCTTCTTAGCTAACCTCTTCTTTTGTACACACTTCTGCACTTCCTCATTCCACCACCAAGTCTCCTTATCTACTGTCCTTCCAGAGGACACGCCAAGTATTCTCCTACCTGTCTCCCTGATCACATTAGCTACAGTTGCCCAGTCATCTGGAAGCACTTCCCGACTACCTAAAACCTGTTTCAACTCCTCCTTGAAGACAACACGACACTCTTCCTTTTTCAGCTTCCACCACTTTGTCTTCTGCTCTGCCTTTGCCCTTTTCACCTTCCTCACCATCAGCATCATCCTGCACACCACCATCCTATGCTGTTTGGCAACACTCTCACCCACTACTACTTTGCAGTCACTGACTTCCTTCAAATTACATCGCCTACACAAGATGTAGTCTACCTGTGTGCTCCTACCTCCACTTTTATAAGTCAGCCTATTATCCTCTCTCTTCTGGAAGAAAGTATTCACCACAGCCATTTCAATCCTTTTTGCAAAATCTATCAACATCTGTCCTTCTGTGTTCCTGTCCTGGATACCAAACCTGCCCATCACTTCCTCGTCCCCTCTGTTGCTTGCACCAACATGTCCGTTGAAGTCTGCACCAATGACCACTCTTTCACCTCTGGGGTTACTCTGCATCACTTCATCTAACTCACTCCAGAATCTCTCCTTCTCTTCAAGCTCACATCCTGCCTGTGGGGCATAAGCACTAACATCATTGAACATCACACCTTCAATTTCTAACTTGAGACTCATCACTCTGTCTGACACTCTTTTCACTTCTAGAACATTCCTGACCAACCCCTCCTTCAAGATTACTTCTCCATTTTTCTTCCCATCCACACCATGATAAAACATCTTAAACCCTGCTCCTAAGCTTCTAGCCTCGCTACCTTTCCACCTGGTCTCCTGAACACACAGTATGTCCACCTTCCTTCTCTGCATCATGTCAGCCAGCTCTCTACCTTTTCCTGCTATACTTCCAGCATTCAAAGTGCCTGCTTTCAATACTAGCCTCATGCCTTTGCTCTTCTCTCTCTGCCTAGGGACACGCCTCCCGCCTCTCCTTCTTCGACCAACAGTAGTCCAATTTCCAGCAGCACCCTGTTGGTTAACAGCACTGATGGCGGTCATTGTTAACCCGGGCCTCGACCGATCCGGTATAAAATTTGTCTTTACGGTTTGCATTTTGTATTCTGGCAAATGTTTTCCGCCGGATGCCCTTCCTGTCGCAATCCTCTGCCTTTATCTAGGCTTGGGACCGGCGTGAGGGCGGGCACTTGTTTGTGCCCCCCCTCACGGCTGCAATACATTCATACTGTACTATACATCCATAAATGCCATTACCATATCTCATAAAACACCCCTAAATCAGTTATTATAAACATTACATTGTAAAATAATATCAACATTAATTTCAAATAAATTAAATTCAAGCAAAATAATTTCAAAGAAAGAAATTTTAATCAAATTCACTTCTCACTACTGATTCTGATTACCACTATCACTAGTACGCTTACGCTTCTGACCGGCTTACGGTAACCTGGGAAGAAGCAGGGCACGTTCAGTCTGTTGTTTGTAAACAATGAACAACGCAGCACCATGTAAACAATGGACGCAGCGTCATGCGTAAGTAGCGTACTACGTCTACGTACTACGTAAGAACGTCTCGTACTACGGAGAGCGCGCTAAACTCAAAATGACTTAGAATTTTTCTTTTTTTCGAAACAAATCTTCAGGCGAATAAGCGTAAAGCGAGGAGCATCCGTATTTGTCAAGGTGCTTTCGATTCTGTAAAAAGAAATTGAAAAAACTCTGAACTCTCGGTTTACACTGAGCCACAATGTCTGTGATATACGAGCAAACTTGGATCACGTTTGGAGTAGTAAAAGGAGGCAGTTTGTATCCAAGAGACAAAACTTGAAGGAATTGTATTCCACTCCCTTAAGATGGTCTGTTGGGCTCTGTGAAGGTCTGGTAATGTCTACTATGATTCCGACCATCTACAGCACTGGTATCAAACTCATTCCACAAAGGGCCGTGTGGCTGCAGGTTTTAGTTTCAACCGAACAGCAGCACACCGGACTCGCTCATTTAAACGACTGATCTGAGTCGTCAGGCAGTTGAATGGTCAGTCTATGCACAGGGCACACAGATTGACCAATCCACTGCCTGGAGGCTCACATGTTTGTTTAAAATGAGAAAAGTCAGGTGTGCTGCTGCTTTGTTGAAACAAAAACCTGCAGCCACATGGCCCTTTGTGGCATGAGTTTGAAACCCGTGATCAACACTGATGAGCAAAAAAATTCTTCAACCATCAGCGTGATCATCACCAATTCGCCAAATTCCCTCAAAATCATAATCATAATCCGTCCCACGAGCCTCCCTCCCCCATGCTCCTGACGGTTCTGTCAAATCATGGAGATCCTGAACGCCGTGCCCCAGTGTAAACCTATGAACAATTCATTTCAGGTTCCCTGTGGTGATGAACATCGACAAAATGATGAAAACTGTGCCACATTTCAAATTCTAAACTTACCCATTTTTTTCTTGATTTTTTTTTGAAGTGATGTCATCTTACATTATTACAAAATAAAATAAAAAAAATTCTCTCTATTTTTTTTCTTTTTTTTTTTTTTTGGTCAACACTTTCTCTCTCTCTCTCTGCAAATTTCCTGCATAAACTCTGGTAGGTCTACGATATGTATTTTGTGCACAGAACTACCCCACGACCCCGCAGCTCTCAAGAAGAGTTTGTGTTTATATTTTATCTCACTTGGTTTTCACTATGTGAAGTTTTTTTTTTTCCTTTCCTCGCTCAATATCGCCTCTAGTTTTGGGCATCCAAATCTACATTCAAATTTCAACAAAAATTGCTTCATTTAAAATTATTTCTTGTTAACGATTTGAAAATTTAAACTGAATTCAGGTTCAGAATTTGCTCCCTGAATGATATTACATAATCTGCCTTCGAGAGCATCATAGTGATGTTCAGCTTATCAGTCCACTATCAGCTTTTAAAATATAATATATCAATATAAATTGATTAAGATTGTAAAATGTGATGGAATTCATTGCAGTATTTCTCAGCTGTAATCATGTTATGTAACCTCAACTGATGCAGTAAGTTTCTTCTCATTTAACATCCATGTCCGAAGACGTGGCACATGCTCATGGTAACGATGTCAATGTGCTTCAGCAGGGCATGCATAAAGCACATGTGAACCCCTTTCAGATTTCAGATTATTGAAATGACCAATATTGGGTAAAGAACTCCCCAAGCTGGTGCTATTAAAACCTGGAAGGATCGCGATAAACTATCAATTTCACTCAAGCACACGACCACAGATTGTGTTCAACGGTAAAACTCACAGCTATGTGTAAGAGTGAAAGTTAGAGAATTTTCTCACAAAGGTGAGTCTATTGGGCTTTGACACCTGAGCCTCGTGGCTCATCAGGTCGGCACTTACCGCCGGGTTCTGTAGTGTGAAGCAACTAAAAGCTCAACTAATCATGAATGGGAAATGGGATGCTGGTTCATCTCAGGTTACCTTCCCTGTGTCTTTTACTGCTACCCATTCACACTGCTGGGTGGGCAGGCGCAAACTTGCTTACCCATGGGTCTGAGCACGGTATGGGGTTAACAGGGATTCAAGCCCATGACCTACTGATCATGAAGAAGCACCCTGACCACTACACCACTGGCCCCACTTCATAAAAACTCGGTGCAATAAAAATACAGGACTCTGACGACATTGCAAAGGTTCGTGTGATCTGATGAGTCCGGAGTGCCCGTATCCCACAGGAATGGGCATGTCAGGGAAGTAATGAATGTATCTGCCACACATTGGTGGCCATTGTACAAGTCTGTGGAAGCAGTGGAATGACCTGGGGTTGCTTCAGTTGGTCAGGTTGAGGCTGATCAGCGATATTAAAATGTGGCAATGAAACGGGGTCAGACGATGACCTGAATAAACCTTATCGATGCCCGTTTCATTCCATTGCTTGTGCAGATTGTACTGATCACGAAAATGTTTAAGATGCGCTGGAGAAGACCTTCGACTCTTTCATCTTCACCATAAAATCTCGTAGAGGAAGTAAACTTTGGACTGAAATTAAAGCTGACATTGCACAGGGTAATCTGAACAATCTTGTGATTAGTATGTGCACCTCACGGTTCAATTCAGTTTTATTTGGGGGTTTTTGCACTTTTTATAGTTGGCATTGTCACAAAGCGGCTTTGTGCAGTCATAGTAAGAGTTTACAAGGTCTAAAGGACTTTAATCATTTTCTACAACCCCAAAACATAAGATAGATAAGATAAGATAAGATACAGCTTTATTAATCTCACAATGGAGAAATTCACTGTTACAGGCTCTTGAGGTACCATCAGTAGGGGGTGCAAAAATAGATACAAATACAAACATACACACGTACATATATATTATATAAGTAAATAAATAAGTAGATACATAAATAGTATAAATTAATAAACAATAAAAGAAAAGAATGGAGCAACTTTATAGACTGGCCTATATTAAAGTGTAATGTATCTGAGTGCAGAGTAGATGGGGTGGTATGGTTCACAGTCAGTGGGGTAGATGTGGTTGATTAAAGTGCGCGGGGTTTTTATTGCACATAACCAGTATTTTCACAGACAGTTACAAAGTGGCGTTGTACAGTCTGATAGCGGTGGGAATGAACGACCTGCGGTAGCGCTCCTTCCTGCACTGAGGATGCCTCAGTCGTCCACTGAAGGAGCTACTCAGCTCCTCTACAGTCTGGTGCAGTGGGTGATAGATGTTGAACAGGATGGATGTGAGCTTTGCAACTATCCTCCTCTCACTCACCTCCTCCACAGAGTCCAGTGGGCAGCCGAGGACAGAGCTGGCCCTCCTGACCAGCTTGTTCAGTCTCTCTTTCTGTCCCGCTCTGTGCTGCCTGGGGCCCAGCAGATGGCAGCGAGAGGATTGCAGAGGCTACCACAGAGTCATAAAAAGTCCTGAGCAGAGGTTCTGCATACGCCGAAGGACCTGAGTCTCCCTCAGAAGATGGAGGCGACTCTGGCCCTTCTTGTACAGGGCGTTGGTGTTGTGGGACCAGTCCAGTTTATTGTTAAGGTGAACACCCAGGTGCTTGAAACTGTCCACTGTCTCAATGTCCTGTCCCTGGATGTTCACTAGTAAGTGTGTGTGTGTGTGTGTTTGAGTGTTTCTCCTGAAGTTTGATCACCATCTCCTTCGTCTTCCTGGTGTTCAAGCACAGGTGGTTGCGCCACACCAGTCCACGAAGTCAATGATGATGACCGGTACTCCAGCCTCGCTCCTCAGACACACGGCCCACGATGGCGAGTCGTCCGAGAACTTCTGGAGGTGGCAGCTGTTTGTGTTATATATGAAGTCCGAGGTATAGATATTGAAAAGGAAGGGTGAGAGGACGGTGCCCTCTGGTGCCCCGTGCTGCAAACTACCACCTTTGACTTACAGCCAAGAGCCGCACGTGCTGTGGACGGTTGGTAAGGTAGTCAATAATCCAGGCAGCAAGATGCCCGTCCCACTCCCACGCCTCCAGCTTCTCTTGCAGACGCGCTGGCCTGATGGTGTTGAAGGCGCTGGAGAAGTCAAAGAACATGACCCTCACAGCGCTGCCGGCGATTCTCCAGGTGGGTTAGTGCCCGCTGCAGAAGGTAGATGACGGCGTCCTTCTACTCCGATGTTGGGCCTGTAGGCAAACTGCAGCGGGTCTAGGTGGGGCTCACCATAGAGCGGGAGGTGTTCAAGGAGGAGCCTTTCCATGGTCTTAATGAGGTGGGAGGTCAGGGCGACAGGTCTGTAGTGGGCTGGTCTCCTTCGCTTGTGCTGTTTTGGGAACCGGAACCACACAGGAGGTCTTCCATAGGACGGGAACCTTCTCCAGGCTGAGGCTCAGGTTGTACAGGTAGCATAGTACCACACAGAGCTGGTCTGCGCAGGGTCCTCAGCAACCTGGGACTGATGCCATCAGGTCCTTCAGATTTCCTCTGATTTAGTCGCCTCAGCTGTCTCCTCACCTGGTCTGATGTGAGGGAGAGGGGGCTGGTGTGGGCTGCAGAGGGAGGGGATGTGTCTGTCGGGCTGTAGCAGTCAAGTGAAGTTGGCCTGGGGAGGGGGAGGTGTCAGCTGGTCTGGAGACGTGTGAAGAGGGAGGGGAACGAGGAGGGTGCAGAGGGGAGGGGGAGAATCAAACCTGTTGAAGTAACAGTTTAGTTCATCCGCCCAGCGCTGGTCACCATCAGCTGTCCCTCTGACACTCTGCCCAAATCCAGACATGGTCCTTTAGTCCTCTCCAGACGTCCCGCAGACGTTGTTCTGAGCCAGCTTCTCCTCCATCTTCTTCCCATAGTCCTTCTTTGCCCTCCTGATTCTCCACTGGAGCTCACGCTGGACCTTCTTCTGCTCCTCTCTGTCCCCTCGAGATGAAAGCCCTCTTTTTCTTGTTCAGGAGGACTTTAAGCTCAGGGGTGACCCATGGGTGGTTGTTGAGAAGCACCGTATCCCTCCGTGTTGGCACAGTGCTGTCCACGCAGTTCATGTAATCAGTGATACAGTGTGTGAGGCCCGTCATGTCATCACCAAAGGAGTCACAGAGCATGCTCCAGTCTGTGGTCTGGAAACAGTCCCTAAGCCTCTCGTTGGTCTCCTCGGTCCACACTTTCACAGACCTCTTCTGTGCAGGTTCCTTTCGCACCCTGGGTGTGTATTGGGGGAGCAGGTAGACCAGGTTGTGGTCTGATCGTCCCAGTGGGGAGGGGAGGAGCTGTAAGCGTCCTTCACATTTGCATACAGCAAGTCCAGTGTTTTATTTTCTCTTGTGGAGCACTTCACGTATTGCGTGAACGTCGGGAGAGAGGCGGAGAGAGGGGCGTGGTTAAAGTCCCCGCTGATCAGAATCATGGCGCGGGGGTGACGAGTCTGTGTCTGATTAACGGCGCTGTGTAGACGCTCACACGCGGCTGCCGCATCAGCCGAGGGCGGAATGTACACGCAAATCGCTATCACGTGTGAATCCTCGGTCGGTAGATAATATGGCCGCGCGCTTACCGCTAGCATTTCCAGGTCCCGCGTGCACAGCTGCTCCTTCACGTGCACGTTTGCCGGGTGGCACCATCGTTCATTTACATAGATCGCCACACCCCCTCCTTTCTTCTTACCGCTCTCCGTTACACTCCGATCTGCACGCGCGAGTGTAAATCCGTGAAGAGAAACCACAGAGTCCGGTGTAAGTTCATTCAGCCACGTCTCTGAGAAACACATGAGGCTGCAGTCCCGGTACTGCCTCTGCTGCCGGGTCAGCGCCGCCAGCTCCTCCGTCTTGTTGGCGATCGCGCGGACATTTCCCATGATGACAGAGGGAACACATGTCCTCCGCGTCTTTCGCGTCTAACGAGCATCGTCTGCGGCTACACAGGCAAAGAAAAAATCCGTCAGTCGATGCGAGGATGAAACATTGAGAGGAAGCAGGTCCAAAAAGGACCAAAATCCATCCACATTGGGGTGAAAACATAACGATACAAAACCATATGAGAAATTCATTCCAGTCCAGAATGTAGTCCGGTTTGTTATACAACTCATTCATTCATTTTCTGAACTGCTTAATCCTATTAGGGTTGTGGGGAGGCTGGCGCCCATCCCGGCTGACTCCGAGCGAGGGCAGAGTACACCTCGGACTGCTTGGCATGCCGTCGCAGGGCAGAAACACGCCGATGGCTTTGCAGCTACTCTTGCCGAAAGTCAGCAATAGTTCTTTTACATGCCTCACACCGTAGAGATAACC
>CM045747.1:5448081-5473081 GCA_024760905.1 Plotosus lineatus | reverse complement strand
GGCTCTTGTGGATGTTTCCTTTTCGAATTATGTTTCTTTCTTTTTTTGCATTCATCACTCTGATCCAGTAAATCCAGAACTACATCCGACCACATTCTGATTCACCCAGCCAGCATTCATTATGGAACAAACCTTTCTCATGTAGTGATAATAATAATAATGATAATGATAATACTAATAATAATAATAATGATAATAATAATAATAATGATAATAATGATAATGATAATGATGATAATAATAATGATAATAATAATAATAATGATAATAATGATAATGATAATAATAATAATAATAATAATAATAATAATAATAATACAAACAATTAAGGAATAAAACATAGGGAGAGCTTAGTTAGAAACGTTATTAAAATGACACTTCATGCTTTATATATGTTCAGAGTCACACCTTCCTCAACAACCTCCTTTATTTCTTTAATTGCCGAAAAGGTTTGAACATTGAAAGAGAGGTTTTTTTCTCTCCAGTGCAAAGCACTGACACCAGAGACTCCTTGCATTAAATATTCTGTACCATATCAATAATTGTACAATTTATATCTATCTATCTATCTATCTATCTATCTATCTATCTATCTATCTATCTATCTATCTATCCATCTCTCTCTCTCTCTCTCTCTCTCTCTCTCTCTCTCTCTCTCTCTGTGGAGTATCCACTATACATTTTCACATTAATACCCATCAGATGGTTCACACAGCTGGAACCACTGCAGTAAGTGCCAGTGTTGAAAATGCATGATGAATGTGTAAATTCGGACAGAGCTGTTAAAGGCACTCTGGTATAAATAGCATGTGAGGAGCCTTACCTGGGAAGAGAATTAATCGAGAATGAAAATGCACATCAGTGAATACTGTATCCTGTAGATACACGTCTCGTATATATCAGTGCTGATGTGGCTTCTGTGGTCTGTCTTCCTTTCGGCTTTCTTCCCTTTTACTCAGGAGTCGCCACAGCGAATCATCTGATTCGCACTTTTGATTTGGCAGAGGTTTTTACGTCGGATGCCCTTCCTGTCACAACCCTTTTAGCAAGGGACAGAAACACACTGACGACTTTGCAGCCTACTCTTTACGAATGTCAGCAATGGTTCTTTTACATGCCTATCACCATAGACAGTGAGAGACATGGCCTGCCTTTGATAACCCAGTTAGCCGCACTGGGGGGACAGTGACAACCCTGTGGAGAGTGGGACTCGAACCCCCAACCTTTGGATCAGCGATCCAGCGCCCTATACCACTAGACCACCACTGCACCCTGTGGGACTTTCTGAAAATCAAGATGGAAATTGTTGATTAACTATTAATATTTTATAACTTTATAAATCTTTAACCTGCCTTGATTGTGTAATTATGAGAAATGGGGTTTATTTTGAGGAACATCAAGTCCATCCTTTAATTTCATTAACTTCCTGTTCAAATGACAAAAGTGTGAATATCAGGGCAGGCCCGAGAATGTTTCCTCGTGAGGATAGTGATCTTTTAGGCCGGCGGTTCCGCTCTCCAATTCATAAGGTGACCAGGAAAGGGAGATTAAAGAATACACAATCAAAAGCTTTAAAACTCACTTGCATTTCATGAATAGTTCTTGCTGAAGAGGCGTGTAGTGCATTATCGAGGTTCTAGATGAAGGTGTTAGATGGTCCGTCTAACTCCACTGGATGGACGGTGGATTTTTCTTGACATATTTTTTTAACATCAACTCTGGAGGCATCAGGTATGTCAGACTTGCCACGACGCTCTGACGAGACCCAGAACACAGAGTAGATTACATCTTGCAGTGGGGAGATGACTTCGATGCTGTTGTCACATGATAATAACTGATGGAGAAGGTGGTGCCTTCAACATTTTATTTTTAATCTCACAGTGGGATAAAGGTGGAAGGAGTTTCCCCGAGAGGAGATTGAATCTCCAAGTCTGGGTTTACCCTCTCAGCCTGGTGCGGCCGTTACCATCAGGAGAAATAAAATTAAAATAAAGAAACATCAAATATGAAAAAACATACACACACACACACACACACACACACACACACACACACACACACACACACAAACAAACAAACGCTCTTATGAAGTTACACAATACAACCACAAGATAAGGACATATCTATAAATAGATCTCAGCTGTATTTTACCAACAAGGGGGAAAAAAACAGAAATGATTTTAAAAGGATACTCTGATGGAGTTGAGAGTTACACCTTAGCCCCACCCACTGACTCAAGACACGGGATAACCCAGCCCAAATTGCAAAGAAGGTGAAACCTATAAAAGGCAACATCCTTGTTATTTTGATCAGGTGTGCACCTGCCACAACTACTGCAACTACTGCAAACTAGAACCTGCAGCAATTCAACGGCAACTTCAATACAAAGGTGAGCAGCTTATTTTATGAAGTTTGTTTAGTAGTGAATGTAAAAATATTTTCTAAAAGATAAAATATAAGTGAGAACAAATCTATTTTTATTTGAAACAGACTGACTTATCATCATCGTGACCGATTGAAGAGTTTACATTTAATAAACATGGGAAAGATCCTTCATGATAACACCAAGGAGCGACCTGTGGCTCAGATCAAGGTGAGTCAAAACAAAGCGTGAGGAATTCCTTACAGTCACGTGCAATGGGAATGACTGTTGTAATAAAAATAACACTTTATATAGTGTGTGTGTGTACTGTATATATTTGTATAAAATATTGTATTTATAGAAATTAGTCTTTATTTTTTCTTGCATTGAAAATATGAAGAATAATTATGTTTAAAGTTAATAAATTTACAATTTTTTATAATCTACTTTTGTCTACTTTTAAAAAAACATAAAGCTACCATATATTATTGTGTTACTCAGAATGTTTTATTTGTGTTATTTTTATTAGTATTAGTTGCATATTTATTTATTTAATTCATTTATTTATTTTTAATTTACCTTTGCAGACTCGGGAGAACAGAGTCAGCCGATGCCCGATGTCAATAAATATGAAAAACTATGGAAACGGTTCAGGCCACCAAGACACACTTTTCCACCGCGCGGTCAAGGTAAAGTACTAGCACCGGCCATTCTCATTGATTCTACGTTTTAGGGCATCAAACTAACCTGGAAGGCAAGTTTTAGTGTAATGTCGAATATTATTCTTTATAAAGCATGACTTTTATTGTGTAAATCGGCGGCGTGGTGGTACAGTGGTTAGCATGTTTACCACATGGCAAGTAAGATCCCAAGCTTTGAGTTCCAGGCTTCATGCGGTCATTACTGTGTGGAGTTTGTGTTTTTACTGTGTTTGCCTGGGTTTCCTCTGGGTGCTCTGGTTTCCTCTGACTGTCCAAAGATCTGCACATCAGGTTGACTGTCAGTTCCAAATTGCCCCAGGTGTGAGCATAATTGTAAATGTGTGTGTGTTGGCACTATGATGGACTGTCAAGCCATTCAGGGTGTCCCCTGACTTCTCCTTGAGTCGGCTGATATAAGCTCCATCCTCCTTGTGATACTTGTAGGACTAAATTCCGCCGTGAATTCAAGAATGTGTAAATGGTTACTTTACTCGACAATGTTATGTCCTTCAATCTCGGACAAAGCTTTGTGTCGTTGATCGAGAACCAACAACCTGCAAAATAGCAAAAACAATTATAACAGTCCCCCAGTGCTCTCACTGGGTTATCAAAGGCCGGCAATGCCTCTCACTGTCTATGCTGAGAGGTTCATGTAAAAGAAGCATTGCTGACTTTCGACAAGAGGAGCTGCATAGCCGTCAGCGTGTTTCTGCCCTGAGATGGCCTGGCGAGTTGTCCAGGGTGTACTTTGTTCTCGCCCAGAGTCGGCTGGGATGGGCACCAGCCTCCTCGTGATCCTCATTAGGATCAAGTGGTTACAGAAAATGAACGGATGATGAATGAGAACAGTATATTTCATGCATTAATTGTTGTGAAAACTCCTGTTCAGTGCTGCTGTCTTTCTTTTTTCAGAATCAGATGTGCAAGTCCAAAATCTGCGAGGGCTCCATAATGAACCCAAAGAATTTGATGCGCCCTCCTCCTACGTCTCCTCCTTCCACCAATGATCTCCTCACACAGGCCATTGACTTCATCAACCAATACTACAAATCCTTCAAAATGTAAACATCAACCAACCATCTTTTCTCCAAATAATAAGACAAATTGCACTGAGAAATATTTTAATTCCGGCAATACTATTTTTCTGACACAGCTCTAAAATAGACGAACATCTGGCTCGTGTTAACGAGGTGGCCAATGAGATCGATGCCACCGGAACCTATCAGCTCACCACAGAAGAGCTCGCATTTGGTGCCAAACAGGCTTGGAGGAACGCACCCAGGTGCATTGGCAGGATTCAGTGGTCCAACTTGGAGGTTAAATCAACTTATTTTTCTAATCCATTACATCATGCATTGTGATAAGCTACGAAAATAAAGATCATTACATCATGCATTGTGATAAGCTACGAAAATAAAGATCATTACATCATGCATTGTGATAAGCTACGAAAATAAAGAATGGCACATTTTAATGCAGAATATTTTTCTTCTTAGTTGTTTGATGCACGGAAATGCAGAACTGCAAAGGAAATGTTCCAGTACTTGTGTTCGCACCTCAAATTTGCCACAAATGGGGGAAATATAAGGTACATCCATGTTTAGTGTTTAATATGTTTGATTTCCAGTCATTCGGGGCTTTCGGGAGGAACGAAATACTGTGAAGACTATGTGAGGAATAATATCAAATAAAATTATAATCTCGGGCGGTACAGTGATGTAGTGGTTCGCACATCCGCCTCACGGCGAGAAGGTCCTGGGTTCGATTCCCAGCTCGGTTGTTTCTGTGTGTAGTTTGCATGTACTCCCCGCACTTGTGTGGGTTTCCTCCAGGTTCTCCGGTTTCCTCCCACAGTCCAAAAACATCCACAGTAGGATAATTGGCTGTTCCAAATCACCTCTAGGTATGAGTGTGAATATGGCTTTGTGAGTGATAGCCTGGCGAGCTGTCAAGGGTATACTATGCCCTCATTCAGAGTTGGCTGAGATGGGCACCAGCCTCCCTGTGACATTAATTTAGCTTGAGTGGTTTACAAAATGAATGAATAAATTAATGAATTTAAGTCTATGATAATTCAAATCGGCTCTGCGATGGCCTGGTAGATTATCCAAGGTGTATCCCAGAGTTGGTTGAGATGGGATTCAGCCTACCTGTGACCCTAATTAAATAGCTTCATCTTCTTATGAACTTCTGTTGGAGCTGATTATTATTATTATTATTATTCATATATTTAAATTATTTTCAGGTCAGCCATCACCGTGTTCCCCCAAAGAACTGATGGTCAGCATGATTTCCGAGTTTGGAACGGTCAGCTGGTTAAATATGCCGGATATCAGATGGAGAACGGCCGTGTTATTGGCGATCCTGCTAGTGTGGAGTTCACTGAGGTATCGGCGAGTCACACGTCTGTTTTCTGAAGTCTGAGCTACAGTTAATAACGTATAGTTCCTCCCATCATTCTGGTTTATCTGTTCATCTTCACCAAACAGATTTGCATCCAACTTGGATGGAAGCCAAAGTATGGGCCCTTTGATGTGCTGCCTCTGATCTTGCAGGCCAATGGAGAAGATCCTGAACTATTTGAAATCCCCCCAGAGTTGATTCTGGAGGTTGAAATGGAGCACCCACAGTAAGTGATATTTTGTACTCTCCGAGTCTTGGGTAAACAATATGTACGCAAGTGTTTATATCATACAAAACAAATGGACATGCTGTACAGTAGTTCAAGCTTTAAACCTCCCGTCAACTGTCTGGTTTTCCCCTCAGGCATAAGTGGTTCAAAGATCTGAAGCTCAAGTGGTTTGCGTTACCTGCAGTGTCCAACATGTTGCTGGAGATTGGTGGGATCGAGTTCTCAGCATGCCCCTTCAATGGCTGGTATATGGGCACTGAGATTGGTGTGAGGGACTTCTGTGATGCTCAGCGCTACAACATCCTGGAGGTAAACCTAATCCACGCAATGTTCAATGGCGGTTTAGGTTTTAGGAGTTGAACGCTAATTTCAATTTGTTGTTCCTTAACCACAGAAAGTTGGACGTTGTATGGGGTTGAATACACACAACCTGTCATCACTGTGGAAAGATGAGGCTCTAGTTGCCATCAATGTTGCAGTGATTCACAGTTTCCAGGTACAAAGCTCTAGTGTTGATCACTACTGACAGGTTCTATCTAGACAAAGAAATGTCTATAGTGTGTTACTGTGGATGGTCTCAATACCCCCTTGTCTTGTGTGCCAGAAAAATAAGGTGACCATCATGGACCACCACACTGCTGCTGAGTCTTTCATGAAGCACATGGAGACTGAGGTGCGCCTGCGTGGTGGTTGTCCTGCTGACTGGGTCTGGCTGGTGCCTCCCATGTCTGGCTCACTGACCCCTGTGTTCCACCAGGAGATGGTCAGCTACATCCTGTCCCCATTCTACTACTACCAGGTAGAAATCACCACACACCTCAACCTAGAACATTCATTCATTTATTCCTTTAGCAAACTGCTCAAGCCTATTAGGGTCACAGTAAGGGAGAAGGTGGAGTACATCCTAAACAGCCTTCCAAACCATTGCAGGACCAACACACAGAACAATCCACTCTCACATTCACATCTAGGGGCAATTTGTAACGGCTATGTAGTCTAATATGCACGTCTTTGGGCTGTGGGACAAAAACAAGACTACCTGAAGGATCTTCTTCTTCTTAAAATGTTATTATAATTCCATTTTTTTTTTTTTTTTTTAAAGCCTGATCCCTGGAACACATATGTCTGGAAAGACGAAACCAAAGGATTAAAGAAACACAAACGAATCAGCTATAAAGCCCTGACAAAGTAAGCCAACCTGACATTGATAAAACCCAATGCTCACTCACACTATGGAATATTTTCTGATGTTTTTAACCTGTTGCTGATCTTCTGATTCTTCAGGGCAGTGGTCTTCTCACAAATACTCATGCAGTCTGTGTTGAAGAAGAGAGTGCCCTGTACCATCCTCTATGCTACCGAAACCGGAAAGTCACAGACCTTTGCTAAAAAGCTCAAGTCAATACTCAACGGTGCTTTCAATCCCAGGGTAAGAAGATTATTCCCATATGTTCGTCACTTTCATATTATGCAGCCGATGTCAAAAATTCCTAATCGACGGAAACACTCGGCTCACAATTTATTGATGTATTAATTTAACTTTATAGCTACTTTGCATGGAGGACTACAATTTTCAGGATTTGAAGAATGAGCGTCTCATGATGGTGGTCACCAGCACATTTGGCAATGGGGACCCTCCAGGAAATGGAGAGGTATGTTCCAATATACTCAAACTCATTAGAGTCAGTCTCACCAAAGATGCTGGTAATTCATACATGTGTGGATTTTCTCATTCAATGATGTTGACTTTAAAAAAAAAAAAAAAAAAAAAAAAAACAGTTTGAAACCTTTCAGGCTTTGTGTATGGTAAACAAATGATACGCTAGCTGTTATTTTTCTAAATAAAATTAGAATAGATGTACTGTACGTACAATAGTGACATCATGACATCATCTTTTCTCAGAGTTTCAAGAAGCAGCTCATGAATTTGAATATCCTGCAAAACAGCATGAGGTTGGTCTGAAGTGTTGCTAATTACATGTAACGGTGAACACATTCAGAGCTCTTTCAGAACAAAACATTTTGAGTCTTATTTATTTATCTTTAATTCAATCATACAGGTACTGCGTGTTTGGCCTTGGTTCTCGCATGTACCCACAGTTTTGTGCTTTCGCCCATACTGTGGATGACAAACTTGCACAGTTGGGAGCCAAACGTTTGACTTCAGTGGGAGAGGGAGACGAGCTCAATGGGCAGGAAGAGGCTTTTTCTGCGTGGGCTTGCGACGCATTTAAGGTCAGTGTGACACGGACTTATTTATAAAAGGCAACTAAGCATATCAACATTTGCTGTTTTTTTCACATTATATTAAATCCTGCAGGCTGCATGTGAGGAATTTGGTGTGAAAGGGAAACTGTCAGGTTCTGAACGCCTAACAGAGACCTGGGATGAACTGAGATACCGAGTGAAACCCGACAGTAGCACCTTGGATCCCATCTCAGGTATCCTTTCCAACAGCAAAACCATGTTTTATTGGTATTAATATTAATGCAAAACAATCGAATTATTCGAGCAGTATGAATGTTACGGTTCTGAATGATGTCTATATGTTTTGTTCTTATAGCCTTGTCAGCTCTTCACTCTAAAACTGTGTTTCCTATGAAGCTGAAGAAGAGGAAGAATCTCCAGAGCACTGAGTCAAGGTGGGCACTTGGTAAACTCACTTTATAGTCAGGAATCCTGAGTGGTGCATGAACCAGGTGTGACTCCATCGTTCTGGAGAATACGGGTTTGATTCCAGGTTGATGCACACAGCCATCCATTGTTGGAGGCCCATAGAAGCTAACTGGCCGAGCTCCCAGGAATGGATGGCTGGCATACACTCAATTCCCCGTCACTGTTCCATCTTCACCACCAAGTTGCACAGTGTTACTCTACCGCTGAATATACATGTGGGTGGCAAGCATCATGTATCTCGGAGAAAGCTCCCGAGTTGGCGGCTGCATGTGATTTTGGGAGGCAGGTGGAAGGTGGAATTGGTTATGGATAAATTAGTGGAGACGAATCGGGTGTAAAAGAAAATGCAAATTTTAAAATGTTGAGAGGCAATTTTAGAATTTCTAATTTTCACTCTTTTCTGTTTGTTTGTTTTTTCAGACGCTCTACTATACTGGTGGAGCTGGAGGTGGATGGTGGAAAGGAGGTCTTGAATTATACTGCAGGTGACCATGTGGGCGTGTTCCCAGGAAATTCAGAGTTGCTGGTGAGTGGAATCCTGAAGCACCTCCACGATGCTCCTCCCACCAATGAGAGTGTCCGACTTGAATACCTGCCTGAGTCTGGCCCTGGTAAGAATTCTACTAAATTTACAAAACATCTACTGACCAGTACAGACCAGTTCAAACAAGAACAGACTGTTATGTACAATATCACTGCTGCTTTGGTGGAAATAATTTACCAGTCCAAACAACTAAGATAACCAACCAAGTGTTGTGTAGAGCCATAAAGTAACGGAAGATATTTCTACTGTGCTGTCCTGTAGGAGGAGAAGAATGGGAGATAGACTCTCGTCTCCCAGCCTGCTCTCTGAACCAGGCTCTTACGTTCCTCCTGGATATCACCACTCCACCTTCTCAAAGCCTCCTGCGCAAGCTCTCACAACTGACCAAGAAGAAAGATGACCGACAGCGACTGCTCGAACTGGCATCGGTATGCTGAGTCTAGACTTGATGAACCGTTCCTTTACTTCAGGCAGTGGCTCCTGAAAGTCCCATTACCGACTTTATTTTGCAACAATTTTGTGCAGGACATCAAGTCTTATTCAGAATGGAAAGAATTCCGTAAACCCAACTTCCTGGAGATTCTGGAGGAGTTTCGTTCCCTGCAGCTCTCTGCCGCTTTCCTGCTCAGTCAACTTCCCCTTCTGAAACCCCGCCTCTACTCAGTTAGCACCTCCCCTGACCTCTACCCTCGTGAGCTTCATCTTACGGTGTCTGTGGTCAACTACCGGACCCAAGGTAAAGGTCACAAGCATCAAACAGATCTTTAAGCACGACATTAATAAAAGATTGGTACCATACCAGAATATAAACAGAAGAAATGTCCAGTATTCTGTCAATGAATATATATATAGTGTGTGTGTGTGTGTGTGTGTATATGTATGTATATAAAATATTTATTTTTTTTCTCATTTAGATGGAAAAGGTCCACTCCATTATGGTGTCTGCAGCACATGGCTCAAAAGCCTCAAAGAAGGACAGAGAGTTCTGTGCTTTATTCATGGGTATGTATAAGCTTGGGCTCTGGACAGCCTCCTGAAGGCTTAACACAACCTTAAAAAAAAGAGCAATCTTGAAATGAGAGTTTTCTCCCAGATGTCAATCACCACCCTGTACTTTATGGTTCCTTACCCATAATTCTCCAATTTTGCAAATGGGAAAACACCAAACGTTTCCGGTCCAGAAACATAAAATATATGCACTTAGGATTGTTGAACATTTTCTGGCATGAAAATGACTTGGCACATTATAATGGTTTTTATTGCAGATCCGGCGGATTCCACCTCCCACCAGACCCCAGCATTCCGACCATCCTCATCGGAGCAGGAAGCGGCATTGCTCCCTTCCGCAGCTTCTGGCAGCAGCACTTCCATGATATGAAAAAGACAGGTATTCCCAGTTCCACCCCTGGACCACCAATGTGAAATAGGCTGGAAATAAATAAATCAGGATTTTTTTTTTTTGGAAAATAAGAATTAAATGTTGAACTGTTGGTGCAGGTTTGAAGCGGAGTTCCATGATGCTGGTGTTTGGATGCCGTAGTGCAGACACAGATCATCTTTATGAAGAGGAGACGCGTGAAATGAGGGAAAACGGCACGCTGAAGAGCATCACCACAGCTTACTCTCGCCAGCCGGGTTGCCCCAAGGTATGCCATGAAAATATAGTTGGACTGGTTAACAATGTTGAAAATATTTCTAAGTGGGAAAATCCAAGCAAATGGAGAAAAGAAATTACAAAAAACTAAAATTTGCATATCAGAAGGTGCTGGGTTCACGTTCGGGGCTCAGTGAACACATTTCAATGTAAAGCTTCCATCTTCTCTCCATAGTTGCATAGGTTTCCTCTGTATACTCTGGTTTCCTCCTACTGTCCAAAGACATGCACATTAAGCTCACAGCTGTTCCACTGTGTCCGTGTGTGTGAGAGTGGGAGAGAGAGACAGACAGACAGACGGAGCAATGCATTAGTGAGCTGTTCAGGGTGTATGCCATCCGTGACCCGAGTGGTTTCAAATTGTTCAGCAAATGAATAAAGATGTAATACACCCCCCCCCCCCCCCCAAAAAAAAAAAAAGAATAAATAATGTGATGGTGCTAAATGACTCACTTCTCCAGGTCCCGATATCGCTGTACCAGGGGCACAACATCTGGAACTACAATGGTTAAATTAAATCATAGCTGCTGATGATGCTGTTTACACGGGGGGGGGGTCCAATCCTGTTCCTGGACAGCTCCCTTCTAAAGATTCTATTTCCAACCCTACTATAGCACATGTGACTGATCTAGTCAAGTCTTTATTCATTCATTCATTTTCTGAATTGCATAATTGTAATTAGGGTCACGGCAAGGCTAGCACCCATCTCAGTCGACTCCAGGTGAGGAGTACACCCTAGACAGTGCTGCCAGGTGGTTGGCAGAAACACTCTGACGGCTATGCAGCTGCTCTTTATGAAAGACAGCAATGGTCCTTCTGCATGAACCTCCCACCACAGACCGTGAGAGACATTTTGATAACACAGTTATATACACTGGGGGGGCAACCACTGACAGTGGGGCTTGAACCCCTGACCTTTTGGTTCAAGAATCCAGCACCTTACCACCAGGCCACCACCCCCCTCCCTCCCAAGTCTTGATTTCAAAGTCCTAAACCTTGATGAGATGATTAAATGGTCAGGTGGGCATCAGTCGGGTTGGAGCGCAAGTCTTCAGGAAGGTAGATCTCCAGGAACAGGATTGGCCTCCCCTGGGTTACACGTTCGAATTCCAGATGAGAACAGCTGCCTTACCCTTTATACTTTTTTGCCTAGGTGTACGTTCAAGATGTCCTGAAGAAGCAGCTTGATGATGATGTCTTGGAGGTCTTAAATAAGATGTCTGGACATGTGTACGTGTGTGGAAGCATGAACATGGCTCGGGACGTCGCACATGCCATCAAGGAGATCCTGGTTAATCGTTTGGGGATAACGCTCACACAGGCCGGAGAATATCTGGACCAGATAAAGGTGAGCTTTCATTACATCATAACACGGCCATCACTTCCATAATAGTCTATATATTGTGCACCAAAGGAAGAGAACTTGTTTGCAGATGTAATGATGATTGTTTGTTTTTTATTGCAGTCTGAAAAGAGGTACCATGAGGATATTTTTGGAGCCTAACTCACCACCAAGCACCAACAGGAAGCTCTGCATGAAGAAAAAGAAAAAAAAAAATGAAGGAATGTGTGTTCATGAGTTTTTAGCATCAAAAAGCCAAAGGTCACTTGTTGAGATTCCGACAGGCAGTATTACGTATTGTATGTGTCTAAACTATTATTTTATTTCGACCAGTCTCTGGCATGATGTTTATTCTTACTGGAATAATTAGAATGATCTTCATTCATTCTTATGATTCAAACAAACAGTTATTCTTTGTTTTATTCCATTATTATTCTTTTAGACAGTGAATATTATACGGATTGATCGGTGTTGCTGAACTCATGACTTTTTCTACATTTTGTAAATGTGTCTTTAAAAGATTAAAACAATTTATACATCGATTATTTAAATTTTTCCGACTGAACGTCGGTTGTGTATGAAGGAAACTGTAAATAAAAAAAAAATAATTGGACAAAGTGTACGCGTACCATGAGCCTCATTATTCAAGTTGTGTATAAAGGAGTTTATTTCTATATTTGGACATAAAATGTGGTTTTTATATAAAAATATGGCTGGATATGTGTATTCGATATTCACTCCGGAGTTTGTAGAAATTAAGTGTTTATGAGACTCACTCAGCTGAATCTCAGTTGATTGGCTTGAGGTTCTATAACAAGATGATCAGTTTTCTCACATTCTGCATGGGGGGGGGGGGCAGGAATACAGATCATCCACCTCACAAACTAAGGACAATGCATTAAAAAAAACAAACAAACACAACAACAAATGGGGGTAGGACCCTCAGAGTTTGTCATATAATTAATTTAAATTCTCGCAATTGAACACTTCAAAAAAAAAAGAGCACATTCAAGATTTTTAAAAGATCTGGGATTTCCTATTAAAATCTCATAAAACATCAACTGTCCATCCATCCTTTCATCCGTTTTCTTTTTTAGTTTATCCGAGATTGGGTTACAGAGGCAACAAGTCGAGGATCGAAACTCTCTCTCGGATCCCGAAGTCGAGGATCCTGAAACGCTTCTAAAAGGGAAGGAAACACTGAAGCATCCTAATCAGATGCCTGAACCACCTCAATTGAGCGGTTGCGGTTCAGTGGTCAAAGTTCCAGGCTGCTTATCTAAAGCTTGGTAGGTCAACCTCAGTATCACCAAACTGCCAGTGTCGGGCTCTTGAGAAATCAGGAAGAAGAAAAATAAATAAGTCACTCTGGGTCAGGGTGTAGTCAAAATGCAGGAAATGCTGCAATTGACTCCTTTCCGTGTGGAAGAGCCAAAGCTCACCTTAATTTTACTTGCAGTGAACAAAATTCCAGCTCTCCAAAATACAAAGAAAGCTACGTGATATGGCCTTAATGTTTTAAACGTTAAAAAAAAAAACACAATTCTGCGACTTCAGGGGAACGTGAGCTAAAAAGCACATAGCAAGAGATTGAGTTTGGCTTCATAGAAAACAAATACCCCCAAACCATCAAATAAATAAACAAATAACAAGCAAATAAAAATTACTGTGATGGACTGGCAAGCTGTCCAGGGTGTACCCCGCCCTCAGCCAGATTCGACTGAGCCTCCCCACTATCCAAATTAGGATCAAGCGGTTCAGAAAATGAACAGATGAAAAAAATTAAAAATAAATTAAATTAATAAAAATTCATTAAAAATTTATCCTTTTAAATTTATACTTTCAAACCTATTAGTTAGTATTTTCTTGCACCTTTTTATTTTACAATATTGAGCAAAAAAATTGTCACATATTTTCATTTTTAATGCAATTAATGTTTACCTTCAAAGCTTTTTTGTTGTTGTTGTTGTTGTTGTTGAAGGCTGTACGTGCTCAAAAACAAAACAAAAAAGCAAACAAAAACACCGGTACTGTTTGTCCTGAAAGACTCGCCGTAGTGCTGTCGCAGGAAGTAGTGTGACGTTTCATGCGGGTAGTGCGCGGATTCTGCTTTCACTATCCGTTTTGCAGACAACCCAGGTTCTGTTTGCTGATTGGCTAATTTTTCATTACATCACAAAGATGAACGTCAGTGTTTCCTCGAATTGTGTGTAAGAACAAATTCTGACCAATCCTAAACCAGTACAATGTTATTACTACCCAATCGCTATACCGAAGGCGGGATTTTTTGGAATACGGGTGGGAAATATTCTCTGTCAAAGCTAAAAGGACACGGATTTTTCGACCCTTCTTATTTAACTTTTATTTCTTAAATATATTTCCCCCCCCCTCAGGTAAACAATGGCTGGAAGCAGACTAGAGAAGGTCGGAACTGTTTTCACAAGGTCTGTATTTGGGTTAAACGTTATAAGAAAATAAAATGAGTTATTGTATCATGGTGTGTGTGTGAGTGTCCAGGGCTGATCTTTTAGGAGTTGAAGAGCTCATTCAACGTTAACCCGGAAGGAAATTACATAAATAAACACCCCCAGCATTTCCCTGACCACGGTCTGGAGGGAACTCAGAAAAGAGCCACAGTAGATTTATTTACACTGCCTTTCAAAGCATGTGTGAAATGGACACGTGTCCAGGCATCTGGTTCAAGACCCCCAAGACACTTTTTCACCTTCATTTGGATAACGGCGGAGATCCTGAGTAGAACCCCATAGGCATGGTACATGAGTTTGATGGTTGTCCTGTGTCCACGTCTGAGTTGGTGGTTGTCCTGTGTCCACTTCTGAGTTGATGCTGAATGACATATTCCTGCTGTCTTGTGACCAAAATTGTGTTTATTTCGTGTGAGTCTGAGTGGTGGTGCATGAGCCTCTTTTTTTTTTCTTTTTTTTTTTTTTTGGGTGGGGGTGCTTTTTAATTTTATGATTTTTTTTTTTTTTGCCCCTCAAGATGCAGGTCTGTAACACAACAGCAAATCAGTATCAACTCGGGCAAGGACACAGGACAAACATCAAAGTCATGTTCCATGCCTTTGGGGCTTCGCTCAGATGCTTCGCTGTTATTTGCCTTTGCTGTTTTTGAGTTTTGAATCTTCTTCTTCTTTCAGCTTTTTCCCGTTCTCGAGAGTCACCACAGCGAATCATCCGATTCGCACATTTGATTTGGCATGGGTTTTTATGTCGGATGCCCTTCCTGTCGCAACCCGTTTTCACAAGGGACAGAAACATGCCCTTGTGTTTATTGTGAAGTAATTCCTGTGCAATAAATAGAGAATAGGAGCGTTTAAAAAAAGTAAATCATAATAAAAATCTGACATTTTGGATGGAAAATGCAGCAGTTTGATGCTGCATTTGCCAAAAAAGCAGACGTAAAAAGCGTATTCCCTTTCATAAGTGTTATTTTAGGGATTTTCTGTTATTTATTTCTTCCGATTATTGTGAAGGAAAAACTGATAGAAATTAGCGTGTGGTTAACATTCAACACTGATTTAACATCAGTCCAGTCCAATATCATTTCCGGGATTGATGTTAAAGGGTAATGGGTTTATATTTTTGTTTAATTGAAGTCAATCCAAGAACCATTTTGAGGTGGTTAATGAGATGTGTTGCTAATCCGAAGGTCAGCGGTTCAATTCCCACTGTCACCACTGTTGGGCCCTTGAACAAGGCCCTTAACCCTCAATTGCTCAGTTGTATAAAATGATAATTGTAAGTTGCTCTGGATAAGATCGTCTGCTAAATGTTGTAAACGTAAATGTCTTCATCTCAAGGTCAAAGCTAATGAAGGCCAAATGTTCTTGCGTGAATAATAGTATGAAATTTGCGATTACATCAGGTTTGCCAGAGATACATGATGTTAATCTGAGTTCATAGATAAAATCAGAACTTGCTTTCACTCACAATTTTCCAAATCACTTAAGCCTACTAGGAACATGGGGAGGCAAAAGCCTATGTCAGCCCACACTGGGCAAAAGATGGGGTATTCCCTGAACCGTTCGCCAGACTATCGAAAAACCAACTCACACACAAATATAGACACTCGCATCCAAAGTCAGTGGTAATTTAGAGCGGTTAGTTAGCCTATTGTGTTTGAAACCCAGTCAAACTCCTTACAGGTGAGTTCAGGATTCGAACTGAGGGCGTTCTTCCAGTGAGGGGGGCATGCTTGCATACCCTTGTGGTATGAATAAGTAAATACTATTATGGGGATTTTTTTTAAATACCTTGACATTATCCTTACAGTGAAACGTGGTGATGGTAGCATCAGATCATGGAAATAGTTTTCACCAGCAGGGACTGAGAGACCAATTAGAGTCAATGACCCAAAATGAGGGTTCATGTTCAGACTGGACAGATCCAAAAGCAGGCTGGGTTTAAAACCAAGAACCAGAAGGTCCAATCAAATTCCAGAGCTTCAGACATGAAAAATATATTTGGGTTCGAGACTATAAACAGACCCGAGTTTGAGGAGTACGAATACTTTAATAAACTGTGAGGCAGTAAACTCATTTATATTTTTAACACTTTGATTCTTCCATCACTGGTCAAGGGTTCGAGATCTGATGCGTGCCGGAGTCATCAAGGAGTCGAAGAAACCCGTTTGGTTTGACGTCTATGCCACGTTTCCTCCCAAGAGAGAACCGCTGTATGTGAAACCACCGAGACGCATGCGGCAGAAAACCGAGGAGAATGTACCTGAAATCCTCTACAAGGAAGATCAGATCCGAGCGTAATGTCCTAATGATCTATCTGCTGGGATTTTATGTACTAGCGATATCAAACTCCCATTAAAATAATAATAATTACAAATAAATTTTTTTTTTTGTCTTTACTGTAGGAAATTCTATAAGTTGTATGGAAACGGACCAAAAACATTTGATCTGACCAAAACCAGCTTTGTATCGAGCTGCCAGAGGTATGAGCTCTTACCCGGCGCATCCAATTTTATTTATTCATGTATTTTATTTATTTATTCATTCATTCATTCAATCATTTATTCAAAGTGAGGTGGTCAAGGGCCCAACCGTGCTAGCTTGGTCATAACCTTAACCCTGATGTTCCAATCACTATCCCAGAGCCTTAATAATGATGTTTTCAGGAGAATATTGAGGGGGTTGCACAACGTAGTTGATTTTTTTTTTTTTTTTTTTTTTTTTGGCCAACAAGACCAAACTCGCTGTTTAAAAGAGTCGGTGGTGATTCTGTGGTTGAAGTTCTGAATTGCTGCATTGAAGGTTCATTGTTCATTTTCTGAACCGCTTAATCCTGACTGGGATCACGGCCGAGGCTGGCGCCCATTCCACTCGACTCCGGGAGAGGGCAGATTACACCCTGGACATCGCAGGGCAGAAATACGCTGACGGCTACACTGCGACTCTTGATGAAAGTCAGCCACTACGCCACCCATAATTGTAAACCCATGATTGTGGACTGGGTGAAATGTTACAGGCGTTACTATGGTGATTAAATAAAAACAATCTGATCCCGGAAATGTTCCCAAAATATATTTTTAAATCTTTGCATTTTCCAGATAAAGATGAAAACAACAAAAAATAATGTATTTTATTGTATATGGGTATCTCTTTGGACCAGATTCTTATCTTCACTGTGTGTGTGTGTGTGTGTGTGTGTGTGTGTGTGTGTGTGTTTGCTCAGGTTTGTAGAAAAGTACACTGAATTGGAGAACAGAGGAGATGTGAAGCCAGAGATGCTGTTTGAAGAAACTGCGAAGGCCCTTCTTGCTGAAGGTGTTGTGCTCAGACGGCGAGGTGGTGGACCTGCAGTGAGTCTCTATTCTGAATCGGAATTGCACACATTATACGCTGTAAATATACCAGTTATGTCCTAAAACTTAAAGTCTCAGCACTGAAGATAATGGGTTATCATAGACTGGTGTCTGCCGCACGCAGCCCGGTCAATAGGACAAAGCAACAAATTCATCTCATGACCAGGACTGGGACAGCCAATGAAGAAGGCAACATGTCGCTGCACACGCCTGCAGGAGTTGTTGTCGTGTTCGACAACAAACAAGGACTGCCGTTACCTGACGGAACCTCTGATGTCATACAGATTTACAAACAGGGACCCTTTAATGAATTACCGAGCAGTTTGATTGATTGATTTGTATATTTACAATTAGTGGTGTGCGGAGTGTAAATGGTTGTCTTGTGACATTCTGGAAAAGTGTTCAGGGTGCAGCTCTCCCAGTTTCGGATTAGATGGCTGCCAGCCTCTGTATGACCCTAGTAGGAGGAGTAAGCAATACAGGAAATGAAAGGACGGATGAATGATTGCATGGTTTAGCCAAATGACTCCTGAAGGACACTAGTATTTAATTTAAAAGTTTCAAGAGGCAGAGACCAAGCTGATTACTAATTCTGTCTTTTGATCTCCAGATGGCAGCAGAGACACACGAACCCGTTCAGGCCATGACGTCAACCAACATGTTGGCTGAACAACAAAAAGACTCTGTTCATAGCCCACAGACTCCAGAGGAGGAGACACACACTGCCCCCACTGACCCGCCTAACAGCTTGTAGTGTAAAAGTCTGTGTTCTTCCTGTTCTTTATAAATATAAATCCTTGTAATGGATGCAACTTGCAGCTGGATGTATTTATTTTATAAACTGTTGCTTTTAAGTTGAAATCACACTGTTATATTGAATGTCCTTCTACTTTCGAATTACAATTTCCCTTCAGTGGAATTGAGAGGGCGGGGATGTGGACAGTATTTCGGGCTCACAGCAAGACGGTCCTGGGTTTGGTTCCCGGGCTCGGTGAGGATGTCTCCTTGTGGAGTTTTTCCATGTTCTCATCCCCTGGAACATCGAGCGGATACGTTCAAACACACTGAACGCATCGAATGTCCGTGTGAGTGTTTCGGATGAAATATTCATCAGTTGCTAGCGAGTCTGTCGGCACAAACACATTAAATAATCTTCAGGGTGGTGACAGTCGATCAGCTTCATGCTGGGCCACACTGGTCCTGATTCTTTGATCCTTTGATACTGATCCTGGTTCTTTGATTAATAATACCGCATTCATTCGAGGCAGTGGTCGCCTAGTGGTATAGGGCGCTGGATCATTGGTCCTAAGGTTGGGGGTTCGAGTCCCACTCTCCACACGGTCGTCACTGCCCCCCCCCTCCCCCAATGCGGCTAACTGGGTTATCAAAGGCCAGCCGTGTCTCTCACTGTCTATGGTGAGAGGTTCATGAAAAAGAATCATTGCTGACTTTCGTAGAGAGGAGCTGCAAAGCCGTCAGCGTGTTTCCGCCCTGCAATGGCTTGGCGAGCTGTCCAGGGTGTGCTCTGCCCTCGCCTGGAGTCGGCTGGGACGGGTGCCAGCCTCCCTGCGACCCTAATTGGGATTAAGCGGTTACGGAACATGAACTGAACTGATGAACATCATTCATTCATTTGCCAAAGCGTTTTATCATACGGGGCTTGCGGGGAGGATGGCGTCTCACTAAACAGTTTACTGGTCCATTACAGGGCCCACAGACACTCAGTTGTTCACACTCAAACCCTAGGGGCAATTTGTAACAGCCAGTAGGCCTAATTTGCATATCCTTACACCAGTGGTCCCCAAACTATGGCCCGCCTCCACATTTGGCCCGGCCCCTTGAACAATACCAGAGACGCATTATGATTTTTTAAATTTTTCTTTAGTCTGGCCACGGGATCAAGACGAATACAAACCCAGAACATGACCCCCCCACCCCCACCGATTTCCCCCTGAAACAATAGTCCGAGACTCTCCCCTGTCAAATAGAACAGAATAATGATGAAAATGTTATGGAAGAGAATAATTGCAGGGTATTTAACCTGCAGTGGACAAACAATTATTTTTTGTTTAATGCAAAGAAAAGGTTGTTTGTATCATCTGTCAAGACATAATGGCGGTATTCAAAAAATACAATCTGTGCCTCTGAATCCCGTCACAAAGACGAGTATGATCGCTTGCAAGGCCAAATGCGAGTAGACAAACTCTCAGAGCTAAAAAGTGGACCGTTAGGTCAGGACAATACATTTGTACACCAGGCTCGGCTGAACCGGTCGTCTGGTCGGGAAGCTTTCGGGTCGCTCAACTGATAGCCACCAGCGCTTTTTTAAATTATTTATTTCCTGAATTTTTTTCTGTGACGGGCCCGGAAAGGGTTACTGGAAAACAATAAATGTAAGCATCCGTGTGATCGTCGTACTTTTTCTGTTACAAACTGACCGTGGCCCCCCGTCAGAGAAGGGAAAAGTTTGGGGACCCCTGTTTAAGGCCGAGGAGCGCCTGGAGGAAATGGGAGAATGTGCAACATGGGCAAAGGAGCTCGAACCCAGAACCTTGCCTCCCCAGTATACATATTAATTTATTCGTTTTATAAGCCACGTAATCCTAATCTGGGTCGAAGGAAGGTTGGCGCCCACCTCAGCCGACTCTGGGTGAGGTGGGGTACACCGTGCACAGCTCACCAGGCCATCACAGGGCCGCAACGCACACCGAGGGGTGATTTGGAACGGCCAAATTGCCTACTGTGCACGCTTTTTGGACTCTAGGAGGAAACCGGCGTACGCATGTAGCACGCACAGCGACTGTATATTCATGTACTGTCATCAGTGTTTGAATAAGGATCGAATAATACATAACCAAATATATAAAACTTTTTAATGAATCACAGTAATTAAAAAAATCAAGAGGTAATTCACAAGGGAATATTTATATTACGGCTGGGGGGGGGGGGGGGGGGGTGGGGCAGGCTGCTGAGCCAGGACCAGTGAAGGGAGCATGCAGGAGAACCTGGTGGAGAACACTGGACTTGTTTACATTTATGGCATTCGGCTGACATTCTGACATTCCAAGCTGTTTGTTTGTTTGTTTGTTTGTTTTAAATAAATAACCTGATTCATATGCCCTGAGTGATGGAGGATTCAGGGCCTTACTCAAAGACCCAACAGCATCAACCCAGAGTCTGTAAACACGAAGCGACCACTTGACCTTCTCACACCATTCCCATCACATTGAAATCAGGGTTCCCTCCTTGGAGTTTTCTCCCTGCTCCCAACACACCTGACTGAAGTCATCAGCTCATTAGCACTGCTTCTAGAGTAGGAACAATGTGAACGTGAGCAGGAGCTCGGGTTGTTCATCAACAGGATGATGGATCTTTGCTTTGGAAGAGCATCGGAAGAGCATCGTCAGGGACGAGGTGCAGGTCAGTGAAGATGAGAACTTTATTTATTCATTTTTTAAATGGGGAACTGCTTTTCAAATTTTGTTCTCCTGAATAATGAAGAGTCTTGACACTGGATTTGATGAGACAATGGTCTATAAATGAATGTAAATAAGTAAACAAATTGGTCTCTCAGCAAGGAATCACCCAAAACAGCTGCAGTACTGCGTGGTTAACCCTTTCCGCTCGTGGTATGACTTCAGAACACTGAAAGTACGAGTGCTGAGCGAAGAAAAGTTTCAAACTACATCAATTTTTAAATAATGTTGGGCTCCGCAGGAAAGCTCAGATCTCCATTTCTGGTCACAATAAGATCATGCATGAGTAGAATTGAAGATCACCTTCTGTAGCTACTTGAAAAATTTGGTGGCGACATCAATCTGTTGGAATATTGTTTGATTGTGCGATACTCTTATTTACTCTGCAAGGAAGACCATCGGCTCAGCTTTTATCCCGTCCATCCAAAGTCAGCGCGCGCACACACACACACACACACACACACACACACACACTAGGAGTGGTGGGCAGCCATGCATTGGGGCTCCTGGACAGCGGTTCAGGGTTTGGTACCCTGCCATGAAGGTGAAGGAGAGGAGATGCTGTTCACCCCCCTCCCCCCCACACCACCACCACCACACATTTTTTTGAATCGGCTCCCTTTCAGATCCCAGTCCCGATTCTCTCACCATGAGGCTTCACACACACACACACACACACACACACACACGTTTTATAGCACTGTATCATCAGAACGTTCACTTTCATTCAGGTGGGCTTTTTTTTTTTTTTTTTTTTTTTGGGGGGGGGGTGTCTTGGAAAAGGTCAAAATTTGAAAAAGCAGGTTTCATTGAGAGGCTGACACCAGATGGAAAGAACTTCCAAAAAAAGTCACCAAAACCATGTGAATATTAATCCTTGATGATTTTCTGAAACTGAGAAGTTCACTAATTTGTCTCAGGCTGTCCTCTGACTTAAAAACCCGTTTCAAACAAGCCTCCGACTACAGTGGGACTAGTTTATAAATGTGCACAGAATGAGTCACTGAACTCGATCATCACATTCCGGTGTTTTTCCTGAGATGTTGGCTGACGATGCTGCTTCTCAGTACTAATGACGGAGTGTCACTTGTCATTCGCACAGCTGGCATGATGTCAAAATCACATGACCTTTAGTGGCAACCTGCATCACTTCTCGGGCTTTTAGCTCCGATCAAGTTCAACCTCCCTGCCGTGTTCGAGTAGAGGAGACACCGCTTCCACTCCAGGATCAGCAGTCACAGAATGCAGGCCACAAACATAAGTAAAGTGTGACGCAGCGTCCCGCAGCTTCCCTGATGATTCTCTGATCTATCGCTTCACTACACACCTGCTGATCGCTTTGTGGGAGGCTACATGAATCCTTTTTCATTTTATTTTTGAAGCTCCATTATTTATTCATTCATTTTATTTTCCGAACCACTTAATCCTAATTAGGGTCGCAGGGAGGCTGGCATCCATTTCAACTAACGCCGGGTGTGGACAGCTTGCCAGTCCAGCACAGGGCAGAAACCTGCTGATGGCCACCGAAGCTCCTCTGGATGAAAGGCAGCAATGGTTCTTTTACATGAACCTCACACCATGAACAGTGGGAGACTTGGCCGGCCTTTGATAACCAGTTAGTGCACTGGGAGGGGAGACCCGTCCTTGGGATCGGTAATCCAGCACCCTCCCACCGGGCCACCACTGCCCCTTTATTCTTCATTGATTTCATAAACAGAACATTGTCCTGACTGTTTAACCGTGGACAGAGGGGGAACTGGGCTAATATGGTCCACTGGATAATATGGGCCACCACAAAATACACTATTTACAGCACACTAAGAGAATCATGCCCCCCCCCCCTTCACATGACAGGATATGATGTCATAGGGTAGCCATGTTAGATTTATTCACATTGGTTTAATACTGAAGGAAAGGTGAGTATTTGTGCACATTTACCTTTATACGTGATGGCGCTACACAAAGGTTTGGTCCTGTGGCAGTTTATCAACTGTATTTGTAAACAATAGAATAAAATGGATGAAAAAGAAAAATGACAAAAGTAGTTTTTGCAAAATTTTGAAACATTTTATGAAAAGGCTAAACGTGCAGTGGTGGCCTGGTGGTAAAGGTGCTGGATTACCAATCCCAAAGTTGGGGGTTCAAGTCCCACTGTCAATGGGTTGTTACTGTTGTGCTGCCCCCTCCCCCACCCTGTGCACTGCTGCCCCCCAGTGGTGCAAACTGGGTTATCAAAGGCCGGCCGTGTCCCTTACTGTCTGTGGTGAGAGGTTCATGTAAAAGCACCATTGCTGACTTTCAACAGAAGTAGCTGCATCGCCATCAGGGTGTTTCTGCCCTGAGATGGCCTGGCGAGCTGTCCAGGGTGTACTCTGCCCTCGCCCAGAGTCGACTGAGATGGGGAGCAGCCTCCTTGCATTTCTAGTTGGGATTAAGTGGTTCAAAAAAATGAATGAATGGAAAGGGTAATATGAGGCACTAGTTTTGGGATAAAATTGGTCGGCCCAAATTACTCCATAGAAATGAAATGGTGTGAAATGACCACCTCGCCTGACCCAGCAGAAAGGTTTTTTATTATTATTATTATTATTATTATGTTTGTATTTAATTTATATGATAATAGAATTATTTTCCCTTAAATATTGTACTGGAGTCGTATCAGTGATGGTTCACTTCACATCTTTCTTGCTGTGAGATCAAGTGACTGATCACAAACAAATTCCCGATATTACGCTGCTGCTGGTGTAATATGGGCCCTTTTTATTTATTTCGAAATTCTGGTTGTAATTATTGATGATAAACAGTTAAAAAGCTGTAATATAAACATTTTAAACATCAAGCTAACCTTTTTGAGGCATATGTTTCATTTCCCTCAAGATTTTTCAAGCAAAAGCCCATTTCAGTTCCAATGGCCCATATTACATCAGTTACCTCGATATGAATAAAAGTAAATCATTATTGAGATGCTTATTGGTGTGTGTGTGTGTGTGTGTGTGAATACATATTTTCAAATCAAAACAGCGCCACACCTCTGGGACGCAACATTAAGCCATTATGTCTTGGACCACAAATCCATTTCATTAATCACATGCATGGGGATTTGGATAATGACGTCCTACTAGCACTTGTACATGCTAATTAATCCTGTGAGGCGTCCCGATAAATATGCAACTTGTTTCATCTGTGAACTAATGAACACTTTCATTAATAACCCCCTTGGGCTATGTTACTGTTTATCTCTGAAATGGTCGCCATGTCAAACAAAGAAGGAAAATATGTCACTGTTAATAACATACCATCACCATCTCTGCATAATAAGGCAATTAAAAAGCAATTATTCAGGATTTGTAATGTGACTCTTTGTTAAAGTGAATACATATTTTTGTAAACGCACTGATGTGTCGTGGAAATAACAAACAAACTATTGCAATGTTTGAGTTTTAAAGGAAAATGAATAAGTATCAGCTGTGCAGTGGCGGTTCAAGCTCTGGAATAGTGAACTGAAGGCTGGGGGGGGTGTGGGGGTGTGGGGGAGGGGTCCAAAGCCCACTATCACCAAGCTGCCACTGTTGGGCCCTTGTTTGCGGCTCTTTGTCCTGTTTTGCTCAGCTGTACAAAACATGATCAATGTAAATTGTTCTAGGTCCGCGGCTCAGAAAATAAATGAATGTTTACTGTTCGGGTGAAAAAAAAAAAAAAAAAAAATCACAGACATGTTTTCATTAATTCGTTTTCTGAACTGCTTAATCCTAATTAGGGTCACGGGGAGCCTGGT
>CM045747.1:5438081-5443081 GCA_024760905.1 Plotosus lineatus | reverse complement strand
TCGGTTCTTTAAATACATTCGGGGGGAAAAAAAAACCATTTCATTGGATGTCCCCTTTTATAAATGCTTCACATTTACAAAGTTCCACAATTTATGGTTAAAAAAAAAAAAGAAACATATATATAATTATTATTTCTAATAAGTTTGACATGTTTGTGTAATCCATTAGGAGAAGTACAATAAAAGAAGGACATGACTTTAGTTTGGGTTTCTGTTAAGTGGAAAATATCCTTTTTTGTAAAATTGTAAATATTGCTTGTCGAATTTCCCTTGTTTTCAATCCATAAATTAAAGGGTTAAGAATTGGAGGAAAAATAACAATTGAAACGGCGAAGGCTCGTCTGACATGTGGAGATACAACGTCCAGCCTGTGCGAGATAAGAGCCAGGAACGTGTAAACCTCGAAACTCAGAAAAACCACCAGATGTGTTCCACAGGTCTGCATTGCCTTATTGATGGACTTTGCCTGTTTTGTGGCCAGACACGTCATTAGGATTTTGATATACGTTAATGATACTATCAGGATGGAAAAGCCCTGTACGAGCGTTATACAAAACAACCCGTAGTAGTTATTCACTGCCGTGTCCTCACAAATTAACTTCATTAAGGACGCATTACTGCAGTATGTTCCCACGATATCTGTTCTGCAAATTTCTTTGCTCAGAGTGAGAATGAATGAAATCCCATTCATCAAAACATCTACAGACCAGACCATCAAAATAAACTTCACTAAGGTACCTTGTGACATCAGATTATGGTACCTTAAAGGTTTGCAAATGGCAATATACCGATCATAAGCCATAACTGTGAGAAATAAAAGGGATCCGTTTCCGTACAGGTGAATTAAGATGCCTTGTGCTGCACAGGCAGGGTAGGAGATCTCTCTACTCCCAAATAATATACTGCATAACAGTTGTGGATAAAAACCTGTAGCTCCCATCAGGTCACATATGGACAAGTTAAACAGCAGAATGTACATCGGTTTATGTAGATCCCTTTGTACAACAATAATCACAAGCAACATGGACTGGAAGAACAAAATTAAACAGTATGTGATGATGCCAAAAATAAAAATATAAAGCGCACCGGATGATGGAATGTTCAGTGACTCCATGGTGAGAATTCTCATGAATCGTGTTAAATTGGAATTATTCAGAGACACTTCTCCCCTCATTGTCCCTTCAAGACCTGGAATAAAGTGGCACACAAGATACAAGTTGAGGCTCCCACAAACTGCACAGATCCGAAGTGACGGTGTTCATTTTCACTTCTTCGATATCCACCCAGAGACATAAAATATCTGAATCTCCTGATGTTAATTTCATCCCAGAAGTAAAACCTATTTTAAAACGGTTGTTAGGTTGGTGCTGTGGGTTTCTGAGGTTTCCTTTGAGATTTGCAACTAATGATCTAAAGAAAAAAATGTGTGTGCAGCAATTATGATATGATGAAGGTCGATGATATGATGAAGAATTGGCGAGATGGTGGCATTGAAGTTACCAACTTTGCTTCACAGAAGGTCCTGGTCCCAGGCTTGGGGAGGCCGTTTCTGTGCAGTGTCTGCATGCCTTCCCTGTGTTTGTGTGGGTTTCCTCACAAATTCCACTTTCCTCACATCGTCCGGAAATCTGTACTATGGGCTATTAAGCGGTTCAAAATTACCTTTTGGTGTGACTGGGAGTCTGGCTGGTGGTGTATATAGGTGTGTTGACCCTGTAATGGTCTAGCACAGGGGTGTCAAAGTCGTGCCACAAAGGGCCATGTGGCTGCAGGTTTTTGTATCAACTGAGCAGCAGCACACCTGACTTTGCTCAATTAATCACCTGATCTGGGTCTTCAGGCAGCTGATTGGTCAATATGCGTGCTCTGTACAGAGACTGACCAATCAACTGTCTGAACACTCAGATCAGGTGATTAAATGAGCAAAGTCAGGTGTGCTGCTGCTCGGTTGATACCATGATTACCACTCCATTTATCACTACAGATGTGTGTAAAATAGTAACAAAACGTACAGAACAATCCTATTGCAGTTTAAATGGTCTCTTTTAATACAAGTCAGGCAGTCAGGTCCAAAATCATGTACACAAAACAGGCACAGGTCAAGACATCAGGCAAACAGTACATTATAGACAATGCAATGGCGGTGAAGATGAGGAGGGCAGAAGTCCTGTGCATAGTTGCAGTACCAAAAACAAATTCAGAGTTTGAAGGCAGGGAGGCCAAACAGGATAAAATTGAGATTTTGCGTGAGGTAGGTTTGGTACACACACTCAAAACAATACTTTGCCGTGGGCAGAAATCAACAATCCTGTTCAGTGTGATGAGCCACAGGGCCATTGTGAGCATTGAAGAATATATATATATATATATATATATATATATATATATATATATATATATATATATATACATGCACATACATATCCATATATTTTTATATATACATATATCTAAATACACACACACACACACACACACATATATGTATATATGTTCATGTGCGTATACCCATACACATACACATGTATATATATATATATATATATATATATATATATATATATATATAATATAGAGTTACAGATTGTATCAATCAAATACTTAGTGTACTTAAGGGGTGTGTGTTGCATAATAATGATTTTTTTTCCGGTGTCGGCATGAAGTTACGAGTTCGTTTCTTTTATTTAATGAAGACAGTTCGGGTCTGTATATAATGAGGAACTTCTCCCTGAGGCATAAATTGCATCTTTTGTTCGAGCTGTTGTATGTCGGGTGTGATGATAAAATTCTCAATGAGATCTGGTGATCAATGTTCGTATCTTTGAGTATCCAGATGTGCTTGCTGAGTCCGGTGCCGTTTCTACTTTTTTCGTTGCGTAAGGATGCGATGTGGTTCCTGTATTTATTTATTTAGTTTTCTTTTAGCAGGGTCGCCCTTTCAGCTCACTCAGAACTGCTCTGCCAAGGGGCCCTGCATCACGTGCAATTTTTTGCCATTGCCTTCTGCATGATGCGAACCTACGGGCAATTTAGAACTGCCAATTAACCTACTGTGTATGTCCTTGGACTGCGGGAGGAAACCAGAGCACCCGGAGGAAACCCACACAAGCACGGGGAGAACATGCAAACTCCACACAGAAATGCCCAAGCCGGGAATCGAACCCAGGCCTTCTTGCTGTGAGGCAGACGTGCTAACCACTACGCCACCATGCCGTATCTGGTTTTAAAAGTGTTTTCTGTGAGTCCGATGTATGTTTGTGTTGTATTATTGTCTGTACGTGTGACGGTGGCCTGATAGATGACTCTGATGATTGCAGACAGTTCCCGTTGAGTGGACAGACAGTTCCTGTTGAGGCGTTTTTCTGTCGGCAGTTGCATTGCGTTCTTTTATTTGGTGAGTTAGTGTCGTCGGCATTGTCATGCAAAGCCAGAGTGCGCTTGTTGTGATTGTCTATTATTTGTTTGGTGTTGTTCATGCAGCTGTAACTGATCTTGAGGGTGTTGCGGTTGAAACTTTTCCGGAGTTTGTGGTCCTTGGTGAAGTGCTTGTGTATTATTGTGAGGAATCTGTGTCCGATGTTGGTGCTGGTGTTTTTGCTGAAGGGCGGGTTGGACCATAGGATGTTGCTGTGTTGTCTGTTTTGTTGATTGTTGCTTATGTTTGGTTCATAGTGTAATGTATAGTTGTATCCACTGTCATGTAGTGCTTTCTGGTAAGGGGGTGCCGCCTGTTCGAAGGCTGTCTTGTCGGATGAAAGTGATGATAGGTGTTTGTTGATGCCGGCGGGGATGTTTTTAGTTATGATGGGCGGATGGTTACTCTCATGATGGACATATAGCAGTGTGGTGTTCGGTTTGGTGACTGGCTGGTAGGTGCCACTGTTCAGGTTGAGGGTGACGTCCAAGAAGTTGGTGATCTGTTTGTTGGCTTCTATAGTGATCCGTAGACCATTATTGGAGAAAATGCGGCATATTTCTTTTTTTATTTTTTCCATGAGACAATGCAGCCATGAGGCGGGGGGGCACTAACCAGTGTCTCTTCCCCTCATGCCGGTCCCAAGCCCGGAGAAATGCAGAGGGTTGTGTCAGGAAGGGCATCCGATGTAAAACTAATGCCAAACTTTTATGATGCAAATCAGAAGTATTACCCCATACCGGATCGGTCGAGGCCCGGGTTAACAACAACCGCCATCAGTGCTGTCAATCAACAGGGTGCTGATAGAAATTGGACTAATGTTGGTCGAAGATGTCGAAGAAGGAGAGGTGGGAGGTGTGTCTGTAGGCAGAGAGAGAAGAGGAAAGGCATGAGTCTAGGACTGAGAGTGGGGACTTTGAATGTTGGAACTATGCAAAGAAAAGATAGAGAGCTAGCTGACATGATGCAGAGGAGGAAGGTGGACATACTGTGTGTTCAGGAGACCAGGTGGAAAGGGAGCAAGGCTAAAAGCTTAGGAGCAGGGTTTAAGCTATTTTATCATGGTGTGGATGGGAAGAGAAATGGAGTAGGAGTCATCTTGAAGGAGGGGTTTGTCAGGAATGTTCTAGAAGTGAAAAGAGTGTCAGACATAGTGATGAGTCTCAAGTTAGAAATTGAAGGTGTGATGCTCAATGTTGTGAGTGCTTATGCCCCACAGGCAGGATGTGAGCTAGAAGAGAAGGAGAGATTCTGGAGTGAGTTAGATGAAGTGATGCAGAGTACCCCCAGAGGTGAAAGAGTGGTCATTGGTGCAGACTTCAATGGACATGTTGGTGCAGGCAACAGAGGGGACGAGGAAGTGATGGGCAGGTTTGGTATCCAGGACAGGAACACAGAAGGACAGATGTTGATAGATTTTGCAAAAAGGATGGAAATGGCTGTGGTAAATACTTTCTTCCAGAAGAGAGAGGAGCATAGGGTGACTTATAAAAGCGGAGGTAGGAGCACACAGGTAGACTACATCTTGTGTAGGCGATGTAATTTGAAGGAAGTCAGTGACTGCAAAGTAGTAGTGGGTGAGAGT
>CM045747.1:5373081-5433081 GCA_024760905.1 Plotosus lineatus | reverse complement strand
GGTTATCAAAGGCGGGCCATGTCTCTCACTGTCTATGGTGTGAGGCATGTAAAAGAACCATTGCTGACTTTCGACAAGAGTAGCTGCAAAGCCGTCAGCGTGTTTCCGCCCTGCGATGGCCCGGTGAGCTGTCCAGGGTGTACTCTGCCCTCGCCCTGAGTTGGCTGGGATGGGCACCAGCCTCCCCGCGACCCTAATTAGGATGACGCGGTTACAGAAAATGAAATGAACGGTATTTGTATGGTATGCAATGTAATTATCAAAGTCCAAATTTAATCAGCAAATGTGTTTATTTTTATTACTTCAAATACAAGACAAACCATATCATGACTTGTTTACAATACAGAACACGTATCATACACTGTGACTTTTCAGAATAAAACACTGCTGATGATTTCAGTACAGAAGCACACAGTAAATATCAAGGAAAATGTGTTGTACAACAGAACTTGTGCCCTGCAATCAAATAAACATAAAATATTCATAATTCAAATGGTGGCTTTTGTTGGGTGATGGACTTTTTAAAAATGTTATAAATATAGTAATATGTTGCACATATCCGAGTTGACCATATTCCATGTGAATGCCATGCAATATATTGGAACATTCATGACCTGTTCATTACATAAACTGTTGTTTATTTATTATTATTATTATTAATAATAATAATAATAAAATGATTATGGAATGTTTCCCTTTGATAAAGTCAATTAAAACCTTCAGTTTAATTTTTATTACATGATGATATATTTGTCGCAGATGCATAATGTGACAAAATCTGTACTTGGTGTTGCCTATTAATTATATTGAGCAAAGACAAAACCCCAAATATAATTATCACAGAAATTATAGAAATTTAATGTGAACTGGAGCTCATTCAAAGGTGCACTACCTCAGTTTGCTGTGAAATATGCAGCATGAAAAAGCTGAATATGACTCGCCCTATAATACTTATAAATGCATTGCACATTATTTAGGTGCATCAGCATATTGGTTTAAATTGATAACATCTCGATTCACACAGCCATTCTTGTGATGAGCTGCAATAGAACAGATGATCAGATGATCAGCTTGCTTACCCTGTTGTTTCTTATATAATTCCATTCATTGATTTTTTTTTATTATTTTTTTTAATAACAGGAGAAAACTTTAAGAATAGATATTGCATTAAATTAAATGCATTTCAAAACTATGTGAAAATAGCACATCACACTTTTTTAGTTTAGTTTTTTGTCATAGAGAAGAAACTTTTCTTTTTAACATTGCAAATATTTTTTGTTGAATTTCTTTTGTTTTCAACCCATAAATTAGAGGGTTGAAAATGGGAGGAATGATGACAAATGAAATACCAAAGGCCTTTTTTAAGAGTGGAGACACTGCTCCTAGCCTGTGAGCAATCAGTAATAGAAACGCATTCACCTCAAAGCACAAAAAAACAACTAAATGTGTCCCACAAGTTTGAATTGCCTTATCTATCGATTGTGTCTGTTTTGTTGAGAGACAAGTAATTAGGATTGCGATATATGTGAATAAAACTATAAATATGGAAGAACCTTGTATAAGAGTCAGGATGCACACAGCATAGTAGTTAATCACTCTTGTATCCTCACAGGTTAACTTCAGTAAAGTCGGATTATTGCAGTATGTGTCCACTAAATTTGTCCTGCACATTGTTTTACTTATTACAATCGCCGCTAAAGACCCAGTGATAATGATGTTTATTGCCCAGATCATACAAATAAGTTTCACCAAGGCACCTTGTGACATCAGATTATGGTACCTCAAAGGCTTACAGATTGCAATGTATCTGTCATAAGCCATAAGACTAAGAATTAATGGCGATTCATTTGCATAGACATGAAGCAGGAAGGCCTGCAAGGCACATGCAGGGTAGGAGATTGTTTTACTCTGAGATAATATACTCCCAATCACTTGAGGGTAAAATGCTGCAGTTCCAATAATGTCACACATGATCAAATTGCATAGTAGTATGTACATAGGCTTATGCAGATCCCTTTTTACGAAAATAGTCAAAAGTAGCATGCATTGGAGGAACAGAATTAACCCATATGTGATGATGGCAAAGATGAATGCAGCAATAGCACCAGATGGTGGCATGTCCAGAGATTCCAGTGTCAGTATTGTCATGAAACCTGCTAAATTTGAATTATTAAGAGACATGCTTCCCCTGTTTTAACTTCAAGACATAAACAATATACAGTACATATTACAATGTATGGAATACAACATAAAAATGTGTTTAATTAGAATTATGCTTCCTCACCTAGAACAAGTAAGCATCTTGATATAATATTAAGTGAAACTGCCACAGCATCACAAAACCCATAAACTGAACACACTAGGGGCGACGGAGTTCATTATCACCGAGGAATCCACCCTAGAGGCCTTATATAGTTGCATCTTGGAAATCCACAAAGGATAGAATTGTTTTTCAAATCAACTTTGCTGATGTAAAATCATATGGGACAGTGGGCTTGTGAGAACTCTTTCGAGCTTTGCAGCTCCCACTAATGAGGGGGGTGGGGTGGTGGGTCATTGTCCGGTCGTGGGGGCAGTAGCCTAAGTAGTGAGGTCCAGACACCTCTCTCTCCAACCACTTCCTACTGGAACCACTTCCCCTGGCTCTTCCAGGAAAACACCAAAAGATTACCGGACGAACTGGGGGACAGAGTTCCTCCAGCATGTTCTAGGTCGACCGGTGTCTCTTCTGAGTTGGACATGCCTGAAACACCACAGCAAGGAAGCTTTCTGGAGGCATCAGATGTCCGAGCCACATCAACGGGCTACTCTCAATGCAGAGGAGCAGCGGTTCTACTCCGAGCTCCTCCTGGATGGCTGAGCTTCTCACCCTATCTCTAAGGGAGAGTCCCGCCAACCTGCAGAGAGGGCTCATTTCAGCTGCTTGTATAAGCGAACTTGTTTTTTCGGTCACTACCCAAAGCTCATGGCCATAGATGAAGGTTGGAATGTAGATCGACTGGTAAATTGAAAGCTTTACCTTGCGACTCAGCTACCGCTTTACCGCAATGGACCGGTTCAAGCCCCACTTTAAAGCAGAGGCTACAACGGTCCACCCGTTGATTTCCCACTCCATCCTTCCCTCATTCGTGACCAATACTTGAACTCCTTCACTTTTTCCAGCTGAGAACCATGGCCTCAGACTTGGAGGTACTGCTTCTAACCATGGACCCTTCGCATTCAGTTGCAAATCACTCCAATGAAAGCTGGAGGTCCTGGATTAGTGAAGTCAAAATATATCGTGGACATATTGGTCAAACCCAGGATCCTGTAGAGTGTATAGAACTGGTCGAGAGTGCCGCAGCCTGGACGCCAGTACTCTGGCATAGACGTTCCCGAGTAGGCTATTCCACGATAATTTGAACACACCATCTGGTTCCCCTTTTTAAAAAGGGTGACTTCCACTCATGTTTACCAGTCCAGAGGTCCTGCTCCCAATGAGCACACGATGTTGCAGAGACGTCTCAACCAAGATGGTCCTCCAAAATCCAGAGCCCTGAAATACTCGGGGCAGATTTCCTCCACCATCGGAGCCCAACCACTGAGGAGTTTTTCCCTCTTTTTTTTTTTTTTACTACCTTGGTAACCTCAGTCCCAATGATTGGAAGACCCCCACTCGCACCTCCACCCAAACTCCCAGGGTGTTCCTCGAAATGACATTCAGGCTCAGATTATAGAGGCCATACCTGCCAATCACACATCTTCAGATCAGTGTCATTGCCCACAAGGACCTAGAAATGTCCCAGGACAATGAGGAAGTCCCCAGGAGGGGTGCATTCTCCAATATACCACCGAAAGGTACTCCTAAACGGTCATTTGGTGCAAAAGCACAAACGGGCAAGGCCCGTCCCCCACATAAAGGTGGAAGAAAGCTACCATTTCCTCAACCAGGGAGAACCCCAAGATTCTGGCACCAAGACAGGGGGGTATAAAAATGCCAACACTGGCTCGGCGCCTCTATCCAAATATAGGGATCCCTTGCTAGTTCGCGCTTCAATTCATGCCGCTTCAGCGCATCGCGTTTTTAAAAAAAATAAACCGATATTCATCGAATTAAAAAATAAGGAAATCAAGGTAGAATAGGGAAAAAAGTTAAGGAAAATGCCACAAAAACAAGGCCAATTATAAAAAAATAACCCTAAACCAACAAACAACCAAAAATCTCCCATCAAAACTAGTTGCATTGTTGTGAGGTGCACATCTGAGTTTGAGCACGCCCACCTGCGTGCGCGCGCGTGTCTGTGCATTTATATTTTATTTACATCTTACACATTATTTGTAATGTTTAATTGTTATAAGCATTTATATATATATATGAGAGAGATTTCCTTTCTACTTTTGCTCTTCATCAGGAGTCACCACAGCGAATGATTCGCACGTTTTGATTTGGCAGAGGTTTTCACGTCGGATGCCTTTCCTGACGCAACCCTTTAGCAAGGGACAGGAACACGCTGACGGCTTTGCAGCTACGGAAGTCAGCAATGGTTCTTTTACATGCCTCTCACCATAGACAATGAGAGACATGGCCAGCCTTTGATAACCCAGTTAGCTGCACTGGGGGGTACGGTGACAACCTTGTGGAGAGTGGGATTCGAACCCCCAACCTTAGAATCAGCGATCCAGCGCCCAATGCCACCAGGCCATCACTACCCGCCCATCTATCTCTATCTCATATACACACATACATGTATGTATAATGTCAGTCAGGGGGTTGAAGGGTGTTGGGGGGGGGGGTGATCTTACTTCATGGATTTTGATGGTCACGTGGGGATCTCGGTCCCAATTAACCGTGGAAAGTAAGGGATCCCTGTATTTCAGTTTTTGCCCATAATTCTTCTTGGACCAGTCCAGACATTTAGCGAAGTCCAGAACATTGTCTGTGTTTTCCTAGTATTTTGAGTTATGGGTTTTTTTTTTACACTTTAATTAAGACTCTTGTAATTTGCATTTATTGTCGTCACCATGACGATGAGTTATAGGAATTCTTTGTATGGTTTGTGTTCTCCTTGTGGTTGTGTGGGTTCCTGTCACACTCCAGATACACGTAAATTCAATGAAATGATGTCTGTCATGGTCTTAGCCCTGCAGTAGACGGCCAAGATGTTTCCTAATTGATACGAATGGATTAGCAATAGAGATGACAAGATGTATGAATGATTGGATGGAGGACATTATTATCAAACGACATTCACAGTATTTGGCAGATGCTCTTACCCAGAGCTGTCGGTGTATTTCTGCCATGCGATGGCCTGGCGAGCCGTCCAGGGTGTACTCTGCCCTTCCCCAGAATCGGCTAAGATGGACGCCAGCCTCCCTACATCCCTAATTCATATTAAGCGGCTCAGAAAATGAATGAATTAATATATTACTTGAAACGTATAACAATGAAAGCATGCCTATTTGCATGCTAATTATATTCTGTAAAATAACAGATCAAACACATTTGCTGGCAATCTTTAAACCATACTGTTCACTCATACCCACAGCCCTAAAGTATTACCACAGCAAAGTGCATGGAGCGCCTGTTTGGTGCAGATGTGCAGGAGTTTATGTACACATCATCATCCTCAGAATTCTATTTTACCTGTAAATAAGATCCTAATTTACACCAAAACAAAAATTCACGGATGAAATACAATTGTTAATCGTTGGTTATTATTTATAATACAATGCGTTTGTCACTAGGCTTCCAATGAGTATGTCATTTTTATATTTTAATTAGATTTTTAACTGTTTCAGTGATCTAGGTATAGGTACAATTAAAGATACAGTGTGGCATTGACTAATAATTAAAAAAAACAAAACCTCAGTTTTTGCAATGCAATAGATAAACAGTAATGAAATGTAATTGTGCATAATTATGATATTTCATAGGGCAGCACATTGGCAGTGGTTCGTACATTTGCCTCACAGAAAGATACAGAGTCCTCTTTGAATGCTCAGGCGGTTCTGTGTAGACTTGACTCGAGATATTCTTCCCGTGCTTCGGTGGGATTCTGGGTATTTTGGTTTTCTCCCACAGTCCAAATAATATTTGAATAATATCTTCTATTCGGCACATCAGGCCAATGGGCTGTTCTACAGCCAGTTGACTACAGGTGTGTGAATGTACGTGTTTTGAGCCTGCGATGGTCTGGCAAGCTGTTCAGCCTGTGGGTGGCCTTTGCCCAGTGTCCGCTGAGATAGACACCAGAAACTTTGCAACCCAAGTCGAACTCGGTGGTTCAGCAAATGAAAAAGTGAGTGATGATGAAGAAATGACTGTTTTCAGTGCTAGTCTTGGTTCCACATTGGACTCATCTTGTCTGTGGGATTATAGCGATATCATTTTGAGAATTAGGCCAAGCTTGTTATACACAGCTGGTTTTGTCTGGCAGAGACTGCTGATAGCCAGGAGGCAGGTTCACGAGGATGCTAATAAGGAGAAAATATTAATCATTGACATGAACATTTTTTTTTAAATCTACAAATATATTCTGATCAGACTTTAAAAAAGATATCCTATCGATCTGTGTCCAGCCAACTACGTTGCAACTTTTAAAAAATTTGCAAAGGCTATACAGATTAAGATAAGAGCGCATAGTAGAACAGGAGCCATTTGTTTTGTCTCAGTCCATTAGTGGCACATTTATGATCGTTCTGTCCCTCCCCAAGTTTAATAATCCGGGTTATGAGGCTCTGTGTGCATTATAAATGAAATATACTACAGTACAAACAAGAAACGTACAATCACAGTTCAGGGCAATGGTGACTTACTGGTTTAGGCAATGAGTTACTGATCTGAAGGTCCGCGGTTCAATCCCCACTGTCGGGCCCTTAGGCAAGGCCCTTAACCCTCAATTGCTCAGTTGTATAAAAATGATAATCGTAAGTCGCTATACAGCTCCTCTTTACGAAAGTCAGCAATAGTTCTTTTACATGAACCTCTCACCATAGACAGTGAGAGACACGGCCGGCCTTTGAGAACCAAGTTCGCTGCACCGATCTTGGGGGGGGGACGGCAGTGACAACCGTTGACAATGAGGCTTGAACCCCCAACCTTCAGATCAATAATCCAGCAGCACCTTACAACCGACCCACCACTGCCCTGTGTTTTAATATTTTGTCAGAAAATATAAAAAAGCTAAAGATCTTAAACATTGCTTGTCGAATTTCATTTGTTTTAAAACTATAAATTAATGGGTTAAGAATTGGGGGGAAAATTACAATTGAAACACCAAAGGCTCGTCTGACATGTGGAGAGACGGATTCTAACCTGTGAGAAATGAGCATGAGGAATGTGTTGATCTCGAAGCTTAGATATACAATTAAATGTGTCCCACAGGTTTGCATGGCCTTACTTATAGATTTTTCCTGTTTTGTGGAAAGACAAGTGAAGAGGATTTTGATATACGATAGTGAAACTATCAGAATCGAAGAACCTTGTACAAGCGCGATACAGACCAAGCCGTAGTAATTAATTGCTCTCGTATCCTCACAACTTAACTTCATTAAAGACGGATTATTGCAATATGTGTCCACAATATGTGTTCTACAAATTTCCTGGCTGAGTGTGAGCGTGAATAAAATCCCAATCATAAAAAAATCGACACACCAGACAAGAGAAATAAGTTTCACCAGAGTACCTTGTGACATCAGATCGTGGTATCTTAAAGGTTTACAAATGGCAATATATCGGTCATAAGCCATACCGTTGAGAAACAAAAGAGATCCAACTCCATACAGGTGAATTAAGATGCCTTGTACTGCACAGGCAGGGTAGGAGATTTCCCGACTTTGGGATAATATACTCGACAGCAGTTGAGGGTAAAAACCTGTAGCTCCCATAAGGTCACATATGGACAAATTACAAAGTAGAATGCACATCGGTTTATGTAGATTTCTTTGAACAATAATCGTCAGAAGTATCAGAAACTGGAAGAACAAAACGAAGCAGTATGTGATGATACCAAAACTTAATATCAATAAAGCAGTGGATGGAGGTATGTCCAGTGATTCCATGGTCAGAATTGCCGTAAACCGTTTTAAATCTGAATTATTAAGAGAGACGTTTCCCCTCATTGTAAATACAAGCACAGGGAATAAAAAAAAACAAATAAATAAAATGAACGACAATTAAATAATCCTCAAGAAATTTCACATGAGAAAATTGGAAACCAAAATTAATTTACATATGTTGGTAACTAGACTAGACTGGTGTACATGCCACAGGACAACTAACATGACAAATTAATATCTGATGCTATAAATTCTAAGCCCGCAAGCGTCCATCCAGAGGCCTTTAAATATGTGCATCCCTGAATTGTTCCTTTATCCCACAGGCCAAATATTTCTCAAGTCCCAGTTGTTGACTTGAGGTTAAATGGGACTGTGGGTTTCTGAGGCGTCCTTTGAGTTTTGCAGTCAACAGTGGTGTGTGTGTGTGTGTGTGTGTGTGTGTGTGTGTGTGTGTGTGTGTGTGTGTGTGTGTGTGTGTGTGTGTGTGTGTGTGTTTTACATCCCATTTTAGGTCCTTCAGCCTTTGTTTGAGACATTTCTTTGCAAATCTAACCTGTACTGTGTGCTCGAATTGTAATTGAACACAAATACACTCTTCATATTTAACAAATGTTCCTTAAGCCAGTGGTCCCCAACCACCGGTCCGCAGACCGGTACCGGTCCATTGCTCAATCGGTACAGGTCCGCAGAAGAAATAATTCATTATTTCAGTTTTCTTTATTGTATGAGTCTGAACGATCTTTAATTTTGAAAAGTGTTTTATTTTGATAACTGATCGTATTCTCTTGGTTCTATGTTGGTTATTTGAGCGCTAAAATGTAACCCACAAGGGGACTAATAATAATAATAATAATAATAATAATAATAATATTTTATATAAATGTTATATTTACAACACAAACAATTTATTCCCCCCAGGGGTCCACAGTAAATTTGCCAAGTGTTCACCGGTCTGTGGTGATAAAAAGGTTGGAGACCACTGCCTTTCATCAATGAATAAATATGAGAAATGATGACTTTATTTCCCCCCCGTGGGGCTACCTGGGTTATCAAAGGTCAACCATGTCTCTCACTGTCGGTGGTGGTGGTGGTGGTGGTGGTGGTGGTGGTGGTGGTGGTGTGGGGGGGGTCATGTTAAAGAGCCATTGCTGACTTTGGTAAAAAGTAGCTGCATAGCCATCGGTATCTTTCTGTCTTGCGATGGCCTGGAAAGCTGTTCAGGGTGTACTCTACCCTTGCCCAGAGTCGGCCGCGATGGGTTTATATGGTTTATGTGGAAATTATGTGACTGATGCACCTTCAATTGAGGTTATATTTTTCTCAGTTCCCAGAATTTAATCTGATACTATATTTTACATGTTGATACAGACACACACACACACACACACACACACACACACACACACACACACACACAACATCATCCATAAAGCACTCGGAGTTTAAGAACAAGACATTGTGGCTTTTATTACAAAAACAGGAATCGAGTAAAAGGAGGTGTGTATTGAATACAATAATATATAAACATGATTATCCTGTAATACATCATTGAAAATATGAATTATGGTACGAACATGTACAGTACAATATAAAATATTATACATTGTGTTGACTGTTTGTTGATGCATATTGAATTCAATATCCTTTGGTGTTGGACAGCTTTTTGTCTTTTTGTTAATTTTTCTTTCTTTAAAGTGTCTGTACTGTTACTGGACAGTCAATTTTTTAACATTACAAATACAGTAGTCTCGATTTCTATTGGATGAAATAAAACTTTTTTTGGAAAAACCCAAATATTATCTGCCGAATTTCCCTTGTTTTCAAGCCATAAATTACAGGGTTAAGAATCGAAGGAAAGATAAGAGCCGCAACACCACAGGCCCTTCTTGGGTGAGGAGACACTGATTCGAACCTGTGAGAGATCAGCAGTAAAAGTGCATTCACCTCAAAACTCAGAAAAACAACTAAATGTGTTCCACAGGTTTGTATTGCCTTATTTATAGCATTGTTGTGATTGGTAGAAAGACACGTAATCAGGATTTTGATATACGTGAATGAAACGATCAGTATAGAAGAACCTTGGATAAGAGTTATATTAAACAAGCCATAGTAATTAACCACGTTCATATTCTCACAGCTTAACTTCATTAAAGAAGGATAATTGCAGTATGTATCCACTATATTTGTGCTGCAAATTTCTTCACTTATTATGAGTATCAATCCCAACCCCATCAAAGATAAACTTATGGACCAGACCATAGAAATAACTTTCATCAAGATATCTTGTGACATCAGATCATGGTATCTTAAAGGCTTGCAAATGGCAATATATCTGTCATAAGCCATCGCGGTGAGAAGTAAAAGAGATCCGCTTCCACAGAGATGAAGGATGAAGGCTTGTAATGCACAGGCAGGGTAGGAGATTCCTCGACTCTGAGATAATATACTTCCAAACAGTTGAGGGTAAAAAGATGTAGCTGCCATAAGGTCACATATGGACAAATTAAACAGCAGAATGTACATCGGTTTATGTAGATCCTGTTTTACAATAATAGTCACAAGTAACATGAACTGGAAGAACAAAATTAAACAGTATGTGATGATGCCAAAAAATAATACATAAAAAGTACTGGATGAAGGGATGTCAAGTGACTCCATGGTCAGAATCGCTGTAAAACGTGTTAAATTTAAATTATATACAGACATGTTTCCCTTGTTGTGTCTTCAAGCGCTGAAAGAAAGAGAGAAAAAGAAATGATAATGATTAAATGATATGCTAATACAGATATATGCTAATGATGCAAATTTTGTTTAATAAAACCTAGTTATTAAGAATCACCAAATTATTGAAATCAAAATAATTGTCAATTTTTAAAATAACAAAATTACTTATTACAATGTTAGTGAACCAAAATTATATTTTGTTGAATATAAAATTCTTCCGTATCGATTACCTGTACAAATTGATATGTTGAAAGTGCCACAGCCTCACGAAACCCACAAACTGAACACAACTGAAATGATGTTCATCATCACCACTCAGGTGTCCACACAGAGACCTTAAATACGCAGACCTCTTGTTTTTAACTTCATTCCACAGGTAATATAAATATTTTTATTACCTAAGGTATTGATGCTAAGTTACAGGGAACAGTGGGCCATGGATCCTTTGAGCTTTTGAGCCAACAATGAGTTTTTTTGGGGACAGATTAAAGCATTATGTCCCATATTCTGAAATATCCAATGCAATTGTTAATGCTCATGAAATATAAATAAATTACTAAACACATCTTCTTCTTCTTGTTTTACTTTCGGCTGCTCCCTTCAGGGGTCGCCACAGCAAATCATCCGCCTCCACCTCACCCTGTCCTCCGCATCTTCTTTTCTGACTCCAACGACCTTCATGTCTTCCTTCACCACATCCATAAATCTCTTCTTCGGTCTTCCTCGAGGCCTTCTGCCTGGTAGTTCCAACCTCAGCATCCTACTGCCAATATACTCACTATCCCTCCTCTGTACATGTCCAAACCATCTCAATCTAGCCTCTCTGACTTTGTCTCCAAAACATCTTACGTGGGCTGTCCCTCTGATATACTCATTTCTGATCCTATCCATCCTCGTTACTCCCAGGAGATCCTCACCATTTTCATCTCCGCTACCTCCAGCTCTGCCTCCTGCCTTTTCCTCAGCGCCACTGTTTCTAAGCCATACAACATCACTGGCCTCACCACCATCTTGTACACTTTTCCCTTCATTCTTGCTGACACTCTCCTATCGCACATCACACCGGATACTTTTCTCCAACCATTCCAGCCTGCCTGCACACGCTTCTTCACCTCTTTTCCACACTCTCCATTGCTCTGGATTGTTGAGCCTAAGTACTTAAAATCCTCCACCTTCGTTATCTCTGCTCCCTGTAACATCACCGTTCCTCCTGGGTCCTTCTCATTCACACACATGTATTCTGATTTTCTGAGGCTAACCTTCATTCCTCTCCTTTCCAGGGCATACCTCCACCTCTCTAGATTTTCCTGCACTTGTTCTCTGCTCTCACTACAGATCACGATGTCATCTGCAAACATCATAGTCCATGGAGATTCTTGTCTCACCTCGTCTGTCAGCCTGTCCATCACCATAGCAAACAAGAAGGGGCTCAGAGCTGACCCTTGATGCAGTCCCACCTCCACCTTGAATTCGCTCACACCGACAGCACACCTCACCACTGTCTTACATCTCTCATACATGTCCTGCACCACTCTAACATACTTCTCTGCCACTCCAGACTTCCTCATGCAATATCACAGTTCTTCTCTTGGCACCCTGTCATATGCTTTTTCCAGATCCACAAAGGCACAATGTAGCTCCCTCTGACCTTCTCTGTACTTCTCTATTAACATCCTCAAGGCAAACATTGCATCTGTGGTGCTCTTTCTTGGCATGAAACCAAACTGTTGTTCACAAATGCTGACCTCTGCCCTTAGTCTAGCTTCCACTATTCTTTCCCATAACTTCATCGTATGGCTCATCAACTTTATCCCTCTGTAGTTGCTGAAACTCTGCACGTCTCCCTTGTTCTTAAAAATGGGCACCAGCACACTTCTCCTCCACTCCTCCGGCATCTGCTCACTCTCTAGTACCTTGTTGAATGTTCTTGTCAGAAAATCTACTGCTACCTCTCCTAGACACTTCCATACCTCCACAGGTATATCATCAGGACCAACTGCCTTTCCATTCTTCATCCTCTTCAATGCCCTTCTCACTTCACCCTTACTGATCTTTGCTACATCCTGCTCCTCAATGGTTACCTCTTCTACTCTTTTTCTCTCTCATTTTCCTCATTCATCAGCTCTTCAAAGTACTCTTTCCATCTTCCCAGCACACTTCTGTCATTAGTCAATAGAGTTCCCTCTCTGTCCTTTATCAATCTAACTTGCTGCATGTCCTTCCCATCTCTATTTCTCTGCTGTGCCAACCTGTATAGATCATTTTCTCCCTCTTTACTGTCCAACCTATCATACAAGTCATCATCCGCCCTCTGTTTGGCCTTAGCCACTGCTACTTTCGCCTTACGCTGTGTCTCCCTGTACTCCTGTTTACTCTCTTCGGTCCTCTCAATGTCCCACTTCTTCTTGGCTAACCTTTTCCTTTGTACACACTCCTGCACTTCTTCATTCCACCACCAAGTCTCCTTATCTACTTTCCTTCCAGAGGACACACCAAGTACTCTCCTACCTGTGTCCCTGATCACATTTGCTGTGGTTGTCCAGTCATTTGGAAGCACTTCCTGGCCACCCAAAGCCTGTTTCAACTCCTCCTTGAAGACAACACGACACTCTTCCTTTTTCAGCTTCCACCACTTTGTCTTCTGCTCTGCCTTTGCCTTTTTCACCTTTCTCACCATCAGAGTCATCCTGCACACCACCATCCTATGCTGTTTGGCAACACTCTCACCCACGATGACTTTGCAGTCACTGACTTCCTTCAAATTACATCGCCTACACAAGATGTAGTCTACCTGTGTGCGCCTACCTCCGCTTTTATAAGTCACCCTATGCTCCTGTTTCTTCTCAAAGAAAGTATTTACCACAGCCATTTCCATCCTTTTTGCAAAATCGATCAACATCTGTCCTTCATGCTCCTGTCCTGGATACCAAACCTGCCCATCACTTCCTCGTCCCCTCTGTTGCCTGCACCAACATGTCCATTGAAGTCTGCACCAATGACCACTCTTTCACCTCTGGGGGTACTCTGCAACACTTCATCTAAGTCACTCCAGAATCTCTCCTTCTCTTCTAGCTCACATCCTGCCTGTGGGGCATAAGCACTAACAACATTGAGCATTACACCTTCAATTTCTAACTTGAGATTCATCACTCTGTCTGACACTCTTTTCACTTTTAGAACATTCCTGACAAACTCCTCCTTCAAGATGACTCCGACTCCATTTCTCTTCCCATCCACACCGTGATAAAATAGCTTAAACCCTGCTCCTAAGCTTTTAGCTTTGCTACCTTTCCACCTGGTCTCCTGAACACACAGTATGTCCACCTTCCTCCCATGCATCATGTCAACCAGCTCTCTACCTTTTCTGTGCATAGTTCCAACATTCAAAGTCCCCACTCTCAGTCCTAGACTCATGCCTTTCCTCTTCTCTCTCTGCCTACGGACACGCCTCCCACCTCTCCTTCTTCGACGTCTTCGACCAACAGTAGTCCAATTTCCATCAGCGCCCTGTTGATTGACAGCACTGATGGCGGTCGTTGTTAACCCGGGCCTCGACCGATCCGGTATGGAGGTAATACTTTTGATTTGCATCATCAATAATTGGCATTGGTTTTACGTCGGATGCCCTTCCTGACACAACCCTCTGCATTTCTCCGGGCTTGGGACCGGCATGAGGGGGAGAGACACTGATTAGTGCCCCCCCACCTCATGGCTGTATTAATTACTAAACACATAATGCTACTAATACTAATCCTAGTCCTACTACTACTAATAATACTCCTTCATGAATCACCACCTTATCATGGTGGAGGAGTTCGCATGTCATGATGATCCTAGGAGATATGTTGACGGAGGAATTATGCCCCTGGTAGGGTCACCCAAGCCAAACAGGTCCTTGGTGAAGGTCGAGACAAAGTGCAGTTTAAAGACCTATACGGACAAACACATAAGGTCACAGTTTTCCTTGGCTGCCTGCAAGTCACCAGGGTCCTCCCCCCATGGAGCCAGGTCTGTGGGAAAGGCTTGATGGCGAGTGCCTGGTGGTTGGGCTTCTGCACATGGAGTCTGACCAGGCCCAGCCCGAAAGAAGACATAGGTTTGCCCTCCCATAGACCCACCGAGTTTGTCCGTATTTGTTTATGTATATTTAAATGTATTTATATTCATTCAGCCTCTTTGAATCACAACCTGATCATTGTGAAAAGTTTTGCAAGTCTAATAGTCCTAGGTACAATGCTGTTGGGAACATTTTGTCCCTGGCAAGGTCAACCAAGCAAACTAGGTGAAAGTCCAAACTAAATGTTGTTTTGAAGCACACACCCCTTCTCTCTCTGCAGTCTGTCCCCAGGAGATGATGACAACATTAAATAGTAGAGGTACATGTATCATCTTTTGTGTTTGACTGAACAGCCAGATTTTTGATCAGCAAATCTTCCCACAGGATGTTAGTGGAAGTTCTGCTTTGCTCGGAGCTGTGTGCGTTGTGTGTCACTTTAGGTTGCGAGCTTTAGTGTGAGCGCTAATCCAATTTTCCAGAGTGGTGACTCCATTACTTTTTGAGCTTCTCCAAGCCTTCCAGTCATCAGCTACGATTTCCAAAATATCAGCAGTAACAAAACACATCCTTGTAACAGAGCTTGGGGTGGCCTTGCATCCAGTTTCCTGCAGTGAGCTCTCCATACAGGATGTCCTCGGGCAAGCAACCATTCTTCATTCTGACAACTGCTTAGTCTTTCTTAACTGGGCTTTCATAACTAGGGTTGAAGCTGGAAGAATTTTTGCATTCGTAAGTACCTTTGTGTTTGGTATCTTCTTTTGTCATGTCATCTTCATGATTGACCAAAGGTGACACTGTTGTAACTAGTCACACTTCTTCAGCAGATTCTGGTGAGGGGTCCAAGTATAACAGCTATACAGTAGAGCTCACGACACCTCTGCTTGTAACTTGACACTTGGTGGACAGCTTGATGTGGGCAGACCAAATACGCTTTGCCAACTTGCCAAGTGCAACAAAAAGGATTTTCATATCTTCGTCCGTGCTTTAATTGGCTGGGACATAGCTGCCTCGGTGGTAGAAATCAGAATCAGTGTTCAGGTTGGTCTTTCTGATATCGATAAATGGCTCCTCCATTGTTTTTTTTAAATGGAATTTGATGGAGTAGTTCTGTTTCTCGAAGTTCTTAGCAGTAGAAGCAAACCTTGATGTTGTTTCGTGGAGGTCTCCCTGGCCATTGGTGACCAAGGCAAAGTCGTTTGCAAATTTCAGATCATTGACTGTATAGTCACTTGTATAAGTGAAGGTGTATTTCTTGAAAACCAGTGTGGTTTCAGAGCAGGTCACAGCATAGTGGAGATAAGTTTTTTTATTAGACAATTCCAAAAAATAAGCACGTGTGATACATTACATTTTTGATCTGACAAAACCTTTGGGTACGGTTGGCCATGATGAACTGTGGGAACTTCTGCCTGAACTGGAATGTATGCCTTGTTTGACAACCATCAACAAATAGTTCCACACAGGCAGGGTAGGGTGAAAGAACTTGGGTGGCAAATTCTTCAAACCCTTCCTAATTGAAAGTGCTTGTGCCAACCCTCTCTGATCTTTTCTTTGCTGAGGTTATAAATAAAGCTCAAAATGGTCAGAACTCTGGAATCTTCTGACAGACTTAATCTAATGGAAACAACGGAACCTAGCCAGACTGTGAGCCAAGACCAATACTCTCCCAGTCAATGATCAGACAAGGTTATTCACCCCCTTGCAATAGTCTGGTGAGCTGATCAGGGTGTACCCAGACTCCACCCAGAGTCGTGTGAGATGGACACCAGCCTCCCCGCAAATCCAATAAGAATTAAGTGGTTTAGAAAATGAATGAATGAATTATTATTATTATTTTGTATTTAGTCATTTATTTATTTTTCATGAGTATGAATAATTTTATTCGATATTTGAGAAGATGGAACACAATGCTTTAATCTTACCCCCAATAACTCATTTTCGGCTCAAAAGCTCAAAGGATACATGGTCCACTGTTTCCTGTAACCTAGCATCAATACCCTGGGTATAAAAATATATATTACCTGTGGAATTTAGTTAAAAAGAGGTTTGTGTATTTAAGGTCTCTGTGTGGATACCTGAGTGGTGGTGATGAACACCATCATTTCAGTTGTGTACAGTTTGCGGGTTTCGTGAGGCTATAGCACTTTCAACATAACAATTTGTATAGGTAATCGATAAAGAATCACTTCAAACTCAACAAAATGTAATTTTGGTTGAATAAAATTTTAACAATTATTTAAAAAAAATTAATTTTGATTTCAATAATTTAGTGAATCTTGATAACTAGTGTTTATTAAACAAAGTTTGCATCATAGCTTATTAACAAATAGCATATATATATATATATATCTGATTAATCTGTACAATCATGAACACATTTCTCTTTTTCTCTCTATCTTTCAGCGCTGGAAGACACAACAAGGGAAACATGTCTGTAAATAACTTAAATTTAACACGTTTTACAGCGATTCTGACCATGGAGTCACTTGACATTCCATTACCCAGTACCTTTTATGTATTATTTTTTGGCATCATCACATACTGTTTAATTTTGTTCTTCCAGTTCATGTTACTTGTGACTATTATTGTAAAACAGGATCTACATAAACCGATGTACATTCTGCTGTTTAATTTGTCCATATGTGACTTGATGGGAACGACATCTTTTTACCCTCAACTGTTTGGAAGTATATTATCTCAGAGTCGAGGAATCTCCTACCCTGCCTGTGCATTACAAGCCTTCCTCCTTCACCTCGGTGGAAGCGGATCTTTTTTAATTCTCACCGCGATGGCTTATGACAGATATATTGCCATTTGCAAGCCTTTAAGATACCATGATCTGATGTCACAAGATACTTTGATGAAAGTTATTTTTATGGTCTGGTCCATAAGTTTATCTTTGATGGGGTTGACATTGATACTCATAATAAGTGAAGAAATTTGCAGCACAAATATAGTGGATACATACTGCAATTATCCTTCTTTAATGAAGTTAAGCTGTGAGAATATGAGTGTGGTTAATTACTATGGCTTGTTTAATATAACTCTTATCCAAGGTTCTTCTATACTGATCGTTTCATTCACGTATATCAAAATCCTGATTACGTGTCTTTCTACCAATCACAACAATGCTATAAATAAGGCAGTACAAACCTGTGGAACACATTTAGTTGTTTTTCTGAGTTTTGAGGTGAATGCACTTTTACTGCTGATCTCTCACAGGTTCGAATCAGTGTCTCCTCACCTAAGAAGGGCCTGTGGTGTTGCAATTATTATCTTTCCTCCGATTCTTAACCCTGTAATTTATGGCTTGAAAACAAGGGAAATTCGGCAGTCAATCTTTTAGCTGTTGCAAAAAAAGGTTTATTTGATCTAAAGGAAAACTAAATAATTTCTAACATTAGCAAAATTGTTTGTCCAGTAACAGTGTAGACACTTTGTAGGTAAAACAGCAAAAAACTGCCAAATATGTAATTAAAAGGTTGGAACACCGTCTAACAGCAAAATAAATTGAATTCAATGTATGCATTGAAAAACAGTTAACACAATGTTTAATACTTTATATATCACAGCCATCAGAATCCACACTATCAGTAATATAATACAGGATAATAACGGATGTGCTGTAACGGAATATGTTGAACATACTGTTGCATTTAATGCACAGAAGAGAATTCATTACCAACAAAAATCATCATATGTCCCTTGAACTATTTGTTTTGGTGGATCTGACTCAGAAAAAAATGGCTCAAGTAAAACGCAACTCACTGAACTTTTACATTTCTGTTTTTGTATTAAAGCAACAAATGATTTTGTACTCAAACTGAGAGTGTATTATAATCAGTTCATCAGTTCATTTTCTGTAACCGCTTCATCCTAATTAGGGTCGCGGGGAGGCTGGTGCCCATCCCAGCCAACTCAGGGCGAGGGCAGAGTACACCCTGGACAGCTCGCCGGGCCATCGCAGGGCGGAAACACGCTGACGGCTTTGCAGCCTACTCTTGTCGAAAGTCAGCAATGGTTCTTTTACATGCCTCACACCATAGACAGTGAGAGACATGGCCGGCCTTTGATAACCCAGTTAGCTGCACTGGGGGGGGACAGTGACAACCTTGTGGGAGAGTGGGAGAGTTATAATTTGTTTTGTTATTGTAATAATAATAGTAATGTGAAATGTATTTGCAGGGTAAAATCAGGCTACTGTGAAGAATGTTTCTTGAAGTGAAGGTCTACAAACCACATAATATACACATAATATAATCTAATAATATACCCCTCATGCCTGCCAAGTTTAATGTACACAAAGTTAGTACAAAAAAACCTGTGTATCATTCTGAGGGATGGCATGACTCAGGTATTGGTCATTCGATTTATTGAACTCAAAGAATAAAACTAAGCATCCATCCCGATTTGTGGTTCCATTCTGAAATCGTCCATACAGAAAAACTCAATACTATATGAAAAATTTTCTCTCTCTCTCTCTCTCTCTCTCTCTCTCTCTCTCTCTCTCTCTCTCGCTCTCTCTCACACACACAGACTACACACTTTGTATTTTTTTTAACTAAGCCCCACTGTGAGAGCCTGTGTATGGCTTTTGTGTTGGCTGCAGAACAATGGAACAGTGAACCGTTCAGAGACCACAGAGGAGCAGCGGTTCCAACCTGTGCTCCTCTCAAATGGCCAAGTCTCTCACCCTATCTCTGAGGGAAAGCCACACCACCTGCAACGGAAGCTCACTTTGGCCGCGACCCAAAGGTTGTGACTATAGGTGAAGGTGGAACATAAAATCAACTGGTAAATTGAGAGCTTTCTTGAACCTGAACCTCATTCCAGACCTTTTCTGGATGAAAAACATGAACATGGATTTGGAGAAATTGTTTCTCATCCTGACAGCTTCACACATAGCTGCATATTGTGCCAATGAGAGCTGGAGGTCCTGGGAAGGTGGACCCATGTCTTCTCTTTAGATTGAGCATAGCAAGACTGACTGAGCACAATCCTGACCAGCAGATGCTCGCCTTCAAGCCTTCAAGCCTTCACGCCAGGCCTGGCTCTAGCAGGATCCCCGTTAGCTTGGGTTAATGCAAAGGAACCTAAATCCTTGCAATTATTCCACTCATAGAGGTCTTTAAGCCACCTATATATCAAACTTTCTATGTTTACATAAGACCCTTTCACACACTGAAGCAGCTTCAAAGACATTGTGTACACAGTCTCCATGGAGACTGTTGGATTTCAGGCACATACAGATTAGGCCTGATTTGACAAAATTGACCCAGATATTGAATCACAACTGAGGGAGAAAACCATCTCACACAAAACACTTCTGCAGGATCTAAGCTCATTTGCCAGACAGAACATCATTTGCAAAGTCACACCTGCAGAATACATTGAGGATCATGAAAATACAAAGTGGAGTGACAAAGCTATAGAAATACAGAACTGTAGCATTGTTCACTGATGATGACACTGGAAGGGACAGAATTAAAATTAGTTTGCACAGATTTCTCAAATTTATTTAGAAAATGCTGAATCTCCGAGCGTTTCCGCGATGTCAAACAACGCTCCTCCCACCTTATCCCCAACTCCCTTGGATGCTTTCTCACTGGCCCGAGGGGACCACCATGAGCCCATGCAGCTTGGCCAAACCAAGCTGATGCCGGAGGAAAGACGACGCTGACTGAACATCCATCTCTGCATTTACTGCCCCAATACAGGTCATTACCTGACCCATTGTCCAGCAGTACCGGGATCGCCAGCAGGCAGGAGGGCAGAGGTGAACCGAGCCTTCTCATCTTCCCGGAAGTGCATCCAGATCAAGGATAACCCACACTTCGCACAACGGACACACCCAGTTATTGTATTCATTGACTCGGGTGCCAATGACAATTTTATCGACACTGAGCTGGTTAGGCTCCTTCAGCTCCTGATGTACAGTATAAGCTTGAAATGACATAATGATGCTGCTTCCATTGTTTACAAACGTGCCCCTCCTTCTTCCCAGTTCAATTTTATAAAAAAATATATATATATATATATTTACAAACACAGAGATGAATTAACTATCTGCTCAGATGGGCACAATCTACCATGCATACTCAGTGAAGCAAAGGGAGTTGTAAAATGAATGAAAATCCAAGAAAGAGAACTCTCTGCTCTGCTGATTCACATCAATGATTCACATCAGTGCAGGCGGAGTACTAAACGAGTTCAATGGCGCCTTGCACACTTAAAAGACCGGAAGTCCGTATAACCCTCGCTTTTGTTTGTGCAAAAATGGTAGCATCGTGGAGAAGGGTGAAGGCTGAATCGATTAACGGGAGAGGGTACATGTTTCTTATGGTGATATGGTTCAGGCCCGTGTAATCAATGCAAGGTCTCAGGGGCTTGTCTTTCTTTTCGACGAAGAAGAATCCAGCACCTACCGGGGAAGATGAGGGCCGAATGAGACCTGCAGCCAGCGACTCGTGAATGTATGCCTCCATGGCATCTTTCTTTGGCCTAGAGAGGTTGTATAGTCACTAGGAATGGAGTGTGGCACCTGGGAGTAGGTCAATGGCTCAGTCGTACGGTCAATGAGGAGGTAATGAGCAAGCCCGGTCCTTGCTGAAGACCACTTGCAGGTCGTGATATTCTTTTGGCACGCCGGCTAAGTCCAGATCCTCAAGGTCGACCGGAGTTTGGGAAGCTTGGGAGGGTACGGCCGCCATTAAGCAGTGTTGCAGACAGTAGTCACTCCAGCTGCATATGGTGGGGGGGTGCGCCAGTCGATGTGGGGATTGTGGGTCTGAAACCATGGCCACCCGAATACTATGGGAGAGAGAGACAGACAGGGAGAACAAACAGCTCCAAATATTCCTGGTGGTTACCGGACAAAGTAAGCTTAACTGGCTTGGTCTTTTGCATGACGCGAGCTGTGAGTCGGCCATCAATGGCCATTACCTCCTTCGGGGTCTTGAGTTCATACACGGGCAGGTCGTGGAGCTCAACGATCCCCGGATCGATAAAGTTAGCGTCAGCGCCTGAGTCAATGAATAGGTCGACAGAATAAGAGTGTTGAGTGGAGTGTAGCGTACCTTGAACTTGCAGGTGCTTTCCGGGTGTCGTGGGGGACCCTGCCGCGCAGGGCACTGGGTGAGGTGATGGCCCCTCTCGGCGCAGTAGAAGCAGAGACCGTTGGCCAGCCGCTAGTGCCTCTCCTCAGCCATCAGTCTGGTGAGGGTCGTTCCAGCCGCTTTCAATGGTGAGAATCCGGAATTGGATGGCGTACTCCGCCACCGACTGTGAGCCTTGCCGAATTCGTGGGAGCTGGGAGCTTGCCTCCTCCTCTTTTGCCGGATGATCGAAAACCTTTTTCATTTCTCGCATGAACTGGTCTAACTAGGAGCATAATTCTGGGGTATGGGTGGCGACTGCTAACGCCCAGGACGAGTCTTGCTCCGTGAGTAAGCTCATGATGAAGGCGGTTTTTGCTACTGCCTGAGCGGAAAGTGAAGGGTGAGGGGGCGGGGTCGTGGCAGCGAGGTGAGTGGTGACAGAGTCCATCCTTCCGCTGAGCTGCGCCAAGCTGGTGGTTATGTGCTGGAGATTGTCCATCATCTGATGCAAGGTGGAGTCGTGTCATCCCAGCAGGGCGCCCTGGTCAGATAGTGTCCGCCGAAGCTGTGTGGTCTCCGCTGGGTCCATGTTTCAGGTCAGAAGATTCTGTTGCGCCTGGAGTGTATGCGTCGGACCTAGAGATGCAGGAGACCATAAGAAGGTTCAACGATTTTATTATGCACTAGGAACTGTGAATCACGGGAATACTAACTCAATGGAACTGGTCGAGCACGAAGCAAGATACAGGTCAAAGAGAAAGCAGAGGTACGGAACCACAGGGAAGACAATCTTCTGACATCGGAGGGAAGCGCACAGCTCCCATTTATAGCTGGCTGCTTGCTGATTGCAGAATGGGACCAGGTGCGCTCTTCTGGAACTCGCCTACCGGCAACAGCTACGCCCTTCGCCAGTGCCTGCAATGACTAAAGAAAGAATTAATTTCACCAGCCAGCACAGACCATAACACAATAGTCTCTTTAGGAACTGCCTACACAACTTCCTTGAAGATGTTTCAATCTGTGAAGGGGTCGTGATCATCTTGCTGGCTTATGTCTACAGGTGATTCTTGCATGGTACTTTTCAGCTCATCAAAAACCTCTTTATGGTTAACTGCTCAGTCACACGAGGACAGGAGGTGCTGCCTCATTGGATCTCCATGACCATGATGTGACCACTCTCCTTCTGCTGCCTGTGTGCAAACTCGCACCTGCAACTTCGAGCTTGTCAAGCATATTACTTCACCGGTTGCCCATCGCTGCAGGGATAATTTGTTATAGTTCTCCCTACTCTTATAAGAAGAAATGTGTGAGTGAGTTATTCTAGGTGAATTAAAGGTTTCACAGGTTCAGGTCCACCCTCTTGGCTTACACCTCATTATCTGGTGGCAAGTTGTGGACCAAAACAAAAAATGTTCAGGTACAGTAAATGGCGAGCTCCATACCAAGGTGCTTTTAGAGCACTTTGCAACACAGTGCAGTGGCATTCTAACTCAACCTAGTACTGCCAACAATTCACCCATTGTGGTTCTTTTGCCCACCAGATGCTGTCACAGACCAAAAATATTGAACTATGAACTCTCTCCAATGACTGCTGTTGAGATTCTGCTGCTGATCTGACAATCAGAGCTTGCTTCTCCGGAATGTCCTGAGGGTTGTGGATTAGCTTGACCACTAAATTTGACCCTGCCAGGTGAATAAGGCCCAAAAACCTGTTCACCAAATTGTTGCAGTTAGTCCTCCCCTTTAAACCTCCTACAATATGGTTATAGCAAGTTAGATTTATAGGAGGCTCTGAAGACCCCAATGAGTGGATTAATTTCAAGGATTTAATTTCCTTTGGATGGACGTGGGCTAACGGGCTTCACCGTGGAGCCAGGCCTGGTGTAGGGGCTCTAAAGTCAAGCATCAGCTGGTCAGTATTGTGCTCATGGAGTCCATCCAGGTTCATTCCAAAGAGAAGACATGGGTCCACCCTCCCATGGACTCACTATCTGTGGGAGGGGCTATAGGGCTAGGGTGCAATGTCAGTTGTTTGGCAGCTGAAGGTGTGTTCATGGAAAGATTCCCAATCTGCCCAAATGTGCTTTGTGAACCTAAAATAAGTCTTTTGACCCTGTCCATCAGACTCTCTGGTGGAGTAAGCTCTTAGAATATGGTGTACTAGATCAGTTGCCAAGTTCGATTTAGTCTTTGCATAACTGGAGCCAGAGCTTGGTCTATTTTGGTAACAGATTGAATCCGTTTCCAGTGAGGGTTAGACTCCACCAAGCCTGTGCGTTTGCCACCTGATTCTATTCAGAATTTTTATAGGAAGAATTTCTGAGTTGAATGGTTCTGGTTTGGTGGACAGAGGATGTTGTCTGTGTTTTTTTTTTTTTTTAACTGATATTGTCCTTTTGGCTTTATAACACCAGGACCGCCAGCTCTCTTTGGCACAATTTCCACAGGCTCTGACAGCGAGGCTTAATTTTAAACAGACAAAATTATTATGATTGATGGAAATTAAAAAGCAACGGGAATGTTTAAAAGGGTATGAATTATTTAGCATGGCTTCCCGAGAAAAACAATCTAATCCAAATAAAATAAATTTCCTTTCACATACTGTATTGAGCTTTTCTCTATGGATGAATCCTAATGAAACCACAAATAAGGACAGATGCCTAGTTTTGATCTTCAAGTTCAATAAATTTGATGAGCAAGACTGAATCATGCCATGAGATAGTCACAACCATCTCTCAAAATGATACGCAGGTTTTCCGGACTAACTTTGTGTACATTAAACTTGACAGATGTGAGTGTGTCAGGAATTTTGTTGAGATTTTCATGGTGTCGAACTGCAGAAAGGTTTTTGGAAAGCATATCATTGTGGGACATATGAATGTGGAACAGATTGAAATTTGCTCAGTCTGCTAAAAATATTCGGTAGCATTTGCAAAATCCTAAATCCCATCTCCAAACGGATGGATTTAGAGGGTGTTTTTGTAGGGACACCAAAACAAACGCAAACTACTGTTTCATTAGCAATGCTGTACCAGTGTGAATCAAATTCTGCTTATTCTGTGTACTGTCTGGCAGCAAATATCTCCTTATCTGCTAGAATAAACAACACAGACTGATTCGGGTATACGTATTATGTGTATATTGTGTTTTTAGTAGACCTACACTTCTAGAAGCATGCTATGCAGTCGCCTGATTTTACCCTGCAAATACATTTCACATTATTATTACAATAACAAAACAAAACAAATTACACTTCTATGGTTAAACAACACAATATCCATAATACACTGTCAGTTGTAGTACAAAATATTGTTGCTTTAATACAAAAACAGGAATGTGAAATTCAGTGAGGTTGGTAATGAATTCTCTTCTGGGTAATAAATACAATAATATGTAATATCCCGGTGTAGTTCATCTGTTATCACCCTGTATTATATTATTGATAGTGTGGATGCTGATGGATGTAATATATAAAGTATTAAATATTGTTTGTCAATGCATACATCGTATTAAATTTATTTTGCTGTTAGACAGTGTTCCAACCATACAATGCATACATACAGACAGTATTTGGAAGTTTTTTGCTGTTTAACCTACAAAGTGTCGACACTGTTACCGAACAGACAATTTTGATAATATTAGAAATTATTTAGTTTTCCTTTAGATAAAATAAAACTTTTTTTGCAACAGCTCAAAAATTGACTGCCGAATTTCCCTTGTTTTCAAGCCATAGATTACAGGGTTAAGAATCGGAGGAAAGATAATAACCGCAACACCACAGGCCCTTCTTAGGTGAGGAGACACTGATTCGAACCTGTGAGAGATCAGCAGTAAAAGTGCATTCACCTCAAAACTCAGAAAAACAACTAAATGTGTTCCACAGGTTTGTATTGCCTTATTTATAGCATTGTTGTGATTGGTAGAAAGACACGTAATCAGGATTTTGATATACGTGAATGAAACGATCAGTATAGAAGAACCTTGGAGAAGAGCTATATTAAACAAGCCATAGTAATTAACCACGCTCATATTCTCACAGCTTAACTTCATTAAAGAAGGATTATTACAGTATGTATCCACTATATTTGTGCTGCAAATTTCTTTACTTATTATGAGTATCGATCTCAGTCCAATTACAACAAAATTTATTGGCCAGACCATAGAAATAACTTTCATCAAGATATCTTGTGACATCAGATCATGGTATCTTAAAGGCTTGCAAATGGCAATATATCTGTCATAAGCCATCGCGGTGAGAATTAAAAGAGATCCGCTTCCACAGAGCTGAAGTAGGAAGGCTTGTAATGCACAGGCAGGGTAGGAGATTCCTCGACTCTGAGATAATATACTTCCAAACAGTTGAGGGTAAAAAGATGTAGCTGCCATAAGGTCACATATGGACAAATTAAACAGCAGAATGTACATCGGTTTATGTAGATCCTGTTTTACAATAATAGTCACAAGTAACATGAAATGGAAGAACAAAATTAAACAGTATGTGATGATGCCAAAAAATAATACATAAAAAGTACTGAATGACGGAATGTCAAGTGACTCCATGGTCAGAATCGCTGTAAAACGTGTTAAATTTAAATTATATACAGACATGTTTCCCTTGTTGTGTCTTCCAGCGCTGAAAATATACATTACATATTATTAAAAGTTTTAGGTATATAGTTAGTTAAGTGGAATAAAAGGTTTTATTACTTATTTATAAGTAATTTTAAGTAATTTCACATTTTTCTCTCTGGCACCGCTGCTTACTTACCTATAATAAATATGTGTAAGCAGATATGTTTAAAGTACCACAGCAACCCAAAACCCACAAACTGAACACGTCTGAAGTGATGTACATTATCACCACTCAGGTATCCACCCAGACACCTTAAATACGTGCACCTCTGGATGGTCACTTTATTCCACAGATGAAAGACCTGTGGTATTTTTGATACCCAAGGTACTGATGCTTAGTTACATAAAACTGTACCAAGCCTCCTTAGAGCTTTAGAGTTAATGATGCCTTATTGTAGGCGGGATTAAAGCATTTCACCCTATGTTCTCAAAAAATAAAATGAATAATAATAATAGTGGACATGGAAATCCATGTTGCTTATGTTGTCATGGAATGTAGTTTGCAATAAATCAGCATGTTTTGGATTATATGGTGGTTTAAATTTTGATTCCTATGTCCCTTTTTTATTGCCTTCCTTTCTTTTTTTTTTTTTTTTTTTGCATAGAATTTTTTTACTGATGATAACAGTGGGATGGGCAAAATTACAACTACAACTCTGGAACCTAACAAAAACACAAAGAAAACCATTTTCCCCCTTTTGTACCAGTTATAAGCCAAGTCAGAAGTAAGAGAATAAGAAAACAAACTTGCTGAGATTTTATAATGAATTAACTTTGAGAGAAACCAGGGCTCAGGGATAGAATTCTGACATAGACTGTGTTGGAATGTTGATCTAAAAGGTCTTGTGCTTGTGGTGACCTCCTGGACAAAATTATTTTCTCCTCTCCTTCTATGTCCAGTGGTCATGAGACAGTTCTCATGTCTATTGGTGTCATGGCTGCATTGCTCCTCATTGGAATTATTCTTCACCTTTATAAGGATACATTTTTTGAGGCCTCAGAAAAGGCCTCAAAAAGGCGGTCATCTTGGAGTCACCGACACATGATGCACAATTCTTCGAACCCTCATGGATCACAGTCAGGGTGGTAAACATAAGAGTGAAATAATGTCCAGTAGTTAGTCAGTTGTTTACTTACTTATTTATTTATTTTTTTATATATTTGTGTGTGTGTGTGTGTGTGTGTCTTACTCTGTGATTTCATTGAACAAAGATGCATTTATTATATAACTTATAGTTTCTTACCCTGTACATATTTATTCGCAGTTAGTTTGAGATGCTGAATTCTGTTTTAATTTCGGAACACTAAATGTTTGTAAAAATACAAAATTTTTTTTACATTGACAGCATTTAGCAGATACTTTTATCCAGAGCAACTTGCAGAAGTGCCTGAAAGTTACTATCAGTGAATATATTATTTTACTGGTTTGTTTCTAACAATGCAGCCATGAGGCGGGGGGGGGGGGGGGGGCACTAACCAGTGTCTACCCCCCTTGATAAATGCAGAGGGTTGCGACAGGAAGGGCATCCGGCGTAAAACTTCTGCCACATTTCCAATGCAAATGATCAAAACAAAATTCATACCGGATCGGTCGAGGCCCGGGTTAACAACGACCGCCATCAGTGCTGTCAACCAACAGGGTGCTGCTGGAAATTGGACTACTGTTGGTCGAAGACGTCGAAGAAGGAGAGGCGGGAAGCGTGTCCGTAGGCAGAGAGAGAAGAGGAAATGCATGGGCCGAGGACTGAGAGTGGGGACTTTTAATGTTGGAACTATGCAAGGAAAAGGCAGAGAGCTGGCTGACATGATGCAGAGGAGGAAGGTGGACATACTGTGTGTTCAGGAGACCAGGTGGAAAGGTAGCAAGGCTAGAAGCTTAGGAGCAGGGTTTAAGCTGTTTTATCATGGTGTGGATGGGAAGAGAAATGGAGTCGGAGTCATCTTGAAGGAGGAGTTTGTCAGGAATGTTCTAGAAGTGAAAAGAGTGTCAGACAGAGTAATAAGTCTCAAGTTAGAAATTGAAGGCATGATGTTCGATGGTGTTAGTGCTTCTGCCCCACAGGCAGGATGTAAGCGAGAAGAGAAGGAGAGATTCTGGAGTGAGTTAGATGAAGTGATGCAGAATACCCCCAGAGGTGAAAGAGTGGTCATTGGAACAGACTTCAATGGACATGTTGGTGCAGGCAACAGAGGGGACGAGGAAGTGATGGGCAGGTTTGGTATCCAGGACAGGAACACAGAAGGACAGATGTTGATCGATTTTGCAAAAAGGATGGAAATAGCTGTGGTGAATACTTTCTTCAAGAAGAAACAGGAACATAGGTTGACTTATGAAAGCAGAGGTAAGAGCACACAGGTAGACTACATCTTGTGTAGGCGATGTAATTTGAAGGAAGTCAGTGACTGCAAAGTAGTCGTGGTGTGTAGGTGGTGTGCAGGATGACACTGATGGTGAGAAAGGTGAAAAAGGCAAAGGCAGAGCAGAAGACAAAGTGGTGGAGGCTGAAAAAGGAAGAGTGTCGTGTTGTCTTCAAGGTGGAGTTGAAACAGGCTTTGGGTAGTCAGGAAGTGCTTCCAGATGAGTGGACAACCACAGCCAATGTGATCAGGGAGACAGGTAGGAGAGTACTTGGTGTGTCCTCTGGAAGGAAAGTAGATAAGGAAACTTGATGGTGGAATGAAGACGTGCAGGAGTGTGTACAAAAGAAGAGGTGAGCTAAGAAGAAGTGGGACACAGAGAGGACCGAAGAGAGTAAACAGGAGTACAGGGAGACACAGTGTAATGTGAAGCTAGCGGTGTCAAAGGCCAAACAGAGGGCGTATGATAGGTTGGACAGTAAGGAGGGAGAAAATTATTTATACAGGTTATCACAGCAGAGAAATAGAGATGGGAAAGACGTGCAGCAAGTTAGAGTGATAAAGGACAGAGAGGGAAATGTATTGACTGATGACAGAAGTGTGCTGGGAAGATGGAAAGAGTACTTTGAAGAGCTGATGAATGAGGAAAATAAGAAAGAAAAAAGAGTAGAAGAGGTGACTGTTGAGGACCAGGAAGTAGCAAATATTAATAAGGGTGAAGTGAGGAGGGCATTGAAGAGGATGAAGAGTGGAAAGGCAGTTGGTCCTGATGACATTCCAGTTGAGGTATGGAAGTGTCTAGGAGAGGTAGCAGTAGGTTTTCTGACAAGAACGTTCAACAAGGTCTCAGAGAGTGAGCAGATGCCGAAGGAATGGAGGAGAAGTGTGCTTGTGCTCATTTTTAAGAACAAGGGAGATGTACAGAGTTGTGGCAACTACAGAAGGATAAAGTTGATGAGCCATACAATGAAGTTATGGGGAAGGATACTGGAAGCTAGACTAAGGGCAGAGGTCAGCATTTGTGAACAACAGTTTGGTTTCATGCCAAGAAAGAGCACCACAGATGCAGTGTTTGCTTTGAGGATGTTAATAGAGAAGTACAGAGAAGGTCAGAAGGAGCTGCATTGTGCCTTTGTGGATCTGGAGAAAGCATATGACAGGGTGCCGAGAGAAGAACTGTGGTATTGAATGAGGAAGTCTGGAGTGGCAGAGAAGTATGTTAGAGTGGTACAGGACATGCATGAGAGATGTAAGACAGTGGTGAGGTGTGCTGTCGGTGTGACAGAAGAGTTCAAGGTGGAGGTGGGCCTGCATCAAGGGTTAGCTCTGAGCCCCTTCTTGTTTGCTATGGTGATGGAGAGGCTGACAGACGAGGTTAGACAAGAATCTCCATGGACTATGATGTTTGCAGATGACATTGTGATCTGTGGTGAGAGCAGAGAACAAGTGGAGGAAAATCTAGAGAGGTGGAGGTATGCCCTGGAAAGGAGGGGAATGAAGGTTAGTCTCAGTAAGACAGAATATATGTGTCTGAACAACAAGGACCCGAGAGGAACGGTAAGGTTACAGGGGGCAGAGATAAAGAAGGTGGAGGATTTTAAGTACTTAGGCTCAACAATCCAGAGCAACGGAGAGTGTGGAAAAGAGGTGAAGAAGCACGTGCAGGCAGGTTGGAATGGTTGGAGAAAAGTGTCCGGTGTGATGTGTGATAGGAGAGTGTCAGCAAGAATGAAGGGAAAAGTGTACAAGACGGTGATGAGGCCAGCGATGTTGTATGGTTTAGAGACAGTGGCCCTGCGGAAAAGACAGGAGTCAGAGTTGGAGGTAGCAGAGATGAAAATGTTGAGGTTCTGTTTGGGGGGTAACGAGGATGGATCGGATCAGGAATGAGTACATCAGAGGGACAGCACATGTTAGATGTTTTGGAGACAAAGTCAGAGAGGCTAGATTGAGATGGTTTGGACATGTACAGAGGAGGGATAGTGAGTATATTGGTAGTAGGATGCTGAGGTTGGAACTACCAGGCAGAAGGCCCAGAGGAAGGCCAAAGAGAAGATTTATGGATGTGGTGAAGGCGGACATGAAGGTCGTTGGAGTAAGAGTAGAAGATGCAGAGGCTAGGGTGAGATGGAGGCAGATCATTTGCTGTGGCGACCCCTGAAGGGAACAGCCGAAAGGAAAAGAAGAAGAAGAAGACTGGTTTGTTTCGAACACAAAATATAGCGTCAGTCAAACTCAGTCAGTCGATGTTTTGTGTAGGTTTTTTCGTGTGTGTGTGTGTGTGTGTGTGTGTGTGTGTGTGTGTGTGTGTGTTGAGATACACTGACTAAACATAGTTAGGCTCATTCTGACCCATGGCTTGGGCTCTGGAACCACCTCTGCTGAGAGCGGCTGGACCTTATTCCATTTTTCAGTGACCTATGGGGGCATGTCTAACTGTGAATAGACCCTGGGGTCGACCCAGAATGTGCTGAAGGTATGATGTTTCTTGTCACGTAGGAGAATGCCTCTGCATCCTCCTAAAAGGGCTGGAGGTGTAGGCTGTGGAGAGTGGTGTCTGGCCTTCCGTGCTTAGGCTGCTGCCCAGCTAACCTGACCCTGGATTATGTGGAGGAAGATGGTGATATTATTTTAATTCATTCATTCATCCATGCATTGTCTAAGCTGCCTAATCCTACTTCGGGGCATGGGGAGGCTGTAACCTATCTCAGCTGACTCTGAGTGAAGGTGAGGTACACCCTGAACAGCTCACCAGGCCATTGTAGGGCCAACACAGGTACAACCACACACAGGGGTATTTTGAAGCAGCCAATTGCCTATGATTAGCCTACAGTGTTTTGTAGCCTGGCATCCATCCCTTTGGTATGAAGGATACTTCAACAGTGGGATGAAGTTACCATCCAAAGGTCCAAGTATTTAAAGTCTCTGAGTGGATAATTAAATGGTGTAATGCACACCTCCACTTCAGATGTGTTCATTTTGTGGGTTTTTTTTGATGCGATGATACTTTCAACATACTTATTTACACCAACTTGAGATCGGAAAGAAAGCATAGGTGATATAAAACAATGTTTGCCAATTTGTAATAACCGGTACTTAATACTTTTAAATAATAAATAGTAACCTAAACTGTTATATATTTAAACTATAAATGACAACAAAAGAGCTAGTAACCTAAAATTGGATTCAGCATCTCAAACAAACTATGAGCAAATATACACAAACTAATAAACTATAATCAAGGGGCTAATAACTAATAAACTAATAACAAGGGGTATTCAGGAGGCTTTCTAATCCAATGAATGCATAACCTCAACTATCTCTTCTCTACACGGAGGAGCAGTGGTTCTACTCCAAGCTCGTCCCAGATGGCTGAGCTTCTCATCCTGCCTCTGAGGGGGAACTCAATCACCCTGCAAAGAAACCTCATTACAGCCACTTGTGTCAGCAATCTTGCTGTTTCATTTCACTACCCAAAGCATTGATCCACCTGTTGATCTTCCGCTTCATCCTTCCCTCATTCGTAAAGATGACGAGATACTTAAACTCATCTACTTGGGGCAGAACTTCATGCCAGACCCAGAGGGTGCATTCCACCCTTTTCTGGCTGAGAACCATGACCTCAGACATGGAGTTGCTTGTTTTCATCCCGACTGTTTCTCACTCGGCTGTGAATCACTCAAATGAGAGCTGAAGCTGTGATGATGGATTGATGAAGCCAAAAGTATGACATCATCTTCTAAAAGCAGAGATGAGAGAGACCGATGGCCAACAAAGCACCTTGGTTGCACCTATAAATTCTGTCCAAAAAATTATGAACAGAATTGGTGACAAATGACAGCCTTGGTGGATTCCAATCCTCACCGGAAACGAAGACGACCTGTTGTTACCAATGAGAACCAAGCCCTGATTCTGCTGGTACAGAGACCTAAAGGCCAAAAGCTTTCTCTAAATCCACAAAATGCATGTGGACAGATTTTTCAAACTCCCATGTTCCCCTCCCAACTCCTGTCGAATGCATAGAGCTGATCGAGAGTGCTGAGGCCAGTACAAAAACAACCACATTGTTCTTCTTGAATCCAAGGTTCCACTAATACTCATATCCCCCTTTCCAATACTCCTGCAGAGACTTTCCCAGGTTAGCCAAGGAGTGTGATTCCATGATAATTGGAACATACCTATTGATCCATTTTTTTTAAAAAAAAAAGGGGAACTATCATCTTGGTTTGCCAGCCCAGAGGTACAGTCCCTGATGACCATGCCATGTCAACCAAGACAGTCTTACAAACACCCAAACATGTATTCAGGGCATATCTCCTTTACCCCAGAGCCCAACCACCAAGGAGCATCTTGATTACCTCAGCAACCTTGGCCTCGGGAATAGGATGATCCGCTCCCAAAGCCCCAGGGTCTTCCTTCTCTATGGAGGGCATATTAGTGTGATTGAGGAGGTCCTTGAAGTATTCCTTCCTTCTCCTGACAACATCCCCAGTTGAGGAGAGCAGTTTCTGACTTCCACTGTAAACAGTATTTGGTGGAAAACTGCTTCCCTTTTCTATGATGTTGAATGGTGATCCAGAACTATTTTTGAGGCCAACCGATGATAGCTTTCCAGGCCCTCACTCAACTTCTCTCTCACCCAAGGTTTTGCATTGGCAACAGCTCAGGCTTCAGCATGTTTGCCAGGTGTCCAGCACCGGGTTTGGGGGTTACCACTATGACAGACACTGATGGCCTTTTTGGCCAGAGCTATTGGCCTCTGCATTAATAATGGTGGAATGAAGCCAATTCAGATTCCATGTCCACTGCTTATTTTGGGATATGATTGTAGCTCTGCCAGAGGTTGGAGTTAAAGGCCCCCTCTGACAGTTAACGCTGCCAAACATTCCCATATGTCCATAACTACATGCTTGGGCCTTCCAGATCTGGAGGGCAGCCTCCCTTGCCATCAGAGCCACCTCACCTCAATGTGATGATCGGTTAACAGCTCAGCTCCTCTCTTCACCCATGTAAGTCCACGGACATGATTACAAAGTTCATCATCGAACTGCAGCCTTGGGTATCCTGTGGCCAAGTGCACTTATGGACATCCTTATGTTGGAACATGGTGTTTGTGATGGATAAAATCATGATGAGCAAAAAAGTCCAACGGTGAAACACCAGTTAGGTTCAGATTGGAGAGGCCGTACTTACTGATCACACTCTTCCGGGTCACAGTATCATTGTCCACATTGGCGATAAAGTTTCCCAGGATGATGAGGAGGGAGTCCCCAGGGCGCATGCTCTAGCATATCTACTAGGCACTCCAAAAAGAGTGGGTTCTCTGAAATGTCATTTGGTGCATAAGCACAAACACCAGTTGCACAAACATTTTGTCCCCCCACCTGGAGACAGAAGGAGGCTACCCTATCTGGAGAGAACCCTAAAATGTGGGAACTGAAAACAAAGGTAACAAGGACGCCCGTTCCAGCTCACCATCTCTCCCCATTAGTAATTCCAGAATGAAACAAGGTCAGTCTTTCTAGAGATCAGTAAATCCAGCACCCAAGCTCTGTGTCGAGGTGAACCTGACTATTTCTAGCCAGTGTCTCTCAACCTTGCTCAGGTTATTTCCCTGCCAGAGCGGTGACATTTCATGTCCCAGAAGTTAGTCACTGTCCAGAAGAACCCATGCCTTCCACTGCAACACACCTCACACTGCACCTGATCTCTATCGCCCCTTGTCGGGAAAAAGAGCTGTCCTCAATAACAATCTGCTATTTTTAACAGACCTTTAGCTGTTATTTTACTCTGATGACAGCCTGTTGTATTGATGACAAGATACTATTTTTATATAGTTTTTCATGATAATCTGCCTATTTATAGCGTGCTTGCAAAACTGATGGTCAGTCATACAGTAGTGAGATAAGGGGACGCTCAAGAAGGGAAAACATGCAGAATGATGGCACCTGAGTGTGACCACAGGCTAACATTCAGGCACATCTGCAGGATAGGGAGAGTGCCTAAGATTAGATAAAAACATATATAAACTGATGAAACTTGAATATGACCTTGTACTAATGCTTGCTGCTTTAGAAATGATTGTGCAGCGACTAGTGTATCAAGAATAAATAACCACGCCAAACCAAAAAATGTAAAAGACGAAAAAGGACCTTTATTATTCAAATTGGGAAATATTACAAATTACTGCATTTATGCATTTATCCAGAGGGATGATGGGTGTCACGTCCATAGAAGAAGGCCTCAAACCCAGGGGGCAAGCTCGGCGTATCATTGAAGCGTAAGTCAGGCCACTATATAGATATATATATATATATATATATATATATATATATATATATATATATATATATATATATATATATATATATATATATATATATATATATATATATATATATATATATATATATATATATATCGGGGCAGTGGTGGTCTAGTGGTATAGGGCGCTGGATCGCTGATCCAAAGGTTGGGGGTTCGAGTCTTACTCTTCACAAGGTTGTCACTGTCCCCCCAGTGCGGCTAACTGGGTTATCAAAGGCGGGCCATGTCTCTCACTGTCTATGGTGAGAGGCATGTAAAAGAACCATTGCTGACATTCGTAACGAGTAGGCTGTAAAGTCGTCAGCGTGTTTCTGTCCCTTGCTAAAAAGGGTTGTGACAGGAAGGGCATCCGACGTAAAAACCTCTGCCAAATCAAACATGCGAATCAAATGATTCGCTGTGGCGACTCCCGAGTAAAAGGGAAAAAGCCGAAAGGAAGAAAGAAAAAAAAAAAATATATATATATATATACAAAAACAAAATTCTTCTATAATCACCTGAAGAGAGAGGATGGTTTCACCACCCCTCGAAACAGATCTGTAGTGATAAATGAAGTTTCAATAGAAAGTCTTTGTCCTGTCCTTTATTTTTGTTTATTTGCTCTACCAAAAAGTATTGAGCACTCTCCTACGGAAGGATCTACTCAGAAAATCCTCTCTCTCTCTCTCTCTCTCTCTCTCTCTCTCTCTCTCTCTATATATATATATATATATATATATATATATATATATATATATATATATATATATATATATATAATATTCCTTATCCTTGAAAATCAATCACAATGTACAGTATGTCCAGAATACACAAAATTGCCATTATCGAGTGTGAATTTCAATCCAGCTGTATGACATTAATCTGAAGTAAAATGTGATGTTTTAGGCCAGAGTAAGCTTCTACTGATGGAGATCAATAAATTCCTAATACAGGTGGTAGGAAAAGGTTACTCTCTGAAAAAAAAACATCTGGTAATAGTAATATGGAAATATTGTGAAATTTTGTGCTCATTGTCGTGTGGCAGAATGCGTAATATAATTTTAAACTAAATGAAGGAGCCTCTGCTGTCGGCCTTCAGTTTGCAGCTTATTTCCGATGATGATGATGATGCCGAATGTTATACAGTTCATGTTTCCAGTGTGTGTATAATAGTGCATGTGGATAGAGGATGTATCTTCCCTTAACTATCTATACATACATACAACCATAGATGCTGATTAAAAGCATTTTCTACCTGGTTAACAATAAAGAAATAAGTGAGCAAGTAGGTGAAGATCTGTGTGTCATTGTACAGACATTTATTCCTTCACGTTTTCCACATTTATTCAGTTACCAGTCAGATCATCATCAAGAGAAAAATACATAAATAAATGAAATAATTAAAATGCTCTATTTAAAAACCATTATTAATTTTATTAATTCATTGGGCGTTTATTGATAGTTCAAACCATATTTTGGTGTCTTTTTTCACGATAGGCAAAATGTATTGCATGCAAGGTTCATAAATCAAGGGATAAAGTTACAAGATGCTGTCCACTATGCGGGTGAACCATGCCAACTCAAAAGTAAATAATGTCATACCTTTAAATTTAATGTGTCTTTAAAGGCTTTATATATTAATTACTCTTTAATTTTCATCATTAAATAATGTTTTAATAATTAAACATGTGTAAATACTGATATTCATCATTATTTTTATTTATTTAAGTGTTTCAACGTCAAAACTTAAACCTTAAATAGATGCAGCCTGGTCAATTTCATTAATTTTTATATTGTCATAGCATGAATATATATATATATAAAATAAATAAATAAATAATTCACAGTAGTTTCTTTGCATGCTAAAACTGTTATGACTTTCATGTGTGCTTATATGTGTGTATGTATATATATATATATATATATATATATATATATATATATATATATATATATATATATATATATATATATATATATATATATATATATATATATATATATATATATATATATGTGCGTGTGTGTGTGTGTGTATGTATGTATGTATGCCTTATAGTCATTATTTGTGTTTGAAAGAGAATATTAAAATTCAAAATACTGTATTCACTTTACAAAAAATCTCATTATTATATTAAGTTATAATTTCAGATGAAATAATAAATTTTACAAAACAAAAATGATGAGCACTCTGCTTCAAATTGTTCAAGAGACTTAAATTTCAGTTTTCTTTTCCAAAAACTAAAACTTATTTATTAAGAAATTAAAAATAGTTTTTCGAATTTCCTTGGTGTTTAACCCGTATATTAAAGGATTTAAAATCGGGGGGAATATAACAATTGAAACACCAAAGGACCTTCGTAAATGTGGAGATACTGATTCTAACCTGTGAGAAATAAGCAGTAAGAATGCATTAACTTCAAAACTCAAAAAAACTGCGAGATGCATCCCACAGGTTTGCATTGCTTTACTAATAGATTGTTTAGTAGAAAGACATGTAATTAGGATTTTTATGTATGTGAATGATACCGTTAGTACAGAAGATCCTTGTACAAAAGCAATTTGAGACAAGCCATAATGACTAATCACGTCCATATCCTCACAGCTTAGTTTCATTAAAGACGGATTATTGCAGTAGGTGTCCACTATATTTGTCCTGCAGATTTGTTTGCTTCCTGTGAGTGTAAATAAAGACACAACTATAAAAAAATTTACACACCACACTAAAATAATAAGTTTCACCACAGTTCCTTGCGCCATCAGACTGTGGTATCTCAATGGTTTGCAAATGGCAATGTATCTGTCATAAGACATAACAGTGAGAAATAAAAGTGATCCAGTCCCATACAGGTGAATTAGAAATCCTTGCAGGACACAGGCAGGGTAGGATATTTCTCTCGTCTCAGACAATATACTACAAATCAACTGAGGGTAAAAAGCTGTTGCTCCTATAAGGTCACATGTGGATAAATTAAACAGAAGTATGTACATTGGCTTATGAAGATCAATTTTTACAACAATAGTCACAATTAGCACAGAGTGGAAGAACAATATTAAACAGTATGTGATGATGCCACATATGAATATAAAAAATGCACTGGATGGTGGGATGTCCAACGATTCCATGGTCAGAATTTTCATGAAACGCGTTGAATTTGTATCATTAGTAGATCTGTCTTCTCCCATGGTGCCTCCAAGTCTGAGAAAAATAATATAAACATTATATACAACAAAAATATTTCAATAAAGAATTAATATTGCAAGCATAGTATTCTGTTTTTATCTCAACTATCCATTCTTACCTCGAACAGCGTGATGAGAGAACTTTGACAAAGTGCGTATGAAGGAACACATCAGTGAAAACGTTGTTTATCAACACTGTTCAGGTGTCCACCCTGAGACTTTAAATATCTGGATCCCTGTTATCCTTATCCCACAGGTCAAATCCAGTTGTTACAAATACAAATTCCAGTTGTTTACTCAGTGCAGTACAGTGGATTGATAATAAATCCCCTGTGCTTCAGAGCCACCCAGTAGTAGAACAAAAATGATGGTGCTTAACAGCATTTACTCGAATCGCTACCTTATCGTGGTGGATGATTTGGGTGTCCTCATGATCCTAGCAGGTATTTTGTCGAGGGCATTATGCCCCAGGTTATTTGACCAAACACATTATGACCAAACAGGTCAATGGTGAAGGTCCAGACAAAGCATGGTTCAAAAGACCTCTATATAGCTAAAGATAAAAAGGGAATGGTCTCCATTACCCAGATGCTTCTGCCCATGGAGCCCGGTCAAGCCCAGCTCAAAAAGGAGACCTCCCATGGAACCACCACCTGTGGGAAGGGTTATAGAGGTCAGGTGCTTTGTGAGTTGTGTGGCAGCCAAAGGCATGGCTTTTTTCATACCGATTCTTAGCTACTGACTCTGACTCAAGAGCCTGAGCTGGTGGGTGAAGTTGAAAAGTACCGACAAGATATAATCAGGCTCACCTTGACACAGAGCTTGTGCTCTTGAGCCACCTATCTCAAGAAAGGTTGGCCTCTCCAATCTAAACCCATATTCGCATTCCATAGTGGGACTTCTGTGATTGTCAAGGTTTGTCCATCACAAACACCATGTTTGAACATAAGGGTGTCCATAAGAGCACTTGGCACCGGGATATCCAAGGCCATAGTTTGATAATCAAATTTGTAAGTAATGTCACTGAAATTGTGGCAGTATGTTCTAGACACTCCGGTGAAGAGAGGAGCTGAGCTGTCAGCCATTCACCACCAGGTGGTAAGATGGCTCAGATGGCAAGGGAGGCCGCCTTTCAGACCTTGCAGGCCCAAGTGTGTAGCTAGAGTCTTCTGCTAACATTTGGTACAGACTCCTGTCAGAGGGGCCTTATACTTCCACCTCCAGCAGAGCTAGAACCACATCTCAAAGGATGCAGGGGACATGGAATCATGGGCCAAGTTTCATGCCTCCATTATTGAGGTGGCAGCCCATAGCTGTGGCCAGAATGTCATTGGTGCCTGCCGTGACAGTAACCCCTGAACCTGGTGGTGGATACCTGCAGTGAAGGGGGCCGTCCAGCTGAAAAAGAGACCTATCAGATCTTATTGGGATGTGGGACTCCTCAGACAGCAGACCAGTACAGGCAGGACAAACATGCTGTAGCCAGAGCTATCTCAGGTGTGAGAGGAGTTTGGCAAGGGCCTGGAAAGTGATCAAAAAGGTTCTGGACCACCATTTGACACCTCAGGAGTGGGAAACAGTTCTCCCTAAATACTGTTTATAGTGGAAGTGGGGAGTTGCTCACCTGAACAGTTGTTAAGAGGTGTAAGGAATACATCAAGGACCTCCTCAATCCCACCAACATGCCCTCTGGATGAGGTGTGGATCCACCCATCACTAGGGCACTCCTTGATGGTCAGCTCTGGGGCTGGTCGGGCTTCGAGGGTGCAGTATGACCTGGTCATCAGGACTGTATTTCAAGTTTGACAAACCAGGGTGGTGGTTCTCCTTTTTAAAAGGGGTGGCAGGAGAATGTCTTACAATTATCATAGTGTCACACTCTTCAACCTGCCAGCCTGTGCAGGAGATCTGGAGAGGAGGACCCAACTGATGGTTGAACCTCGGATTAGGGCGGAACAATATAGTTTTTGTCCTGGCCACGTCACTCTCAACTAGCTCTATACACTTTTTAGGATCCTGGAGAAGGCATGAGAATTTGTACAATCTGTACACATGAGTTTTGAGTATTTAAAGAAGGCTTTCAACCGTGTGCATCTAGCAATCTTGTGGGGTGTGCTCTGAGAGTACGATGTACCAAACCCATTTCTATGGGCCATTCGGTCGCTGTATCACCGGAGCCAGAGCTTGGTCCGCATTGGTAACAGCAGGTCAAATTTGTTTCCTGTGAGGGTTGGGGTCCTCCAAGGCTGTCCTTGGGCCCCATTTCTGTTCATAATTTTTAATAAACAGAATTTCAAGGCAAGCTGCTGTGTTGAGGGATTCTGGTTTGGTGCCCATATAACCTTGTCTCTGTTTTTGGCGAATGATGTCTTCCTTTTTGCTTCATCAATCTATGACCTCCAGCATTCATTGGAGCAATTTAAACCTAAGTTTGCAGTCTGTGGGATGAGAACCAGCACCTCCAAGTCCAAGGCAATGGTTCTCAGCCAGAAAGGGGTGACATGCACCCTCCAGGCTGGGAATTAGGTCCTGCCTCAAGTAGAGTAGTTGAAGTATCTTGGGGTCTTATTCTTGAGTGCGGGAAGGATGGAGTGGGAGACTGACAGGCGGATCGCTGCAGCCTCTGCTGTAAAGCGGAGCTTGGGCCAGTCTGGCGTGGTGAAGAGGGAGCTGAGCCAGATGGCAAAGCTTGCAATTTACCAGTTGATCTATGGTCCAACCTTCACCTATGGTCATGAGCTTTGGGTAGTGACCAAAAGAACAAGATTGTGGAAAGAAGCAGCTGAAATGAGCTTCCTTTGCAGGGTGGCAGGGCTCTCCCTCAAAGATAGGGTGAGAAGCTCAGCCATCTACAAGCGGCTCGGAGAAGACCCGCTGCTCCTCTGCATTGAAAGAAGCCAGTCGAGGTGACTCGGGCATCTGGATAGAATGCCTCTCAAACGCCTCCCTGGTGTGGTGGTTCGACATGTCTCACCGGGAAAAGACCCCAGGGTCAACCTAGAAAATGCTTGATAGATTATGTCTCTCTGCTGGTCTGGGAATGCTTTAGAGCTGGAGGAAGTGGCTGGGGAGAGAAATGTCTGGAATTTATTGCTTAGGCTGCTCCCCCCAGTGCAACCCAATCTTGGATTAAGCTAAAGATGATGATGATTATGATGATGATCTCATCAGAAAGTTTGTTTTATGGACATCATTTGAAAGTAGATCAGGGAGGATAACCCAAAAATCCTAGGACTAATTTGCAAATATAGGTTTATATCTTGTATTATACTAATTATTGTATACATTTCATTTCTTCTTTAATCAGCACAACAGTTTTCATCTGTGCTGATATTATTGCAAATTGGTTTTCTAATTATGAATAAGTATTTTATAATGACAAACTTGGATTAGCTCACACAATACAATATTTGATAATAAATTCAACAACAGTCGAAAGCCTTCTTTAAATCCACAAAACACATGTGGACAGATTGGGCAAGATCTTGTAGGGTTGGTCAAGAGTGCCACAGAAAGGATGAAACCCATATTGCTCAAACTGAATCCAAGGTTCAACCATCAGTCGGTACCTCCTCTCCATTAACCCTGCATACACTTTCTCTGGTAGGCTGCGGAGTGTGATTCCACGATAATTGGAACAGACCCTTTGTGTCCCCCTTTTTCAACAAAGGGATGACCAACCTGGTTTTCCAATCTAGAGGTACGGCCCCCAATGACTACGAGATGTTGCAGAGACGTGTCAATCAAGGCAGTCCAACAACATCCAGAGCTCTGAGATATTCAAGGTGGATCTCATCCACCCCTGGAGTCCAACCATCAAAAGAGACTTTTGACTACATCAGCAACCTCAGCCCCAGTGATGGGTAGACCCATACACACAGCATCTTCCTCTTCTATGGAGGGTGTGTTGGTGGGATTGAGGAGGTCCTCAATGTATTCCTTCCACTTTGCAATAACATCCTCAGTCGAGGTGAGCAGCTCCCCACTTCAACTGTAACATGTATTTGTGTAGAACTGCTTCTCCTCCTGAGGTGTCTGACGGCGGTCCAGAACTTTTTCGAGGCCAACTGATAGTCGCTTTCTAGACCCCCATCAAATTCCTCCCACACCCAAGACAACTCGGCTCCTCTCTTCACCCAAGTTTCCATAAGCTGCATCCTCAAGTCCAGTGACATGATGACAAAGTCGATTATCAAACTGTGGCCTGGGGTGTCCTGGTACCAAGTGCACTTATGAACATCCTTATGTTCGAACATGGTGTTCATGATGGACAAGACATGACAAGCACAGAAGTCCAACAACAAGACACCATTTGGTTTCAGACTGGAGAGGCTAGCCCCTCTCAAGATGGGTGGTTCCAGAGCACAAGCTTTGAGGTGAGTCAAATATCTAGTCGGAATCAGTCAACCTCATGACCAGTTCACTCGCTTTTCCTGTCAGAGACGTGACATTCCATGTCCCAAGAGTCAGTTAGTAGCTGAGGATCGGTCAAACAAAACCCATGCCTTTGGCTGCCACACAACTCACAATGCATTCAACCCCTATAGCCCCACCCACAGGTGGTGGGTCCATGGAAGGGTGAACCCATGTCTCCTTTTTCTGGCTGGGCCCAGCCAGGCTCACTGTTCAGAAGCCCGACCATCAGGCACTCGCATTCGAGCCCCACCCCCAGGTCTGGCTCCCGAGGGGGGCCCAGTGACCCATGTCCGGGCAAGGGAAACTGTGTTCTCATATGTTTGTCCATAGAGGTCTTTTGAACCATGCTTTGTCTGAACCTTTACCTAGGGCGTGTTTGCCTTGGCTGTCCCTACTAGAGGCATCATGCACCTGAAAGCATTGCTCCTAGGATCATTAGGACACACAAACCCCTCCACCACAATACGGTAGTGAATCAAGGAGAAGACACTTTAATAGAAAATAGTAAAAACAATCAAAAATACTTATTTAATATTGTTGCAGAATTAATTAGGAATAAGACCATAAATGAATCGACCATAAAGAATCAACTTATAGCAGTGATGACTTTATGAACCTTTTAATGTAAACATTGAAATGTTCATGAATGTGTGAATGAGAAGGACCCAAGAGGTTACAGGGAGCACAGATAAAGAAGTTAAAGAAGGAATTTTAAGTACTTAGGCTTAACAATCCAGAGCAATGGAGAGTGTGGAAAAGAGGTGAAGAAGCGTGTGCAGGCAGGTTGGAATGGTTGGAGAAAAGTGTCCGGTGTGATGTGTGATAGGAGGGTATCAGCAAGAATGAAAGGAAAAGTGTACAAGATGGTGATGAGGCCAGTGATGCTGTTTGGTTTAGAAACCGTGGCACTGAGGAAAAGACAGGAGGCAGAGCTGGAGGTCGCAGAGCTGAAAATGTTGCGATTCTCTTTGGGAGTAACGAGGATGGATAGGATCAGGAATGAGTCCATCAGAGAGACAGCACATGTTTGATGTTTTGGAGACAAAGTCAGAGAGGCTAGATTGAGATGGTGTGGACATGTACAGAGGAGGTATAGTGAGTATATCGGTAGGGTGATGCTGAGGTTGGAACTACCAGGCAGAAGGCCTAGAGGAAGACCAAAGAAGAGATTTATGGATGTGGTGAAGGAGGACATGAAGGTAATTGGTGTAAGAGTAGAAGATGCAGAGGATAGGGTGAGATGGAGACAGATGATTTGCTGTGGCGACCCCTGAAGGGAACAGCAGAAAGGAAAAGAAGAAGAATGTTAACATTGAAAATATCGGGCAAAAAAAAATAGATTCCCTAAACTTCGACAGTTATGTTAATAACTAAAACAGTAAATAATAATATAATGCCATCAGATCCACAACTTGAATGTTACAGCCCCATTCAAAAGACAGAATTAATCTCATTAATTTCCACATGAATCATCAGCCCGAGTGCTTGATCCAGTTCCGCCATGTTTCTTTAAACAAATATCAGAAGTGATCAACCCTTTATTAAATGTCATAAATTCTTCCTTTACTCATGGTTATGTACCGAAATTCTTTAAACTAGCAATTATCAAACCTCTGATTAAAAAATCTGATCTCAACCCATATCAACTTTCCAACTATAGACCAAAATCAAACTTCCCTTTTATCTCTAAGATCTTAGAAAATGCTGTAGCGCAGCAGTTATGTTCATATCTTTGTCAGAATAACATTCACAAATTGTATCAGTCAGAATTTAGGCTTCACACAGAGACGGCACTCATTAAGGTTATTAATGGCCTACTAATGGCCTCCAATCACGGCTGTTCCTTCCTGCTTGTGTTACTTGACCTTAGTGCTGCCTTTGACACTATCGATCACACAATTCTCATTGACAGATTAGAAAATGTTGGAGTTAAGGGAACCGCCCTCCTGGTTTAAATCTTATTCAACTTGACTGTTATCAGTATGTAGATGTGAATGTTCATTTCTCTGTGCATTCTAATGTTAAGTCTGGTGTTCCACAAGGTTCTGTCTTCGCCCCATTGCTTTTCTGTTTATACATGCAATTTTATTTGTGATCATGGTATTAGCTTTCATTGTGTAGGGGTTGTAGAAAATTGAATAAAACTCTTTTATACTTTGTAAATTCCGAGTTGTACTGTGTAAAGCTGCTTTGTGACAATGTCAAAAAAGTGCAATCCAAATAAACCTGGATTGAATTGGACATCACTCTAAAATTATGTCGACACAAAGTCAGGCTCGCCATAGTATACTATTCTCTTATTCCATTATATTTTTTTTCTGAAATGATCATTAAACGAGCATTAAATTTTAATCAGAAAAATCTTTGGAATTCTACAACGACTTTCCATGTAGCAGTGCACAATAGACTTATGTATGTTTGGATAAAATGCATGACTGTGTCGCTGTATAATGACAATGGGGAGGTAGATTAATGAATAGTTGACTCTTTATTTATTAAATATCTCAATCATTCACACAAAAAAAGTAATATGCAGCAAATTGTACCACTTTCATCAGAGTTTTAACATATAAAAAGGAAGATTTGTGTCATTCAGACGATTATGTTTCATAATGATGCATATTGTATTTATGAATCCTTTTTTGTCGTAGGAGGACAATGTAGATTTAACTGTGATACAAATAAATTGATGATTGTATGTTGTGTAAATTGTGTTCAAAACATATTTACCCGTAAGTTATTATTTTTCCTTCTATCCCAAATTATTTTGCACAATTAAATCAGCACACCAGTTTACAAGACAGGAAATTGCCATAATGCCGATTTTAGGTATAAAAAAAGACCTAAAGTGAAAAATGCTTTGTATGAGACTTACTAGCAGATATGTTGAAGATTATTATTACAGTTGGGGTAAATGTGACTCGGAGAACAAACAAAAAAAACATTCCTTATAATAATATTTTAACATATCCTAGGAATTCAGTAATTTTTTTAAAGTTATATAAAGTAATACAAATGTGGAAAAATATATAGACAGCTCCCACCATACTTGTTGTAATTCGCCATTTAAGTAAATACTTAAATGTATTAGTGATAAGTAAGTAAGTGAGTGATAAGTAAGTGATAAATCGCCAAAAGTTAGAATATCGACAGTCATACATTATTGCATTATTTTTCATCGGACTAAATAATTTTTAAACTTTAATTCGGTGAAAAAGCTGAGGGATGCTAAAAATGTTTGGAAAGCCATAGTTTTTTCGAATTTCCTTAGTTTTTAACCCGTATATTAAAGGATTTAAAATCGGCGGGAATATAACAATTGAAACACCAAACGACCTTCGTAAGTGTGGCGATACTGATTCTAACCTGTGAGAAATAAGCAGTAACAATGAGTTAACTTCAAAACTCAAAAAAACAGTGAGATGCATCCCACAGGTTTGCATCGCTCTACTAATAGATTGCGTCTGTTTTGAAGAAAGACATGTAATTAAGATTTTAATGTACGTTAATGTTACCACCAGTATAGAAGCCCCTTGTACAAGAGCAATACGAAACAAATTAGAATGACTAATCACGTTCATATCCTCACAGCTTAATTTCATTAAAGACGGATTATTGCAGTAGGTGTCCACTATATTTGTTCTGCAGATTTGTTTGGTTACTGTGAGTATAAATAGTGAACCAACCAGAAAAAAATTTACACACCACACTAAAATAATAAGTTTCACCAAGGTTCCGTGCGTCATCAGACTGTGGTATCTCAGCGGTTTGCAAATGGCAATGTATCTGTCATAAGACATAACAGTGAGAAATAAAAGCGATCCAGTCCCATACAGGTGAATTAGGAATCCTTGCAGGACACAGGCAGGGTAGGATATTTCTCTCGTCTCAGACAATATACTACAAATCAACTGAGGGTAAAAAGCTGTGGCTCCTATCAGGTCACATGTGGATAAATTAAACAGAAGTATGTACATTGGCTTATGAAGATCCCTTTTAACAAGGATAGTCACAATTAGCACAGAGTGGAAGAACAATATTAAACAGTATGTGATGATGCCACATATGAATATGAAAAATGCACTGGATGGTGGGATGTCCAACGATTCCATGGTCAGAATTTTCATGAAATGTGTTGAGTTTGTATTATTAGTAGATCTGTCTTCTCCCATGGTGCCTTCAAGTCTGAGAAAAATAATATAAACATTATATACAACGAAAATATTTCAAGAAAGAACTAATACTACAAGCATAGTATTCTCTTTTTATCTCAACTATCCATTCTTACCTCGAACAGAGTGATGAGAGAACTTTGACAAAGTGTGTATGAAGGAACACATCAGTGGAAATGTTGTTTATCAACACTGTTCAGGTGTCCACCCTGAGACTTTAAATATCTGGATCTCTGTTATCCTTATCCCACAGGTCAAATCCAGTTATTACAAATACAAATCCCAGTTGTTTACTCAGTGTGGTAGCGTGAATTAAAAAAAAAAAAAAAATCCTTTGTGCTTCGGAGCTTACAGTGACCAGAAAGATCAAAGTAAAAATGATGGAGTTTATCCGAAAATCTGTCTCATGGATATTATGGACCTCATTGCTTAGGCTACTGTCCCTGCAATGCGACGATAGGTTAAGCGGATGATAATGATGACAGTGATGAGCTTATCAGAAAGTCTGTGTTATGGAAGTCATTTAAAAATACATCCTGGAACATAACCCAAAAACCTCAGGCCTAGTTTGCAAACGTTTTTTCGATACTGTATTATACTAATTATTACATATCACTGTGCTCAGCGTAAGGCTTCTAGAGGATTTTTTTTGTGAGAATCAAAATATTCAGCGGGAAGCAATTTATTTGCATGATTCATGGTTCCTAGGATAGGGACCCAATGTAAACTCTTGTGCTATTGTCCCATCAGCAGGCAGCATTCCGCCATAAGTATTCAGAAAAACAACATGGCGTCAGCAGTGTGCGTATTTTTCCCTCACAGAGCGTTTATGAAATCCCAGAGAATGCAATTTTCTCTCAACAGTCCTCTTAGAGAAAGTTCTGTCTCTGTTGTTGTTGAAAATGTTGGTTATCGCTGATAATGATTGATGACGATGCAAGTCGTCTGCTGTCTCGAGCCTTGCACAAACGAGGCCGTCCACTTTTTGGCTAGTTTTCGGAATTTCCCCGCTCAAAATATCTATCTAAGAAACGATAAACGGTGCTAGAAGGTAATCCGACGATTCTCGCTGTTTCAGACCGTTTAACTCCACCTTCAAATAGTTTGATGATCCCTTCTTTGTCGCACTGTGATAATTCTTTCGATCTCCGACCCATGTTGTTTACAGTCTAAATTTAGCAGAAGCAGACGACCGATGACGTCACGCATTTCGCCACATGATCGTCATGTGATCAGTTGGACGCTATCAAATTTTCAAGTCGATCTATCGCGTATCAAATGTACTGCGCACAAAATCATAGCAGTTTGATTGAACTGCATTTTTCCGTTAAACGTTTCTTTCTGAATACTTATGGCGGAATGCTGTACCTGAGAAGTTGAGGATATACAGCACCTTCACTCAAAATTTTGTGTTTCTATGGCTCTGTACAATTTTCATAAATTCAGAAGAAATCGAAATCCTTGAATTTCGTCGCCTCTCACATCAATATCTTGAATTTGACCTCTTGCAGCCTGATCTCTGTTGTGCTGGGACTGTCTGACATTTAGATTTCCACCTCTCTTCACCTCTGCTTGTTATCCGGACATGAGTTTGGATTGTGATTTTGGACCCAATGGCCTGGCTTGTGCTAATAAACATTATTTAACTGTATATGTGTTCATCGTGGATTTCAGAGGAACGTTTTCTCCGGTTGTTTTGACTCTCTGATCAAACTCAGAAATGTCTATTAGTCACATGTTCAACTATTCAACTATAACGTAGGCTTCTATAATAACAACCTTGAATTCGCTAACACAATGCCATTGGGAGAGAAGTATGATCGCTGCTGAAAATGTGGCCTTTATACATGTGTAGATATGGAGAACACTTCTGTCTGTACACCTAAGTCGACTTTATTTGAAAATCTTGCCATTTCCTTCAGATGGCGCACAGTGCAATTTAACAGAAGCTGCAAAACCTTCCTGCAATACTTTACCTCAAAGTCATGTCCATGAGGTGGGCGATAAACTGTCCAAGTAAAGGCTTGTGTCATGATCGCTGCTGGACACGCAACCATTGGTCAGTAAGACATTGTATTGAAGACCACTGCAAAGACAGTGGATCTGTCACTGTTTATTCAACGGATTTTTTTCTGTGTCAAGAGATGAACAATAAGCCTGATGAAAACATGTCCTCTGTCTGATCTCGGTACCACAGTACTGTGTGCACTGCTCACACGAACCTATAATGTCAGTCATTGACTTCATACTGTTCAGCATTACAACTGGACCGGTGACCTGTCCAGGGTGTCTCCTGGCTCTTGTATGAATAAAAGCCTGGGTTGACTCCAGCTCCCCTGTGACCCTCAGAGGAGAAGCATTATTGAAAATGCATCGATGAATAAATGAGGAGCTGTCTGATCATTTATCATAGATCGCATTTATTGACACACAAAGGAATACGCAGCAAATTGTCCCAACTTTAATCAGAGTTTTAACATATAAAAGGGAAACATTTATATGATACAGGAAATTGTATTTCACTCAAGTACATTGAAATTTATGTTAATTGTTAAATACCATGCTTGTTAGAAAAATGAATAAAATAAAACTCTTGTATGCTATGGAAGTTGTTTGCTCAACATATCTCCATTCAATTTATTATTCTTTCTTCTAGCCCATGTCATTCAATCAACTGAGCTGCATCTTCAGGCGGTTTATTGGTCAGTCTCTACAAAGAGCACACAGATTGACCAATCAAATGCCTGCAGACTCAAATCAGTTGATTAAAATGGCCAAGTCAGGTGTGCAGCTGCTTGGTTGAAGCAAAAACCCGCAGCCACACAGCCCTTCATGGAGTGAGTTTGACACCCCTGTTCCAGCCTCAAGTTAATTTTCACATACATTAATTTTGTCTTTGTAAATCAAATCACAGCATCAGGCCATAACAAAGAAAATGATCATAATGCATTGCAAAAGCTTCAGACTATCCCTATGATGATGAAGTATAAATACAATAATATGAAGTGAAAAGTGAAGAATGCTTTCTACCAGACGGGGCCTTGAAAAGCAGATACTGTATATAAAAGATTCAGTATTCACACAGATGTGGAAAATGTGACTCCATAAATATATTATTTAAAATATTTTGTCCAAATCCCATCAAACACGTGCAAGTGCAGGATTGTACCTTATGTAAACAAAGTCATCGAATAGAGGTAGAAATGTTTAGATACACAAATATCCTGCCGTACTGTACTTACTTCTGTTGGGGCAGTGGTGGTCTAGTGGTATAGGGCGCTGGATCGCTGATCCAAAGGTTGGGGGTTCGAGTCCCACTCTCCACAAGATTGTCACTGTCCCCCCCCAGTGCAGCTAACTGGGTTATCAAAGGCGGGCCATGTCTCTCACTGTCTATGGTGAGAGGTTCATGTAAAAGAACCATTGCTGACTGTCGTAAAGAGGAGCTGCAAAGCCGTCAGCGTGTTTCTGTCCCTTGCTAAAAAGGGTTGTGACAGGAAGGGCATCCGACGTAAAAACCTCTGCCAAATCAAACGTGCGAATCAGATGATTCACTGTGGCGACTCCCGAGTAAAAGGGAAAAAGCCGAAAGGAAGACAGACTGTACTTACTTCTGTTGTTTGCTTTGTTAATTTAAAAGTGAATTAAAATTTTCATATGGCTAGAATCTCTACAGCCTGCATTAATGCACCACTTTTCACTGCACAAGCCTATATCGAGACATTTTAATTTAGTGTGCTGAAAAAAAAAAAAATTCCAATTTAACCTGTTTTTTCAGTCTACATAAAATGTCTGTATAGTCTGAATAAAATGTATTTGTTTAGATAAAAGCAATCTTCCTTTTTAAAATCTTTAGAATCGGTTTTCGAATTTCCTTGGTGTTTAACCCGTATATTAAAGGATTTAAAATCGGGGGGAATATAACAATTGAAACACCAAAGGATCTTCGTAAGTGTGGAGATACCGATTCTAACCTGTGAGAAATAAGCAGTAAGAAAGTGTTGACCTCAAAACTCAAAAAAACAGCGAGATGCATCCCGCAGGTTTGCATTGCTTTACTAATAGATTGCGTCTGATTTGAAGAAAGACAAGTTTTTAAGATTTTTATGTAGGTTAATGATACCACCAGTATAGAAGATCCTTGCACAAGAGCAATACGAAACAAGCCATAGTAATTAATCCCGTTCATATCCTCACAGCTTAATTTCATTAAAGACGGATTATTGCAGTAGGTGTCCACTATATTTGTTCTGCAGATTTCTTTACTTATTGTGAGTGTAAATGAAATCCCAACCATTAGAAAATCTATAGACCACACCATAAAAATAAGCTTCACCAATTTTCCTTGAGTCATCACGTTATGGTATCTCAAAGGCTTGCAAATGGCAATATACCGGTCATAAGACATAACAGTGAGAAAAAAGACAGATCCTCCACCATAGATGTGAATTAGGAATGCTTGTAACGCACAGGCAGGGTAGGATATTTCTCTCGTCTCAGACAATATACTACAAATCAGCTGAGGGTAAAAAGCTGTGGCTCCTATAAGGTCACATATGGATAAATTAAACAGAAGTATGTACATTGGCTTATGAAGATCCTTTTTAACAACAATAGTCACAATTAGCACAGAGTGGAAGAACAATATTAAACAGTATGTGATGATGCCACATATGAATATGAAAAAGGCAGTGGATTGTGTTATGTCCAACGATTCCATGGTCAGAATTTCCAGAAAACGTGGTAAAATGGTATTATTAGTGGTTGTGTCTTCGTCCATGATACTTAAAATACTGAGAAAATATGCCAATATATACGACAAAAATGTTACCATAAAGAATAAATCTTGCAGCAATGTTATATACTGTATATATATTTATATATATATAGTGTTAATCAAAATACATGACAAATAATTTCAGCATTTTTTTCTGGCACTGTTTCTTACCTAAAAGTGTATGATAGGACTTTGACTAAGTATGTTGACAGTAACAGTTTAAAAGCGTTGCAGAACACACAAAATGAACAACTCAAAGAAAACGGTATTTATTAACACCACTCAGGGATCCACCCAGAGACCGGTCATATTTTGATCCCTGTTCAATTCATCCCATGGGTTAAATTCTTAAATCCCACTTGTTGACTCATTGTGGATCAGTTGGTTTTTGAGTCATCTGAGCTCTGATCTTTGCAGTGTACAATGGCTTAAGGTAAAAAAGAAAAAGAAAACCCCAGCATGTCTCTGTATACATATAGACATATGTGCATGCATATACTTTCATATCTATTCACATATTCACACTTAAGCTCACGAACTTTTCACCTCAAGAACATTAAATTCGCGAAAATATAGTCTCGGCTGACGAACTACTTTTCGGCGGACGAACCAAACCACGCGGTCGAACAGCGCCACGGTGGCGGCCACGAGAGGCTGACGGGCTCACAGGGCGCCCCAGTTCGTCACCCCGTTTCTTTGAGTGCGGAAGTGGTTTGTGTTTGATAGACATTTTGGAGCATATTGAGTGTACTTTTGCTATTATGGGACCGAAAAGACGCCACCACAGGCGGAGATCATTGAAAAACACGAACGAGGTGTGCGTTTGTGTGACTCAGCGTCCCAGTACCAGTACGCTAAGTCTACCATTGCTCCCATCCTTAAGAACAAGGAAGCTATTAAGGGTGCGTGTGTGGCTAAGGGTGTTTCCAAACAGTAGGCGTTTCCAAACACACCTTCCAAACAGTAAGTCCCTCCCTCCCTCCTCCTCCCACTCCATTCCATCAAGCCATCAACTACCATCACAAAGGTAAATAAAACCACTTTATTATACAGTACAGTTTATTTCTTTAATTACAATACAATAGCACATTTATTATACATAAAATAAGGTATATTTTTGTGTAGTTTTAAGGCTTATTTAGTAGAAAATTATGTTTTATGGGGACCTGGGAACGGATTATTCTCATTTTAATGGTTTCTTATGAGAAATAAATGTTCGGAAGACGAACTTTTCGCCTCACACACACTTTCTGGGAACCAATTATGTTCGTGAGCTGAGCTATCACTGTATATTCAAATACCATCTGTAATATTCACATGTGCAGAGAAGGGTGCATGACAGACACAGGGCAAGAGGTGGCAGTTTTAATTATAAGGTGCATGGTTTTTATATAGATTTTGATATCAGATATTAATTAGACTCCAATAATTGTTACCTTACCTTGGTGGAGGGGCTTGAACGCATGTGCAACGGAGCTATTGGAGGTGATACTTGATAATACTATACTTGTGTGGACTTTTCCAAGGAATACTGTCTTGGTACTCCACATTAAAAGTAATACTAGATAGACCTGGGAGAGAAACTAGTTAGCAAGTCCTGGGGGGTTTGGCCTATATATGGTCTCAACCTAAACAAGCTCAATAGTACCATTCTTCTCGGGGTGCACCATCTTCCAAAGGCGTCATTTGGGTACAGTGCTACGCAAATCAGGCAGTGGCAAAGGACTGAGGACCTTGTGGTTCTATTTCCTTCTGACAAACCGAACAGGGACTATTCTCCAATCTCTGGTTGGAATAGGAGGCTGGGCTTGTGAAGGAGGATGCGAGGTACTGGCTAGACATGACCCAGCCAATATACATGTCAAAACACAGCCAAGCCTTCAGAATGCATCTTCAGGAAAGGCATTTGGACATTATTTTGCTCTGGAATTGCCCAGGATGCCAGCAGTTTTGACATTGGATACAAGACTGGGTTTCCTGAGTGTGCGTTTAAAGGAAAGGGCTTGTCCGTGAAGTATCCTTTCACCTCCTGACAACATGAGCAGCTCCCCACCTCCTCTGTAAACAGTATTTTTGGAGAACTACTTCCCTCCTCCTGTGATGTCAGATGGTGATCCAGATTGTTTTTGAGGTCAACTAATAGTCACTTTCCAGACCCTCACTGAACTTCTCACACACCCGAGATTTTGCATCAGTGACAGCTCGGGCTGCAGCACATTTGGCTTGCTGGTGCTTGTCTGCTGCCTTGAGAGTCCTCCAGGGGCCAAGATGACCTGATAGGCCTCCTTTTTCAGCTGGATGATCCCATGTTAATGTTTTTAATTCTCTCTCTCTCTCTCTCTCATATATATATATATATATATATATATATATATATATATATATATATATATATATATATATATACACACACATATATACATCATCTCTCTATATAATCTCTCTATATAAAATAGATTTTTTTGGAATTTAATATATAGGTTTTGGGATACCAATCTCAAAGGTTCATCACAATTTAATTTCTTTCTTTCTGTCTGTGTGTGTGTGTGTGTGTGTGTGTGTGTGTGTGTGTGTGTGTGTGTGTGTGTGTGTGTGTGTGTGTAACCCCACCAACCCCCTTTTCCTCGTCCTTTTCAGTTGCTCAGAGCTGAAGGTAGAGGTTCTATGTCCTAGATAGTGGGGCTTCCCCAGGTTTTAATTTTTCTTCACTTGAGTGCCTACCACATGTGACTGGGTTGACCCTTATTTTGAGTTTGTATAAGGATTATCTTCCTCACTTAGTGACCATCATCCCACTGATAAGCCTCAGCACTGACTAGGAATTCCTTATTTCTTCTCATCCTGGATGAGTGATAAATGTTGTGATTTTAGATATAAGTTTGCAAAAACGTATTTTTTCCTCGTCACTGGAAACGCCTCTCCTGCCCATGTGAAATGAACCTCAGTTCCCAGAGGTTGAAGAAACCTACTGTTGTATTTCCATGGGTAAAATTCCCAGGGAGAGCATTATTGTTGTCTCATCTACCTGTTTACCTTTTAAAATTGGTCTGCATGTGTACACAACCTTGGCTGGTCCACCACATAAAGCAGGACTCGTCCCTCGTACTAAGCAAAGCTGTATCCATACAGTCTGAAAGGACAATGTTCCATAACCCCATTCTCGAGGCGTCTGTAAATGATTACTCTCAATTGTAAAGCTGAATATGAATGGTTGCTTGTCTCTGTCTTCACCCTGACCTGTATAGGATGTGCCCTACCTCTTGGCCACGGTCAGCTGGAATAGGCTTCAGCTTTCCTGTGACCCTGATGAAAAAGCAGTACATATAATGCAGAAGGATAATATTTAAAGGCTTGTGAAATAAGAAGGGATATAATAGTACAGTATATTATCGAAGTTGTGTGGCTGACACATCGCCAATCAAGTGAATATTTGTTTTTTCTTCTCGCCCGAAGTTGAATGACACATACATTTATTCCTCTGTTTGTAAATCAGATCACAGAATATGTTCATGGACAGTGATGGCTCAGTGGCGAGGGCTCTAGATTAGGGATAGAATATAGGGATCCATATTTGGGCCCCTGGCCAAGACCTTTAACCCTGAAACAATCAGTTATATAAAAATGACAAATGTCACACTGAGTAATTTGTCAAAATGCTGTAAATGTATAAGTCTACACCACGGAAGATTCCTATAATAAGTTTCACGAGGATTTTAGTATAAAAACATTCTAAAGTAACATGTGATGCTGTGGATGAGACTGTGCTTGTCCCCATGCAGATTAAAAAATAAAAGATGACTAACAAAATGAGTCTCTGAAGGCAACGAATGATCTGTTTTAATGTAAATATTAAAATATTGTTTTGGGCATCTCCCAGTTAATGTACATGCAAATATAAATTAATTTATTAATCAATTCAACAGGTTAAATGGGGCACTTCCGGGTGCAGGCAAGATTCACAAAGTAGTAAAATGTGGTATAAATATTCCAAATACTGTCTCGCGGCTTAGTTTAATTTTAAAGTGTAATTAGTAAATTGTGTACACTTAAACTAGTTAGCACATCTGCTTCTGAGCAAAATGTTCTGGGTTTTAGGCCCATGTCTGGCAGGTCCACTACTCTGTGCAGTCACCGTTCATCTGTTCATTGTCTGTAAGCGCTTAATCCTAAGTAGTGGTGTCACGGGGAAGCTGGCACCCATCCCAGTCGACTCTGGGCGAGGGCAGAGTACACCCTGGACATCTCGCCAGGCCATCGCAGGGAGGAAACACGCTGACGGCTATGCAGCTGCTCTTGTCGAACGTCAGCAATGGTTCTTTTACAGGAACCTCACACCATAAACAGTGAGAGCTGGCCATGGCCTTTGATAACCCAGTTAGCGGCACTGGGGGGGGGGGACTTGAGAGTGGGGAGAGTGGGGCTTGAACCACCAACCTTAGGATCAGTTATCGAGCACCTTTTACCACCAGGTCACTACTCTGGGCAGCCGATGTTTAAATGGAGTTGCATGCTTGTGTGGAATTTGTCTGCTTGTATGGGTTTCCTCCAGATTACTCCCACAATCCAAAAACATGGTCATTCATGCAATTGACCATTGTAGCTTCCCCTTGTCTCTGTCTGGGGGACACACACACGTGTGTTCGCCCTGAAATGGTCCGGCTGGAAGAGGCTTCATCTAAGACCCTGATAATAAAGTATAGGGTGGTGCTGAAAATGACATGACATGACATGACCTTGTTCTTCGAGCATCTACAGTGCACATTAGCTTGCAGTTTATAGTTTCTCATGGTGATGTGTATACCGTATATGTTTAGTGTAGATATATATATATATATATATATATATATATATATATACCGTGTGTGTGTGTGTGTGTGTGTGTGTGTGTGTGTGTGTGTGTATGTATATATATATATATATATATATATATATATATATATATATATATATATATATATATATATATATATATATATGTATACACACACATGCATACTGGGATCCCTCGCTACTTCGCACTTCAATGCACTTATTTTTTTTTTTAATTAATAAATATTCATTGAATTAAAAAACAAGGAAATTAAGGAAAAATAGGGGAAAGTTATGGAAAATGTAACAACAAGGCTAATTATGCAAAAAAAAAAAACCCTAAACAAACACAAAACAAAAAACAACCCAAAATCTTACATCAAAACTGGATACATTTTTGCATCTGCGCGTGTGCGTAGGCGCAGGCACTGGCATATGTATGTATGTCATCGTCTTCTTACCATCTGCATGTGTGTGTACAGACGCTCACCAGCTTAGTAACGAGTTAGGTTCAGGACGGCCGTTCTGATATGAATTTGTTTGTAAGTCGTTAGAGGACATTCTTTAGAGGGGGCCATATGTTTAAACCTTGTAGAAGTAACCTATACGAGTTTGTACTGTATACAATCTCCCTCTCTCTCTCTTGCTTTCTCTCGCTCACCATAATCATCTGTACATTATCAATATGTCCCGTGTTTAAACTCCTGGTTCTCCTCAAGCACAGCACAGCGGATCTGATCAGATGTACAGAGAGTTTAACTCTTATCCAGTTCATTATAATACTGGAGTCAATTTGTTTCTTCTTTGAAACTTTTGGCAGGAGTCGAGAAGGAGAATCATTGGCGGCACTGGAGCTTGGTTTGGGGCTCCTCAGCACCCCCAGGCCTTTGCTTTAGTACAGATCATGTTAGTGTTCAAACTTACAGGCATTTAACTCTCTCCCCTCTCTCCAACTGCATGCGATGGTGAGGGACGTGGCTGTTACCAGCAGGCGAAATCAAGAGCACGCACCTGAAGCCACTCAGCCATCAGCGTGCTATACTAGTAAATAGCTCCGTGCTTGACCAGTTTCCATGTTATACTCTCCCAGTGATTTTGGTTTTTGTTTTTCCCTCACCACAACAGTGAACGCAATTTTTCCTGCACCCCAGTGCTTCCCCTGAGCTCAATAAAAGTTATATTCCTCCTCATGAGGGAGGGAAGGTGTGTTGGATGCTGGGAAATATAATCTCGACTGGATTCACAGCCAATCAGAGAACACTCAAGTCAAGCAGGAGAACAGAGCATGTTGGGTAGCGTAGTTGAATGTAGTGAGCATGAATTTTGAATAATCTCTCTCTCTCTCGCTCTCTTTAATTTTTTAATTTTCTGATGGGAAATTCCGCGATATTGCGGGGATGCAAAGTAGGAAACGTGAACTGGTGGGGGATTACTGTGTACACACACACACACACACACACACACACACACACACACACACACACACACACACATATATATGTGTGTGTATATATATATATATATATATATATATATATATAGAGAGAGAGAGAGAGAGAGAGAGAGAGAGAGAGAGAGAGAGCGAGAGAGAGAGAGAGAGAGGATTTTCTGAGTAGATCCTTCCGTAGGAGAGTCCCCCAGTGCAGCTAACTGGGTTATCAAAGGCGGGCCATGTCTCTCACTGTCTATGGTGAGAGGCATGTAAAAGAACCATTGCTGACATTCGTAACGAGTAGGCTGTAAAGTCGTCAGCGTGTTTCTGTCCCTTGCTAAAAAGGGTTGTGACAGGAAGGGCATCCGACGTAAAAACCTCTGCCAAATCAAACGTGCGAATCAAATGATTCACTGTGGCGACTCCCGAGTAAAAGGGAAAAAGCCGAAAGGAAGAAAGAAAAAAAATATATATATATATATATACAAAAACAAAATTCTCTATAATCACCTGAAGAGAATCACTGTCCATGGTGAGAAGCATGTAAAAGAACCATTGCTGACTTTCGTAAAGAGTAGACTGTAAAGTCGTCAGCGTGTTTCTGTCCCTTGCTAAAAGGGTTGTGACAGGAAGGGCATCCGACGTAAAAACCTCTGCCAAATCAAACGTGCGAATCAGATGATTCACTGTGGCGACTCCCGAGGAAAAAAAAAAAAAAAGGGAAAAAGCCGAAAGGAAGACAGACATCCTTCCGTAGGAGAGTGCTCAATACTTTTTGGTAGAGCAAATAACAATAATTGTTATTTTATATATATTATAAGAGTATATATATATATATATATATATATATTCTTCTTTTCCTTTCGGCTTTTCCCTTCAGGGGACGCCACAGCGAATCATCTGCCTCCATCTCACCCTATCCTCTGCATCTTCTTCTCTTACACCAACGACCTTGTCCTCCTTCACCACATCCATATATATGTATATATATATATATATATATATATATATATATATATATATATATATATATATATATATATATATATATATATATATATATATATATATATACACACACACACACACACACACACACACACACACACATACATATATTCTCTACGTGACAAGCACACATTTAAAAACCAGACCATTCTGAATGTGGAAACTAAAATCAATATTTATTCGTGTCTCATTGCAATGTAAATATTCAAATATTCCTTTCATATTTTAGAAAAAAAGATTTGTTTGCTGGGTTTAATGCACATTCACAAACCAGCTTTCATATAAGTACTTTCTTCAATTTTAATCTATATTCTCATCTTCAGTCAAGGATCTTATATTATTATATTAGTAAAATAAAAAATCTTCATATTTACCCGAGCATTGCAAATAAAAGTAATTTTAAAATGATCAGGTAGTTTGCTTCAGAATATGTTTAAGCTTTAAGTTGAATTTTCTGTTTGATGAAAGAAACATTTCTCGATAAAAATATAAAAACTGGTTTTCGGATTTCCTTGGTTTTTAGCCCATAAATTAAAGGATTTAAAATCGGGGGGAATATAACAATTGAAGCACCAAAGGATCTTCGTAAGTGTGGAGATACCGATTCTAACCTGTGAGAAATAAGCAGTAAGAAAGTGTTGACCTCAAAACTCAAAAAAACAGCGAGATGCATCCCGCAGGTTTGCATTGCTTTACTAATAGATTGCGTCTGTCTTGAAGAAAGACAAGTTATTAAGATTTTTATGTAGGTTAATGATACCACCAGTATAGAAGATCCTTGTAAAAGAGTGATTTGAAACAAGCCATAGTAATTAATCACGTTCATATCCTCACAGCTTAATTTCATTAAAGACGGATTATTGCAGTAGGTGTCCACTATATTTGTTCTGCAGATTTGTTTGCTTACTGTGAGTGTAAATAGTGAACCAACCAGAAAAAATGTTAAACACCACACTAAAATAATAAGTTTCATCAAAGTTCCTTTCGCCATC